>OX336388.2:129745345-130973845 GCA_946902985.2 Meconema thalassinum
TCCATTCCTTAGCAATGCCTGAAGTTCTAAAGACACAAAAGAAGCTTCCTCCTAAGTGGGGAAAGACTGCAAATAATCGTCAACATAAAATGACGTAGTTAGTGCTTCAGAGGTTTTGGAATTAAATAAATGACCATCTTGTGAGGCTAGCAAGTGTAGAGATCGGATAGCAAGGAAAGCAGAGGGTTTTAAGCCATAAGTAACCGTTTTTAAGCGAAATATCTTAATGGGCTTACTGATTTCATCACGCCACAAGATTCTTTGGAGATCTCGTTGTTCCGGTTGAATTAAAACTTGACGGTACATCTGTTTTATATCAGCTATGACAGCTATGGGAAATAATCGAAAGTTTAAGAGTATAGCAGATAGATCTGATTGAATAGCAGGACCAGAGTAAAGAGTGTCGTTAAGGCTGTTGCCATTAACGTCGGGTGATGAACCATTGAAAACAACTCGGATTTTATCTTTTACAAGAGGGTTTTTCCACACGGGATGATGATTTAAATAAACCGTTTCAATTGGGAGGTGCAATTCATCATCAGATTTGTTAACAACTTCCATATGATCTAAGCTTTCATACTCATCCATGAAATCAGTGTACTGCTGTTTAACAAGAGGTTCTTTCTTGAATTTGCTCTCGATAGCAAAGAGAGCTTTTCGAGCTTTGGGCTGAGAGTTAATAAGTTTGGGAGAATTATGTAATCTTGGCATTTGAACAACGAACCGGCCATCAGAAGAACGAGTGGTGGTGTTCAAAAAAAGTTGCTCACAGAATTCATTTTCTGAAGAGGTTACATTAGGAGGATCAACGCTTTCAAGCTTCCAGGACTATTCCAGGTCAGTATTGGAGAAGTAACATTGCGATGCAGGTTGGGGAGAATAATGGGGAAGTTGACCTGTGACGATCCATCCAAAATTAGTGTCTCTGGCGACCACGTTTGAGGATAACTTGCGAACCTGTTAACGAAGGCAATTCCAGAAAACATTGGCACTAAAGAGTATATCAATAGGGATTTGCATGTTGAACAAAGGATCGGCTAGCCTTAAATGCGAGGGAATGTTTAACCCTGAAATATCCACAGAGTGACTTGGAGTGTCTTCTCCAATGCTATTGAGAATTAGACAATCAAGTTTGAAAAAGTTGTTTCTATGACAAATATCTCTTATGGTTAGCTTCGAGAATTGTAAAGCTTGCGATTTTGAGCTGTTGATGCCCGACACGTTGATAGAAGTGGGGTTTACAGGTAGGCCTAGTTTTCTAATCAAGGACTTAGACACAAAATCATGAGTTGCCGCTGAATCTAGAAGACCGCGTGCACGGACCCAGTTGCCAAAGTTATCCTGAACTTCGATTTGGACAGTAGACAACAATACTTGAGCACTGCGAATGGACTTGGCATTTTGAATATAAGATGAAGCATTAGAACTGTTAGCACTATCATTTTTCGGAGAAGTAGATGCTGTCGATGACCTTGCCTGATCATGACGATGTAGCAAAGTGTGATGAGCCTTTTCACAATGGTAGCAAAGTCTTGTGGACTTGCAATTAGAAGCAGAATGAGTAGGCGCTAGGCAATTGAAGCAATGTTTGTTCTGGGAAACTAATTTTCTTCTGTCGTCGACTGACATTTCTTTAAATGATTTACAGAGGTATAGGGCATGGGGATCTTTACAAAGTATGCACTTTAAAGGTTCGTTTAAACTCTTACGGGGCTCGCTTTGAGTGTTTAAAACCATAGAGCTAGCAACACGACGTTCACTAGACCTAGTTGGGTAACCAGTAGAGTTTGATTTAAATTTAGATGAGCTGGACCCGGGTTTTTGGGTATTAGACGCTAAGCGTTCGCTTTTAGGTTTGATAGACATTAATTCAAATTTGGAACTCGGGGAAGAGGGTTCACTTTGATTAGCTAGAGCGGTTAAGAGTTGGCATCTAGCGTTTATAAAAGTGACTAAATGCTCGTAAGAGTAGTCGTCTTCTTTAGTTTGCGTACTCTAGTTGACACTACACAACTTCACGTTAAGGCTTTGTCCCAATTAGATCAACCTACTGAACATTGGGATACTTTCCTAATACATTTAGTGGTTTCTAAAGTTGATGCTGCTACCCTCAAAGCTGGTGAATCATGTGTTATTTCCTGGTACAAATACAAACCGATATAAAATAAATGCATTAATTTACGTATTTCACAGTCATACAGCATAACTTTTTGATGTATAACGATTACAACGCGACCAAGAACTACATTTTCCAACCACCCCGAGCCGAGAAAAAGTTACCTTACAACAATGATAACAACTTTGTTTCTTGGACACACAAAATTGTGAAATTAATAAACCAGTTATACAACATTCCAATGCATATTGTGTTAAAATTTGGATTCGATCTGATGACGGGCTTTTGAGATAATAATTCTTAAATGTGACGCATGGTTGAAACACGCTTAAAAACGTGCACTTTTTGTGTTCCAACTGCGATAAAAAATATTAAAATATAAATTAAAAAATCCAAACCTACATGAACTAACGTAAAATAGAACGACAAAAATGTTGATGGTATTGGATTTTATGTAGGTCTATTGGTTACTTCACAAACAACCTTCAAACTCGAGTACAAACAACCTTCAAACTCGAGTACACATAATACTTTGGTCGACAGTAGGTGCCGAACAGTCTGTCTTTCAGCACCGCACTCTCAACATAATGAAGATATTTTCCTTCACTTGTACAGGAGATCCCCACATACACCCAGGCGCGGATCTAGAGTTTAGCTTGGGGGGAGGGGGGGGGGGGAAGGAGGAGGTCAGAGAATCGAAATTGTTAAGAAAAATGGTATCACTAAAAACGCAATCACAAAATAACCAAACGTACAAAACCAGACCAATTTTTTTTGCAAGCTACATGGATAGAAATTTGATGCGCTTAGCGCACCAAAAATATTCGTACAAATTGCAACGGCGTGTTTTGCGACTTTTACATCGAGCTTCGAGAAAAGTATCAAGGTACGTTACAGTTTCGGCAAGTCGAGTTGGTGCCGACAAAGGGAGAAAGTCACAGCTTAAATTGCCAACCAAGCTTGCAGTTTGGACATCGGCAAAATTTAATGGTGTGAAAAAATTGTCCCAAATTCCTATCCGTGCATTGCTGCACATTCATCGTGACATCACTATAGACATCGATTCGGTTAATCACAAGGTTTGCTAAACAAAATAGACGACTTGATTTTGTTATATAAATAATCGTTTTTATATAAGAGGTATGAAGTTGTAAATATGTACAGTTGTAACAGAACATAATAATTCCAATAAAGATATATCAGTATTGAATAAAATGAAAAAAACAACAACCTGTTTGTCAGTTAAAATTCGTTAAGTTTTATTTGCCTGGTTATTGTGTTTCCGTTTTTGGAGTTTGCAAAACAAATTGATCTCCGTTTGGGGGGAGGGGGTCATGACCCCCGTGACTCCCCCCTCCTTGAATCCGCACCTGCATACACCGTGATTGGTCCGGATTCTATTTAATTTTGACCAGGTCTTTCTAGGCTGACGGTGAGTGAACCCTGGCAGCTTCTCAGTTATGCATGGCAATACTGAACTCTCTGGAGGGGCAAACGAATTCCAATCAGAAGACCATCTCTTAGTCAGGTTGAATTTGTCGCTTGCATACATTGCTGTAATAATGGTATGGTATTGTGATGAAAGACTGAAGTAGGCACAATGTGCCGAAACATTTACCGATAGTGGTTGGTTCCTTAGTTTAGGGACTGCGACCTGCGACAACGCGGTCATGTAGCCCCGCGTACTAGGGTGTGTGTAGAATCTGTCTGATAACCGGTGTTAATTGTGATGACTGTATTAGTGTGTGTCATCCTTTTTTTAAATTCAAGTAAGGACTGCAGACGATAATTTTAAGTACAGTAGTTCCTACCTTCGCTACAAAATGCTACCGTCCACGACACCTAACTGTGAGCTTGGCTACGACTAGACGCCATCGCAACCATCACCTGGTGACGAACGTTGGAACTTAAAGCATTAATCAAACCTAACCTTCAAATTTTGCTTCACACAAGTTTAGTTAGTTGAAGGTTCTTTTACATGCCACAAATATATGACATGGGCCCGCCAGCTTTACTTCCCCTCCGAAGGAAGGCATACGGAGGGATTTTTAACGCACTTAAAATTCCGACGACTTCGACCGGGTTTGAACGCACGATCTTGGGCATAGAAACTTAGCATAGTGATATTTTGTATTGAAAAGTGGACAAGAAACTTACGATATATACAGTAAATTGTGTAGATCTTCACCGGCAAATTAAAATTACTTCGAGATATAGAAGTTCGATTGTGTTGTATAGGTTAAGTACGCCGAGAGGTTCAATATCTTGGAGACCCCTGACGTAGACTGCACGCGTGTCGTGCCAGGTTGTAATAATTCTCGCCAGAAGCTTCCTTGAAGCTAGCTCCTATTGAACTTGCTGCACGCAATTCGACGCTTTACTATCAGAGAATACGTTATGTTGGGGAAATTACATATTTCCTGGCAGAACTTTACTCAAATCGGAACCATTTTAGTTTCTCGACGATCTAACTTCCAAGGTGGGATTACGTTTTATGCCCGTCCATTTCGTGAAGCGGTTTACTGTTTTGCTGGTCCACTCACTCATATTGACATTTATCTCAAAAATAACTATTTTTTGCGAGAGACAGATATTGTTGTTCGTCTATAAATTAATTTACCGACAGTTGTAGCTCCACTAACTAAGGCATGCCTTCAAGAACATCGTCATAGTTGAGAATAAAGTTTAATGCACGCTCCAGTTCGGAATGAAATGCCACGTAAATCGTCCGTCAGCCGTAAATTGTATGTTGACACAGCAATTAGTTTTAATGGCTACTTAGGGTTGCTAATGGATTGTTATGGTTTGAAGCCTGCCCTACAAGAACGTTGTATATCACATTTATGAACTTTTCAGTATTAAAAGAAAACTTCATGGGCCTAATCTAATACTGAGATATGTTAAATACAGGTCTATACATTTATAAGTTGCAGTCCCTCTTCCAACACTAAAGGACTATATTTCTCTTAAATGGCAGCATATAGGACTCACCATGATTTTAGTGCAGTTTCCCTGCAAGAAAGTTGTATATCACAAGAGACCTAGAACGTTGTATATCACAAATCATTTTCTATGGCTAAGGAATAAAGAAAAATAATCCTCAGATACATAAATGGCAGTGGCGGCCGGTGGTAAGTAAAGCTGGGTGTTGCACCAAAATTTCTGATGTCGCAATTTTATATGGGAACTTTACACATGTAACAAAAATTAATTAACGTTAGATAAACTACAGTTCTATAAAACTGAAATACATGGGTTTTCCAAAATAACTGTACGTTCGACAAATAGACAAATTTTAATGGCTCTTTTGGGCTTCTTCCTATAGGAATTCATTATAAAAATCAGATTTATGTATTTAAGCCCTATGCCTGAGTTCATGGTAAGAATTTTAAACACAGCAGGTTGTCTAAGGTTGGGTCTCAATCTCCGGGATAATAAACATTCTCAACATAAAAACATGGCAACCGAAAAGTTTGTACGTTAACGAAAAATGTTATTACTAACAAAGACGGGCACATATTCTGCATAAGGATAGGATTTTTATCATTTTAAATGATCTTGTCGACTTTGTAGTTACGCTGGGGTCTGGCGTTACGTTACGGTGACGGGACGAAATGTACCGAGCATGCACTGAGGTGTGTGACGTCATAATACTGCTTGAGCTTCCTCCTTTCCCCCGCGCGCTCCGGTGAGCGTGACGGCATCCAGCCAGCTACCTCCTTTGACCTTGGTTTGCACTTGCTAACGGACTTTGAGTTCACTCAGCATTTGTAGCATTTAAAATGATGTAAAGTCTAGTTTTTCAGACCGACTATCAGTCTTTTTTTTTACTATAGCTTGAACCCCATCAGAGGAACCAGCCATGAAGTGCGCTCTGTCATACGTCGGCGCAATTCATTTTTGCGGAGTTTTGTTCAATTTCTGCTTCTTTAATTCATCCAGTAAACACGCTGCTAATGTGTGTGCATCAGTAGCGGCTGGTGAAGAATAATTGTGGGTGTGCACTCTTTAAAAAAATCTAAATTTGATGCATATCTAAGCATACAAAATAACTGTCTCCTCACTATGTTACTCTATTTTGTATGCTTAGATATGCATCTAGTGGCACTTGGAGTTGGTTTTTCGACACCTCGATATTTTGCTCTTCTATGTTCCCTCCTGAATGCACAATGAAGCTGTTGTCTGATTTGTTACTTTCCTAGTACTTGTAATTCTAATTCTGCATTCATGTAGGCTTTTGATTGTTCACATTTGTCGATTTTAGTTAGATTTCATTAGAAAGCTACCTATTGCAAAGGGTACCATTTCGACATCCGGAAAAAAATTGACATATCTTCGCGTTTTACATCCCACAGATCCCAAAACCACCGTCAGTTCAAAAGTTAATATTATAATGTATGTGTACAGGACTACATAAAATATAACCATTCAAAATCTCGGTCGAGTTCGCTAACGGGCAAAATCGGACCAAGGGGTTGGAAATGGGGGGGGGGGGGGAGTGAAATATTGCTATAACTTTCATAGTATTTTAAAAACTGAATCCATTCAAAGTTCATACTATTTTTGGAATAAGGGCCAAGTGCTTATCTTCGTAAGTTTGACCAAAGGGGTGGGGAAAATGGAGTTTTTAGAGAAAAGAAATCATACCTCCCTTAATAGGCACAATATCAAAACAGTTTAAAATGGCCAATACCCCTCTAAAATGTAACAACATTTTTTTTTGCCTGAAAGAATATTTGATATGACCCACCCTTGCACCAAGGGATGAGCAAAATGTTTCAGGTATTATAAGAAGATGCTGTATGCTAAACATGTGTAACTTTCGTAGGTATACTGTACAACAATTGGCAAATTTAGTGAATTCAAGCATTTTTCTTTGCCCGGTGAAATCTACCTCCGCTTCCAGCGTGCAGAGAGGGATTTTTTTTTTTTTTTTTGTGCACGTAGCACGACTTTAAGCACGGTAAACAATACATCCAGTTGGTTAGTTCACAGCCACAAGCCCACTCATACTAACTTGCTGTAACTTCATCATGGAATAAGCGATTCCTAACCTTCGCTTTGCACAGGGATGTTTGAATTAAATTCAGGTTTGGAATAGGTCTTCCCATTTCTTATTATATGGCCACCTTTTCTTGCAGAGTAAGTAAGTTGAGACGATGTAATAGTTTTTAAATTCTGAACAGTAGCGATAATAATCCCGAATCCCACCTCGGCCGTCCTGAAAATGATTTTCGTGGTTTTTCATTTTTATCACTAGGCAAATACCGGGACGGTTCCTTTCAGGCCAACGGTCAAAATCTCTTCTTTGACCCTGAATTAGACCCATGTTTGCGGTCACATGTCACCATCCCCAGTTGCATTTGCTGAAAAAGTGTGTTTGCCTCACAGACACCATCCTTCCGACGGTAGAGGAATGATCCTAGCTATGTCAATGGGTGAAGCCAAGCTGGGAGGAAAAGCTATCAAATACGTAATAATGCACACGCACTCAAATATTCCACAGTTTAGAAACAAACTTGTGACAAATACTTGCCACGTCCAAGATCAACAAGGCTGCGTTAATCCTCCAAATTACTGGACCTTAAAAATCTGTAAATTATAAAGAAATGTAATGAAACTGAATTCACTGTTACAACTATAGACTATAAAATATCATACAGTTGGCTGCATGATTGTGGTTTTTAAATGCACATTGAAAATCAAATGGCAGTGGCGCTATTATACAAGCTGCGTGAAGACACAACCTTTCAAACCACTTCAATCTGCGCATGAAACTCTACTTGGTACAACAATTCACCAACAGATAGTGCGGTAGCTCCTGCACGCTAGCGGTCATCGCTTCTTCGTCTGTCAATCAGATGCGACAGGAGATGAAAAAAAAAACGGAGCATGCGCAGTACAATTTGCCAGGCAAGGATTTGGCTCCGATTCTGTTATAGTAAACACACATCCCCTCTCCCCTCTTACCGTCCCCTCTCCTGCCGTCAAGCCTAACGCTGGCTACAATTTTGCAGGTGGCGAACGGCGATATTTGATGATACCCGAGTCAGCACACAAGCAACGTGCAGTGAGGCGCAACGAACGTGGTACATTTAAATGTAAAAAAGCGGTATTCTGGACATTTGTTAACGCTTTATACTACCATAAAATCTTATATTAATTTTTATATTCGTAAAATTCAAATGTGAACGGCAATTTTTCAAGAATGGGTGTGCACTGGCTCCAGGGCGAATACCCAGAAACCGCCACTGGTGTGCATCATGTTTTGTTTGCCTCTTACTACGTATCGGTACACAACAGCCATCTGAAATATGTTTGAAATATCACTAGTTTCATCTGCTATAATGGCAAAAATTTCCGATTCCTTTATTTGCTTTGATTCTTCTTCTTGGCAAACCTCCAACATAATCTGTAAAAATTAATTTTGAATTGTTTTGGACGTTCCTTTGAAAACAGTTGCCCTTACCAAATGACCTTTAACACAGCATCCAACTCAGCGGTAAAATTAATTAGTTCTCTCAAAACACCTGGATTTGTTGATGTTACACTTTCATCATGATCACGCAAGGCCAGTCCGAAAGAACCACAGAAACGAATACAGTTTATTACAATATTTAACACATATCTATTGTGCCTAACTTCTTCGTTATATTCCGCAATTTACCTTCTATAGGCACTGTCCAATTGTGCAGCTTCGTTAACAGTTCCAAAAAGTGTCAATTTCAAACAGCTGAAGTTTGGTTGGTTGGTTCCTCAGTTTAGGAGCTGCGACAACGCAGTATGTAGCCCCCTGTACTTTGGGTGTGTGGAGAAACTGTCTGATAACCGGTGTTAATTGTGATGGCTGTATTAGTGAGTGTTATCTGTTTTTAATTCAAGTGAGGACTACAGACATTGAATTTCAAGCAGTTCCTACTTTTGCCGCCAAAGGCCACCGTAAACGACTACTAGTTCAGAACTTGGTTACTACACGCCACCGCAGTCGGCTCCTGGCGACGAACGTTGGAACCTAAGAGCGTTGTTCAAATTTTTAACATATAATTTAGCTTCACACAGGTGTAATAAGTGGAAGGTTCTTTAACATGCCATAAATCTATGACATAGGACCGCCGGCTTTACTTCCCCTACGAAGGAATGCATACTGAGGGATTTTTAACGCTCTCAAAAAATCCGATGACTTCGGCCGGGTTTGAACCCGCGATCTTGGGCATAGAGGCTCAGCATGCTACCAACTACGGCACCGAAGCCGCTCAGCTGAAGATTCATGTTTCTTTATTTTAGGGATTATTTTCCTTAACTCCTATTTTGGTCCACGCGAATTCTCCACCAACAAACATGTAAAACAGAATAAAGCGTTTTTAAATATCGCATTCACATAACCAATTATTATTGCCTTTAATATCTCCTTTAAACGCCCTCGTATACTTATATTTTGGACAATACTTATCCGGTAATGGTGTACCGAGTGTTTTTACTGTAAGTTTATCGTCATCAGGGAGCTGGAAAAACTGTCTGACTATTAAATTACTTACTCTATTCATTTTCACTCACACTCCACAATACAATTAATGTTTCAAACTAAACATTCCGTTAAAATAAAATACTACGGTAACTTAAAAGATGCACAGATGATAAATCTGGGTGCTACATCGGAAAGTGGCGCGAAAAGCAAACTAACAAAACACTGAATTTTGCTAGCCAAGAAATTTCGTAGTGAATGCATAGGTCTACTCACAATCAACCAAACAATAATAATAATAATAATAATAATAATAATAATAATAATAATAATAATAATGCACAGTTAAGTATCTGCCTGGAACCAAAATACTCAAATCAACTAAATACAGAACTAATCGCAACTCAAATCCCGCAAGAAAAATAGTGGTAAAAGCAAACATAAACCGCTACAGTACACCAACAATACGTCGCAAAATAGTTCAGCCACTTATCTACTGTACTTATAGCACGGTGGCGTTCTTAGGCTCGCTTCACAGAACAATTGACAAAAATATTAAATGAAGTTATGATGAGAAAACATCTAAAAATAATTGGGTGTGAACCAACTAATGTCTCCCTATGAAATTCCGATATTTGTACCGTTGTGGGTGGTGTAGCATTCTCTAGTGGTGTGGGAAAGAAACTACCCTTCAGGGGCAGATGACCTCGTAGTTCCGCCCCTTAAAACAACAATAACTAACTAACTAAATAACTAACTAAACTACCCTTCGCGGGGTAAGAGAAATCGAGGGTGTCGTCATTTCCAAAGACTGGTGCAGTCTAACGGGGCCATTTGGAACTGAGTGTTGCCAGGGGGCTGGCAGCTCGTCTGCAACTCCCTGCTACCCATGCTGGTCGGCATGCTATGCACAAGCTTGGCCTCGTCCAAGGTTTGTAGAATACAGGTTGGCTCATAACTCTCGGCCAATGGGAGAGCGCGCGGAAATACGTCATGGGCCTGCTGCGTTTGAATCAGTCGTTAGTCCGTAGCGCATTACGAGCTCAGTAAATAATATTTTTAAGGGCAGCAGCCATTTCAGAGTGTCAACTAATGATATGTTGTGAATAATACACACATCAAAAAAAGTTTTGCATCACCTCGGTTCCAAGAGTTCCGGAACCGTTAAATACAAAGGGAATAGAGATCAACACAAACAACATTTCAGCTCGTTTTATTGCTCATGAGACCCACACATTGCATGTTGTACCATCATACAGCTAGACTTTCAGCATTTGTGGTCCAGATTGCAGTACACACCACTACCTCTAATACCCAGTAGCACGTCCTCTTGCATTGATGCATGCCTGTATTCGCCGTGGCATACTATCCACAAGTTCATCAAGACACTGTTGGTCCAAATTGTCCCACTCCTCAACGACAATTCGGCGTAAATCTCTCAGAGTGGTTGGTGGGTCAAGACGTCAATAAACAGCCCTTTTCAACATATCCCAGGCATGTTAGATAGGGTTCATGTCTGGCGAACATGCTGGCCACTGTAGTCGAGCGATGTCGTTATCTTGAAGGAACGCATTCACAAGATGTGCACGATGAGGTCGAGAATTGTCGTCCATGAAGACAAATGCCTCTCCAATATTCTGCCGATATGGTTGCACTATGGGTCGGAGGATGTCATTCAGGTATCGTAAAGCCGTTTCGGAGCCTTCCATGACCACCAGTGGCTTACGTCGGCCCCACATAATGCCACCCCAAAACATCAGGGAACCACCACCTTGCTGCACTCGCTGGACAGTGTGTCTAAGACGTTCAGCCTGACCAGGGTGCCTCCAAACACGTCTCCGACGATTGTCTGGTTGAAGGCATATGCGACACTCATCGGTGAAGAGAACGTGATGCCAATTCCGTGGGGTCCATTCAGCATGTTGTTGGGCCCATCTGTACCGCGCTGCATGGTGTCGGGGTTGCAAAGCTGGACCTCGCCATGGACGTCGGGAGTGAAGTTGCGCATCATGCAGCCTATTGCGCACAGTTTGAGTTGAAACACGACGTCCTGTGGCTGAACGAAACGCATTATTCAACATGGTGGCATTGCTGTCAGGGTTCCTCCGAGCGGCAATCCGTAAGTAGCGGTCATCCACTACAGTAGTAGCCCTTGGGCGGCCTGAGCGAGGCCTGTCATCGACAGTTCCTGTATCTCTGTACCTCCTCCATGTCCGAACAACATCGCTTTGGTTCACTCTGAGACGCCTGGAAACTTCCCTTGTTGAGAGCCCTTCTTGACACAAAGTAACAATGCGGACGCGATCGAACTGCGGTATTGACCTTCTAGGCATGGTAGAACTACAGACAACATGAGCAGCGTACCTTCGTCCTGGTGGAATGACTGGAACTGATCGGCTGTCGTACCCCCTCCGTCTAATAGGCCCTGCTCATGCATGGTTGTTTACATCTTTGAGCAGTTTTAGTGACATCTATGAACAGTCAAAGGGACTGTATCTTGGATACAATATACACAGTCAACGTCTATATGCCGGAGATCTGGGAACCGAGGTGATGCAAAACTTTTTTTGATGTGTGTAGATGATGCTGAACGCTTAATTACATGACTAATTTAATTATACACCTCCTTCAACATAATATAATTGATATATATATAAACATACTCACACCCGACTATATCTCCAACAGGCGCAGATCCACCTATCCCCATTGCTTCACTAAGCACTGCATTATTATTTATAATGCTGTCATTGCTGTCCATTGGTGCCTGCACGTTCGTCTTCATTTCCGCCACTCTCGGAGTCAGCAAAACTGTCACTGATAACAGCACCACGATGTTGGTGACCCCGCGGAATGTCATTCTCACTTTCGCTAACCACATTACGAATTAATTGAAGCAGGTGAGGGGCGTCTGCGAAAAAAGTAGATTTTTTCCTGTGTCATCAGATGCATGTAATGTGTAGTTTCAATGGTAATACCGAGTTCTTTCCACAGTGCCATATTCCCCCCGCCACAGTCCGAAACAACATCGTATTCAATATTATGTAGTGACATAACCGCTTCATTTATAATGTCTTTCGACATTTTCTTGTCGAAATTAATGTACACAGGTTGCTTCCAGTTCTGAAATAACCCTCTTGCCATTACAACTTGCATGTATGTATGTGGGCTCACGACTTCGTCTGCTTTAGCATCATATTCATAGAGTGATGACACTTTCATTTCGTCGAAAGAAAGAACAGTGACTCTCTCTCGACCATTCTTCTTTCGTCCACTAATTTTCATTACTTCTATTACGTTTTTTCAATAAACCGTTTCGTAATTCAACTTTGCCGGCCCAGCGCTTCAAAGTTGATAATCCAGGTAATGGATATTTCAGTGTGACTCTGGTATACATGTATGCTCGGAAGCTTAAATATCTTAAGGTAAATGCCTTCGCTATTTCCTCGTTTGTCTATGTTGCCTTTGTTTTCTGTTTCCTAACAATGTCGACTTGATTTGGTGTCAATAAATCTTTGAACGTATCTTTAATTTTCTTGTCAAAATCACATTCATACTGCTGAATAGAATTCTCTAATTCCACGTTTCTTGATTGCAAACAGTTTGCTCTAGTCTCTAAGTGTTGCATGTTTTCCTTCAGTTTTTTTGTCCCTTCAAGTAATGCGTTGTATTTAATGAGAAGATCGTCATATTTTGTGTCAGTATCATTGACATTGGCGTCATTGACGACGGCATCATTGTCACTGGAAAATGTCTAATCCAATATTTCGTTCAGTAATTGTTTGTTTTCTTTTTTCTGGGAGCGTTCTGTACGTGAAGTTGTGTCTTGGCTCTGTGTTTGAGGCAGTAAATTTAAAGAAGGTATTGACGTATTTTTTAATATTCTAGGGTGAGTATGTCAGTCGAGCTCGAATTTAGTCTTCAAAATCACTTGGTATGAAATGTTTCCTGCAAATCCGTTTGTTATTCGGATCGAATTTATCTTTCCTATGGCATTTCTTTACCCACGTTTTCCTACGATTAGCATCCTTTGGAAATCTGAAGAAAGATATTTTTTCTCCCGTTTTCTTAACAATTTCCGAATTACTTTTGCAGATTGCAACACTGCAAATTTTTCATGCATCTTAAACAACTGAAAGAAAAGAAAACCCAACGTAAAGAAACAACTTACCCATGGGCTAGAATATGCAAAGATAGATTCCATAGTAATCTGATGTAGGCTAATTATTTTACATAATATACACCTGTTTATTAATGTATAATACACCACGTAACATAATTCATATCTTGAACAAAATAAATACTGTATTAACAAACAAGTAAATAACACACGTAGTTTCCTCTGTCCACTCTGTAAATGGAGATTGGGGTGCCTCTCGCAGGCCCGATGACGCGTTACCCCCACCCTAATGTCAGCGGAAGGCAAGCTACGAGCCAACCTCTCTTCTACTAACCTTGGGCCTCGTCCAGCCTCGTCCTGTACGCCGCGCTGTCTGCTTGGGAGTCGCCACAAGCGAGCTAACCCCCTGGAGTTTGATTTGAAGGCGGCAGCTTTTATAGGTACAGTGTGAAGCATTAGGATAAATAATATCAAAATATAGATGATTTTAACACATTTTTGAGTGCATTAGATCTATAAAACTAAAACATTAAAGGAAAAGAAACTACGAATTAGGTGTAAAATTATTGGGGGTTGTGCAACGCTGCAACAATGTCACCAGCCGCCACTGATAAATGGTATAGAATATTATATTGCTTACAAGGCATTCACAAAACAAGAAAATAAAATGCGTATATTGAGAACCGTATAAATATTTTACATGGTCGCCATGTTCGATTTTTATATGTAGGCCATGGAGTTGTGTACAATTAGATGACGATCATTGCGTAGGTTCATTATACAAGCGTTTAACTTCGATCGCATGATTAGGACATAAGAAATTTCGCACAGCCGCCATCTTGAGGTCATGTAAACAATTGAACTAAATTAGATGTCAGTGCATTACAATGTGTATAAAAATTTGCTGTGCCATGTTTGACTGCGCACAAGTGGTTGAAATGCGTGAAAAGTCGATTTTAATGTTTCAATTTCGCTTGGCCGCCATGTTCGTTTTGTACTTAACAGGTTTTTAGAAGTCACATAGGTGAACTTCTAGTAGTGCCCTTTATCATACCACGAAATTACAGGGTGATATCAGTAATAGTTTCGGAGATATAGAATGCCTGTTAAATAATTCGCACAGCCACCATTGTAGCAGCGTTATAATCAAAACACGTTCCTAGAGGTGCTATGCTGCCACCCAGCTGATTGATATACAACGTTCTTCTCTTGCATGACTTGAGCGATGATTTTGTTGAACTGCACGCCGTGAAGCTGCTGTATAAGCTATTTCACTATTCTTCAGTCGCTTCCGCACTTAGTTCTTCCACTGAAATTGATTCATCTTCCTTTTCCTGCTCTTATTCAGTGCTAAACGAGGGCTTGGCGACACATTCAAATTGCCAACATCCGCCATCTTTGTTGATATACAACTTTCTTGCAGGGAAGCCAACTTTCGGACCCAAACTTTTCTGTCCATTTTTTTGAAATTGACTAAGTTAATTTTAGTTTTGCAAAATGTCGGTGTGAAGATATCCAACCTTCTTAACCGAAAATCTCAACATGCTCAATTTTTTTATATAGGCTACAACGTTCTTGTAGGGCAGGTTTCGTTTGGTGAACCACGGCATTTCGGTAATCGTCCGTTAACAGCCTTTAATGGTTTGTTAACATTTTGACGAATTATGGTGAATCCGGCCCTCAGAGAGACATTTACTATAGAAAGGTAGAATGTTCCCTATGAACTAAGGGCGGCCTGAGGTGGTGTGATTGATAAGAAGTCAATTTAAGATCGCGTGTCCCTCCACTTGGCACCGTCGGGCACCGCGCTCCTTAAATTAATGTCATGCAAACAGAACTTGTATATTCCTTTCCTAGAATCTCCCTGAACTATATCATTTGCCTCACAAACACGTGAGAACTATTCATAGCTCTTTGAGCTGAGAGCAATTGACAGATGTAAATCTCAATATGACGTAGGTCTACTTACTCTCTATCAGAAAAACATATTAAGTTACTGTCATTTCTGATGGAGTTTTATGATATCTAAGAAAGAACATAAAAATTTGAGGTTTTTAAGCCAATTTTCAGTGTACCTGTACGAACGGTCAATTTATGCTTTTATATCGGTGAACACGCTTTTTGCCCAAAATAATAATAATATCGTATGGCGTCGGATGCCGGGTGCAAGCTTTGTTATTTGACACCCAGAGGGCACCTTGCATTTCGAATTTTGTTGTTCCTTGGAGCGCTATGAAAGTCAAGGAGGTTAGATATCTAAGCTCCTTGACACTATAGCGCTTTCTAGTAGAGAAAGGAGGAACTTCGTGTTGGCTGAAAATCCCGAGATTAATTTTGCCATTACGAACACGGCCTACTGATTTCAAATGGGTTCTTTAACATGCCAACAACGTATGGCATGCGTGCCGTGATCTTTGTCGCCTTTCAAAAATCACTTACCATGACCGGGAGCGAACCTGCAAGCTTGGGGTTGGTAGTCCGGCATGATAACCACTCACCCACCGTGGCAAGCTTGCCCAAAATAATAATAATATCGTATGGCCTCGGGTGCCGGGTGTAAGCTTTGTTATTTGACACCCAGAGGGCAGCTTGCATTTCGATTTTTGCTGTTCCTTGGAGCGCTATGAAAGTCAAGGAGGTTAGATATCTAAGCATCTTGACACTATAGCGCTTTCTAGTAGAGAAAGGAGGAACTTTTGTGTTGGCGGAAAATCCCGAGGTTAATTTTGCCATTATGAACACGGCCTACTGATTTCAAATGGGTTATTTAACATGCCAACAACGTATGGCATGCGTGCCGTGATTTCTATCACCTTTCATAAATCACTTACCATGGCCAGGAGCGAACCTGCAAGCTTGGGGGGGGGGGGTTGGTAATCCGCCATGATAACCACTCACCCACCGTGGCAAGCTTGCCCAAAATGATAAGATACAATGAGGTCCTTTTCTATAGAACGGAACCTCGCAGGAGCCGTGTAGCGGTTGTGTGGGGGGGGGGGGGCACTGTGTACTGCAGCGTGTCGGGCAAGACATTGGCGCTAACAGCAGCATAGCGCCCAACTAGTTTAGCACATTATGGGGTTTGAAGCCATTTTTCAGTGTTGCCTAAGTAAACGAAAGTTTGGTGCTTTTCAGTCGGTCTACACGAATGTACTCAAAAGAGTTGAGTAATACCCTAATCCTGAAAAAAAAACATGAAATTAATAAGTACACTAGGATGACAGTAGTGGAGTAAGGCGGTTTCTAACCCCCCCCACCACTACTCCCAATGCGAGCCGATAACTCCCGAACCCTTGGTCGGAGATTCACGAATGAGGTGTCGTTGGACTCGGGCTGACGGGGGCTTTGCTATGGACCACTCATTTCAACCCCTAAATAAAACCTACCCCTACTAGGGGGTGAAATTGTAATTTTTAGTGAAAGTCTCTTTTCAAATACGACATGTATAAGGTGCGCTGCTAAAATGAACTTAAATGTTGTTGCTCATATCGCACATGCGTTTTTCTGGCTGCCGCTATGGATGAACATTTTTGTTTTTGTTTTTTACGCATGCGCACTTGGGATTTTTGTAAGAGGGCGAGCTCTTTGAAAAAAAAGATTGATAAGAAGGGGTTTTGGTGGTGAGGAGAGAGCCAGATAGTCGCCTACTTTCCTACGAAGTTTGCCGATATCTCTCGAACGCAAGGTCGGATTTGAACGTGTGACGTGTCAAATCGCTTGTCTCGAAGCCCTTTATATGTTATTAATAGGTTAGAGTTTTGAGAATGAGGGAAACAGGCTTTTTGGGGGTAAAACCATGATTTTAGACTTTTCCGATATCTCACGAATGCATGGTCGGATTTGGTCCTATGACGTGTCAAATGGCTTGTCTCGAAACCCTTTTTATTTTGGTAATAGGTTAAAGTTTTTGAGAATGAGGGAAACAGAATTTTTTGTTGTAAAACCGTGATTTTAGACTTTCTGTTATATTTCACAAACCAATAACGCCAGAGACGTATACGAGGGGTCGTAGGACTCGGGGTGACGCCCCTTTCCTCTCTCTTTTCGAATATAGTATTTATGTTTAAAAAAATGCGAAAGAGCCTAACGACACTTATGTTGAAAACATTTCAGTTTTTAAAACTTTTCTTAAATTTGTCTAAAATGTTCATGACGAGTGGTTGTAGATAGAAAGAGACGATACCACTGGACACGTGTTTCAACGAAGCTATTACTGGCCACGGTGGTGATATACCAATACAGTATTCGCTATTTCGATGAGACGGCGGGTCGAGGGTTCGTTTTCTGATTTTTCCTATGATGGAATTCCTAATTCCTAAACCCCCTGAAGGGGGTCTTTAACGTGTAAACGATTATGAGTGACATGACAAATGATAATTCCTTGATTCGATGAAGCTGGCTTTAGATAGAACAAACAGAACGTGGTTATATGTTGCTTGAAGTGAGTATAGAAAACAAACTTGCTGGGGCAGACTGACAGGATGTGGATGTTATTTGAGCTTACTGGAATGCATTGACTTGACAGGGCAATGAAAAAAGCACAGAGATGCTGAGGACACTTGAAGGTCAAACGACATGGCAACCATGGTGGGAGGGGGAAGCGAGGATGATGTCGCCGATCATGTTCAAGGGATGAATTTATATTTTGCGAAGCATTGTTCGGAGAGGGTCATGGGACGACTTGTTTTAAGGGTATTTATTTTTTCGATGTTTCCTATGGTGGACTCATTGATTGAAATAATCCAAAACTGCTAGGGCATGGCCTTGAGATTTTATAAACCGATAATGGGATTTTGACATACAAGATCCACTCAGAACTTGACATGATGTCATTCTTTTTATGGCTTATGAATTTCCCCAAAAAAGACCCAAAACAACAAGATCATGGACTTTTGCTTTTCTTAATATATTGCAAACCCATAATGTAAGATGTTTACTGTGAGTGACGAAATCTAGCTAGGAAAAGAAAGAATTATTGTAGGCTACATGTATGGTGACTGACACGTCTTTGACCATTGGAACTTGTTTTCAGATCTGACTGTAGTACATAGGGAGTATAGGTTGTAGGCATGGATTGACAAACGGTGCACACAAAATTCAATTTATCGATTCAAGAATTAAGAGTAGACTATCATTAATTAATTGGTTAAAGAGTGTAGCTAAAAATAAAAAAATGGTGACTACATTAAACTAAACTGAACCAAGTCGAATCAAACCCAACCGAACCAAACCAAGCCTAAAGCAAACAAAAACCTAATCAAGAACAAGCCAAGGGCTTAAGTGTAAAACTTGTGGGGGAATGCAGTCATTGGCAATATCAAAAGAAAGGGATAACGCTTTATCTTTAGAGGGTAAGGTAAAGCTAGCGCATGGTGCTAATGCATATTCCCAAGTACATGAATCACACACACACAACTATCCTATGCTGTTTTTATAAGTTGACTGTTAAAACTTACTCAGTGGTTATTGAGCAAGATGGTCGCTACACACAACAAGCTTTAAATACTTGAGGCTAATAATCTATAGACACACACACACACACTCGCTTGTTCTAAATTAACTGTCTTGCTGGCAGTGCTCACACAGTAGGCAAATGACAGAAATGCTTGGCTAACAGAAATACAATCATTTTCGATTGTCTAATGTTACCAGCTAACCATTACGTGCTATAGTGGTGAGCACATGTGCCTCTTGCACTGGAGATCGTAACTCGATTTCTAGCTCTAAGGCCTAGAATGAATCAAACTAAGAAAGAAGGGTATGGTGACGCAGTGGTTAAACTGTTAGCCTTTCACTAAGGTAGACTAGGGTTTGATTTTAGGTTAATATACATGTCATAAACAAACAAACAAACGAACAAACAAACAAAAAAAGCAGAGATAATGTTTAAAACTGATTACACTTGTCTCTTTTCAAATTATTACTTAGATTGCAAATACAAAGGTGGACTGGGTTTGATATTCAGTTAATGCTGCCTATCGCATACTAGCCTGTAAGAAAGCCAAACAAGCAAAAGGCGTAGGTAGAGCAGTGGTAAAATCGCTATGTGTAGAGAACTACCTAACGGTTTTATGAACTGGCAATGGTATGTCGCATAAACAGTGCAGGATACAATCCAGCAACCATAATTTGTATCTTGTGGAGCAGAGAAAACATATATATAGAGAAAGATATAGAAAGCTAGTGTATGTATGGGTAGCATTGATAATTTGACCAGAGAAAATACGATGAGGTAGGGTGGGGAGAGGGAGAATTAACACTTATATATGAATGAATGGTAAATAGTATTTTAGTTTTTTTCCCCCAATAGTTTTGTTTTTTAAATGCAGTGGTAGATAGTCGTTATTTTGTAAAACATTCTTACTTGCAGTAGTAATAAGACTCTATGGTTTCGCAAACACATAGATAGACTGTATTATTGCCATGGTCAAGCACTCACATTAAGATCATTTACAAAATCATAAAATGAAAAATAAAAAATCTTGTTTTGGAAATATCGTTTTTCAACATACACAAAATAAATATATAAAAAATTTGTAAACAGCAAAATGGAAAATCCATGGTCAAGCACTCACATTAAGATCATTTACAAAATCATAAAATGAAAAATAAAAATCTTGTTTTGGAAATATCGATTTTTTTCAACATACACAAAATAAATATATAAAAAATTTGTAAACAGCAAAATGGAAAATCCATGTTTCCATATAGACAAAATTTAAAAACCTTAAACGGACATTTAAGAAAATATATATAAATGGGAAATTGACAAATGTGTAAATATGAAAATGGAAAAATCCATGTTTCCATATCATGAAATTGAAAAACATCAAACTGTCATTTTAAAAAATGCAAATGGAAAATTGACAAATTGCAATGTGTGAAATGTGAAATTGAACAAATGGCTATCATTATTTAAAAAAAAAAAGAACATGGTGCTCTATGGTTGAGGTGTGAATCAAACCCTTTCTACTTATTTGGACCACCCGAGACTGAGTAGACTAGTTTAAGTTGTCATACCACTTTTAAAAGTTTGTGTTAAATCTAGGAATTGAACCCAAGAGCTTGTAGGGGAGATCAAAGGTTATAATATGTTAAACAGATAGCCTTGAATGAAGGGTGTGGTAGCTATATAGAGATGAGACGTTTCGCTCGGGGCAGGGAGGTATGGAGATCTGCATCAAACCAGTCAAAGGACTAAAGACTCAAACAACAACATGTACGTTCACCAAAATAATGTTGTGTAACGGTAAATGTTAGTCAACGAACAGTAATGCATTACTAAAACCCATGACACGATACCTAAGAGCTTTTCTAAAATGATTTTAAAATGCCTTTAACCCTATATTGAACACCCAGTTCACAAGACTCATAACTGCAATGTTATGGTAAAACAAAACAAAATCTATATTTCAAAACAAACAAGTGGTTTAGTCAATGTATACTGGAAAAAGTTTTGTAAACACTCAAGTCCTCAAGACCAATTAAATTAGTAACTGTCAGGTTGGCCGAGTGGTTAAGGTGTTTGACTTAAGATCAAATTTCTGTATAAGGAAGCAAGGGTTCGAATCCCTTACCTGACATAACTATTGCCTTAACATGGCTTGGCCACACTGTATTATTATGATACTCAGTACACAAACCATAGATATAGTGTATTGTTTAAGGCCACTCTCTTTCTGAACATAGTCAGAGACTGTTGATGGTTAACAATTGTATTAATAGTGGGACATGGGGATAGCAATTAAGAAAAAACAGCCAATACCCATACAATATTTTTATTCATTTTAGTTTTTTTTACAATAGTTACACACTGAATACAACTTTTTATCTCTTTACCATTGTTTGATATAGATTTTAAACACAACGCTTGTTGTAGATCCTTTTACAACTTTCTCTAGGTACTCTTGTTCTTAAAAACTGGGGAAGCCGCAATGGTTTTATAGACATTAAACCCTCATTCTCTTCTTTTTCATCATTATCATCATCATTATTATAAATATTATCTTTATAATTATTATAGTTATTGTCACCATCATTATCATCATCATTATCATCCTCAACATCACTAGAACTATCCAATTCCATTTTTTCCTTTTCAAAAGGGATCTCTTGAAGAGTCTGTGTTGCTTTTGATAGTGTTACGGGTTTATTGAACGTTGACAACTGTCCTAACATGACTTTTTGAGGAGATAAATGTTTTTTCATAAGGAAGTCACTATGTTGAGTAACACTATGTTTTTGTCGGACTTGCTTTTTCTTGTTCTTTTGATCATGTTTTGTTAACACTAACGGTGTTTCATTTGGTATACCACATTGATGAGTACCCACACTTAAGACCTCACCATGTTTACTTTTTAGATGACCTAGACATTTTGTTGTTCTTTGTTTTGAGCACTGCCAAAATATGATGCCATTCGCATTTTCTCGCTTATAGTTATAAGAGTACCCATGATACAGGGCACGTGGTTTACCTTTATTGGTTATAGTATATTCCATAGTAGTCACTGACTTGTATAGTCGATCCGCCTACTACAAAGGTCTGAACACTTGTGGTGAAAGAATGATGTTGTGTTGACGTTTTATGCAGGATAATGTTGGTGGCATATGTGGGTGGCTTATGTTGATGACATGTGTTGTTGGCTGATTTTGGTGGCTTATGTTGATGGTTTATGGTGGTGGCTTATGTTGATGGCTTATGTTGGTGGCTTATGTTGATGACATATGTTGGTGACTTATGTTGATAGCTTATGTTGGTGGCTAATGTTGATGACATATGTTGTTGGCTTATGGTGGTGGCTTATGTTGATGGTATATGTTGCTGGCCTATGTTGATGGTTTATGTTAATGGCTTAGGTTAATATCTTAGGTTGATGGCATAAGTTGATGGCTTATGTTGGTGGCTTATGGTGGTGGCTTATGCTGGTGGCTTATGCTAGTGGCTTATGGTGGTGGTTTATGGTGGTGGCTTATGTTGATGACATATGTTGGTGGCTTAAGTTGGTGGCTTATGTTGGTGGCTAATGGTGGTGGCTTATGGTGGTGGGTTATGGTGGTGGATTATGGTGGCTTATAGTGGTGGCTTATGGTGGTGGTTTATGGTGGTGGCTTATGTTGATGACATATGTTGGTGGCTTATGGTGGCTTATGGTGGTGATTTATAGTGGTGGCCTATGTTGGTGGCTTATTTTTGGTGGTTTACGTTAATACCTTATTTGTAATGGCTTATTTGACAAGTTATTGTTGTCAATGTATTTAGAGGATTTTTCTCTTGGTTTTGGAAAGTATCTCAACTCTTTTTTATGGTAGCATAATGCTTACCGCCATGTTTGTAAGCAACAACAACACACTAAAATTCCAAGAATCCAAAGTACTCTAAGGTTAATGATTGTCTCTCAACTCCATTCAACGTCTAGTCAAAAAAACATTATATATTTTTCACATTTTACAAAAAAGGTAAATTGGGAAAGTAAGCTATATGTTTAAACTAAAAATCATATCAAATCATATGCTAACTCCAACACCTACGTCTATCCCAATCTCAGTCAAAAAAATATAATATTCTTCAAATTTTTCCAAAACAGTATTTGGAAAGTAGGCCATATTTTGAAAACTAATCATCCTATAAAGTCATATATATATATACTGAAACCAATGGCTTTTATATCCTTAATCTTAAGAACAAAATATGGAATTTTTGACATTTTTTCCAAAAATGTTCATTTTAAAACGGGGCTATATTTTGGAAACTAGGAATTTTACAAGAAAGTTTGTTTAACGTAAATGGCAGGTATTTACCCCCACTACCCGCAAACCAAGTCCCAGGTCTCTGGGGAAAAATCCAAAAAAAGTTCAATTTGGAAAGTAGGCAATATTTTGAAAACTAATCATCCTAAAAAGTCATATATAGACTCAAACCAATGGCTTTTATGTCCTTAATTGGTAGAACAAAACTTAACATTTTTTCAGTTTTTCCAAAAAAGTCCAATTTTCAAAAATTGTCTATATTTTGGGAACTAAGAATTTTACAAAAAAGTTTGTTTAACGAAAATGAAAGGTCTTTACCCCCCTCTACCCAAAACATAAATTTCAGGTCCCTAGGACAAAAACTGTGCAGTATATATATATATTTTTTTTTTGGGGAGGGGGTCTATATTCACTTTACCTCCCCACTTTACAAGATGGCGGCCATAGCTTAACTTAACCTAGCCTAACCTAACCTGACCTACGAGGTGTGATCAAAAAGTTCCAAAAATGTGGCTGCAACTTAACCAAACCTAGCCTAGCCTAACCTAACCTCCCTGTTGACTAGCCCCCTTTGGACGGGTCCTTTTTGAAGGGAGTCATTTTTTTACGTGTCCCGGAGGACGGGTCCTTGTTGACGGGTCCCTGTGGCGGGTCCTTTGGACTGATCCCTATGGACTGGCCTTGCATTTTATCCAAATTATGTCAAAGGGGACCCGCCACTGGGACCCGTCAACAAGGACCCGTCCTCCGGGACACGTAAAAAAAATGACTCCCTTCAAAAAGGACCCGTCCAAAGGGGGCTAGTCAACAGGGAGGTTAGGTTAGGCTAGGCTAGGTTTGGTTAAGTTGCAGCCACATTTTTGGAACTTTTTGATCACACCTCGTAGGTCAGGTTAGGTTAGGCTAGGTTAAGTTAAGCTATGGCCGCCATCTTGTAAAGTGGGGAGGTAAAGTGAATATAGACCCCCTCCCCAAAAAAAAAATATATATATATACTGCACAGTTTTTGTCCTAGGGACCTGAAATTTATGTTTTGGGTAGAGGGGGGTAAAGACCTTTCATTTTCGTTAAACAAACTTTTTTGTAAAATTCTTAGTTCCCAAAATATAGACAATTTTTGAAAATTGGACTTTTTTGGAAAAACTGAAAAAATGTTAAGTTTTGTTCTACCAATTAAGGACATAAAAGCCATTGGTTTGAGTCTATATATGACTTTTTAGGATGATTAGTTTTCAAAATATTGCCTACTTTCCAAATTGAACTTTTTTTGGATTTTTCCCCAGAGACCTGGGACTTGGTTTGCGGGTAGTGGGGGTAAATACCTGCCATTTACGTTAAACAAACTTTCTTGTAAAATTCCTAGTTTCCAAAATATAGCCCCGTTTTAAAATGAACATTTTTGGAAAAAATGTCAAAAATTCCATATTTTGTTCTTAAGATTAAGGATATAAAAGCCATTGGTTTCAGT
Organism: Meconema thalassinum; assembly: GCA_946902985.2. Classification (NCBI taxonomy): domain Eukaryota; kingdom Metazoa; phylum Arthropoda; class Insecta; order Orthoptera; family Tettigoniidae; genus Meconema; species Meconema thalassinum. The sequence continues at coordinate 129,770,259 of OX336388.2, forward strand.
ATATATATATATGACTTTATAGGATGATTAGTTTTCAAAATATGGCCTACTTTCCAAATACTGTTTTGGAAAAATTTGAAGAATATTATATTTTTTTGACTGAGATTGGGATAGACGTAGGTGTTGGAGTTAGCATATGATTTGATATGATTTTTAGTTTAAACATATAGCTTACTTTCCCAATTTACCTTTTTTGTAAAATGTGAAAAATATATAATGTTTTTTTGACTAGACGTTGAATGGAGTTGAGAGACAATCATTAACCTTAGAGTACTTTGGATTCTTGGAATTTTAGTGTGTTGTTGTTGCTTACAAACATGGCGGTAAGCATTATGCTACCATAAAAAAGAGTTGAGATACTTTCCAAAACCAAGAGAAAAATCCTCTAAATACATTGACAACAATAACTTGTCAAATAAGCCATTACAAATAAGGTATTAACGTAAACCACCAAAAATAAGCCACCAACATAGGCCACCACTATAAATCACCACCATAAGCCACCATAAGCCACCAACATATGTCATCAACATAAGCCACCACCATAAACCACCACCATAAGCCACCACTATAAGCCACCATAATCCACCACCATAACCCACCACCATAAGCCACCACCATTAGCCACCAACATAAGCCACCAACTTAAGCCACCAACATATGTCATCAACATAAGCCACCACCATAAACCACCACCATAAGCCACTAGCATAAGCCACCAGCATAAGCCACCACCATAAGCCACCAACATAAGCCATCAACTTATGCCATCAACCTAAGATATTAACCTAAGCCATTAACATAAACCATCAACATAGGCCAGCAACATATACCATCAACATAAGCCACCACCATAAGCCAACAACATATGTCATCAACATTAGCCACCAACATAAGCTATCAACATAAGTCACCAACATATGTCATCAACATAAGCCACCAACATAAGCCATCAACATAAGCCACCACCATAAACCATCAACATAAGCCACCAAAATCAGCCAACAACACATGTCATCAACATAAGCCACCCACATATGCCACCAACATTATCCTGCATAAAACGTCAACACAACATCATTCTTTCACCACAAGTGTTCAGACCTTTGTAGTAGGCGGATCGACTATACAAGTCAGTGACTACTATGGAATATACTATAACCAATAAAGGTAAACCACGTGCCCTGTATCATGGGTACTCTTATAACTATAAGCGAGAAAATGCGAATGGCATCATATTTTGGCAGTGCTCAAAACAAAGAACAACAAAATGTCTAGGTCATCTAAAAAGTAAACATGGTGAGGTCTTAAGTGTGGGTACTCATCAATGTGGTATACCAAATGAAACACCGTTAGTGTTAACAAAACATGATCAAAAGAACAAGAAAAAGCAAGTCCGACAAAAACATAGTGTTACTCAACATAGTGACTTCCTTATGAAAAAACATTTATCTCCTCAAAAAGTCATGTTAGGACAGTTGTCAACGTTCAATAAACCCGTAACACTATCAAAAGCAACACAGACTCTTCAAGAGATCCCTTTTGAAAAGGAAAAAATGGAATTGGATAGTTCTAGTGATGTTGAGGATGATAATGATGATGATAATGATGGTGACAATAACTATAATAATTATAAAGATAATATTTATAATAATGATGATGATAATGATGAAAAAGAAGAGAATGAGGGTTTAATGTCTATAAAACCATTGCGGCTTCCCCAGTTTTTAAGAACAAGAGTACCTAGAGAAAGTTGTAAAAGGATCTACAACAAGCGTTGTGTTTAAAATCTATATCAAACAATGGTAAAGAGATAAAAAGTTGTATTCAGTGTGTAACTATTGTAAAAAAAACTAAAATGAATAAAAATATTGTATGGGTATTGGCTGTTTTTTCTTAATTGCTATCCCCATGTCCCACTATTAATACAATTGTTAACCATCAACAGTCTCTGACTATGTTCAGAAAGAGAGTGGCCTTAAACAATACACTATATCTATGGTTTGTGTACTGAGTATCATAATAATACAGTGTGGCCAAGCCATGTTAAGGCAATAGTTATGTCAGGTAAGGGATTCGAACCCTTGCTTCCTTATACAGAAATTTGATCTTAAGTCAAACACCTTAACCACTCGGCCAACCTGACAGTTACTAATTTAATTGGTCTTGAGGACTTGAGTGTTTACAAAACTTTTTCCAGTATACATTGACTAAACCACTTGTTTGTTTTGAAATATAGATTTTGTTTTGTTTTACCATAACATTGCAGTTATGAGTCTTGTGAACTGGGTGTTCAATATAGGGTTAAAGGCATTTTAAAATCATTTTAGAAAAGCTCTTAGGTATCGTGTCATGGGTTTTAGTAATGCATTACTGTTCGTTGACTAACATTTACCGTTACACAACATTATTTTGGTGAACGTACATGTTGTTGTTTGAGTCTTTAGTCCTTTGACTGGTTTGATGCAGATCTCCATACCTCCCTGCCCCGAGCGAAACGTCTCATCTCTATATAGCTACCACACCCTTCATTCAAGGCTATCTGTTTAACATATTATAACCTTTGATCTCCCCTACAAGCTCTTGGGTTCAATTCCTAGATTTAACACAAACTTTTAAAAGTGGTATGACAACTTAAACTAGTCTACTCAGTCTCGGGTGGTCCAAATAAGTAGAAAGGGTTTGATTCACACCTCAACCATAGAGCACCATGTTCTTTTTTTTTTTAAATAATGATAGCCATTTGTTCAATTTCACATTTCACACATTGCAATTTGTCAATTTTCCATTTGCATTTTTTAAAATGACAGTTTGATGTTTTTCAATTTCATGATATGGAAACATGGATTTTTCCATTTTCATATTTACACATTTGTCAATTTCCCATTTATATATATTTTCTTAAATGTCCGTTTAAGGTTTTTAAATTTTGTCTATATGGAAACATGGATTTTCCATTTTGCTGTTTACAAATTTTTTATATATTTATTTTGTGTATGTTGAAAAAAATCGATATTTCCAAAACAAGATTTTTATTTTTCATTTTATGATTTTGTAAATGATCTTAATGTGAGTGCTTGACCATGGATTTTCCATTTTGCTGTTTACAAATTTTTTATATATTTATTTTGTGTATGTTGAAAAACGATATTTCCAAAACAAGATTTTTTATTTTTCATTTTATGATTTTGTAAATGATCTTAATGTGAGTGCTTGACCATGGCAATAATACAGTCTATCTATGTGTTTGCGAAACCATAGAGTCTTATTACTACTGCAAGTAAGAATGTTTTACAAAATAACGACTATCTACCACTGCATTTAAAAAACAAAACTATTGGGGGAAAAAAACTAAAATACTATTTACCATTCATTCATATATAAGTGTTAATTCTCCCTCTCCCCACCCTACCTCATCGTATTTTCTCTGGTCAAATTATCAATGCTACCCATACATACACTAGCTTTCTATATCTTTCTCTATATATATGTTTTCTCTGCTCCACAAGATACAAATTATGGTTGCTGGATTGTATCCTGCACTGTTTATGCGACATACCATTGCCAGTTCATAAAACCGTTAGGTAGTTCTCTACACATAGCGATTTTACCACTGCTCTACCTACGCCTTTTGCTTGTTTGGCTTTCTTACAGGCTAGTATGCGATAGGCAGCATTAACTGAATATCAAACCCAGTCCACCTTTGTATTTGCAATCTAAGTAATAATTTGAAAAGAGACAAGTGTAATCAGTTTTAAACATTATCTCTGCTTTTTTTGTTTGTTTGTTCGTTTGTTTGTTTGTTTATGACATGTATATTAACCTAAAATCAAACCCTAGTCTACCTTAGTGAAAGGCTAACAGTTTAACCACTGCGTCACCATACCCTTCTTTCTTAGTTTGATTCATTCTAGGCCTTAGAGCTAGAAATCGAGTTACGATCTCCAGTGCAAGAGGCACATGTGCTCACCACTATAGCACGTAATGGTTAGCTGGTAACATTAGACAATCGAAAATGATTGTATTTCTGTTAGCCAAGCATTTCTGTCATTTGCCTACTGTGTGAGCACTGCCAGCAAGACAGTTAATTTAGAACAAGCGAGTGTGTGTGTGTGTGTCTATAGATTATTAGCCTCAAGTATTTAAAGCTTGTTGTGTGTAGCGACCATCTTGCTCAATAACCACTGAGTAAGTTTTAACAGTCAACTTATAAAAACAGCATAGGATAGTTGTGTGTGTGTGATTCATGTACTTGGGAATATGCATTAGCACCATGCGCTAGCTTTACCTTACCCTCTAAAGATAAAGCGTTATCCCTTTCTTTTGATATTGCCAATGACTGCATTCCCCCACAAGTTTTACACTTAAGCCCTTGGCTTGTTCTTGATTAGGTTTTTGTTTGCTTTAGGCTTGGTTTGGTTCGGTTGGGTTTGATTCGACTTGGTTCAGTTTAGTTTAATGTAGTCACCATTTTTTTATTTTTAGCTACACTCTTTAACCAATTAATTAATGATAGTCTACTCTTAATTCTTGAATCGATAAATTGAATTTTGTGTGCACCGTTTGTCAATCCATGCCTACAACCTATACTCCCTATGTACTACAGTCAGATCTGAAAACAAGTTCCAATGGTCAAAGACGTGTCAGTCACCATACATGTAGCCTACAATAATTCTTTCTTTTCCTAGCTAGATTTCGTCACTCACAGTAAACATCTTACATTATGGGTTTGCAATATATTAAGAAAAGCAAAAGTCCATGATCTTGTTGTTTTGGGTCTTTTTTGGGGAAATTCATAAGCCATAAAAAGAATGACATCATGTCAAGTTCTGAGTGGATCTTGTATGTCAAAATCCCATTATCGGTTTATAAAATCTCAAGGCCATGCCCTAGCAGTTTTGGATTATTTCAATCAATGAGTCCACCATAGGAAACATCGAAAAAATAAATACCCTTAAAACAAGTCGTCCCATGACCCTCTCCGAACAATGCTTCGCAAAATATAAATTCATCCCTTGAACATGATCGGCGACATCATCCTCGCTTCCCCCTCCCACCATGGTTGCCATGTCGTTTGACCTTCAAGTGTCCTCAGCATCTCTGTGCTTTTTTCATTGCCCTGTCAAGTCAATGCATTCCAGTAAGCTCAAATAACATCCACATCCTGTCAGTCTGCCCCAGCAAGTTTGTTTTCTATACTCACTTCAAGCAACATATAACCACGTTCTGTTTGTTCTATCTAAAGCCAGCTTCATCGAATCAAGGAATTATCATTTGTCATGTCACTCATAATCGTTTACACGTTAAAGACCCCCTTCAGGGGGTTTAGGAATTAGGAATTCCATCATAGGAAAAATCAGAAAACGAACCCTCGACCCGCCGTCTCATCGAAATAGCGAATACTGTATTGGTATATCACCACCGTGGCCAGTAATAGCTTCGTTGAAACACGTGTCCAGTGGTATCGTCTCTTTCTATCTACAACCACTCGTCATGAACATTTTAGACAAATTTAAGAAAAGTTTTAAAAACTGAAATGTTTTCAACATAAGTGTCGTTAGGCTCTTTCGCATTTTTTTAAACATAAATACTATATTCGAAAAGAGAGAGGAAAGGGGCGTCACCCCGAGTCCTACGACCCCTCGTATACGTCTCTGGCGTTATTGGTTTGTGAAATATAACAGAAAGTCTAAAATCACGGTTTTACAACAAAAAATTCTGTTTCCCTCATTCTCAAAAACTTTAACCTATTACCAAAATAAAAAGGGTTTCGAGACAAGCCATTTGACACGTCATAGGACCAAATCCGACCATGCATTCGTGAGATATCGGAAAAGTCTAAAATCATGGTTTTACCCCCAAAAAGCCTGTTTCCCTCATTCTCAAAACTCTAACCTATTAATAACATATAAAGGGCTTCGAGACAAGCGATTTGACACGTCACACGTTCAAATCCGACCTTGCGTTCGAGAGATATCGGCAAACTTCGTAGGAAAGTAGGCGACTATCTGGCTCTCTCCTCACCACCAAAACCCCTTCTTATCAATCTTTTTTTTCAAAGAGCTCGCCCTCTTACAAAAATCCCAAGTGCGCATGCGTAAAAAACAAAAACAAAAATGTTCATCCATAGCGGCAGCCAGAAAAACGCATGTGCGATATGAGCAACAACATTTAAGTTCATTTTAGCAGCGCACCTTATACATGTCGTATTTGAAAAGAGACTTTCACTAAAAATTACAATTTCACCCCCTAGTAGGGGTAGGTTTTATTTAGGGGTTGAAATGAGTGGTCCATAGCAAAGCCCCCGTCAGCCCGAGTCCAACGACACCTCATTCGTGAATCTCCGACCAAGGGTTCGGGAGTTATCGGCTCGCATTGGGAGTAGTGGTGGGGGGGGTTAGAAACCGCCTTACTCCACTACTGATGACCAGTCTCGATCGTCAAGCGATCATCATCAGATCCATTACACTTAGGCTATAAAATCTAGGTTTGAAAATACAGGTGACAATATTTACAATATGTACAATTATTTGGTTGCAGTATTGGTAAGGCCTAATGAAGCCTCCATGGCTTAGGCGGCAGCACGCCGGCCTCTCACCGCTGGGTCCGTGGTTCAAATCCCGGTCACTCCATGTGAGATCTGTGCTGGACAAAACGGAGGCAGACAGGTTTTTCTCCGGGTACTCCGGTTTTCCCTGTCAAACTTTCATTCCAGCAACATTCTCCACTATCATTTCATTTCATCTGTCATTCATTTAATCATTGCCCCAGAGGTGTGTGTCAGGCCTCGGCAGCCGGCACAGTTCATATCCTCGCCGCTAGATGGGGGCTTCATTCATTCCATTCCTCACCCGGTCGGACACTGGAAGCAGGCTGTGGATTTTCATTTCATTGGTAGGGCCTAATACAACTTGTCAGTGTAAGCTAATTTTACTATATATATATGATGTTAGGTGAAATGCTAAAATGGTGATAGAAATCCGAAGTTAGTCTGTTTGGAGTGACTATATGGTCGTAAAAGGTCAACTATGGTTGTACTGTATAGTGCAGACTACTTATCTGGATGGATGTCTTCCTCGCTGGAACTACGAGCAGTTTCAACTTCACTCTTACAACAGTTGCGGTCGACTCGTCATCCTAGTGTACTTATTAATTTCATGTTTTGTTTTTCTTTCAAGATTAGGGTATTACCCAACTCTTTTGGGTACATTCGTGTTGACCGACTGAAAAGCACCAACCTTTCGTTTTAGTTTAACACATTTACACTTTTTAACGTACTTAATAATCAACATTACTAGGGCTCGGATTTTTACGTGCTAAAAATCGGGAAAATATTTATTTTTTTATGTATTAAAAATACCTGAAATATGTGACAAAGAAGTAAAAATATGTAATTATAATTTAGTATATTAATGTGGATATAAACAATATGCGGTACTCAAGAATGCAATTTATGCTATGTCTCACTGACTGCTGAAGCATTACAATACACAATGAGATACATCTTCAGGTTTTCCATCACAAATGACCGACAATTATCGCGAAACACTTATTCTGAAGGCGCGAAACTGCGGCAATACGTTTCTTGCCCTTGAGATCGCTGTTCAGCCTTGATTGCTTTCCCACATGTTTGGCAGAACAGAACACCCCCATTAGAAGTAAAATTATCTTTAAATTCTGCAACAGACTATAACTGGTAGTTGTTTTTACTTTAGGCATCTTAGAAACTGACTACACTTCACAGTGCCAGAAATGAAGTGCATGTGAGTGACACTGGTTCCAGTTAGCTGGGGGAGGTGTGCAATATGGCTATGGACAAGGAAATCCCTACTTCCACAGTGATTGGCACGGGGCGTCAAGTTAAGAATAACACAGTTGCAAACTGACATACGCTCTGAATGAAGATTAGATAGCTCACACATAGGTTCTTCCCCGTTGAAGTATCACAGAACAAAAAAAAAAAAAAGGCAATGAACTTAGATCTAGCACACTGATTCAAATAAATGTAAATATTATGTCTTTTTATGTGCTAATAAGTGAAATGCAGGAATTTATGTATTATAGAAAAAATGTTCAAAATATGTATTTACATAAAAAATATTTATTTACCTAAAAATCCGAGCCATAATCATTCATTACTTACTTTAATTTTACTGTAGAGAAGTTGCTGGAAATGCTGTCCTTCAATTTCTGAACACACATTGCAGCAACGTAGGAAGTTTTAGTACACTTGTTGTAATTCATCCCCACTGATATTTGGAATCAGATCGGTGCAGTTATTTCGTTCTCGAGAGCCTCCAGAGTAAGCGGATTGTTTCTGTATACATTTTGTATGAGGTTCCCCCAGAAGTAAACATCGCACGGCCCTGAAACTTACATACACATGTATTGTAAGACTTCTTCTTACTATGCTCACGGGATACGAGATAGGCTACAATACCCCCAACTCAACTAAGGTATCCCGCCAGCTCCGTATGTAATCAATTCTATGTCAGCATTCGGGCCTTCTCTACCGATGGAGCTTCTACTAAAAAGAAAATGACAAGCAGAACTGTCACCCATTTTTTAAAATATTGTTTATATTATTATTTGCAGCCGCGTAATGCTATCAGTGTTGTAACAAAGGTAACGCGGGAATTGTTCTCTCTCTGAATATATCGATATATTGAAGTTCGGTGAATAACTGGATTAGTAATAAGTATTCTTTGAACATGCTGCAATCATCTGGTTTCCCAGGAGTGTTTTGTGATCGTTTGCAGTCCTTACCTGAATTACAGATAACGCACACTAATACAGCCATCACAATTAACACCGATCATCAGACAGATTCTACACACACCCAAAGTACACGGGGCTACATGACCGCGTTGTCGCAGCCCCTAAAGTGAAGAACCAACCATCAATTCCCTGGTCATCAGGTAATGCGTTACATTAAAGACCACGAGACTTGACAACTAAGTGCTACCAGTTGAAGGGGGCTTTGGTTAACTTCAAAGAGGAGCACCGTGGCTTCCTATTAACAGGCCTTGCCCATGGTGTCCGGACAGTTCCCCACATTGACACTTCCACACACTGCCCAAAATACTGACACTTCCACACAGCCCTTGGACGTGGCTACCTGTTTAATGACTCAGAAATAATCTCGACTGACATTTCCACACACATCTCTCCTCCCTCCCCCAAGGCTACTATGGAAAAGATCAAGTTGACTACTTCGTTGCTAGATAACCAAGACATTCCAATCGAGATGTGGAACTGCCACCAACCACGACACAGGACAACGAATGCTGTTGAGGGCTGGAACAACCGACTCAACAATCTTGTCGGGAGACCTCACCCCAAATTAAAAGAGGTTGTCAAAGTGTTGAAGACAGAAGCTGAGAAGACAAATTGCGCATTTTTAAAGGCCGAGCTCAACATGTAAGGAAAAAAAGAAGACGAAAATATGTCAAACTGGACGGACGGATTAAGAACATTCAGAAAAAGTTCGAAAATGACAAAAATATGAAAAGTTTTGTGAAGGCAGTTGCCTATTCACAGAAAATGGAGTAGGTTAATATTATTGTTGAACAAATATGACAAAAACAAAAAACAAAACAAAAACAAACAAAAATAAATAAATAAATAAATAAATAAATAAATAAATAAATAAATAAATAAAATAAAAAATACAAAACAACTGAAGAAGCCTAGAAAGCTGATTTTAAACACGCCTAAATGATAACACCAAACTGATCGGTTTTGTTATTATTTTGCCAGTCGACAGCCTGAATAAAGTGTGATGGAAATCAGACTCTGCATTTATTTTATTTTGATGGTAATTACACTACATCACAATTATATTTTCGAGACCGTGGTATGTAATGAAGTACATAGACCGAGCGCGTTTCTTCACTCCAAATGAGTATTATGTTAAGGTGCATTGTCACAGGTGCGGCTGTAACGATGATCACTGAAGGCTATAGCCTTAGGGGTGGGGGAATGTGTGTGGAACTGTCAGTCGGAAATATTTCTGAGTCATTAAACAGGTAGCCGCGTCCAAGGGCTGTGTGGAAGTGTCAGTATTTTGGGTAGTGTGTGGAAGTGTCAGTGTGGGGAACTGTCATGTAATCTTGCCCATAGCAGAGCGGCAACGCCGTACTCACGTCTGTGTGTGGCGAGCAGTAAGCATGGTGATGAACTTGCGAGTCCGCATAACATTGAATACTGTATATTCTTTTATCGCTCGCTGTTTTTTCGATAGTGTTTAAGGTAGACCCGAGAGCGAAGGCTAATCATCTGGGGAACGAAAGTACAGCTCCTAAAACGACGTCGTTATTCTATAATATTAAATGATAGTAAGCTCTTCAATTCTATCACATGTGGTTGCTCTTCTGTATTGTTCCAAGGCTTCATGCATTTTGATATTTAAGCTTCATACACTTGTAAAAGTTTGAATGTGTTGAAACAACAATCGTACGTTGATACTAGCAGAGTGGCGGCTTCGGTGGCGTAGTCGGTAGCATGCTGAGCTTTAATGCCCAAGATTGCGGGTTCAAATACGGCTGAAGTCGTCGGATTTTTTAAAGCGTTAAAAATCCCTCAGTATGCCTTCCTTCGGAGGGGAAGTAAAGCCGGCGGTCCCATGTCATAGATTTCTGGCATGTTAAAGAACCTTCCATTAATTACACATGTTTGAAGCTAAATTGTATAGGTTAGGAATGTAAACAACGCTCTTAGGTTCCTATGTTCGTTGCCAAGAGCCGACTGCGGTGGCGTCTGGTAGCTAAGTTCTGAACTAGTAGTTGTTGACGGTGGCGTTTGGCGGCATAAGTAGGAACTATTTGAAAAATTCAAAAGTCTGCAGTCTTTACTTGAATTAAAAAACAGATAACACACACTAATACAGTCATCACAATTAACACCGGTTATCAGACAGATTCTACACACACCCAAAGTACACGGGGCTACATGACCGCGTTGTCGCAACCCCTAAACTCAAGAACCAACCACCAACCATAATAGCAGAGTCTTTATTCTCATCAATAATCAGTAGGCCTACTTTCGATCGACCAAACGACCATGACCTACGATAGCTACTTTTCTCATGTCGTCGTTGGCATTTGAGCAGTGTAAGTAAAACAGATATATATATACAGGGGCGCACCCAGACTTTTGGTTTGGAGGGGGCTTTCCTCAATAACATGATTTCAGCTATGGAAAGAGAATGTGTCCATTATTATTCTTGTATGTAAATATTGTTACGGCTGTGAGTTTGTTTCATCGCTCGCCGCATGAGTCACAACTGCCCCAGGGCTGGGCTGCTCTGCCTCAGTGTATTGCGTGCGCCTTATGCAACAGGACTACTAGGACAAAGGGATGGTCCAGAATATTCGTGACTCAGCCAGTGAAGGAAACCTCGAGAAGCCGTGAACCCTGGATGGGTCTAGAAGCATTTATTGAGTCACCGGCCTGCTATATAAGAGCGACCTGTCAAGCAGTTGTGGTTGTGTTTTTCGAGCTAGTGCGAGAGTTTATCCTGAGCGACAGAAGTGTGGTGACTTGCGAAACCCCTAGTGAAGCCGATTCTCTTGACAGCGAGGGAGTGAGAAGCATACAGGGTACTGCCTGTGTTTTGAGCGAGTGTGATTTCACTGAGCGACAGACGTATTGTGGCGAAGCGCCGTACGAGTTAAGAAATCCAGTGACATTGTTTCCCAGCTTGTGAACAGCGAAGCAGCGTGTAGCAAGTAACTGTAGTTTGTGTACATGAGGAAGAGGTGCAGGTAGTTTCTGTCAAGGCCACCTGACTCATTAGGACGAATTAACTTCTGTGGTTTGTTGACAAGTGAAAGGGGGCAAGAGCTCTCCATAAGGAAGAGACTTGAGGAAACTGGAGTAAGGCTCTAATTGCTTGTATTTGCTGTTGAGTGGTGTATCTTTCTGGCCGCAATAAATTTAATTATTTCATTTAAAGGAACAATCTGTGTTGTGCTTCAACCCACCGTAGTCCAGTTAACAAAAGTGCCACTGGAGGGGGGGGGGGGCACGTAACAACTGGTGTCAGAAGCGGGATTACGAACTCAAACACAAGCACAACACCTGACGGTCCTGGTTTCAAAACCCGAGCAGGTCATTTTTTTATTTTAATTTTCCTGTGAGTGCATGCCCTTTACAAGACAAACATCTAAAATGGAAGCGCAATTTGCAGCATTGCTAGAAAAGTTAAGTGGCATGGAAGCCAAGATGGAAGACGGCCAGAAGAAGATGGAGGACGGCCAGAAGAAGATAGAGGACGGCCAGAAGAAATTTGCCAAGGACCTGAAGGATGACCTGAAGAAGCTGGAAGACGGCCAGAAGAAGATGGAGGACGGCCAGAAGAAGTTAGCCGAGGACCTAACTGCCAAACTAGAAAACGGCCAGAAGAAGATGGAAGACGGTCAAAATAAGCTAGCGGAGGATTTGAAGAGGATAGAGGACGGCCAGAAAAAGATGGAAGACGGTCAGAATAAGTTGACACAGGACCTGAAGAAATTAGAACTGGGTCTGCGTGAGGAAGTCACGGCAGTAGAAAAGAAGTTCGACGCCTTACAAGTGGAAGTTGCCGAGCTGCGCCAACGCCCGCTGATGGGGGTGGAGGAGATATTCAACGCCTTACAAAAGGAAGTTGCCGAGCTGCGCCAACGCCCACTGACGGGGGTGGAAGAGAAATTCAACGCTCTACAAGAGGAAGTTGCCAAGCTGCGCCAACGCCCGCCCACCGTTACACCGGGAATATCAGGAACGGGGTATAGCAGAGTGACGCCCCCTACCTTCGACGGAAAGGTCCCGTGGAGCACCTACTTACGTCAGTTCGTGGCGGCCTGTTCCATAAATAACTGGAACAACACAGAAAAGGCTACAGCTCTCATTGTAGCGCTGAGAGGTGACGCCCTTAACGTCCTTCAGGCCATCCCGACTGGATCCCAGGACTATGCTTCACTGATCGCCCATATGGAGTCCCGATATGGAGATAGCCATCTTCAGCAGGCCTACCAGATGCAGCTCCGGACCCGGGTACAGAAGAACGCGGAAACCCTGCAGGAGTTCGGGATGGACATCGCACGCCACGTAAGGCTCGCCTATCCAACAGCGCCGGCCGACTTTCTGGAACAGATTGCGACGCAGACCTTCACCGACGGACTACGGGACTCGGACACTCAACAGGCGCTGCGACTCGCGCGCAATAAGTCTGTGGCAGATGCGCTGAGCCACGCACTTGAGTTCGAGACGGCAAAACAGGCATCTAGAATGCGCGCGCGGGTGCGTCAGGTGGACATCGACGAACCATCCAAAGCTGACAAGACCAAGCCCCAGGTCGATGAACTGATGGAGGCGCTAGGCCGGTTCTTCAAGGGTCGCAGTACCACCAACAAAAACGTAGCCGAAGGACATCCGGAGAGGCGGCCCGGAAGAGGACTACCGACCTGCTGGACCTGCCGTAAGAGAGGCCACCTGAGCAAGGACTGCGGTGATCAGCGCCGCCAAGGGTTTCCGTCGGGACAGTCAGTCGTAGGGAAACCACGCGGCCCAGGAAAGCAAGTATCAGCCAGTCTTGGGGGGCAAAGGTTTGCTTGTGACAGTCGTCAAGCCCCGGCAGTCCAAGTTCGTGTGACTGAGTTAAGGAGAGATAATAGCAGTCTGATGGTCGACGGAGTCGTCAACGGAGAGAGCTGGCCCATGCTAATCGACACGGGAGCATCGAGGACCATCGTCAGTCCCACCGTGATCCCGAAGTGGAGAGTGCAACCCACACAAAGGAACCTCCAACTAATAACCGCGACCGGAGAGACCGCACCGGTACATGGCGAAGCATCACTGGAGTTCGTCATTGGTCGACGGGCGATAAAGCATCCAGTGCTTGTGGCTGACGTATCAAATGAAGTGATCATCGGACTGGACTTCATGGACCAGAACAACATCATCTTGGATCTGAGTACCAACACTCTGCACTTCGGAGGTGAGGAACTTGCTTTGCAACCAGCACACGAGGCCGTCACCCCACGACGAGTAAGGCTGAGAGAGGACGTCATCGTTCCCACCAGGACGGAGATCAGCGCTGCCGTAATTGTCGACGGAACTGCTGAGGGAGTGGCGGCTGTCATCGAGCCAAAATATGAGGACATCCAGACAAAAGGATTGTTAGTTGCCAAGACCCTCATCAACACGACGTCTCGGCCGTACGTCCGCCTGTCCAACCTGAACGACTACGACATTACGGTTCACCGGGACACCAACCTAGGAGTCTGCGAGCCTGTTACCTGGATTGCCCGCATCACAGATACGACGGACGGACACCTGCAGACGGACGGTTTGGAAGGTTTCTTTATGTTTATGTGATGCAATGTTTTTAAAGTGTTCCCAGGTTTTTAGGGGGGGCTTAAGCCCCCAAAGCCCCCCCCCCCTGGGTGCGCCCCTGTATATATATATAATGTCCGTCCACCAGCTTAAGGTCCGTGACAGGAATGCAACGAGTCAGCTGGTGACAGCTGGCCACGGCGCGAACGACAATAGTGCCAACCTACTATTGACCCGTACGATTTCACAATTAAAACTAAACGAAAGTAGCAATGAGTAACCATAGCGTGAATAACATCGGTGCTGAGTTGGCTATACCTGCAGCGGCACGTCCACTCAATCAACGCAGCTGGCAGGCGCGGATTCAAGGGGGGGGGGGGGGGGGGGTCACGGGGGTCATGACCCCCCCCCCCCCAAACGGAGACCAACTTTTTTTGCAAACTCAAAAACCGAAAACACAATTACCAGACAAATAAAACTTAACGAATTTTAACTGAAAAACAGTTTTTTTTTTTCATTTTATTCAATACTGAATTATCTTTATTGGAATTATTATGTTCTGTTACAACTGTACATATTTACAACTTCTAACCTCTTGTATAAAAACTATTAGTTATACAACAAAATCAAATCGTCTATTTTGTTTAGCAAACCTTGTGATTACCTAATCGATGTTTATAGTGATGTCACGATGAATGTGCAGTAATGCACGGACAGGAAACTGGGGCTTTTTTCGCACCAAAAATTTTTGCCGACGTCCAAACTGCAAGCTTGGTTGGCAATTTAAGCTGTGACTTTCTCCCTTTGTCGGTACCAACTCGACTTGCCGAAACTGTTACGTACCTTGATCCTTTTCTCGAAGCTCGATGTAAAAGTCGCAAAACACGCCGTTGCAATTTGTACGAATATTTTTGGTGCGCTTAACGCATCAAATTTCTATCCATGAAGCTTGCAAAAAAATTGGTCTGGTTTTGTACGTTTGGTTATTTTGTGAATGCGTTTTTAGTGATACCATTTTTCTTAACAATTTCGATTCTCTGACCCCCCCCCCCACCGCCCCTCCCCCCAAGCCAAACTCTAGATCGATTCTCTGACCCCCCCCCCAAAAAAAAAAAAAAAAAAAAACTCTAGATCCGCGCCTGGCAGCTGGAATGTCTCTCCTCTCCCTTTCAGCCCCTAAGACCATGAGCTGGTTTTCGGACAGTACTAGTAATTCATTGATATGGGCGTACTAATTAGTTACTAAAACACAGATAGCGATTTATTGCATGAGGAAGTTACCTTCGTCTATTTCTGTTTCGTATGATGTCAGAATAAGAATGCCTGCTGGAAATGACAAATATGAATGACGGAGAGACAGCTTACCGAGCAACCTACTGTAATTAGCAGAGGCAAGAGATGTTTCGAGATGTCTAATGGTGCTTTATTATTATTATTATTATTATTATTATTATTATTATTATTATTATTTCCAACACATATTATTTCCGTTTCTACGTGGTTGGGGTTGAAGGAAGATATTTTTTTTAAAATGTGGCGAATGGATTTTACAGCCGGGTGCCCTTCCTGACGCCGGCCTCACCATAATAGTTAAATGATATATGCAATGACTGAAACTGGGCAAAGAATTGGATGGAAGCGTCAGTGGCCGGCATTAGTCTGGAGCTAAAAATTGGAAACCACGGAAAACCATTTCAAGAACGGTTGACGATGGGGTTCGAACACACTGGTCTTCGGAGTCCGGAGATAGTCTGGTCCCAGGGCCTTGCGCCTCAACGTGAGTAGCTACCCCGGTCGATATTATTATTATTATTATATTAGTAGTAGTAGTAGTAGTAGTAGTAGTACAGATAATCTGTACTGGATTTGCAGTCAGATTCGTGAGACATATCACATTAATGTAATAACAATGGTATTTAATAAATAAATAAATAAATAAATAAATAAATAAATAAATAAATAAATAAATAAATAAATAAATAAATAAATAAATAATAATAATAATAATATGGATGTGAAGAACGCCTTCAACTCAGCTAGGTGGATAGATATGGTTGAAGCTCTTCAATTCACCTTCCAGTTGCCTGCATATCTCCTGCGTATAATGAAAGATTATTTGAAGGACCGTACCCTGTTATATGACACTGCAGACGGCCAGAGGAGGAGAAAAGTCACGGCAGGAGCAGCGCAAGGATCTATCCTGGGCCCGGATTTGTGGAACATGTTGTACGACGGCTTACTGCGCATGGAGATGCCCGAAGATACATTCCTTGTTGGGTACGCTGATGATATTGCAGCGGTGATTGTAGCCCGAGATGCGGTTCTGGCTCAGTGGAAACTCAATCTGGTAATGCGACGGGTGAGTGGTTGGATGAACGCTCATGGTCTGAATTTAGCTATGGTGAAAACTGAAATAGTCATGTTAACTAGGAGGAGAATGGACACTATAATTCCCATGAAAGTTGGAGAGGTGGTCGTTCGAACTGGAGCCACTGCGAAGTACTTAGGATTTACTCTTGACACGAAACTGACATACTGGTCTCATATACGGAAGGCAGCAGACAAGGTGGAAGTAGTGACAGCTGCCATTATTAGACTCATGGCTAATGTGCATGGTCCTAGAGAAAGCAAGCGTCGACTACTGTTGTCCACAGCGCAGTCTATTCTCCTGTATGGAGCTGAGATTTGGTCTGATTCGCTGAGGATAGAGAAGTATAGGAAACGCCTAGCTGCAATTCAGAGGAGAGGAGCTCTGAGGGTGGCGTGTGCTTACCGTACAGTTTCGGAACCTGCAGTTCTGGTTGTCTCAGGTGTCGCGCCAATACACTTACTCGCGCAAGAACGTAAAGACGAGTAGAACTGGGCAAGGCTCAAGCCCGGAAGGAAGCCGTAGCACGCAAGATGGAGCTTTGGCAGCAGAGGTGGAATGACGATCACAGAGGAAGATGGACAGCTCGGCTGATACAGAGTCTGGTCGAGTGGACGAGTAGGAAACACGGTGAAATAAATTACTGACACAGATGTTGACAGGTCATGGCTACTTTCGGTGTTACCTTCATCGTATGGCCAAAGTAAGGAGTCCAGTTTGTATTTACTGCGAGAACGAACGAGATGACGTTTATCATACGTTTTTCGTCTGCGATCGTTGGGCAGCGGAAAAACAACAACTTGAAGCTGAGGTTGGTCCAATAACGCCGGACAATATAGTTGGCTTTATGCTGAGGAACGAGCTCAGCTGGGATACGGTCGCTTTCTTTGTTGAGGTGGTCCTTCGTCAGAAGAAGTCGGATGGGGACTTGCTCGATTTAGTCAATTGAGTCTGCGATCCGCGGGCTATGAATGGAGAAGTAAGATGGTGCTTGTGAAGCAAAGAAAATGACTCCATCCTGAAGTAATACGAAAGTAGTCCCGGGATGGGTTTTGTCAAGGGGACAGGGTGTGGTTTTTTAGTGGGTAAGAATCCCACACTCTCGAGGAGTGCGGACCCTTCTCAAGGTCTTATGCAAAATTTTTCCACTTCCCTCGTAAAAAAATAAAAATAAAATAATAATAGACAGACGCATTGAATAGGCCTACTTCAAGTGAAAGTAGGAAACGAAAATTGGTAACACTTATATGACGTATTTATTTGATTCTCGTCATGTTTCAATATAAGTTAAATTTATGTGAAGTAATTTTATCAGTTTTATCGTTTTATTGACTAATTGTTAAATAACTTACATCAGAATTTCCTTTTGTCATCTAACAATATACGCACCTTCCTTCGTCCATATATATTGGTGAACTTCTTTCCAATAACCCGATTTCAAATTAGAATATTGAGAGACAGCAATGTCTACTCTGCCCTAGGCGTACGGCCGGACCCGGACGTATGACGCTAGCGAAGCGGTGTTGCAATTCGGTGTGGCCAAGGCTTGTTTATACGTGGCTATGGCCCTATGGGAGCACACGACAGATAAGACAAGAGCCATAAGTTCATCCTGTTAACGTCGCTGACTAGGTTGTTTATCAGTATTGGCAGCCTTGTCTGATGCATTCTAGTTTATTGGCTGCAGTTTCAACAGGTCCCCTGACAATACGTTACGGTGTCAACACATGAGATAAAGAAAGATTAATGCGTTACTTTATAGCGTGACAGCAGATTGTTAGAAAAATGTGACAACATTAAATAAGGCTTATAATGACTAGCGAAAGCCACCCTTAAATTAACCTCCACTCCCGTTGCAACTCCGATAATTCTTTCGAAACATTATTCATATTTTAACATAGGCACTTCTCACTCCCTGAAATACAGTGAAGGCCCTTCCTATCTAATGGAGCTCGCAGAGGCCGTGTGGTGGCAGGGCACTGTGAACTGCAGCGTGTTGAGCAAGGCACATTTTCAATTATTTCTGTTCGACCCTGACTATTATCTGTCAGAAAACTGTACTATAATTAGGCTCATTATAACACTATTTTTCATTATGAAACAGTTTCTACCACCAATCAGAGCTCAAGAAACAGTTGTTTGACCAATTAGATAATTAGATGCGCTGAGTTCCACGGCCTTCTAATGTAAATCACACTGCCTGGTCTAGTGTCATAGTAGAGTAATCGAGGTGGCCATGGTCAAATACAAGGCATTCCCTGCGTCTCATGCGCTCTGTTCAGTACATAAAGAAAGGAGGATTTTTTTTTTTGTTGGCTATGACAACATACAATGTAAGTTCACTCTTCCACAATAGTCCCCAATAGACTTAATAGTTCTCGGAATGGGCAACCAACTTTTCTATTCCAGCACTATATATCTCTGGATGCAGCAACACTGAATGGATGGCTTCAAATCTCACAATTCGAAAAGGCTGTCGAAATGTCGACAGATATTTATGAATATTTTTGTTCGAACATAAAATAGTTATAATAATTATCGTCGAATATAAACAGTCGTATGCAACTCGCCTATAATGGTAATTAAGACACTCGTATGGAAATTATAAAACTCGCATACGCTAGTTTTATAAACATACTTGTGTCTTAATTATTGCCATTATAGGCTCGTAGGAAGTTTTGGTAGGTTTTGCCTGTTGTGCCTTCTCGCCAAACAGTTATTCACAATTGTAGTAAATACTCTTCTCCCTGGCCCTTCTCCAAAAGATGCCCCTTACATAAAAACACGCGATCGAAACCAGATAAAATGGAATATTCTGATGTTTTGGTACAAGCTAACGACGACTACCCTCTGTGGATGGTGAGGAATCAAATGTTATTGAATTAATTACCAGCCAGTCTTCCAACTCATGATGATATCGTGGCTGAGATTTACGGCGAAACATTCACTTCTGCGAAGGAAGTTCACATTCTTACACCAAAAACTGAACACTGTAATGAAATTAATTGTAAAGTCATTGAACTGATATTGAACTGATATCCAGTAGTTCAAGAATATACACCAGCGTTAACTGAAGATGAAATCAGTTACTTCAGTTTCCCACAGAATTCTTGAATTCCTTGGAAATAAGTGTCGTGATTACCTCTACATATACTTACTCTAAAGATTTGATGCTCCTTAGAAATTTGAACGTTTCCCAAGGGCTCCTAAATGGAACCCGATTATTTGTAAGAAATATATATATATAAACATTGCTTGGATTTGGAAATAATAACTGCAGGTAGTATAGGGCAGAGAGCTCTAATCCTTGGACTTGATTTAACATCATCCGATAAAACACCTCCATTTTCCAATTTCCAATTCGCTTGGCGTACTTTATCACAATCAGTAAAGTGCATGGGGAAACTCTAGAACGTGTAGGTCTCTAATTGCCTCATCAAGGTTTCAGCCATGGCCAGTTATATGTTGTGAAGTCGATCTTTCGACGCCTTTAACCCTCCGTCGGGCGCAGCTGGCCTGACAGACCCCGAAAATCTATTCTTACTCCCCCATCTTCCCCGAGGGCACCTATGCACCTGTCCCTTTTAGTATTTTCCTATCTCTAGGTCCCTTTCCGAATGCTCCCTGTTAGTTTTCCCGCCTCCTCCGTAAAGCGGAGTAATTACCCTCCAGGCCTGTGAGGCGCATTGCGCCCGAACTCGTTCGACTTTGGAAGGTTCGTATTTCCTTATTGTTCCATCGCATAATTGCTTCTTTTCCTCATTTTATGAATAAGAAATACCATACATAGATTGTGGTTATTTCGTGGAATAAACGGGTCAAATGATATCGAATTATGAATGCTATGAATGTCATGAAGCCATCTGTCAGATACAGTGAGACTGCCAACCTTGCACTTTACTGGAGGCAATGTACCTTTACTGCTGAGCATTCCAACAGTGATTCCAAGTAAGACTGACTATGGTGTTTGAAGCCAGTTTTCAGTGTTGCCTCAGTAAACAGAAGAACACTGTTGTGTTGACCGACTGAAAAGCACCAATATTTTGTTAAGACTGACTCGATTGTGCTGTATCTTATTTTGTAATAAGAACATTATTTAAGTTTTGTTCGTAATTTTAATATTTGTTTGAATTTTTACATGAAAACTGAACGCATTTTGGTGGTGGGTTGTAAATGCGAGCTATTATTTTAAAGTTTGATTGTGAGCAATAAATTATTGTATGTTTTTAAAAACCTGATGTTGAATAAACTCCCTATGTATTTCCTAATGAATGCCACTTATCACTTAAAAAATAATTGCGTTAATTGAGTGTTAATGACGTCTTTACAACAAGGGCCTGTCAGGCGCACTGCGCCCGAACTCGGGAGTCGCGGAGGTGCGCCCGACGGAGGGTTGAAGTTGTAACAGTGTCAAAAAGTAATCGTTCAAAAAAAGCATATAAGAGAATCCTTCAGTAAATATTTTCCCAATGACCGTCATGTTTCAACTAGTAATATATAATATCGTATTACCCATTTAACATTTGATTGCCGCTGAGCATGGCCGCGCCAGATTTGTTGATTATTGTATAACGGAACAAGTTAGATCTGAACCTTCCGATGCGCATGTGCGTCCAGTTGCATTACGTCATCCCCCACCTGGATTCTTTGTCAACCAGTGAGCACATACTTCATCACGCGCTGGTTAGATGTTGCCAAGTAGTCATTATTCCCAGGACCTTGGCAGGGTACAGATGCTCTCAAGGCATGCGAAGCAAGACTGAGCCGCTCTGTTCTTTGACAAGCACGGCAACAAGCTTGCTGTCAGGAGTGTGTGAAGTGGGCGCGCTCTCAGTTAATTACCACCAATACCAATGCTATGTCACTGAGAATGCTCCTATTCGATACTTTATGCTTGCATAATATAACCAGGACGAGCAGCGAGCAGCCCCAAACAGCTGTTGCACCAAAGAGGGGAAATCGCATTTACGCCTAGTGATCCCACCACTTCCCCTCCTAGACGAGACTCCGCCATGACAGGCCAGGTCTAACTTGCCACGCTATAGCAGGAGCCCCGCGCGGTACAGCAGAGGACACAGTGATGACTAGGGCTCGGATCGATATGCTCGATAAAATCTCCAGATATGCTCGAAAACCATGTGTTTTATGCTGAAGAGATATGCTCGAAAAACCCATTATCAACCCATTATATGCTCGATAGATATGCTCGAAACCCCCATTATATGCGGTTAAATATGCAGAATATGCTCGAAAAACGCCGTTAAAAACTAAAGAAAGGAAAGTGAAACAAAAAAAAACCAATAACATACCTTTAAATACGAGCTTTATTTTCTAATTGTATGCATGATACACTGCAATATACTCACATTCAAGTTTTACAAGTATATATAAGAGAAGTGCTCTGATAAAAGATACAGTTTAAAAGTTCATTTACAAAATGTTCAGAATTAGGCGAGTCAATGAAGTAGATCTGCATTGGTCTGTACAACAAGAAATTTTCTATGTTTTCAGTATTGAATGATTTTCTTAAATCAGTCAATAAAAGTTTCAATGACGAGAACGACCTCACAAAAGGTTAAAAGCCTGCGGTTCTATTATTCGCACCAGATAGGCTTTTCAATAATTATTTCTGTTTTCGAACCTTAAGGATTGTAAGGACCCGAATTCGGGGGAGAATTTGAAGAAAAACAAACTATTTAGACGAAAACCACAAGAATATGCAGTTATATGCTTCTATTCTGAAAACCGCGGTTTTATGCATTTAGATACTCGATAAATTTCAATTCTGTTGGTCCCAGAGAGGTGAAAATACCACGGAAAGGCTTCTTTCATTGTGTACTATTCAGGAAAAAATATGCAAATATGCTCGAATCCGAGCCCTAGTGATGACAGAATGAGTTCCGCACAAAAGTCAAGCAGCATTGCGTCAGGTAAGCGTCACAGGAGCTCATGTTACAGGCCGGACGTTTGTTTTAGACGATTGCCCTTGACCTTGAAGCCTGCGGGTGAGCCTACACACACTCACTCTCTCACCCTATCGCTTCACACTTGTCACCACCGATCGGATGTAATGGAATTCCAGACTTGAGCAGACAGTACAGTCCACGTCGAAGTATTGTGTGACGCGGAAGTACACGTTACGTAGTTACGAACAGAACGTCATTATATTTGCCAATGACTGTACTTCAGCAGTAGTGTGAAGCAGCTTTGTCAATCATCGGACTGCTTGGGGCAGCTGATATCAACACAGGTACTGTAGTTACTCGCCTCCAGGCTTCCATTAAGATTTTTCACTCGTCTAAATCAAACGTCCGGCCTGTACCACGGACAGTTGTTAAACGATGACCAGGATACTGGATCTGAGTCATATCCTACTCGCGCAACTGTACCTGTCAACAAAGCAGGCTGACGAGTGACACAAGTAAATAAAGAATAGTTTCCATCTCGACCGCCGGCAATCAATTCGTGAAAGGCCTCGGGTGCCGGGTGCAAGTTTTTTTATTTGACACCCAAAGGGTAGCTTGCATGTCGAATTTCGTTGTTCCTTGAAGCACTATGAAAGTCAAGGAGGTTAGATATTAAGCTCCTTGAACACTATAGCACTTTCTAGTAGAGAAATGAGCAACTTTGTGTTGGCGGAAATTCCCGAGATTAATTTTGACATGCCAATTCATAATTTTTGCCGCCTTTAAAAAAAAAACACGGCCAGGAGCGAACCTGCAAGCAAACTATTCATCCTCACTGATATTTCGTATCAGAGGAGTTATATCTTTCTCGAGAGCCTCCAGAGTTCACGGATTGTTTCTGTATACCTTCTGCGCCAACAATCCCAAGTTTCACTTCCATAGAGCGCCTCGCTTCAGACAAAGGTTTTCAAAAATGACTTCCTAATACCTAAGTCTACATTTTATGTCAACAGATTCCTTTTCTGTAGAAATGCTTTCCTTGCGTGAGCCAACCTACTTTTCATATCCTCTTTGCTTCGTCCATCACTGGTTATTTTGCTTCCTAAGTAGCAGAAGTATCCTACTTCCTTTAGCTTTCCATCTGCCAATTTGGCGTCAACAGAGGTTTCTGATTTATTTCGGCTAAATTCCATTATTTTTGTTTGTCATTTATCATTATGAATTCCTTTCTCAAGACCAGGCTTGCTCAAACCAGGCGTTTCGCCAAGTGGGCGCCCGCTCCGTGCACGGGTGGCGAGTGGGCAGTGTAGCGTAAACCAACCGATTGCCTCACTGCAGTGACAGCTACAGGGTCTTGCACTCAAGGTGCGGCCAGCCCAGCGCTCTAGGTAGAACGTGCAGCTATAAAGGTCAGACGAGCATATCGCAGCGCGCTGCTGTCAGAGCATATGTCATAATTAGGGCTCGGATTTTTAAGTGCTAGGAATCAGGAAAATATTTATTTTTTATGTGTTAAAAATACCTGAAATATGTGACAAAAAAGTAAAAATATTTAATTATAATTTAGTTTATTAATGTGAATATAAACAATATGCAGTGCTCACGAATGCAATTTATGCTCTGTCTCACGCACTACTGAAGAATTACAATACACAACGAGATACGTCTTCAGGCTGTCCACCATAAATGACCGACGATTATCGCAAAATACTTCTTCTGAAAACATGAAACTGCGGCAATATGTTTCTTGCCCTTCACGTGTTTTGTAACTTGAGATCGCTGTTTAGTCTTGATTGCTTTCCCACATGGTTGGCAGAACAGATCGCCCCCATCAGAAGTAAAATTTATCTCTAAATTTTGCAACATACTGCTGCAGACGATAACTTGTACATGCTTTTACTTTAGGCATCGTAGAACTGCCTTACATTTCACAGTGCTAGAAATGGTCAGCATGTGAGTGACACTGGTTCCAGATAGCGGGGTAGGGGAAGGTCTAGAACGTGGTGCATTATGGCTATGGACAAGGAAATCCCCGGCTTCCACAGTGAGTGACACTGGGTGACAAGTTAAAAATAACACAGTTGCAAACTGACATACGCTCTGCATGAAGATTAGATAGCTCACAGGTTCTTCCCCGTTGAATTAACCCAGAACAAAAATACAAAAAACTGAAAGATCAAGCATACTTGTAACGTGTTTTTCGAGGGTATTTTACGCCACTGACATAAGTCAGTAGGAAGCCATTCTATATTTATTTACGCGGCAAATTGTTCAGCCAAGAGAAGTTTCATGTAACTTATTATTATTTTTAAGGTATTTTTTGGAGCATTTTTTTTATAAGATTATAAGTATACAGATAGGTTTTCAATGTTATAGAAAACACTATCAAGCGAATTATTACGAACAAAATTATCGCGGAAAATTATATGATTACGGAATTTTACGGATTTTTGTCAGTTAGAGTTTGTTGAGAGAGATGAGTCACTGGGAATTCGGCTACAGGCTTATTCTTGTCGAGAAGCGTGACGCAAGCGGGGTTGCTGCATCAAGAAAAGGCGAAATGGCCTGGACCGGTAATCGAAATCATCTCCGCGCCGAGTGTATTGACCCTGAGGTGGGGAGTATCACGTGGTGGCTCAGCCAATCCCAGGAGACCGGGCGACTTGAAGACGGCACCGGAGAGGGGAGGCGACGAGTGCATATATGGTTTGCGCGCCGAGGAGGCAGGGCGATTATCTTTGTAAAACTTGACCGTTGTGGTTGCACGTGTGGTTGGCTCCGATGTGATCGGACCATAAATTAACATATCTACAAGTATCTCTTCAACTAACGAAGAAGATGACGACGTCCAGAAGGCTGTGGGAAGCTCTCTTCAACATCCAGTACGAGGGAAATGCCACGGCAATTTCCAATGGTAAGCGCGAATGACTCAGAACTACATAATCTCTCGTTTCGTTGTTTCATATTCAGCATTTCAGTAACTTCTTAGCTTGGGAATAATAGTAAAATCAGTAATTCAGCCGACTCCGTTTTCACGTAATTCTCTAGCGGCAATATTCAAATCGCAACGCTCCAATTCAATTTATTATTATTATTAATTTTGCCATACTTGTTTTTTTTATATAATAAATTCATTTCTTATAACCATGCAATCTTTGCTTTCAGTAGTTAGCATTAGATATAGACCAAATTCCTTCTCCTGATACAATGGTTAGTTGGGTTAATGATCAAATCATACCACGATCTGAGTGTAAAGATTCTTAAAGGTGTTCTGCCAGAGCTAGGTGTTGTTAAATATAAATTTAGATTTCAACATAGCGTTGAGGTCTTGGCGCCCATTAATACAACATATCTTAGTCAGAGTAAACATTACATTTGTACACCCCAACAGTGAGGGCCAGTAAAACCGTTACATACTGATCTTTAAAAAAATGTATATATTGTATATTTTTATGTGCTAATGAGTGAAAAGCAGGAATTTATGTATTTATAGAAAAAATGCTTAAAATATGTATTTACATAAAAAATATTTATTTACCTAAAATCAGAGCCCTAGTCATAATTAAGATAAGGAAGGAACTGCTGTGGATTGATGCTTCGGACTCGCGACCCTAAGCTCAGCGAGCTGCCGGCGGCGCGTAGAGGCAGCGCGTAGGGTCGAGAGAGCACCCGTACAAATCACATGTAAATAACGAGTACACATAATAACACATAATCAAAGTAAAATAATTACCCACCTTGTCACAGAAGATTTTGAAAATGTCCTCCACCTGCATCTACACATTTCTGGCATCGTCTAAGGAAATTTTCATTTACACGCTTCAGTTCGTCTACCGAGATAGCCTCAATTTCTTTGGTTATATTCTGTTTGAGTTCATCTAGAGTGTGAGGGTTTGTTGCATAAACCTTATTTTTCAGATTTTCCCCATAAATAAAAATCGCAAACCGTAAGATCTGGGGATCTTGCGGGCCACAATGGTTTACTAATTACCCTGTTGTCGAAAATTTCCTCAATTAAATCTAATGACTCCTTAGCCGTATGCGCAGTTGCAGAGTCCTGCTGGAAATATCCAGATTGGCATTCAGTGTCCGTCAATTGTTCAAAAAATGGCACGAGAATGTCATCCCTATATCTCTGCCCAGTGATTGTGGTTTCAAAAAATATAGGCCCTATTATCCTGTCTGCAGTTACTGCCGCCCACACTCCCATTTTCACATCATGTAGGGGTGTTTGATGTATGAAATTAACAGGTTTTTCAGAAGACCAGTACCTGTTATTCTGGCTAAAAAACATGTCCACTTAAATGGAACCATGCTTCATCAGAGAATATTATTAATTTCGGATCAAGTACCCCATCATCTACACCCCTTAAAACCCAGTTACAAAAATTTACCCTGCTCTCATTATCACGTGGAAGCAACTCTTGAACAACAGTAATCCTGTATGGTGTCAATTTTAACATTTTTGTAGCCCACCACGCTGAGGTAATCGAAATTTGTGTTTGCTGCGAAAGTTTTTTGAGCGATTTTGTAGGAGTACGTTGTAACATTTCCCCTACCTCGCCTAATTTCTCCTCAGTAAGCACTCGCTTTTTTACTCTTCGTTTTACAACCAGAATCGAACCTGTACTTCTAAATTTTTTTGACAAGTCTTCAAACAGTTTCTCTATTTGGAATGGTCGCACCTGGGAATTTTCCTATATACCGCCTTCTAACTTCTTTACAGGAATTCGTCAATACATAAGTGTCGTACATGAAAATCTTTTGTTCTAATGTGTACGCAGGTTGAGACATTATTGAACCAATAGGCTTTAACACTTAGCAATAACACGTTATAAAATTTTGGAACACATAAACAATTAATCAATAACCGCTAACACGTACACACGTTATAAACTTATAACACTTATAACATTAAATAGGCTATACACGAAATAACAAAGTCAACTTTACTCGGTAAAACCCTGCATTGCAACTGTTCCAGCACTGCGAAGTCCCGCGCTGCTCCGAAATATCAATCCAACAGCACTTCTTCCTTATCTTAATTATGACATATGCTGTGACAGCAGCGCGCTGCGATATGCTCGTCTGACCTTTATAGCCCCACGTTCTACCTGGAGCGCTGGGCTGGCCGCACCTTGAGTGAAAGACCCTGTAGAAGTGCTACGAATATGGAGTCAGCTGAGAAGAGGCCAAGTTTTATTGCAAATAGCGTGCAGCAAGGATCTCAATTTGAAAGGCAGTGGATTTTTGTGCCAATTGGAGAACGTGCTAAATGTTTAGTATGTGGACATTTATTGTTAAAAAATACTGGGTGTGTGCAACTACGATGCGCGACGATATTTGAGCGTGACAACGTATTCTGTGACTGATTTGTTTAAACTGGCACTCAAGCGAAATTTCAGCTTCGTATATTTTTTAATTATGTATTTTGCGGAACGGATAGTTCACAGGCGAAATGAAGAAAAGCCGAGTTGCACTTCCAGGGAAACTCCAAACACAACCACTCTTCTCTGAAGTTTTAACTCAACACGACTCGATAGTTTGCTGCTGGCTGTATCTGGGGTAATAGGCTCGCCCGCTAGCTAGGCTGTAACTGGAGTGATAGACTCGCCCCAAGCCAGCTCGTAAACTGCCGCCTCAGTATTTGAATGGAGATTGTTGGAAGAAATGAAAACGTACAAACACTTACAGTGGCGATGTAATGAAGATGAAGATATGCTCTCGGGGACTTTTTTTTTTGTAGAACTTTTCATGCTGAACAATTCTTACTTTCATAGTACACAGATATTTTTAAGAGTTTGCCCAGCGTAATCTTATAAAGCGCTCGGACGCCATGTGTTTTTTTTTCGACTTTTTCACTGAAATCATTACTGCTCGGTTTCCTTTGATCACAAATAAATTATATTCTACAGTAATCTTCCTCGTGTTATCCTTTACTGAATGGTGAAAACCGCATCAAAATCCATCCAGAGGTTCACCCGTGACTTCCAAAAACGAAAGTAGCGACACTCGAGCGCAGCAACAGAAGGGAGAGAGAGAGAGAGAGAGAGAGAGAGAGCGCGTTGCAGCAGAAGAGAGATAAAACGATATCATCACCTTTCACTGTAACACTTTATCACGAACGTCACTGTATTCCAACAATTTATTTGACGTCATCATGTCAAAAAATATAACGTTGAGATACACTACAATTCAAAACATTGTGACCCCTTTAAAGCGTTGAAAATCGGAACATCGATCACAAATTACAGGTAGCCATTTGAGGGCCGGTCTTCGACTCACACCAGTAGTAGTATTTGTCCTCGCTTACAGCAAAACATGGGACATATAGGCTACATCCAGTGGAGGATCTAGGCCTTGCGGGGTGCTAGGCGATATGATAAGGTGGGACCCTCAACAATAGGAATCAAAAAAAATATCAAATCAAATGGAAAGTAATTTTGTAATAATAATAAAATAATGAATAGTTACAATATTTTGAATACATTACAGTACATTTTTAATAATATGAAAGAAACCTTTAAGTCCCCTTGAAGAAGATTATGTAAACTATGAAATATTAAAATATTACTTTGTGACTTATTTTCCGAGTGAAGTCTTCTATTATTTCACTGAAATCTAAACTTGCTAAACGGTCAAGGGAGGTCATAGCAGCACTGAAAAAAAAAAAAAGAATTATAAATTATTTTGAAATGTTCGAAAAGTAGAACTAATTAATTAATTAATTAATTTTTTTAAAATCCATGGCGTGCCCCCCCCCCCCCCCCCGGACCGCGGGGCCCTGGGCGGTCGCCCTCCTCGCCCTCCCCTAGATCCGCCCCTGTATACCTCCTAATGTGCACACCTGAATGCCTGCATTTTTGAAATGTAATGTGAATACTTTGTCAGTAATAAAACTGTATTTGATTGAACCTGCCGTCTCTGAATCCCTATCGCCGCTCGCAATGCCTGCCCGGTGAGACTGGGCAAGTTTTCTTGCTTCGTCTCGCTACACTGGGACGTATGCATAATGATAAGCCGCCCGCATTTACGTCACGCCTGTCCGGCTGCACTAGGTCAGGGAAATCGGGCGCTCAGCTGACCACCTTTGCTCAAGACAGAGCCCATGCCATTTAAAAAACTCATTCAAATCCTCTGGCGTGTCGGCTAAGATGACATTGTCATCAGCAAATCTCAGAGTTGAAATTATTTCTCCTTGAATCTTTACTCCTACAAGGGTCTTTCATATAAAGTAAGAACGTCAAGCGGCAGTTTTGTTATTCGGTACTGCGGTGGCCTTGGCCGAGCTTGTGGCACGCCATGGTCCCCTGCTGTACTATTGAAAGCGAGCGCACGGGCACAGTACATACGAGGGCTGTTTTTTTTTCAACTTCCGATAGACTGTTTAAAAATAACAGATTGCCACACCAAACTGATTTTACTACTAAATGTTTGCTTGTTTTACTCTTATGTCTCAACATAATCATTCACGACCACACTGTACCAAAGTTACGATAGACTTTTACAAGGAATTCAAGTGTGAAGTTTTGGACCATCTGCCGTTTAGTCCAAACCAGCACTGAATGATTTTCACCTTTTTCGAGAATTGAAGGTGTGGTTGTGCGGTAACGCCTCGCCGAAAAGGAAACACTTCAGGAGACTGTTTAGACGTACCCACCTCAGTGGCGGCAGAATATTTTGCTGAGGGCATTGGAAAGCTAGTGTAACGACAAATGTTTTAATCGTTTTGGCGATTATGTCGAGACATACTAATAAAACAAGCAAACATTTAGTAGAAAAATCAGTTTGGTATGTGAATCTGTTATTTTTATACAGTCCATCGGAACTTGAAAGAAAAACCAGCCCTCGTACGTACTATGCGCGCGCTTTCAATAGAACAGCAGATGGCCATGGCGCACCACAAGCTCGGCCAAGGCCACAGCAGTACCGAATAACAAAACTGCCGCTTGCCGTTCTTACTTTATATGAAAGACCCTATACTTGAAAATTTTCTCAATTTCCTTCATTGCTTCTTCAATGTATAGATTGAAAAGTATGGGTGATAAGTTGCAGCCTTGCCTTACACCTTTCTGAATACCTGCTTCTCTCTCATGTCCTCCAGCTCGAATAACTGCCGTTGTTTTTTGTACAGATTGTAGAGCACCCTCCTATCCCTTGTACTTTATTCCAATTCTTTTCTAAATGTCAAACAACTTACTCCAATCAACGTTATCAAAAGCCATTACTAAGTCTACAAATGCCATGGACGTTCTGGTAAGGTCCCATTCCAGTTTTGTACCGAAAATAAGGTCCTATTAACACCAACCTATACATATGGGGTACCTACAGGTTCCGCATAACCCAATGTGTGCGCGAAACACACTCACTTCCTCTTTAAATGCCTCACAATTAATTAAATAAATAACTTAAAAAATGTACATTTACAATGAAAGCACCGTAACCAGCCATCTAGCGGGAACGCGGCGTACTGCTAGCTGAGGAGACTCTCAACAAATGGCTCAACCTACATTCACGTTGCGAAAGCTCGCACAGGCCCACTAGTCTTTCCTTATTCTATCTTCCATAATCAACGTAAGACTAAGTACAGCTTCCCTTGTTCCTACATTTCTCCTGAAACCAAAATATGTAAAAAAATTGAATTGATATAAGCCATTTTTCAGAGTTGCCTAGTTCTAATAAAGAAATATTTTCAGTCGGTCGACACAAATTTAGCCCAATTACATCAGACGGGAAAAAAATTATTTATACACCCTAACATGAAAAACAATACAAAAGATATTTATCTCAATATAACACGCTCTTATGTACAAAAATGAGGGTACTTAAATTGGATGACATGTTTCAAACAGGGGCAGATGACCTCGTAGTTCCTCCCCTTATAACAACAATAACTAACTAACATGTTTCAAACGTCAGCCGTTCATCTTCAGATCCTGTTCACTTAAGCTTAATTAATTAGTATGTTTATAAATTACAGTACATTTCTGCACAAATATATATACAACTAGCAACCCCGGCTTCGACCGGTATCTTTAATGGTTTACCCTGCGTTAACTTAAAAGGAACATGGACGGCAGGTCCCAGACGCAATTCAGAAAAGCCGAGGTGAACAGCGAAACTCCAAACACATACACTCTTCTCTGAAGTCTTAAGGCTGCCTTCACACGTACCACTTTACAACCACAACCACACCACACAATGGTGGTTGGTTGTGGTCGAAATCGACCACTCCTTGATCACAATGAAGTGGTTCGTTGTGGTTATTGGAAGTTCGTATCTGCCAACTTTCCAGCCACACCACAGCCATACGTACACAGTACTGAAATGGATTTTGAAGAGGAAGCATTGCTGTTGCTTTTGTTATTACGTCGACGAAGACGGCGTCGTCGAAAGAGGGTTTATTGGATTCACCCGATTATAGAAAACAGGAGCAAAAGTCAGTTTCACTTATTGTATCAGTCTTTGAGAAAGTATGATGACAAGTTTTTTAATATTTTAGAATGAACAAAGACACATACGATTATTTATTACTTCAATTAAGAGACAGTTTAAAACGGAAAAACACACCTATGAGGAAAAGTATATCACCAGGAGAACGTCTCGCAATCATAATAAGGTAAGAACAACAGTTTCGTCAGTTATTTATTAGCAATTGTATTTGAAGATATTTGATGAATGATACAAAGTTTGAACAATTAATTAATTAAATATATCTGACAAGAGGGACCCTTCTGTATGTTGACTTGAAGTGCTATGTGGAGAAAATGCTGATTGCGTGATGCCGTCAAATGTCAATTCCGGTAGAGTGGCTCCTGGGAATGAAAGAGTCTGTGGAATCTGTGGAAGTTCAGATTGGGTAACTGGACGGCGGCATGCAGGATTGTCACCCTGCGTAGATGGACGTTGTATGTACGAAGGCATCGAATGCTGCCTTTGTTCATAAGATGACGTGTTATATCCATAACCAGGGAAGTCGTCGAAACGCCTGTATGATTCGTAGTTATACATTTGTGGTCGAGGTTGGCTATATTTCTGAATTACATTCAAAATTTCAATTTCGGACACCAATTGCTTTGAAACGCTCATATAACGATAGCAACAAATGCAAATCACTGTCAGTGTAGTCCACCTTTGTTTCTTGTGAGCTCATTCGATCTGATAAGCGATGTGTTAAGTTCTTGATCAATTCGTTTTCCTTATCAAGTTCCTGTGAAGTCCTCTGACTACCAGTTTTTCGCTTGGTACCTCCATTTTCTTTATTTGAGTATCCGTCTTCACTAGAAGGAACATGTTCATTTTGTGAAGAGTCGCTAATAGAACTATCTGTGACTCTTCGCTCTGCGAGAGGCTTCAGAAAAGATAAGTTCTCAAAATAAAGATACTTTCTCTGTGTAGTTCCTCCAGTACCACTTTTCGGAGCATGGGTTTTCTTGAGCTCTCTGTTATAAGAATCCCTTAAACTGCGCCACTTTCTTTGCAGTTTCATAGCTGAAAATAAAAAGGAATTGTGTGTCTAGTTTCTAAGGAGAACACATAACATAAGTGAAACTACAGTCATTTACTCAATGCTATTGAAACATTCTTAGTGATTTATTATATACAAAGGCTTCATCACCAACAAATACGTATGGCAAGGGACTTCTCTCAGTACTAATCACCTGTGGTTCAGGCAGATCCAATTCATCTTCTTCCATTAATTTGTATAAGGAGCAATCTTTCCGAATTGTCGAATCAGAAGTCTTCCCGTAGGCTCCAATATCGACATATATAAATACATAAGTTGCGTCACACACAGCCAGCAAAACAATAGAAAAGAAGTGTTTGCAACATATTTCTCTTCCTGCGAGTGAAAGCCTGGTCCTCAGCCTGATACGATTTCAAGATCATGGAGAACTGAGGTACCCTAAAACATCATTTGTGGTGTTACTAGAGCAAATTATGCAATGCATATCACATGCTGTCCAGTATCTGCCACGGAAGTACTTATTTACAAACTGAACACTTTTATTAAAAAACAAGTTCTGTCAAACTATTACCAATGCAACGATTCTGAACTTCCGATTCTCCTTTTGAAAAAAGTTTACGAAGCCGCTCCTGGACAACCTAGCCTTCAATCGTACGAGCAGGAATGAACGATTTTTACAGCTTCACAATAAGCCTCTGAGCAAGAAAGTCCTGAAGCTCTAAGAAAATACTGCTTGTTTATCATATTTCGGTGAGTTATAGATATGAATAATAAACCACACGTTTGTAAATGTGCATGAAATAGCCCGGGTATTCTCTCATCTCAATACTAAATTCATATAGTGCGCTCATATTGAGGGTGTCACAATGCGATCCTAGCGGCAGAATGCTGAAATCGACCACTGCGAGCTGCGCATCCTGTCGGCCGTGCCCTGGTGCGGCATCTCCCGGCCTTGTATTATAACGTAGGTAACTCTGGAAACAAATGGAACAACGAAGTGGTTGGCATGTGGTTGGCATGTCGTCCATGTGAATAGCGTTCGACCACTGTCAGCGACAGTTTTGTGGGTGATATCGCCCACGCATTGCGACAGTGGTTGAATTTGACTGCAGAGTGTGGTACGTGTGAAGGCAATATTCCATTTCCGTAACATCTTGCGACCACCCACAGCCAACCATCATTGTGTGGTGTGGTTGTGGTTGTAAAGTGGTACGTGTGAAGGCAGCCTAACTCGACACGATTCGACAGTTTGATGCTGGCCGAAGCTGGGGTGATAGGCTTGCTCGCTAGCTCGTAAACTCCCAACAAAGCTAGTACGAGTAATTTAAATTTCCACTGAATAGAGATTGTTGGAAGAAATGAAAACGTAAAAATACTTATAGTGGGCGATGTATTAAAGATATAGAAATGCTGTCCGGGACTTTTTTTTTTTGTTAAACTTTTCATGCTGAACAATTCTTACACTCATAGTATACAGAGTGGTCCACCAGCCCCTTATTATTTTTGGAGTAAGGCAACCCAACTAACGCGTATATTGCAGTCATCCTAAAAACATTAGTACCTGCTCCTTTATGGCCTTAATACAACATTACCGTTTAGTGCAAGCTCACGAACATAGTAGAAATCGTTAGCGGTAGTTTAATTTCAATCACCTCAACTATAATGCATGTTTTAAACGATCACAGCTCCAAATAACACCACGCTACGTTTGGACAGGTGGCTATGGGGGCTACGAATAGATCCAATACGTGCCAGCTATTTGCTATGGGTATCGGTAGCTAAGGTGGCTAAGTCATGCATTTCTGCTATTGCGTTAGGTAAGCTGCCGGGTGGCAGGTTCGATCACCGGGCTGGTACAGGTACATGTTTTTTCGCTTAATGCCGTTTACAGTGGATGTACTATGGCCGTCTATGTATCTGTTCCAACGTGTGATTTTTAGCCTATTTTCAATTTTGAAAAAATAGGCTTATGAGATCACCTTTTGTCCGTGTGTGTGTGTGTGTGTGTGTGTGTGTGTGTGTGTGTGTGTGTGTGTGTGAGGTGTGTGTGTGTGTGTGTCCCTAATAAAATCTAAACGGCTGGAGCGATTTCAATGAAACTCGGTAAGTTCATAGCACTATTCCCGGCGACCTCGACCGTGCCCTTCAAATTTTGTTACGTCTTACAAATCCAACATGGCGGCTGTGCGAAATATTTCACTAGCATTCAATATCTCCGAAACTATTACCGATATCGCCCTGAAATTGTGTACGGTGATAGAGAGCACTACTAGAAGTTCACCTATGAGACTTTAAAAAACCTGGTGACTACAAAACCAACATGGCAGTCAAGCGAAATTGAGACTTTTAAATAGACATTTCTCGCGATTTAACTATCCAAATGTAATGAAACTTGGTACAGCAAATGTTTATACACATTGTAATGCACTGGAGTCTAATTTAGTTCAATTGTTTACATAACCTCAAAATGGCGGCTGTGCGAAATATTTCACTGACATTCTATATCTCCGAAACTATTACAGATATCATCATGCAATTTTGTACGGTGATAAAGGGTACTGATACAAGTTTACCTATGTATATTTCATAAACCTTTAAAGTACAAAACGAACATGGCGACCAAGCGAATTTGAAATATTTTAATAGACTTTTCTCGTGATTTAACTCTCTGAGAGCAGTGTAATGTGGTACAGTAAATAATTTTTCAGATTGTAATGCACTGCCATCTAATTTAATTCAATTGTTTACATAACCTCAAGATGGCGGCTGTGCGAAATTTTAAAATTAAGTTTTTATTCTTGTGTCGTAATCATGCGATCGAAGTGAAAGTTTGAATAATGAAGCTGGGCAATAATTGTCCTTGAATGGTACATAACTCTATGGCCTATACATATAACAATCCTAAATGACGAGCTTCTGAAATATTTAGACGGTTCTCAATATCTATGAATCTTTTACAGCAACCAAACTGATTTTTTTATGTTCATAGAGACTATGAACATATGTTCACTTATAGGACTTTCAGTAACCTGGTGAGCACAAATCCAACATGGCAGCGACGCGAAGTATAAATATTTAAATGGACGTTTCTCGCGAATTAACTATCCGAGTGCCGTGAAACGTTGCACGTTAAATGCTTATACAAACGTTGATCCACTGGCATGTGATTTATTTCTATTCTTTGCATAATCACAAGATGGCTGGTGTGCGTACTTTTAAAATCTCGTTTTTACTTCTTGTGTTCTAATCATGCGATTGAAGTTTGAATACCACACGTACACAATAATCTTAATGTAATAGTACAAAAATAAAAATCCATCCTGGTGACCATATGAAATATTTAGACGGTTCTCAATATCTACGAATCTGTTACAGCAATTAAACTGAAATATTGTATGTTGATAGAGTCAATTAACATGAGCAGGATATATGAAAATAGGCTGCATAGTTCTTCACGGAACTACTTGTTTTATTTGTCCTGAAAAGGACCGTTTTTATCCGACGGTACGTAGCCAGGTTGGACGATGACATAATGATCTGTAAAACGTAAGGAAGGTACCCTGCATATTCAGGGTAGCAAGTGTTCAAAATGTTGACCTCATTTGTTTAAAGGGAAACTCAGACTCACTCAAGCCACCGCACGTGTCGCGTCAAAACACTCTAACCTCGGGATGTAAATCATTCCTCATTCTTACGTTCGACAAATATAAATCAGTATTAATTCATTCACTAATGATGTAAACCGTATGGTATTGAGTTCATTCGATTCTTAACGTGACTTTTCTATCTAAAGATATGGTAAGAGAGAAACTGAAATTATCAGAAACGAAAGCTACTAACTGAATGAGCGTCTGCTGAATGAATTTTCAGGTAGCATTATTTTTATACGAACAAAAGAAAGTGTGTTGGCATGCATGTGGAATTGATTATCTAATCTTTATCATCTACTCGAGACCAACTTAAGTCATCCTGGAAGTGGTTTTCCGTGGTATACCACTTCTACTCCAGATAAAATGCTGGAAATGGTTCGAAATTTAAGACTACTGCCACCTCCGTAACATTCCTACCTTCAGTTACAAATACACGAACTACTACCGACACCGTAATAACAACACATAGGTTATTAGACACATTTAAACACACACAAGAATGTGATGATCACGAAGTCCAAGCACTTAAAGTTTGAAAAGAAACCTCAAATATTGACACCGCTTAGAACAGCAAAATGAAGTCTCATGTACATTGGCTCCTGGTTCATGAACTATTAGTCCTACTGACGCGGAATTTGAATTAAACAAAACTTTGAACCTTCTTCTCCCCCTTGTAACTCGTTGTTCTTTGAGGCAACAACTTTCCTAAAATTGGCTACGATGCTGAAAAAACACATGCGAAACATTTCACTGGGTAATTTCCAGCCAATGATAGCTACTTAAAACTCAGAATTTTAGCTTGAAAGCAATACGAATTTGTGGATGAGGGAATATTAATCATACCAGTGTAAACACCTCCCTGATTAGTCTACAAATGCCAATGATATGACAGTTTGAGTGTTAAGAGTGCACGGCAGTTGCATTGAGAACAGCCCGTAACCGCTAGAACGATTACAATATTCATAATTCTCATAGCTCCATACGTAATGTTTCCGCTACCCACAATGCAGTGGAAAATCACGTGGCTAGGCGATGCGATCGAGGCGGCTGTGAGTTAAGCGAACACCTGCACGTTTGCAAGCCATCACAACGGAAGAAAATAAAATGAATCTTATCCTTGAACGTGAACATTAATATTTCTAATGCCCGACGACTAAAATCGTATTGGAACCGGTAGGAATGTTTCAGATAAGGAAAGTCTAGTGTCCAGCCCAAAAGTTTTCACTGTCTCGATAAATTAGCAAAATTTCAACGTACTCTGCACAGAAATACATGGTGTGTGAATAAATGTGGTAATGGGACTTTGTAAGTGTGACTTGATATTATATCCCCACTAAAATGGAGCGGGCTGTCATTTAAAAAAGTATGCCTACAGATGGTTTAGAAGCACCAGTCTGCCGGGCTTCGCAATGTATGTCAGAACGGACTTGAACCGCCTAAGCCACGAAGACAACGTACAGATAGCGTGCTACACGGATACCAGTCAACTATGACCGTTCCACCTCAACGGTTAATATCCGCGTCAAAGTCTTCAATCGTGGTTTATAGTGTTTATTTAACATTCTAATAATGCAGATCACGTGGCGTAACCTATTAATTCGATTGTATTACACGTGGACTATGTATATTCTTCAAGGAGCAATGAATCACATGTTCGTAGAATGGTCATTATTTGGCGCGGAAGTTATCACGGTCGTTTTTCCTTTGCTAGGCACATGGCTCAGTTTACATTGCTGTCACACAGGCAATGCGCAGAGCAATATCGACTATCAGGAGAATTGTAATGTTAGTTGGGTTTCATAAAACTAAATAATAAGGAGCTGGTGAACCACTCTGTATAGATATTATTAACGGTTTACCCAGCGTAAGCTTAAAAGCGCACAGGTTTTTCTTCAACTCGATTCACTGAAATCGTTACTGCTCGGCTTCCTTTGGCCAGAAATGATTTTTTTCTACTGAAACCTTCCTCGAGAAATCCTTTACAGAATGGGGAAAACCGCAAACAAAATCCTTCCAGTGGTTCTCGAGATTACCCGTTACATCCAAGAGAAGGGGACTTAGTTTTAAATTATGTAGAGAAGAGATGTTCAGTTTACGTAAATTCGTAAAAAAATGTGTTACGCGTCAATTTGATTTACAGATTGCATTCCCGCCGAATGTACTGTACAGGTAATTGGGTACATAATTTATGTCGACCGACTGATAAGCTTTCTCCATTAAATGTAAAATAAAGACAGATTTAATTTCCCGAAATCAAAACAAAACATTTATCTTTTTGATTTTGAAACAATTAAAAAAATAGCGCTTTCGGTGGCGTAGTTGGTAGCATGCTGAGTTTCTAAGCCCAAGATCGCGGGTTCAAACCCAGCCGAAGTCGTCGAATTTCTAAGAGCGTTAAAAATCCCTCAGTATGCGTTCCTTCGGAGGGGAAGTAAAGCCAGCGGTCCCATGCCATAGATTTATGGCATGTTAAAGAACCTTCCACTAATTACACCTGTACGAAGCTAAATTATATATAGGTTAAACTTTCGACAAACGCTCTTAGGTTCCGACGTTCGTCGCCAGGAGCCGACTGCGGTGGCATCTGGTAATCAAGTTCTGAACTAGTAGTCGTTGGCGGTGGCGTTTGGCGGCCAAAGTAGGAACTACTTGAAAAAATTCAATGTCTGCAGTCCTCACTTGAATTGAAAACAGATAACACAAGTTATCAGACAGATTCTACACACACCCAAAGTACACGGGGCAAAATGACCGCGTTATCGCAGCCCCTAAACTGAGGAACCAACCAACCGATTAAAAAAAACAAGGGAAATTAATTGGATCACGCTCAATAGCTTCAAAGCCTCCTAAAAAGAATCTCTTGTTAAACCAACATCGCTGCCATTGATCGTGGTCAGTGAGTAGTTTAATTCGGTTTAGGAGTTGTAAGAGCCGCTAAATATAGCACATAGCATACTGTCGACTGTGGGCAGCAATTAGCCACGTTCTCTATAATTGCCAACAGTGGGGTGACATTTGAAGCACCATTGCTCGCGTAATAAGTTACACACTATTTTTAAAGCAAGGTTTTATTTAGCACAATTTCGCGAGGAAGCAAAGTGTAGCTTCTCAGCTGAGATTTATATTGTAGAGGAAGAGACTTCTGCTGCTTGAGAAGCAGTGTTGGGCGAAGCAAAGAGGATTAAAGAAAAGTAAACTGGCACAAGAAATGAAAGCTTTTCTACAGAAAAAATATCTGTTGATATCAAATATAATAACGAAAATGAAAATCCACAGCCTGTTTCCAGTCTAACCAACCGGGTCAGGGATGGAATGAATGAAGCCCCCTATCTAGCGGCGAGGATATGAACTGTGCTGGCTGCCGAAGCCTAACACACTACTCAGGGGCAATGATTAGATGACTGTCAGATGAAATGACATAATAGTGGAGAGTGTTGCTGGAATTAAATTTATGACAGGGAAAACCGGAGTACCCGGAGGGAAACCTGTCTGCCTCCGATTTGTCCAGCACAAATCTCACATGGAGTGGCCCGGATTTGAAACACGGACCCAACGATGAGAGGTTGGCGTGCTGCCGCCTCAGCCACGGAGGCTTATCAAATATAATAATAATAATAATAATAATAATAGTTAGTTATTGTTGTTTTAAGGGCGGAACTACGAGGTCATCTGCCCCTAATAATAATAATAATAACATTATTTATATCTCTGGGATATTGCCATGTGAAAATAAAACTAAAACGTTTTATTTTTTATTCCGGTCTGTGAAAGCCTTAATCTAACAATAATAATAATAATAATAATAATAACTAGCGGAACCGTGCGAGAACTCTCACATGTGTATAAACCACCCACTTGGCTTTAATCGAAACAAATATTTTTGGGTATCGACGCCTCAATGTTATTCCCAAAAATTATAAATTTTCCCCTTAACAATTAATCATATATATTATTTCAGTTGTATAGATCCCTCCTTCGGCACACACAAGCGACCGATCGTGACAAATGAGCATTCAAATGAAAGAGAATAGACATTAGCAGTCTCGAATTGCACTCTCATTTCATAAATATCTATGACTTCTTTACAAAATGAAGTTTAAAAAAATGTACGAAGTGTGTGATTTGCAGATACTGTTGCTGTAGGAAAATGTGCTCCATAATTCCTGTCCACTTCACTTTGTGGCCGCTGTGATGCCTGTTTCATGTCATTTTAACATTCTGAGGTCTTTCCTTGATCATTCTGCATGGATTTCAGAAACAGTAAATCAAAGGAACGAGTAATTAAATCGTATATATTGAATGCCCACCCCTTATTATTCCCGTTTTTCCAACGGGGTCGGGGATGAGATGCGATGGAAGTCTTTGTGGCGATGGTTTTTACGGCCGGATGCCCTTCCTGACGCCAACCTCAGGAGAGGAGTTAATGAGAGATGAAATGAATGATGGTGAATGAAACTGGGTAAGGATGTGGATGGAATCGGCCGTGGCCTGTCAGAAGGTACCGTCCCAGCATTTTCCTGGTGTTGAAAATGGGAAACCACGGAAAACCATTTCAAGGACGGCCGACGGTGGGGCTCGAACCCACGCGTCTACCGAGTCAGCAGAGAGCTTGGCCCCATGACCTAATGCTGCGCTTTAGCGAGCGCAGCCACTAAGGTCGGTGAGTAATTAAATCGTATAATTTCATAAATATCGAATAACCGGCGAGTGTTATGATGATCCAATTTTCAGTGTTTGCCTTGTTAAGTTAGGGAACGTTGAACTTTGAATTCTAACTGAAATGTAAATAGTGTTCTATAATCATTTGGTTGAAATAAAAACATAACCTTTCTCCTTAAGTCTCTCATTATTAGGGCTCGGATTTTTAGGTGGTAAAAATCGGGAAAATATTTATTTTTTATGTATTAAAATACCTGAAATGTGAGACAAAAAGTAAAAAACATTTAATTATAATATAGTTTATTATTGCGATTATAAACAATATGCAGTAGTCACGAATGCAATTTATTCTGTCTCACTGACTGCTGAAGCATTACAATACACAATGAGCTACATCTTCAGGTTGTCCATCACAAATGACCGATGATTATCGCGAAACACTTATTCTGAAGGCGCAAAACTGCGGCTATAAGTTTCTTGCCCTTGAGGTATTGTGTAACTTGAGATCGCTGTTCAGCCTTGATTGCATTCCCACATGGTTGGCAGAACAGAACGCCCCCATCAGGAGTAAAATTATCTTTAAATTCTGCAACAGACGATATCTTGTAGTTGTTCCTAATTTATAAATCGTAGAACTGCCTTACACTGAAATGAACTGCATGTGAGTGACACTGGTTCCAGGTAGCTGGGGGAAGTCTAGCACGTGGTGCAATATGGCTATGGACAAGGAAATCCCCGGCTTCCACAGTGAGTGGCACGGGGCGACAAGTTAAGAATAACACAGTTGCAAGCTGACATACGCTCTGCATGAAGATTAGATAGATCACAGGTTCCTCCCTGTTGAAGTAACACAGAACAAAAATGCAATAAACTGAATGATCTAGCATACTGATTTTTAAAAATGTAAATATTATGTCTTTTATGTGAGAGCCTCCGTGGCTTAGGCGGCAGCACGCCGGCCTCTCACCGCTGGGTCCGTGGTTCAAATCCCGGTCACTCCATGTGAGATCTGTGCTGGACAAAACGGAGGCAGACAGGTTTTTCTCCGGGTACTCCGGTTTTCCCTGTCATAATTTCATTCCAGCAACACTCTCCACTGTCATTTCATTTCATCTGTCATTCATTTAAACATTGCCCCAGAGGAGTGCGTCTGGCCTCGGCAGCCGGCACAGTTCATATCCTCGCCGCTAGATGGGGGCTTCATTCATTCCATTCCTGACCCGGTCGGAGACTGGAAGCAGGCTGTGGATTTTTTCATGTCTTTTATGTGCTAATAAGTGAAAAACAGGAATTTATGTATTTACAGAAAAAATGCTTAAAATACATAGGTTGTTTTTTTAGTTTTGGCACCTTAGTTATAACTGGATTAATAACTCACTTAGATGGTTCCAAGTTTCACAGGCCCTCAATGTAGTCCCCACCGTTGCGTACAACGTGTTCCCAGCGATGCGGAAGTCGTTGGATCCCGTTGGCATTGCCCAATCTATTGATGGTACGAAGAGAGTGCTCGGCAGCCTGCTTAACGTCATTATCATCTTCATCTTTGGGATGAGATCATAGTCGCAGGGACTGATGTCGGGAGAATATGGGGGGGGATAGAGGACCTCCCAGCCCCAGAGATCCAACAATGCCGACACAACGCCTGCTGTGTGTGCCCTAGCATTGTCATGCAGAACGATGGGCGGTGTAACCATGTGGTGGCACCGTTTCCTTCTCAGAGCTCCTCGGAGATGGTCTTGCAGAAACGAACAATAGTACGCCGCATTAACGGTTTGCCCTCGGGGAACAGTATGGCAGCGCTTCCGTACCATTGCAGACGTTAAGCAGGCTGCCGAGCGCTCTCTTCGTACCATCAATAGATTGGGCAGTGCCAACGGGATCCAACGACTTTCGCATCGCTGGGAACACGTTGTACGCAACGGTGGGGACTACATCAAGGGCCTGTGAAACTTGGAACCATCTAAGTGTGTTATTAATCCAGTTATAACTAAGGTACCAAAACTAAAAAACCAACCCATGTATGTATTTACATAGAAAAATATTTATTTACCTAAAAATCCTAGCCCTACTCATTATAAACCTATTGGGGAAAGTGTGGTTTATGAACATGCGGCGAGATTTCTCGCACGGGTCTGCTATTCGGAAATAATATAATAAAACTCTCTCAAAATAGAGTAAAGAGAGCCTAGCTCATAGGCACCAGACTCCACCTCCCCCTCCCCTCTCCCGGAGTGCGCACTGCACAAGAGTAGTACGGTTATGCGGGCTTCTCTAACTATGTTTATTTGTTTAAACGCACTTTTTAAACAAATTGTCAATATTTATGATATCAGAGTGCAATAAATTCATCACTGCTGCTGGATGCACATGGGTTGTGTGTGCCCCATGTGTACAGACTACCCGACTGGCACTAGTGCTATGCGAGCTGTACGCGTTACATTTCTCCCACGGTCTATTGTC
Source organism: Meconema thalassinum (assembly GCA_946902985.2). Lineage (NCBI taxonomy): Eukaryota > Metazoa > Arthropoda > Insecta > Orthoptera > Tettigoniidae > Meconema > Meconema thalassinum. The sequence goes on from OX336388.2 coordinate 129,814,086, forward strand.
TTGTATATTTGTTTAAAATCACTTTATAAACAAATATGAGGGTTGGGGCAAAAGTCATGTCAACTATTCTTTTTTGGAAGATACTAGTCCGGTTGGAAAATGCGACATATACAGACGAGAGGACAAGGTGTTAACTACATGTGTGGACAATGAATAGCACTGAAATATCGTAACACACTCATTTATTCCTGTAGTATAGGCATACAGGGCAATATGGCCTTCACGGTGCAAAAGTATGACAACACAGTACACATACAGTTGACATGGCAAACCTGGGACTAAAGACCCTCAAAATAGTCCCCTGCTACTGTCACCACACGCTGCCAACGATGTGGGAGGCACTGAATACCATCTGCCTCAGCATTTGCCGCACCATGTGTGAATTGGGTCACCTGTTGGCGCACAGCATTAGCAATGTCCTCTCGTGTTGCAAACCGCCTACCATCTAGTGGTTCCTTAATCTTCCCAATGAGATGAAAGTCACAGGGCGAAATGTCGGGAGAGTACGGTGAGTGCTCCAATTCTTCCCATCCCTAACGTCGCAGTAGCTGCTCTACACACTGATTTATGTGGTCGTGCATTGTCGTGCAGTATTATTGTACTGTCCACAAGATCCAGACGTTTCTCCCGAACGCCACGTCGCACAGTGTGTCGAATCCCATATCTAGGTGGAAAAAATTCACTGTCGCAAATGAAAGCGAAAACTGGCTCATTCGATAGTGAACAAACCAGATGGTGACCTTCGGTCTTCCTTTCCGCTCTCTGGTGCGTAGGAGGGAGGTTATAGGTGCTGAAACGTCTTCCTGGCAGTTATCAGGTCATTTGATAGGAGGTGTCGGAGTGTGATAGGAGGTGTCGGAGTGAACCGAACGTTGTGATTCTAGTGAGTTCAACGAGGTGTTGTCTTCTGTGGCTCATGGAATAGTGAAAGGAGGTATGTGTTCGCACTTTTATGCGTAATACAAGCTTTCTGCATTAAATAAATTATTTACTTAATGAGTGCCTCATAGTGCCACGTTACTTTATATGTCATTCGATAGGAAATTTAATGTAGATTCGGGATCTGTAGTGGTTTGGCTGCGCATGAATGTGCATGATGGTTTATTTTCTTATTTTCAGTGACTATGTGGGCATTACCGCGAGAAGAATTTTTCAACGCGTGACGGTCGTGTCGTAAATAGAGGTGTACAGACGTCATATTTCAATATGTTACGAATAAATTTGATCCTACAACTCTTACTGACACTCAGGTGCAGGAGCTAAGAAAAAAAAAGTTGATACCCCATAATACTGTATTAACAAAAATGGGCGAGTGCAGGAAGAACAATGCCACGTACATAGGTAATCTACCTATGGAAGCTATTGAGTTACTTAATGACCCCCAAGGAACTTTGACATCAAATGATGAAGACCAGTATAGCAATGACTACGATGCTCTGGACTCTACAAAAGAATCAGGTGACGAATGAACATTAGACATTTTGTTATTATCAAGGGGAATGAGATTAATGAGAACATTACTTGACGAATGGACGTTTTCTTTTATTTGCAACAGGAGAAATAGGCCTACTATTCAATATATGTTGTCTTTATTTCCATGCTTTTTTAGAGAAATAATATTTTTCTCGTGTGTGAAGTGTGTTCACTAAAACTACGTCACCAACAGGACTGTAAAATTACATTTTGTTATAAAGAAGTTGTTTGTATGATTTTGACGAATATTTTTTATTTTTTTATTTTTAGAAAATAAATGTTATTTTTTGTGGATATTTCGTTCTTCTATGTTTAATAACAATTTAATATACGTTTTTAATCTGGATGATTTTACATACAGTGACTTTTGAGATTTTCGAAGTGAAATGCAATGTCCTGTGGTTCGGATTCCACGTAAAAAGGAGGTCCCGTGGCTCATGATCTCGAGATTAACGGTCACGTTAAACTACAAGCTTCATACAGTGACTTCGTCCATACCCTCAAATAAGGTGTAACAAGAATAGACCTACTTGACTGAATGTCTCATTGTTATTCATATTTTATCCAGTTTTAAATAGTATGTTTACCACTGTCATAAACTATCATATGCACATCCAAATCAAGATTTTTACTACCAAAAATGGATGATTCTTGTGTTGCTTTTTTACTCCTCACCTTACCCCTCACTCCTATATATTTAGCCCCGAAGATCGTACACTTTAGACGATGCCAGAAATGAATTCAGCGACCTCGAACACGGTATATTGCCAAATTTTAATAGAATCCCAACACTATTAACGAAGTTATTAATTTTTTCCACCTAGACTTGGAATTCGACACACAGTGCGTCGCGTCGTACCTGTCGAACCAGGAAGTCCCTGTAGTACTGTGCGGTCACTGTTCTGCCATGTGGAACAAAGTGGCAAACAATGAAACCCCTGATGTCATACGCGACGATCACCATCAATTTGACTGGGGAAGGTTGATGATGATGATGATAATTGTTGTTTTAAGGGGCCTAACATCGAGGTTATCGGCCCCTGACGAAATGAAATGGCGTGAAATGAAAGGATGAAGATAAAGAACAGCTCACTGCTATGGAAGAAACGAAAATGGTTTAGATAAAATAGACAGTGAGCCCCAACAATTATGCTTATGTAGCAGGAAAAATACTTACAAAAAGGAACTCAGTTTGAAACTACTCACCAAATGGAGACCGGTAATACGTACATAAGGGAATTTCGAACGAAAATACTCTCAAAAGGAATAGATTGAAAAATACGCACAAAATGTAGGTTAAGTCCAAAATACGTACAAAATGCAATGTACAGTCGAAACACCTACAAAATGCAAGTAAAATCAAAATACTTTTAAAATGCAAATGAGATTGAAAATACGCACAAAATGTAATGTAGATTCAAAATACCCACAAAATGCAATTGAGAATTAACTACTTGAACAAACCGGGGTAAGTTGAAAATACAAAATGCAATTGAAATTGCTTACAAAAGGTATGGTAGATTCAAACTTCTCAATTGGATGGACAGTACTTACAAAATGCAATTTAGATTGAAAATAATTACAAAATGTAATTTAGATTCAAAATACCCACAAAATTGCAATTGAGACTTAACTACTTGAACATAGTGGGGTAGGTTGAAAATACAAAATGCAATTGAAATTCAAAATACTCACAAGAAGACCCCCTATATTGAAAGACTTAATAAAACGCAATTTTGATTGGCAATCCTTACAAAATGCAAGTGAGGTTGAAAAACACTCACAAAATGCAATTTAGATCGAAAAAACTTACAAAATGCAACGTAGATAAAGAATACCTACGAAAAGGTGCGGGAAACTTAAAGAGAAAAGGAAATATAATGAAAGCCGGAGGGGAGAGGAGAGGGTCCGCCCCAAAGGTAAGGGACAAAAGGGGAAAACGGACCCAGCTCAGGAATACCTCGGGGTCGCCAACTCCCGAACTCACCAGCCATGAGCCGCTGAGGGTTTAGCATTATCTAGGGTGCACCAGAAGTGGTGGGGCTACATACACCCGGCCTCCTTAAGGGCCTTGAGCACAAGGCAGGAGGTAAAAGGAAAAGAACAAGAAGGCTGACCCCTCCCAGAAGGAGGGTATCAGAAAAGATGAGATAAGGGCCAATTAAGGCGGGAAAGGAAGAGACTCCCTAGGCCTCGGATACCCTAATACCGTCGGGGTCGGAATATATTTGTTTAAAAGCACTTTATAAACAAATACACATATTTCCGTTGACTTCTCAAGAAATGCAAGATTTCTCCTGTACTATTGAGACGATTTGGAAGGTTTTGGTACAAACCACATCTTCTAACTCCTTCTGGTTTAGGAGCTTGAGTTTTGTGAAACATACACATTAGCGTATATATATAAGGTGCGTTCAAAAAGTAACGAGCCGGAGGCTGGGATGCGCAAACCGGTGACGACATCGGCTAATCGTGGCGTGTGTAACGAGGTGTGGTTCTGACCAAAGCGTGGAAGGTCACAGCCCATCGCTAGAGGGCACGCGTGCACGTCACGTAACGATACAAAGCGAGCAGCAGCATGCATCAATCGTCCAAAGCTGCCAGTCGCATTGCAAACAGTGACATGGAGTCGTCAACCGAAGAGCAAAGAGGTGTTGTTCGGTTTCTGACAGCGGAAGGAGTAGGGGAAACGGACATTCATCGCCGAATGTCACAAGTGTACGGCATGTCCCTTGCAAGGGTCAAGGCGTGGCACAAGCGCTTCAGGGAAGAACGGGTGTCAGCCGATGATGCCCGGTCTGGGGCACCCCCCTGCATTACCGATGACAACGTCCAGCTGGTTGATGCACCCATTACCCAGGACCGCCGAGTGACAGTGAACGCCATAGCCGCCGTGGTCACTCCACGACAATGCACGACCTCATACGGCCAACACAGTCGCGGCACTCCTGCAGAAATTGAAATGGGAGGTTTTCGGCCATCCTCCATACAGTCCAGACCTCTCTCCCTGTGATTACGCCATGTTTGATCCCCTGAAAAGGGCTCTGCGGGGCCAACGATTCACCTCGAACGCCGACGTCCAGCTGTACGTGCGGAACTGGATCACATCGCAGCCCAGGGAATTTTATGAGACAGCCATTCACCGCCTCGTGTCACAGTGGGACAAGTGCCTCAACAGCCAGGGCCAATACTTCTAACATACAGGTACTGGTTTCTGTAATTATGCCTCCGGCTCGTTACTTTTTGAACGCACCTTATACTAAGATTATATAATAAGATAGATAATACAGTAAAACCTGCCTTCAACGGACCTTTCATCAAACGGAAACTGTGTTACGCGGACAACGGAAATTAAAAAGTTCTGGAATGCAGTGTTAAGAAAATTTCAGGCACCCTGTGAAAGTCTACCGTGCTTGCTGTAACAATATTGATTCTGTAGCTAACAAGGATTGCTCAAATAGGTCTTCCTTCATTTGTTCTCCAACTTACAAGTCAAAGTGTACGATTATTTGCCTGTTTCCTGTTACACAAACCTTTCCCAATGTTTGTTTTAATGAGCTCGTAACAAACAAATACCTGTCTTTATGTCTACTGGAAGTTATAGTTAAAGCTTTCTGAGATTTCTGAATCTGAAACTTTTCAAGAGAAAGCTACTCAAATTCAAAGAACTCAGATTATTATTTTAACATGTTATGGGGTTTGGAACCATTTTTCAGTGTTGCCTTAGTAAACAAAAGTTTGATGTTTTTCTGTCGGTCAACAAGATTCTACCCAAACGAGATGGGTTATTCCTTAATCCAGAAAAAAAAAACATGGGATTAATAAATACACTTGGGTGACCAGTTTCGATCGTCAAGCGATCATCATCAGATCGTAAGTGTAATAATAATAATAATAATAATAATAATAATAATAATAATACCGGTTTTTTTGGCGTATGGCTTTTAGTGCCGGGAGTGTCCGAGGACATGTTCGGCTCGCCAGTTTTGTAGCTGCTTCGAGACGGACACCCAATGGGTGAGCTACAAGTACCGTTGGGGAGGAATGTTAGATGGGAGGGTCGAGGATTTGGAAGGTAGCGGCTGTGGCCTATAGTTAGGGACCCACCCCGCTTGCCACGGTGGGTGAGTGGTTATAGTGTCGGACTACCAATCCCAAGATTGCAGGTTCGCCCCTGGCCATGGTAAGTGATTTTTGAAGGCGACAGAAATCACGATACTCATGTCATACGTTGTTGGCATGTTAAAAAACCCATTTGAATTCAGTAGGCCGTGTTCAATGGCAATATTAATCTCGGGATTTTCCACCAACACAAAGTTCCTCCATTCTCTACTTGAAAGCGCTGTAGTGTCAAGGAGTTTAGATATCTAACCTCCTTGACTTTCATAGCGTTCAAAGGAACGACGAAATTCGACATGCAAGCTACCCTCTGGGTGTCAATTAACAAAGCTTGCACCAGGCACCCGAGGCCATACGATATTATTATTATTATTATTAGGGACCAACCCCGGCATTTGCCTGGAAGGAAGATGGGAAACCACAGAAGACCATCTTCAAGGTTGCCGGCGGGGGGATTCGAACCTCCTCGCCTCCCGGATGTGAGCGACTGCCAACAGTCATGCCGCAACGACCTCGGCTAACTCACCCGGTATACCGGTAATAATAATACTGTTATTGGTTTTACGTCCCTTTTAATTACTCTGGCTTTTAGATACGCCGGAGTGCCGGAATTTTGTCCCGAAGGGTATCTTTAACGTGCCAGTAAATCTACTGACACGGCTCCCTCGCATTTGCGCACCCTCAAATGCCAGCTGACTGCGCCAGGATACGAACCTGCAACCTTGGGCCCAGCAAGCGAGAACGTTACCGCTGAGCCTCGCAGCCAGCCCGATCGTAAGTGTAATAATAAGAATAAGAAGTAAGAATATGAAAAAGAAATTCCTGAATATGTGTAGCAATTATTTTAGTGTATGTTATAGCCGGGAATGTTACCAACAGCTCAAAAGAACATTCATGCAAAACATATAAATTGTGGGCTACTTGTCATGTAAACTGTACAAAAACAGCTGAAAGTTTGGTGGTATAACAATGCATGACTGCAAGCATATTATAAACAGGGCTCGGAATTTTAGATGCTAAAAATCGGGAAAATATTTATTGTTTATGTATTAAAAATACCTGAAATATGTGACAAAAAAGTATAAATATTTAATTATAATTTAGTTTATTAATGTGGATATAAACAATATGCAGTTCTCACGAATGCAATTTATTCTATGTCTCACTGACTGCTGAAGCATTACAATACACAACGATATACTTCTTCAAGTTGTCCATCACAAATGACCGACGATTATCGCGAAACACTTCTTCTGAAGGCTCGAAACTGTGATAATATGTTTCTTGCCCTTGAGGTGTTGTATAACTTGAGATCGCTGTTCAGTTTTGTTTGCTTTCCCAGAACAGAACGCCCCCATCAGAAGTGAAATTATCTTTAAATTCTGCAACAGACGATAACTTGTAGTTGTTTTGACTTTAGGCATCGTAGAACTGTCTTACACGTCACAGTGCCGGAAATGAACTGCATGCGAGTGACACTGATTCCATGTAGCTCTAGCACGTGGTGCAATATGGCTATGGACAAAGAAATCCCCGGCTTCCACAGTGAGTTGCACGGGGCGACAGGTTAAGACTAACACAGTTGCAAGCTGACGTACGCTCTACATGAAGATTAGATAGATCACAGGTCCTTCCCTGTTGAAGTAACACACAACAAAAATGCAATAAATTGAAAGATCTAACCTACTGATATTGAAAATTGTAAATGTTATGTCTTTTTATGTGAAAAGCAGGAATTCATGTATTTATAGAAAAAAGCTTAAAATATGTATTTACATAAAGAAATATTTATTTACCTAAAATCCGAGCCCTAGTTATAAAACGTGTTTTGTGCATAATAATGAGTGAACTGTGTTTAATAATCCTGAAAAGTGTTATTTCTTTACAACATGTAGTTTATGAGATATAACTTTTTTAACTCAGTAGAAATTGTGTTGCGAAAGGTGTACCTGCCCTCTTAAGTGGATATAGAGCGGTTAAAATTGTCAAAATCAATATATTATATTTATATTTTATGAATCTCTGAAGTTCTCACCTTTAAAATGATGTGTAACACATTATAGTTTAACCTATATAAATTGCTATAATTTTAATTTACACTTGCGCTAACAGTGATATAATCATCATGTGGGGGAAGTTTTAACTGGAGTTTTCTCAGTTTCATTTTTTAAAATGTATGTTCCATTTTCATGCGAGTTTTATCACAGAGTCGTGAAATTTTCACCATAAATTTGTCAGTGGTTTATATTTAAATGGAGAAGTTTCCTTGTTTAAAGTAAAACTGGTTTTTTTTTTTCAAGAAAAAATTAATTATATTTTTTGACAGTTAAAAGTGAGACAATATATTTCTACTATTTTACTTCTTCCCTTGGAAGGGAGGTTAAAGGAATAATAGTTCCTGCAGTATATTTTATCTTAAGCCAGTCCGGACATTTCTGTCTGCGATGATTTGGTGATCATATTTGTCTTTGACGAAACATGTTCTAACCTTAAAATATTTATTATTTAAAACTTACCCCCCCCCCTTGTCTCGTCAAGTAGAATGCTTTATTTAAAGTCTGCGTCGTACATCCTTGATGTATAAATATTCTTAACTTCCTAGTGATGGGTTGGCTTGGTAACGAGTTAGCATTGTTTTTCCCTTAATGGATTTTTGGGATTGTTTTGATTAAAAACTTTTGTTTTGGCGACTCCATGTTGGAAAATGGAAATGAACAGTCACGTTTGGATCGAGTTCCGATCTTAGTAATGAAAATTAAGGATTTACTTCGTGATTAATGGAATTATTTATGTCAGTCTAGGATGATGGTCATTGGTTGACCTTAGACATATATTACTACTACCCCTACGTGTTGTCGGAAATTAATTGATGAGGATGTGGGATATCCTAATGGACTTGCACCTTATTATTAAATGTGGATCAGTTTCCTCGTTCTCTAAGGATGTATGTAATTTGTCATTAGCTGGTAAGTCTGGCATATTTTAATGTACTTCTGTATTTTGTTAAATAATAATTGTTACGTACCAAAAGATATCTACATGACTTGTGTCCATCATTGAAGGGTTCTTAGTTCGGATTCTCTATCGCTATGTATGGGTAGCACTATCTTCCACGTTGGTTGGTGTTTAAATTTTAATTTGACGTAAGAACCCGGGCGTCAAAAAGAAAATCTGACTCCCCTGAAATCCAATATAAAATACGCTCCATTAATATGTCAGGAAAGGTGATTGAAATGTAAGATACATTTCATTATCATTCTTTTGTTAGATTCTGAGGAAAGGAACATGAATTAAACAAACTTAACATTGGTAAGATAGGCGATTCCGTATTCCCTTAAGTTGTTCTGCATCACGCTAGTGCTGGAGATGATCATAGGAACTGCCCTAACGTAGGCTATTTATTTTTAGCCTACTTTTCACATTTTGCAAAAATGAGGAAAAATAGACTTATGAGATCGGGCAAATGTGTGTCTGTCTGTCTGTCTGTCTATCTGTCTGTCTGTCTGTTCTTCTGTCCGTCTGTCTGGCTGTGTGTGTGTCTCTCCCTATCAACTCCTAAGCGGCTGCAGCAATCCAAACAAAATTTGGTAGGAGTAAAAATCTATACCTGAATATCTCACGCCCATATTTGAAAATGATGTCAGTTCTACCAACTGCTGAAAAATCGCAATTGAAATTTGAGCTCCATGTTGGATATCATGGAAGGTATGAATAGGAGCTATTTCAAAATTGGCACACGTATAGATAATAATATTGCAGTTTAATTTCCAGGAGGCCATACATCGCAGTGTTGCCAAAATGAATATACGCCTGCTGATAGGTCCAAATTTTAAATGCATATAACTTCTACACTATCAATTGGATTTCAACCAAATTTCGTATGTGCTATGTGTACATAAACAGACATGACTGAACGTATTCTTAAGATCCACCAGGGCTGCCAACTGTTAATAAATGCTCTCAATTTATTTTATCCAAATACCAATATATCAGAAAGTATGCAAGCCGACAGCTTTAAACTATGCACACGTATAGTACCTGACATTCTATATTAATTTGGAGTAACTTATATACGTCAGTGCTACCAACATGATTCTAAGCCTGCTGAGAGGTCCAAATTTAAATACATGTAACTTCTATACTATCATTTGGATTTCAACCAAATTTCGTGTGTGCTATGTGTACCATAACAGATATGTATATGCCGATTCTTAAGAGTAACCAGGGCTGCCAACTGTTAATAAATACTGTCTCTATTTTTGTTACCCTAATATCAATATATCAGAAAGTATGCAAGCCAATAGCTCTAAACTTTGCACACGTATAGTACCTGGCATTCTTGATTAATTTGGAGTAACTAATATACGTCAGTGCTGCCAACATGATTCTAAGTCTGCTGATAGTTCCAATTTTAAAATGCATGTAACTTCTATACTAACTAATGGATTTTATTCAAAATTGACACAACATAGATCATATTATTTCAGATTAATTCTGACCAATACATGTATGTAATTGTTGCCAACAGGATTTTACGCGCGCTGTTAGATCCAATGTTTAACTGCATGTAACGTCCATGCTATCCATTGGACTTCAACCAAATTTTGTATTCCGTACCTTAAGAGATTGAACTAGGAATATATTCAGTCACCAGGGCTGCCAATTGTAGTTCTCTATTAGGCTACATTATGCCAGGTATACAGTATTTCGAACTAATTAGAAATTTCGATATTACCAACTTAATTTCGGCATTATTCTAGATAGATCCATATAGATTAATCATTGGCATAGATCTTAAATTTTAAGAAAATTAGGCTCTTTAGTTCGTCACGGAACTTCTTGTTTATTATTATTATTATTATTTCTAACCATCATAATCTACTTCGGCCAGCTAAGGACCACGTAAATAACTCTTCATGATTTCAGTTATCTTTGGCGCCAGTATTCCATCATTCTCTTGCTCACAGCTTCTTTCTTTACAGCTGTCCAATGTTGTTTCTTGTTGGTCGCTGTTTCTGACTCTAGGAACCCCTCAAATGTGTGTATCTATTTTCTGAAAGTGGTTCTGTTGCGGATGTCTTGACCAGTGATGTTCATTTCTTGTAGATCTTTTTTGGTCCAATATTTTTTCTTAAAATTTTTCGTTCCTATTTTTCAATTTCTTCAATATATTTTTTCGTTGTTAGTCCTGGGCATTATTATTATTATTATTATTATTATTATTATTATTATTATTATTATTATTATTATTCAGTTTAATGTTGCTCTGATATCTCCCTACCATCACAGTAGCCCAGAGACAGGCCACAGTTATCAATCATATAGAAATACATCAATACTAGCGAACAGGTCAGACAGACATTATTCTTGTTGATAAATTGCCGGAGCGAACCTAACTCATGCACATTGCAGTGTTTGCCTCTGCTGGTAGAAAAAGATTCAGTAAACGTGACAAAAGAACTGTGTCATGGTATTATTAATAGCTGAACGCTTCCATGTATCATTGATGATAATGATATGAATTTAACGCCCATTTCAGGTTTGAGAGATGACGCGATGTGGTGATTGAATTTTGTCACGAACGGCTTCAATAAAGTGCGAGCAATGGGGAGGGGGTACTTGCACGAGGGGTATTCAGAAACTAAGGTTATTCTTCTCCTGCTTCTTATTTCAGTCGATCTGTCGGCAGACAGGTTTCAGCTGGACGTCCTTCATTTTATTAGTATATATACTGTTTGCAAATGGGGGTAATTCCCCGGTAGCAAAATGTACAAATACAGAAAATCACCAACAATGACATCAAACACAATATACACAATTCGCAATTTAGGAACTATAGTAATTACATCGTAGTATTTACACAAAATTCTTCTCTTAAACACATCAATATGTTTGGGGAAAGGCTCTAAGACTGAGCCAGGTAATGAGTTCCAATTATCAATATTACGGTTAAGGAAAGAATATTTCTCATAATTTGTACGCTGTGGTCGGAGGAGGTAGGACGTTTGCTTAGTTCTCCCAATACTGGCCGATTAGTGTAAGTGTTAAACATAGGGTATAGTCTGGATTTCGTCCTTCTATCTTCCAGAGATTCCCACCCTAGTTTTTCTATCATTCGAGTTACACTACTTCCAGAATTAAAATCGTTGAGCACAAACCTCGGGTTCTCTCTCTACTGAGCATATTCTTTCATTTCCTTGTAACTTCTTGCTTTCTTCCCTTCTGGTAACATTCCAAACATTCTTTTTCCTCTTCCTATTTTTCCTTCTACTTTTCCTTCCATGATTCTTTGTAGTAGATACGGGTGGTCATCGCGCGCCCCGTCGCTTCTATAACTTCCTTGATAAACTGACGCGGAGGATATAGACCTAACCTAATAACACTACATAATGAAATAATTATAAAACCTTGTATGTAACAATAATACTGGAAATTGAAAGCAATTACTATATCGTTGATGAGTTGAACCATGTAGCGGATGGTCATAGTTTACTTTCACGCAAGTACGTTCACAAAGTGTGCAATTAAACGTGCTTTGAGTGGTCTTGTTCGCGCTCTCAGGCTTGATTTTGTTCCGTACAACACAGCAAATTCCTTATTTAATCTCCAACCTCGCGCCTCCGCAGAGGTTTGTGCCGACAGTTGGCAATTACCAGTGCTTTTGAACGATTGAACGATTGACTTGGAGATATTTGAAAAATGTTTATGTTCGACGATGTCGAAATGTAAACATTATGGGTCGGAAAACTGTATCATAATGAGGCTCATTATAACACTATATTTCATTATGAAACAGTTTCTCCCAGCAATCAGAACTCAAGAAACAGTTGTGTGGCCAATTAGATAAGGGTACCTTCGCGCATGCGCTCAAAATCCAATATATTTCTGTGTTGTCAAGCAAAGTGAATGGTCTCTGCTTCCGGAGTGCCTTGACCACGCATGCGCTCTGTTCAGTCACCAAAGCCTGAACAATTATTGCAATTATTGTTCACTAATAACTGAATTAACTGAATTCCACAGATATTTATGAATATTTATGTTAAAACATATATTAAAGTTGTAATTATCGTCGAACATAAACATAATGTACTATTATTATACAAAATTGTAATATTCATGTTTTAAAAAAGATTGTAAATCACTTCACGCCTCCCTTGATAAAGACTGGGGGGCACGCATCCCAGGTTGGGAACCCCTGTAGTAGACAATTCCTACGTAGTAGATATTTTCCTTTTTTGTATAATCCTCATGAAACTCCTCTCCTCTCCTACCTTTCTTAGCACCTCCTCATGTCTCATTCTATCGATCCATTTCACTTTCTCCATTCTTCTCCATAACCACATTTCAAAACTTTCAAAATATTTTGTTCTTTGCGAACCTCTTGCTAAGCTTGATTGGTATGCTTCTAGCTGTTAATAAACCTTTCACTCTCCCGAAAGCTGTTGGTTGGTTCCTTAGTTTAGGGGCTGCGACAACGCGGTCATGTAGCCCCGTGTACTTTGGGTGTGTGTGTAGAATTTGTCTGATAACCGGTGTTAATTGTGATGGCTGTATTAGTGTGTGTATCTGTTTTTAATTCAAGTAAGGGCTGCAGGCTTTAATTTCAAATAGTTCCTACTTTGGCTACCAAGTACTACCATCCACAACACCTAGCTGTGAACTTGGCTACTACTAGATGTCATCGCAAACAGCACCTGGTGACAAATGTTGGAACTTAAGAGCATTAATCAAACGTAACCTACAAATTTTGCTTCACAAAAATTTAGTTAGTGGAAGGTTCTTTTACATGCAATAAATCTATGAAATGGGCCCACCGGCTTTACTTCCCCTCCGAAGAAGGCATACTGAGGGATTTTTAACGCTCTTAAAAAATCCGACGACTTCGTCCGGTTTTGAACCCACTATCTTGGGCATAGAAGCTCAGCAAACTACCAACTACGCCACCGAAAGCTCTCTTCCCCATGTAACTAAGGCTACAAGGCTGATATTCCACGAGTTTCGTCAGTTACAGGGAAATTAGAAGTGTGGGGTAATTCGAATTTATGGTGTTGGTAACTGTGTAGAGTTTCAGCCACCCGCCATCTATAGCGCTACTTGTAGGTAAACAACTAATGACGACTCGTTTGGAAAACTGTCCTTACGAAGAGATCCACTCAGTTATTCGATTTCCGTGGGCGAAACATGCAACCATGGCCAGGACGTCTCACCATGGCGTGGGCGTTTTCCTACTTCAAGACAACGCGCGACCTCATGTAGCCCAGAAGACCACCACGCTGGTGAAGCAGTTCCGCTGGGACATCAATGTTCACCCTTCCTACAACCCGGATCTCGCTCCAAGCGACTTTCACCTGTTTCCTCACTTGAAGGAACACCTAGGAAAAACAAAAACAAAAACGAAACCAAAAAACAAAGAAACAAAAATAAAAAACAAAACAAAAACATTAAAAAAGCAAAAAATAAACAAAATAAAAAACAAACTAAAGAACAAAAATTCAAAAAGAAACAAGAGAACAAAACAAAAAACAAAAGAGCAAAAAGCAAAGGCAAAAAACAAAATGCAAAATACGAAAAACAAAAAAACAGAAAACAAAAAAAAAGAAATACAAAAAACAGAATGTAAAAAACAAAAAACGTTAAACAAAATACAAGAAACATGAATCCAAAACCAAAATCAAAAAACATAAAACAAAACAAAATACAAAAAACAAAAATTAATTTAAAAAAAATACAAAATACAAAAAATGGAAAAATTAAATAAGAACCCCAAAAACCCCTTCAGATAGGAGGTGAAACACTACGTGGCTGAACACGCAAGGACAGGATTTTACCATGAGGGAACATTTAAACTCATCCCACGAAGTCTTAACCAATGTGGAGATTATGTCGAAAAATAATCCAATATATGTACAATCAGTTGGCTGTATTGGTTGTATGAAATACTAGCAGTAGTGCCCAGCCTCGCCCGGTGGATTTATTTGTTTTATGTATGATAATGAATACTACTACAGAACTGGCACATGATACTTAAACTAACAAAAAAGTCAAAAAGCCAACCCCTGGCACTATACAGTCCATGACGGGCTAAGGCCGACCAAGCGACCGCTGCCCTGCCATTCGGCGTGCAGATTTTGGGGTGACGCGTGATCAGCGCGTCGGGTCCCCTCAGCCGTTAATCTTGGTTTTCGTGATCGGGGCGCTGTCTCACTGTCAGACAGCTACTCAATTGTCCTCACGAGGCTGAGTGCACCTCGTTCCAACCCTCACGTCAGTTTTAAAATCCCTGACGGAGCCGGGGATCGAACCCGGGGCCTCCGGGTGAGAGGCAGGCGCACTACCCCAACACCATGGGGCCGGCTACTTAAACTAACAGAAACAAATATATTTTAAAAAATGTACCTAGTGGTGGTGGTGGCTGTAGTGGGGGTGATAAGTAGTAGGCCTACAGTATAATGGACGTAACATTCAGGTCATATTCCCTTAATGATAATATTGAATAGGGAAACGGCTATTATCTAACTACAGCACTGACACATGTAATTTACAAACACATTTTTAAAAATTATTAGAAAGAGGAGTAAGTGAAATAAAAGACACTGCCTATATCTCATTGGCTGTTAGAAATGTAGAGACCAATCATGTCGTCTTTTGTCGCATAGCGCCGTAGGAAAATAATCAGAACATTTTGGAAAACTTCGGCTGTCCCGAGCTACTGAGGTACCAATAGTATCATTTATCGCCACATAGCGCTCAACGATAAGGTTCGGAATAAATGAAGGTAAATTTGAAAGCACCAACGCTTATTGCAGCTGGTAACCTCAATGTACTACACAAACACCATTGCACTTATACAGAGGCATAATATTTTCATGACGATAACTGTTTTAAGGGGCCTAAGAGATCTTTTTGCACTAATTACTCCCCGTGACTGCAATTTATAAACAGCGCAAGATGTAACAATTATTTTTTTTCAATTCTGTACCAGAACACCAATAGAGGTGACGTGATGCTGCCTGAACTGCCCGTCAACAATAGACTTATTAAAATAATCTTAGTTGCACTACTACGGACATGAATGGTTCTAGGGCCTTAATACGTGGTTCTCAAATTTATTTTGTCTGTTATTCTAAATGTAGGGAATGGAGAGCGTTGTCCAAAATATCAAGTGGACAGTGTTGTGCCAAAGGGCCTAAATGCAGGGAATGGAGTGGTCTGTCCGAAATTTCAAGCAGACAATACTCTCAGGGTTCCAAAGGGTAATTATACAAATTTTGGTTATGATTGGTGAAAAGGTGTAGATTTGTGCCAAAGGGTCTAATGCAGGGAATGGACTGGTCTGTCATAAATTTCACGTAGACAGTGTTACTCGCAGGGTTCCAAAGGCTAAGTATACAAAAATTTGGTTCAGATCGGTGAAACGGTGTACGTATCACTAACCATAACGCCAGCGCATGCGGATAGAGCAGTTCGGGAGCGCTTGTTCTTCCGACTTACTGAACAAAAATCAATCTTTAAGGTTACCTGAGAGATGTAGCCTAATCCTACATAGCCTAAACTATTCCTCTTGAATCTGGCTATCATATAAAAAATTAATTTTTCGAATCGGACTGGTAGTTCCAGAGATTAGCGCGTTTAAACACACAGACACACAAACTCTTCAGCTTTATTATATTAGTATAGATAATAAAAATAACGTTTCAGTGCAGGCTTTGTAACTTTAGTTTCTGATCACCCCTCGTACAAAGTGAGTGGAATATTGATGATCAGGGAATGGACTTCTAAACGTATCATGGCGTGTGGAGTTGAAAAGTGAAACATTTATTTTTCATATTTTTCCATATTTGGAAGTTTAGCACATATGCTTCATATTCTTAATCATTAAAATCAATATAGTCCATATTTTTTTCATATTTGGAAGTTTTGCACATATGCTTCATATTCTTAGTCATTAAAATCAATACAGTTCATATTTTTCCATATTTGAAAGTTTAGCACATATGCTTCATATTCTTAATCATTAAAATCAATATAGTCCATATTTTTTCCATATTTGAAAGTTTAGCACATATGCTTCATATTCTGTCATTAAAATCAATATAGTCCATATTTTTTTCATATTTGGAAGTTTTGCACATATGCTTCATATTCTTAGTCATTAAAATCAGTACAGTTCATATTTTTCCATATTTGAAAGTTTAGCACATAAGCTTCATATTCTTAATCATTAAAATCAATATAGTCCATATTTTTTCCATATTTGAAAGTTTAGCACATATGCTTCATATTCTTAGTCATTAAAATCAATATAGTCCATATTTTTTTCATATTTGGAAGTTTTGCACATATGCTTCATATTCTTAGTCATTAAAATCAATACAGTTCATATTTTTCCATATTTGAAAGTTTAGCACATATGCTTCATATTCTTAATCATTAAAATCAATATAGTCCATATTTTTCCATATTTGAAAGATTAGCACATATGCTTCATATTCTTAATCATTAAAATCAATATAGTCCATATTTTTTCCATAATTGGAAGTTTAGCACATATGCTTCATATTCTTAGTCATTAAAATCAATACAGTTCATATTTTTCCATATTTGAAAGTTTAGCACATATGCTTCATATTCTTAATCATTAAAATCAATATAGTCCATATTTTTTCCATATTTGAAAGTTTAGCACATATGCTTCATATTCTTAATCATTAAAATCAATATAGTCCATATTTTTCCATATTTGGAAGTTTAGCACATATGCTTCATATTCTTAGTCATTAAAATCAATACAGTTCATATTTTTCCATATTTGAAAGTTTAGCACATATGCTTCATATTCTTAATCATTAAAATCAATACAGTTCATATTTTTCCATATTTGAAAGTTTAGCACATATGCTTCATATTCTTAATCATTAAAATCAATATAGTCCATATTTTTTCCATATTTGAAAGTTTAGCACATATGCTTCATATTCTTAATCATTAAAATCAATATAGTCCATATTTTTTCCATATTTGAAAGTTTAGCACATATGCTTCATATTCTTAATCATTAAAATCAATATAGTACATATTTTTTCCATATTTGGAAGTTTAGCACATATGCTTCATATTCTTAGTCATTAAAATCAATACAGTCCATATTTTTCCATATTTGGAAGTTTAGCACATAAGCTTCATATTCTTAGTCATTAAAATCAATACAGTCCATATTTTTCCATATTTGGAAGTTTAGCACATAATCTTCATATTCTTAGTCATTAAAATCAATACAGTCCATATTTTTCCATATTTGGAAGTTTAGCACATAAGCTTCATATTCTTAGTCATTAAAATCAATACAGTCCATATTTTTCCATATTTGGAAGTTTAGCACATAAGCTTCATATTCTTAGTCATTAAAGTCAATACAGTCCATATGTTTCCATATTTGGAAGTTTAGCACATAAGCTTCATATTCTTAGTCATTAAAATCAATACAGTCCATATTTTTCCATATTTGGAAGTTTAGCACATATGCTTCATATTCTTAGTCATTAAAACCAATACAGTCCATATTTTTCCATATTTGGAAGTTTAGCACATAAGCTTCATATTCTTAGTCATTAAAATCAATACAGTCCATATTTTTCCATATTTGGAAGTTTAGCACATAAGCTTCATATTCTTAGTCATTAAAATCAATACAGTCCATATTTTTCCATATTTGGAAGTTTAGCACATAAGCTTCATATTCTTAGTCATTAAAATCAACACAGTCCATATTTTTCCATATTTGGAAGTTTAGCACATAAGCTTCATATTCTTAGTCATTAAAATCAATACAGTCCATATTTTTCCATATTTGGAAGTTTAGCACATAAGCTTCATATTCTTAGTCATTAAAATCAATACAGTCCATATTTTTCCATATTTGGAAGTTTAGCACATAAGCTTCATATTCTTAGTCATTAAAATCAATACAGTCCATATTTTTCCATATTTGGAAGTTTAGCACATAAGCTTCATATTCTTAGTCATTAAAATCAATACAGTCCATATTTTTCCATATTTGGAAGTTTAGCACATAAGCTTCATATTCTTAGTCATTAAAATCAATACAGTCCATATTTTTCCATATTTGGAAGTTTAGCACATAAGCTTCATATTCTTAGTCATTAAAATCAATACAGTCCATATTTTTCCATATTTGGAAGTTCAGCACATAAGCTTCATATTCTTAGTCATTAAAATCAATACAGTCCATATTTTTCATTATTTGGAAGTTTAGCACATAAGCTTCATATTTTAAGTCATTAAAATCAATACAGTCCATATTTTTCCATATTTGGAAGTTTAGCACATATGCTTCATATCCTTAGTCATTAAAATCAATACAGTCCATATTTTTCCATATTTGGAAGTTTAGCACATAAGCTTCATATTCTTAGTCATTAAAATCAATACAGTCCATATTTTTCCATATTTGGAAGTTTAGCACATAAGCTTCATATTCTTAGTCATTAAAATCAATACAGTCCATATTTTTCCATATTTGGAAGTTTTGCACATAAGCTTCATATTCTTAGTCATTAAAATCAATACAGTCCATATTTTTCCATATTTGGAAGTTTAGCACATAAGCTTCATATTCTTAGTCATTAAAATCAATACAGTCCATATTTTTCCATATTTGGAAGTTTAGCACATATGCTTCATATTCTTAGTCATTAAAATCAATACAGTCCATATTTTTCCATATTTGGAAGTTTTGCACATATGCTTCATATTCTTAGTCATTAAAATCAATACAGTCCATATTTTTCCATATTTGGAAGTTTTGCACATATGCTTCATATTCTTAGTCATTAAAAACAATACAGTAAATATTTTTCCATATTTGGAAGTTTTGCACATATGCTTCATATTCTTAGTCATTAAAATCAATACAGATATTTTTCCATATTTGGAAGTTTTGCACATATGCTTCATATTCTTAGTCATTAAAATCAATACAGTCCATATTTTTCCATATTTGGAAGTTTTGCACATATGCTTCATATTCTTAATCATTAAAATCAATACAGGGTCATCGAAAAATAATGCCAACATTTAAAAAAATGATAGCACCGAAAGCGTTTATGTTAAACGTGTAATTCTTTCACTGAACGCCAGCTGGTTAAAGTAAGTTTTGTTTTGGAGGGGACGTGACCTTGCTATGCGCACACTAGATGCGCAGTAGCCATGGTCGTCCGGGGGCGCGCGCGCCAATGACTGCACCGCCCGACAATCTGCACCTGATTACAAAGCTGTCATTCGATGGTTTAATCAGTTTAAGGAAACAGGGACTGTAGAGAAAAATCTAGGCCAGGCCGACCACCAACATCAGCATTGAACGCACGCTTTCCCAATGGCTGGATTGGTACGTGCAATCATTTCAGGAGTAACTGTCAAGATTGCGGAAGAAATTCGCTCCCGCAGGTGCTCCAAGTCCCGAACTTTTTCTGCATACACAATGATTTTAATGTACCCCCAGAAAAAAAAATCCAAAGGGGTGAGGTCAGGACTTCATTGGCGCGTGCGCCCCCGGCCGACCTTGGCTACTGCGCATCTAGCGTGCGTATAGCAAGGTCACGTCCCCTCCAAAACAAAACGTACTTTAACCAGCTGGCGTTCAGTGAAAGATTTACCCGTTTAATATAAAGGGTTTCGGTGCTATAATTTTTTTAAATATTGGCATTATTTTTCGATGACCCTGTATAGTCATTATTTCGGCTAGAAGTATTAAATTCTAGTAAACTAGCAGTCCTGTCAATAATGGAGAAACGAGTTTAAGATCTATATTTAAAAAGAGATTAAATCGTGGTACAAGTAAAGTTGCAGATGTGGCAAAAGTGAAGATGGACACTGTCTTTCAAAGAACCCTGGATATGAAGGAGTAGGAAAGGTTGTTACAATTTAGTGTGGAGATTTAAGTGTAAAGTTAACGTTGGATTTAACCCCAGCAGACATTGTGATGTTCAAACTTTTCCCTAATTACCTCTTCTGATATTGAACGCAGTTTGAGTCAATATAAATCTGTCCTTAAAGACAATAGGAGAAGATTCACTTTTCAACACTTCAAGGAACATTTTTTAATCCATTGTTTTGGTAACGGAGAATAAAAAAATTGAGTATTCTTCTAAGATCATATTGATATTACAATGAGAAGTGCAACGTTATGTTTCATATCGAATCACTTTGTTTAACGTCTTTGAATTTGGATATTAAAATACAGTAGAAATAATAAATTTGTGTTCTTCTTCTTTCGAATAACCCATTTGGAGGGTACGATGAATCAACGTTGCCTATTGTCCATTGTATTCAATTTCCGTTGTTTCCAAATTTCTTTCATCCTTTTAGAGCAGGGCCGTGCTCTAAGCCAGTGCTCGAGTGCTTTGGTTGAAGGTACTTTCAGTAGTGGCTGGTTAAACGCGCGGTCTGCCCGCCACGCTTAAGTGAGCAATGTTCGGCTCAATAGTATATTTGTGAACGTTTCTTTTCGGTTCTTAAGCTTGCCAAAAGTAAACATCATGCAATGATGTGCGACAGAAACTTGCGCAATTGTTTACGAATAGCTGTATCCGGAAATATTTCACCCAATTTGGAGAAGATTGTTTCCCCAAAAACTAAAAGCATGTAAAAACGACGGAGCAAAAGTCACTCAAGGTCTGTACTATCTGTTCATATTGGTAAAATGTTGTTGAATTTTCCTCTCTAATATGTTCACATTTCAGTTTGGAATAAACGACAATATTCTTTACTTAACACTTGTGTAGTTTCCTGCACATTCCATACATCGGAGTACCATTCGAATTGTATATGCGGTATATATTTTATGGCAAAACAGCCCTATCAATATTGTTACGTGCAAGAGCCCGTCCCAACGTTTCAAACATGTATCTCCCCTGGATGGAATTCATGACATTTTGAATCGACCGCCTGGTGACTTGATCCCGTTTGTGAACACGAGATGGCACATGCTGTCGGACTTCGGGCTTCCTTCAAGTGGTTCCTTCTTCTCCGCTAGAATGCGTTAGTTGTGCCTTATAAAACTCTTCCTTTTCGTGGCATAATTGATGGCAATTATATTATACGTCATAAACAAAAGAATATATATACTTCATGATACCGCCAAATTTGTTACTTAATTATGACATTGTTGATTGATGTGTCAAGCCTTGATTGGACGATGAATATTTACATGAATGCAGTTCGGTATCTGACACGGAATTCTCCGCCATGTTGTGTGTTGCTGTCTGTCGTCAAGATAACAAGCCGGCTGCTGGTCCAAGAGTATCTATCCGTTGTGCTAGGGGAGCCTTGGCCCCTAGCTTTTTCAAAATATGAATACATATTCAAGAAAAAGGAAACGCCTGTGCTACATAAGGATTTAATTTCATCGTTCCGCCGTGAAGAGGAAATATGCAAAGTAAATCGCATCTGGATACAGCAGGAGTGCTTGTGACATCAAAACGGCGCATGGGCGTGTTAGCCATTTTCAAGGCAATTTGTGCCAGATTATATTTTATTTATATTGTGTGTTAATTATTTTATTTTCATTGTGTCTCCGCTGAGAAGGATGTAAGGTACGTTGAATTATGTATTTATATTTATTATTGTTATGGAGCTCCGATATCGTCTTATAGTAATATTTTAATTCTGTACCTTATTTGTTTTATTGGCCTAATATTTCTGTTTGTCAACGTTACCTGATATATAAAAAGTTATTGTTTTCTTCGTACCTTCTGGAGACACATTTCTAAGTTTATTTTACGTTTTAAATTATTATTTATTTTCCTTTGGCAATCTTGGGATTGGCATATTATTTATCTGATTTAAGATCCGTGGCTCCTCCCTCGTGTTAATAGTGTTTAGACGTAATTGTTTTCCTCCGTTCTTTTCTTTCTGCTGTTTTTAAAATTTAGTTTTGCTAAATTGTTTGCCGTAATTCGATCGGGCATGCGGTCTCCTGTTTTTAGTGGCCATGTTTGTTTTTGTTTTGCCGAAATGCATTCTGGTCTCGAGGTCAGTCTCTTGGCGCCGACCGCGAAGCTCAAACGTGTTGTGGTGTTAGCTTAATTTTTTTAAATTTAATCTTGTTGGTTCAACTTTGTGTTTTTGGTAAATGTTCCTGTGTTTTTCTCCGTCATGCAAATTTTGAATTATTTTCTGATCCTATTTTATTTGGTTAAATTTAATTTTTAATTTCTCGTTTCATCGTGTCTGGATCTCCGCATGTCGGATCGGTATTGCATTCCCTTGTAAATTATCAAGCCCTTTCTCATTTAATCATGCCTGTAACTTTATTTTAATCTTTGGGCTTTATAACATTTTATTTTTTTATTTAATTCTTGTCCTTTTTGTTTTGCAAGCATGCATGTTCTGTTTTCTGGTGGAGGTGTTTTCCTTTTAAATTTTAACATTAAATTTTTATTTTCATTTTTAAGCAGCTGTTGTGGCATTATTTCACCGACAGCATTTCTGTCGGTTATTGGGGGGTGTCTGTAGAATAGCCCGTGCGTCCCCTTCTCCTCCTTCCACCCCTTTGGAGCTCCTCTGTTGGGACATGTCATCTGGAGGTGATTTTGTTGCTGAAGCGAGGCGGACCTCTGAATAAACGTACGTATCTAGTCAGCGCGGTCCGAACATCGTCCGTCTGTCTCAGGTCTCCTCGCTGCCACAGTGTAGTGGTGGTAGGGGACGGAGCGCCAGTTTGACTGCCCAGTGCTCCAGAGCACAATGACTGTATGGCCCTGTTCTAGAGTGAGGATCTTTCTCCTCTTGAGTCCACCTTCTCCAGTTGTTTGTTTCTTCCTTTCTTGAAATTTTGCTTTTTGAATAGCTTCTCTGAAGAGTGATCTGTTTGCTATTGTGTCTGTCTGAATTTTGGCGTTTGTCAATCTTTGTCAATTTCAATGAACCATGTGGGTTTGGATTTGTAACTAGTCAGTAAGTTGAAGATCTGTTTAGTTAGTCTACTATTTTCCATTCTATAAATGTGCACAAAAAACTGTAATCTACTCTTTTTCATTACATCAGTTAATTTTTCACATTTCAAATAAATAATAATATCGTATGGCCTCGGGTGCCGGGTGTAAGCTTAGTAATTTGACACCCAGAGGGTAGCTTGCATGTCGAATTTCGTTGTTCCTTGAATCACTATGAAAGTCAAGGAGGTTAGATATCTAAGCTCCTTGAACACTATAGCGCTTTCTAGTAGAGAAATGAGGAACTTTGTGTTGGCGGAAACTCCCGAGATTAATTTTGCCATTATGAACACGGACTACTGAATTCAAATGGGTTCTTTGGCATGCCAAGATTGTATGACATGCGTGCGTATTTTTGCCGCTTTTCAAAAATCACTTACCACGGCCAGGAGCGAACCTGCAATCTTGGGGTTAGTAGACCGACACGCTATCCACTCACCCACCGTGGTGGTCGTAACCTATATTCTGCGTTATTATTTCGTTTAGCTCCCAGTATTTTTCTCAGAATTCGTCTTTCAGTCTTCTCTAATTTGTCTAAATCACCAAATCCTGTTAATTTAAGCGTTTCTGCCGCATACAGAGATTTTTCTAATTTTAAGTCCATATATAATTCCACATTTCAATAAAAATAACTAAATATATATACACATATTTAATTAATTATTAGCACATATAAATCCGTTCCCTGTTAATGATGATAATTGTTGTTTTAAGGGGCATAACATCTAGGTTATCGGCCCCTAATGGTCTGGGTGATAGTGAAAGATGAGAATGTAATGTAAACTATAACTAAAACTAACTACACACTTAGAGACTAGAAGAAGAAATGGAAAACAAAAGGAGAATAAGTCAAATAAAGGACACGAGGAAGAATGAGGATTGAGGGACTTGGAAGGAAGGAGAGCCATGAAAGGCACATAGGAAAGGGAAAGAGAGGGTCCTCCCCAGCGGCAATGGAAAAAAGAGGAAAAACCGGACCCAGCTCAGGAATCCCTCGGGGTCTCCAACTACCGAACCCACCAGCCGTGAGCCCTTGAGGGTGTAGCACTATCCAGGGTGCACCAGAAGTGGTGGGACTACATACAACCTGCCTCCTTAAGGGGCATTGAGCAGAAGGCAGGAGAAAGGAAGAGAACAGAAGAGGTCTGACCCCTCGAAATATGAGGGATCAGAAAAGATGAGACATGGGCCAATTAAGGTGGGAAAGTGAAATACTCCCTAGGCCTCGGATACCCTTATACCGTCAGGGTTGGAAAAGAACAAGAGTTGACCAAGGTAGGTCGATAGGAAAGATGACAGAGAGGAGCCCGGGACAAGTACGTGGAAATAATGCCGAACTCAGCTGGGACCCCGTGGTCGCCAACCCACTTCCGAATAGTCGTGAGTCCCTGGGGGAAAGTGGGATATTCCTAGGTGCGGTAACCAGGAACATATGATTACTAGAGTTTGTTGGTTTTATAATTTCAAAATAGAAATTTTGCATTTGGTAACTTAACCCGAATTTAGAATTATGAAGCATTTTTTAGCCTATTTTCATTTTATGAAAAAATAGGCTTATGAGATCACCTTTTGTCCGCGTGTCTGTGTGTGTGTGTTATGGTGTGTGTGTGTCCCCTAATAAATTCTAAACGGCTGGAGCGATTTCAATGAAACTCGGTAAGATCATAGCACTATTCCGGCCGACCCCGACCGTGCCCTTCAAATTTTATTGTCTCTTACCAATCCAACATGGCAGCTGTGCGAAATATGTCACCAGCATTCAGTTTCTCCGAAACTATTGCAAATATCACCCTGAAATTTTGTACGGTGATACAAGGATCTACGAAAATTCACCTATGAGACTTTCAAAAACCTGGTAACTACAAAACCAACATGGCGGCCAAGCGAAGTTGAGACTTTTAAATAGACTTTTCTCGTTATTTCACCATCCAAACGTCATGAAACATGGTACAGCAAATGTTTATACAAATTGTAATGCACTTGCGTCTAATTTAGTTCAATTGTTTACATAACCTCAAAATGGCGGCTGTGCGAAATATTTCACTGGCATTCAATATCTCCGAAACTATTACAGATATCACTGAGATTTTGTACGGTGATAAAGGGCACTTCTACAAGTTTATCCATGTATTTTTCAAAAACCTGTAAAGTACCAAACGAACATGGCGGCCAAGCGAATTTGAAACATTTTAATAGACTTTTCTCGTGATTTAACTCTCTGAGCGTAGTGAAATGTGGTACAGTAAATGATTATACATATTGTAATGCACTGTCATCTAATTTAGTTCAATTGTTTACAGAACCTCAAGATGACGGTTGTGCGAAATTTTAAAATTAAGTTTGTATTTCTTGTGTCGTAATCATGCGATCGAAGTGAAAGTTTGAATAATGAAGCTACGCAATAATTTTCCTTTAATGGTACATAACTCTATGGCCTATACATATAACAATCCAAAATGGCGAACATCAGAAATATTTAGACGGTTCTCAATATCTACGAATCTTTTACAGCAATCAACTGAAATTTGTTGTGTTCATAGAGGCTATAAACATAAGTTCACCAATATGTCTTTCAGTAACCTGGTGACCACAAACCCAACATGGCGGCGACGTGAAGTATAAATATTTAAATGGACGTTTCTCGCGATTTAACCATCCGAAGGCAGTGAAACTTTGCACGTTAAATGCTTATACAAATGTTAATCCACTGGCATGTAATTTATTTCAATTGTTTTCATAACCACAAGATGGCAGCAGTGCGAACTTTTAAAATCTCGTTTTTACTTCTTGTGTGCTAATCATGCGATAGA
The DNA here is from genome assembly GCA_946902985.2 of Meconema thalassinum. Taxonomy (NCBI): domain Eukaryota; kingdom Metazoa; phylum Arthropoda; class Insecta; order Orthoptera; family Tettigoniidae; genus Meconema; species Meconema thalassinum. The sequence continues at coordinate 129,840,499 of OX336388.2, forward strand.
ACTCTGAATACCACACCTACACAATAATCTTCATGTAACAGTACATAAATAAAAATCCAACCTGGCGACCATCTGAAATATTTAGACGGTTCTCAATATCTACGAATCTATCACAACAATCAAACTGATTTTTTTTATGTAGATAGAGGAAATTAACATGAGTAGGATATATGAAAATAGGCTGTATAGTTCTTCACGGAACTACTTGTTTTTTTTATAAATAAGGATTTTGGGCAATATTATACAGTGAGAGACTTCTCTATAGAAAGGAGCATCGCAGGCACTGTGGATAGCCACCTGTTGAGCAAGGCGCTGGCACTGGCAGCAGCGTAGCGCCCAACTAGTTTAACACATTTACACATTTGAACGTAGAATGCAAATACATTTGCCATTGATAACACAAATGTTATAAAAAAAACGTATTGATAGATGAATTAAAAATTTAAATTATGCGCCAATCAATACTCACACAAATATATATATTTCTATATTGTACATGTTTTGACCTGACATTGGCGTGTTCTTCAGCTCAAATCAATCAAACCAATTAAGAATTAAAATAAAATAATATAGATGTACTTAAATCTAAATTTGAAGTGAAATGTTTATGATAAAAATTGCAATAAAGTGAAATAATAGTACATTATGCAACGAGCCTATAATGGCAATAATTAAGGCACGAGTATGTTTAGAAAACGAGCGTATGCGAGTTTTATAATTTCCATACGAGTGTCTTAATTACCATTATAGGCGAGTTGCATAGGACTGTTTATGTTCGACGATAATTATTATAACTATTTTATGTTCGAACATAAATATTCATAAATATCTGTGGGATTCAGTTAGTGAACAGGTCGCGCTGGCTTTGCTGACTGAACAGAGCGCATGCGTGGGTCAAGGCACTCCAGACGCAGAGACCATTCACTTTGCTTGCCAATACAGAACACCTATTGTTTACAGCGGATTTTGAGCGCATGCGCGAAGGTATTCATACCTAATTGGTCACACAACTGTTTCTTGAGCTCTGATTGGTGGGAGAAACTGTTTCATAATGAAAAATAGTGTTACAATGAGCCCCATTATGATACAGTTTTCTGACATATAATGTTTACATTTCGACATCGTCGAACATAAAGTAATAAAATGGATATCCTTATAATGTATAAGGTACGTTCAAAAAGTAAATAGCCGGAGGCTGGAATGCGCAACCGGTGACGACATCGGCTAATCGTGGCGTGTGTAAAGAGGTGTGGTTCCAACCGGAGCGTGGAAGGACACAGCCCGCCGCTAAAAGGCACACGTGCACGTCACGTGACGATACAAAGTGAGCAGCAGCATGCATCAATCGTCCAACGCTGCCAGTCGCATTGCAAACAGTGACATGGAGGCGCCAACCGAAGAGGTGTTGTTCGGTTTCTGACATCGGAAGGAGTAGGGGGAACGGACATTCATCGCCGAATGTCAGAAGAGTACGGCGAACACTGCATGCCCCTTGAAAGGGTCAAGGCGTGGCACAAGAGCTTCAGGGAAGAACGGGTGTCGTTAGCTGATGATGCCCGGTCTGGGGCACCCCCCTGCATTACCGATGACAAAAGCAGCTGGTTGATGCACTCATTACCAAGGACCACCGAGTGACAGTGAACGCCATAGCCGCTGTGGTCGGATTGAGCGTCGGAAGTGTGCACACCATCATGAAGGAACGACTGCACTTGCGCAAAGTGTGTGCCCAATGGGTGCCCCACAGTCTTCAACCACACCAGGAAGCATGTCGAATGGCCCACTGTCTTAGTCTTGGTTGGACGATTGATGCATGCTGCTGCTCGCTTTGTATCGTCATGTGACGTGCACGCCTGCCCTCTAGCGACGGGCTGTGACCTTCCACGCTTTGGTCAGAACCACACCTCGTTACACACGCCACGATTAGCCGATGTCGTCACCGGTTTGCGCATTCCAGCCTCCGGATCGTTACTTTTTGAACGCACCGTATAGTATTAAATAAAATAACATTTAATACAGTATTGGTCTTTACAATAATTTTTCAAAATCCGGTTAGAAAAATAAGAAATTTTAATTTAAATTTTTATATTAAACATTCAAAATATAGACAAAAATAATTTAGAAAATCAAGTGCCAAAAAGTCGACAAATATTTCAGATCAGCGCTTGAATGAGTAAGATAAATCATCTTCAAATGCGGAGTTTGAATTTTGATTAGGTGCCAGCCAGTTATTGCGTCGTATGAATTAACATTTTAACGTACCCCAATAATTATCATTACTTACATGAATCTTAGAGTAGTTTTTTGAAATGTTGTTGTTTGAGTCTTCAGTCTTTTGACTGGTTTGATGCAGCCATCCATGCCTCCCTGTCCTGAGCTAATCGTTTCATCTCTACATAGCTACAACACCCTACATCCGAGGCAATCTGTTTAACATATTCTTGTCTGGCTGCGTGGCTCAGGGGTAACGTTCTCGCTTGCTGATCCCAAGGTTGCAGGTTCGAAACCTGGCGCAGTCAGCTGGCATTTGAGGGTGCGCAAATGCGAGGGAGCCGTGTCAGTACATTTACTGGCACGTTAAAGATCCCCTTCGGAGCAAAATTCCGGCACCCCGGCGTCTCTAAAAGCCAGGGTAGTTAAAAGGGACGTAAAACCAATTTAAAAGAAAAAAAGAATAACATATTCTAACCTTGGTCTACCCCTACAGTTCTTTTCCTCGACCCTTCCTTCCATAACTAAGCTTGCTAATCCTGGGTGTCTTAGTATCTGGCCTACTAACCTATCTCTTCTTTTCATCGGCAGTCGCCAGAAACATCTCTCCCACTCGTCTTAATACCTCTTCGTTTGTAACCCTATCTACCCATCTGATCATCATTCTCCTGTAACACCACATTTCAAATGCTTCAATTCTCCTCTTTTCTGCTGCATCAATAGTCCAAGTTTCACTTCCATAAAGCGCCATGTCCAGACAAAGGCTTTCAAAAATGATTTCCTAATACCTAAATCTATATTCGATGTCAACAGATTCTTTTTCTATAGAAATGCTTTCCCTGCCTGAGCCAACCTACTTTTATATCCTCTTTGCTTCGTCCATCACTGGTTATTTTGCTTCCTAAGTAACAGAAGTCTCCTACTTCCTTCAGCTTTTCAACTGCCAATTTGATGTCCATAGAGGCTTCTGATTTTTTTCGGCTGCATTCCAGTATTTTTGTTTTACTTTTATTAATTTTCATCATGAATTCTTTCCTTAAGACGGAGTCCATACCATTCAAAAACTCATTCAAATCCTCAGCGTGTCGGCCAAGATGACGATGCTGGAAGTACTGTCCTTCAATTTCTAAACACACATTGCACCAACGTAGGAAGTTTTGGTACACTCGCTGTAATTCATCATATTTCGTATCGGTGCAGTTATTTCGTTCTCGAGAGTCTCCAGAGAACGCGGATTGTTACTGTATAAAGTACCTTTTGCTTCATGGTCCTCCACGATTAAAAATCGCATGGCACTGAAATTTACGAACACATTTACTGGAAGACTTCCTATTGAGAAGACAATTAATTCGTTGTTTTGTTCCATACCTAACCATGTTCATAGGGTATGAGATGGGCTACAGTACTTCACCACAAGTCTTAATTATCACAACTAAGGTATCTTACTTAAGGTAAAATGAGGCCCAAGTCACTCAGGTTTTTGGGGCCCCTTTATTTTCTTCAAATAATTTTTATTTTTGGCACCTGTATATTTAATGAAGTATATACAAGAGTTCCTTTTCTCAAGATGAATAATACACTTTTTATTAAATCATACATAGGCCTACATTTATACATACATTTCAATTGAAATGATCATCGTTATTTGCAAACATTTCAGAGGATTTGATGAACAATTTAACAAATCATATACTTTTACTTCTGTAAAATGTAATCAATTTTTTTTTTCTGTTTTTTTTTTCGGTCAATGAAATCTTCTACAATGTCTTCAAAATCAACATCTGAATCGATATACATTAAACTTAGCATGTCTAATCGTTCTTGTGACATGATAATTCTTTGCGCACTTTTGATCCGTTTCAATTTTGAAAACGTGTGCTCCGCAGAACAATTCGTTATCATGAGGGTCAGGAAAATGCGAAAAGCAATTTCAACGTTCGGAAAAACAGACTCGAGCTCGTCTCGAATAAGAATTTCGTAAAGTTCAGAATGAGTGAACTCAGTTTTTAAAGGACATTGTAATTTAATATAAGGCTGAAACATGTCTCAGTTCTGGATTTAAAAAAAATCTAAATCTTCGGAATAAAATTGAACTAAATTAGAAATTGCTTCGGGGCCCCAGATAATTGGGGGTCTAGTTGGGCCTAATGGGTAATCCAGCACTGATCTTACCAGCTGGAAATGTAATCAAGGTATGAGCGCATGCGACTCTTCCTGAAGCGCTGTTGTGTAACAGTAGATGCTAGTCAACTGGCGCACACTCAACGCGCTTCACTCGTCACAGGGAAGATTCTCATTGTACTGTATTTGGTAATTGAAAACCTTATCTTCAGTGTCAAATTTAAATGATCACTTGGAAGTACCACCTTTATACTTCATGTTAGAAATATGATGGCAAGGAGTTATGTTTCTTTGTGCTAGTGGGTATAGTTCGGAAGAAAGAATAGGGGAAGTAGCATATAAAGATGACGATGATAATTGTTGTTTTAAGGGGCCTAACATCTAGGTTATCGGCCCCTAATGGTTTGAGTGATCGTGAAGATGATAACGAAATTATGATGAAAAGGAAACTATAACTAAAACTAACTAATATACTAGAAGAAGAAATGGAAAACCAAAGGAGAATAAGGCAAAGAAAGGATAGGAGGAAAAGAAATGCCCTCAACCCTCGAAGAATGCGGATTGAGGGACTTGGAAGGAAGGAGAGCCATGAAAGGCAGATAGGAAAGTGAAAGAGGAGAGGGTCATCCCCACAGGTAAGGGACAAAAAGGGGAAAATCGGACCCAGCTCAGGAATCCCTCGGGGTCGCCAACTCCCGAACTCACCAGCCGTGAGTCTCTGAGGGTGTAGCTTTATCCAGGGTGCACCAGAAGTGGTGGGGCTACATACAACCTACCTCCTTGAGGGCCTTGGGCAGAAGGCAGGAGATATTATGAAAAGAAAAGGAAGGCTGACCCCTCGCAGAAGGAGGGTATCAGAAAAGATGAGACAAGGGCCAATTGAGGCGGGAAAGGAAGAAACTCCCTAGGCCTCGGATACCCTAATACCGTCGGGGTGGGAAGAGAACAAGAGTTGACCAAGTGAGGTCGACAGGAAAGAAGACGGAGAGGATCCCGGCACAAGTAAGTGGAAGCAATGCCGGACTCAGCTGGGGCCCCGTGGTCGCCAACCCACGTCCCACTAGATTTGAGCCCCTGGGGGGAGCATATAAAGAAAATCTCCAATTATAAAATCCGCCTTGTCAAACACTAAGACGTTAAATAATTAAATTAAAACGTACATGTTTCGGTATGCAATGATACCTTCGTCAGCGTAGATTCAATAATAAAAAGAATCTTAAAAACGATGATAACAAATACCAAAGAGAAAATGGACATCCTTACAAAAGCATTAGAATAAAAAAAATGAAAGTTCATAAATAAAAGTTTAGAAAATACATAAAAGAACAAGATTAAAATCTAATCAACCTTAATAGACTGTCTATCGGACTTTCATTTATAAGCAGCTCGCAATTCTGCACCAGAACACTGGTAGGGGCAGCGAGATGCAGCCCGCATTGCCATGCAACAATAGACTTAGAAGATGGTCTTCTGTGGTTTCCCATCTTCCTTCCAGGCAAATGCCGGGGTTGGTCCCTAACTATAGGCCACAGCCGCTACCTTCCAACTCCTCGTCCTTACAATCCAACTTCCCTCCTTCCCTCACCAACGGTACTTTTAGCTCACCCATTGGGTGTCCGTCTCGAAGCAGCTACAAAACTGGCGAGCCGAACATGTCCTCGGACACTCCCGGCACTAAAAGCCATACGCTAAAAAAAAAAATTGAAGCTGTTCGGGAACGTTTGTTCTTCCGACTTACTGAACAAAAATCAATCTTTAAGGTTACCTGAGAGGTGTAGCCTAATGCCACATAGCCTAAACTATTCCTCTTGAATCTAGCTATCATATACAAAAAGAATTTTTCGAATCCGACTGGTAGTTCCAGAGATTAGCGCGTTTAAACACATAAACAAACAAACTCTTCAGCTTTATTATATTATTTTCTTTATATCTTTATCTTTATATATATATATAATTCTCTGACACGTGTGTATGTGAGTGAACTCCTCCTAAACGCCTGGGCCGATTTTGATGAAATTTTGTATGAATGTTAGGGTGGGCCCATGTATGGTTTAGATTCACAATTTGACCAGATAGGTGGAATTTTAGAATTTTAGAACCACAATTTACACACAAATTTAGAACCACAATATACAGTCATAAACAGTCGTCATGGAAACCACTAGCCTTGGCCTTCGTGAAAGCTGATGATTGTCTTTGGACGGTTTGTCTCTGCACGTTAGAGCCACCTGGTCGCAACCTGTGCAACTACCGCCATAACATACACTCCGCCCGTGGCGAAAAGTTGTGTTTTATACCAAAGGTGGCAGTGATGTCGAATTCTACTGTTTGTCTCTGCACGTTAGAGCGTTTCAAAGTCCCGTATGCGTTCATATACCATTCATCCGATTGCCATGAAACTTGGGTGATATGTTGAGTCAAGACCAACTACAATACTCAAGACCTCAATGCAGGTATCGAAAGTGTGAAAATGGCGTATGCGGAAGCCCGAGATATCGTTTGTTTACATTCGTTGCTGGGATACAATATTAGCTTTGATTAGCTTCGTTTGATGAAAGTTGGGATAAACTATTGCTCATCTGTAATTTTTAGTGTCTTCAGTATGTCTGTAAAGTCCAGTTCGCGTTAATGTACTGCAATCGGGTGTAAATATGTGATAATACGCTTAGTATGGACTGGTTCGTTTGTGTGATGATTGTTCAGTCGACCGATGGCATTGTTTCTTTTACTGCAGATGTTGAAGTACCTAAGACTAAAGCATTAATAGAAGTGTCTCAAAAATATACACCGCAATGATTTGCTAGTTAGTGACAATATAATAATAGTATTACGGCTGTAAGTTTGTGTCATCACTCGCCGCATGAGTCACAACTGCCCCAGGGCTGGGCTGTGCCCTGCCTCCTGTATTGCGCGCGCCTTATGCAACAGGGCTACTAGGACAAAGGGATAGTCCAGAATCTTCGTGACTGGACCAGCGCTGGAAACCTCGAGAAGCCGTAGACCCTGGATGGATCTAGAAGGATTTATTGAGTCACCGGCCTGCTATATAAGAGTGACCCGTGAAGCAGTTGTTGTTGTTGTGTTTTACGAGCTAGTGCGAGCGATTATCTTGTGCGACAGAAGTGTGGTGACGAAGTGCTGTGCGAGTTACGAAATCCTTGACATTGTTTCTCCCAGCTTGTGGACAGCGTACATCAAATTCTCGTAAGTAACTGTATTTGTTGTACCTGAGGAAGAGGGGCAGGTAGCTTCTGTCAAGGCCACCGGACTCATTAGGACGGATTAACTTCTGTGGACTGTTGACAAGTGGAAGGGCCAAGAGCGCTCAAGGAAAAGTCTTGAGGAAACTGGGGTAAGGCTCCTAATTGCTTGTATTTGCTGATTAGTGTAATTTTCTGGCCACAATAAAGTTAATTATTTCTTTAAGCAGAAATTGGTGTTGTGCTTTGTACCCCCACCGTAATCCAGTTAACAAAAGTGCCACTAGGGGGTGGCACGTAACAACTGGTGTCAGAAGCCGGATTACGAACTCAAGCACAACACCTGACGGTCCTGATTTCAAAACCCGAGCAGGTCATTTTCTCTAATTTTCCTGTGAGTGCATGCCCTTTACAAGACAAACAACTAAAATGGAGGAGAAATTGGCAGCATTGCTAGAAAAGTTAACTGGCATGGAAGATGGCCAGAAGAAATTAGCCAAGGACCTGAAGGATGACCTGAAGAAGATGGAAGACGGCCAGAAGAAGATGGAAGACGGCCAGAAGAAATTAGCCAAGGACCTGAAGGATGACCTGAAGAAGATGGAAGACGGCCAGAAGAAGTTAGCCGAGGACCTAACTGCCAAACTAGAAGACGGCCAGAAGAAGTTAGCCGAGGACCTGAAGAAATTAGAACTGGGTCTGCGTGAGGAAGTCACGGCAGTGGAAAAGAAGTTCGACGCCTTACAAGTGGAAGTTGCCGAGCTGCGCCAACGCCCGCTGATGGGGGTGGAGGAGAAATTCAACGTCTTACAAAAGGAAGTTGCCGAGCTGCGCCAACGTCCACTGACGGGGGTGGAGGAGAAATTCAACGCCTTGCAAGTGGAAGTTGCCGAGCTGTGCCGACGACCGCTGATGGGGGTGGAGGAGAAATTCAACGCCTTACAAGTGGAAGTTGCCGAGCTGTGCCAACGCCCGCTGATGGGGGTGGAGGAGAAATTCAACGCCTTACAAAAGGAAGTTGCCGAGCTGCGCCAACGCCCACTGACGGGGGTGGAGGAGAAATTCAACGCTCTACGAGAGGAATTTGCCGAGCTGCGCCAACGCCCGCCCACCGTTACACCGGGAATATCAGGAACGGGACATAGCAGAGTGACGCCCCCAACCTTCGACGGAAAGGTCCCGTGGAGCACCTACTTACGTCAGTTCGAGGCAGCCTGTTCCATAAATAACTGGAACAACACAGAAAAGGCTACAGCTCTCATTGTAGCGCTGAGAGGCGACGCCCTTAACGTCCTTCAGGCCATCCCGACTGGATCCCAGGACTACGCTGCACTGATCGCCCATATGGAGTCCCGATATGGAGATAGCCATCTTCAGCAGGCCTACCAGATGCAGCTCCGGACCCGGGTACAGAAGAACGCGGAAACCCTGCAGGAGTTCGAGATGGACATCGCACGCCTCGTAAGGCTCGCCTACCCAACAGCGCCGGCCGACTTTCTGGAACAGATAGCGACTCAGACTTTCACCGACGGGCTACGGGACTCGGACACTCAACAGGCGCTGCGTCTCGCGCGCAATAAGACCCTGGCAGATGCGCTGAGCCACGCACTTGAGTTCGAGACGGCAAAGCAGGTATCTAGAATGCGCGCGCGGGTGCGTCAAGTGGACGTCGACGAACCAGTAAAAACCAACGAGACCAAGCCCCTGGCCGACGAGTTGATGGAGGCGCTAAGCCGTTTCTTCAAGAATCGCAGTACCACCAACAAAAACGTAGCCGAAGGACATCCGGAGAGGCGGCCCGGAAGAGGACTACCGACCTGCTGGACCTGCCGTAAGAGAGGCCACCTGAGCAAGGACTGCGGTGATCGCCACCGCCAAGGGTTTCCGTCGGGACAGTCAGTCGAAGGGAAACCGCGAGGCCAAGGAAAGCAAGTATCAGCCAGCCTAGGGGGGCAAAGGTTGGCTTGTGACAGTCGTCAAGCCCCGGCAGTCCAAGTTCGTGTGACGCAGTTACGGAGGGATAATAGCAGCCTGATGGTCGACGGAGTCGTCAACGGAGAGAGCTGGCCCATGCTAACCGACACGGGAGCATCGAGGACCATCGTCAGTCCCACCGTGATCCCGAAGTGGAGAGTGCAACCCACACAAAGGAACCTCCAGCTAATAACCGCGACCGGAGAGACCGCACCGGTACGTGGCGAAGCATCACTGGAGTTCGTCATTGGTCGACGGGCGATAAAGCATCCAGTGCTTGTGGCTGACGTGTCAAGTGAAGTGATCATCGGACTGGACTTCCTGGACCAGAACAACATCATCTTGGATCTGAGTACCAACACTCTGCACTTCGGAGGTGAGGAACTTGCTTTACAACCAGCACAATAGGCCGTAGCCGCACGACGAGTAAGGCTGAGAGAGGACGTCATCGTTCCCGCCAGGACGGAAGTCAGCGCTGCCGTAACTGTCGACGGAACAGCTGAGGGAGTGGCGGCTGTCATCGAGCCAAAATATGAGGACATCCAGACAAAAGGATTGCTAGTTGCCAAGACCCTCATCAACACGACGCCTCGGCCGTACGTCCGCCTGTCCAACCTGAACGACTACGACATTACGGTTAACCGGGACACCAACCTAGGAGTCTGCGAGCCCGTTACCTGGATTGCCCGCATCACAGATACGACAGACGGACACCTGCAGACGGACAACCGAGGAAGACGCACACTGCCAGAAGAACTACAGAAGCTGTACCAAGGATCCCAGGACCATTTAGACGAGGAGCAATCACGCCAACTTCAGGATCTGCTACGCGAATTCCAGGATGTCTTCTCCGTGGGGAGCAAAGACTTCGGCAGGACAAGCTTGGTCCAGCACAGAATCGACGTTGGGGACAGCGCACCGATTAGGGCCCCATTCCGACGTGTCCCGCTCGCCAAGCAAGCCGAAGTTGACCGGATGGTAGAAGAGATGAAGGATCAAGGGGTGATCGAGCCATCACATAGTCCTTGGAGTTCTCCGGTCGTGCTTGTGAAGAAGAAGGACGGTTCCACCAGGTTCTGCGTGGACTACAGGCGGGTGAACGACGTCACGAAGAAGGACAGCTACCCTCTACCCCGGATCGACGACACGCTGGACACCATATCAGGATCAAGATGGTTCTCCACCTTGGATTTGAAGAGTGGCTACTGGCAGGTGGAGGTCCACCCTAAGGACCGCGAGAAAACGGCGTTCTCTGTGGGCAGCGGACTCTGGCAGTTCACCGTCATGCCATTCGGTCTGTGCAACGCCCCTGCGACCTTCGAAAGGCTAATGGAGTCCATTCTGAGGGGACTACACTGGAAGACCTGCCTGGTCTACCTAGACGACGTCATCGTTCTGGGAAAAAGCTTCGAGGAGCACTACTGCAACCTGAAGGAGATCTTGATGAAGCTACGGGCTGCCCAGCTGAAGTTGAGCCCCAAGAAGTGTCAGCTCTTCCAGAAGCAGGTCCAGTACCTTGGGCATATCGTCTCCGAAGAAGGGGTGCGCACCGACCCAGAGAAGACCGCAGCTGTGAGGGAGTGGCCAGTCCCGAAGGACAAGTCCCAACTACGAAGCTTCCTGGGACTCTGCACTTATTACCGTCGCTTCGTGAGAGGATTCGCCGACATCGCCAAACCTTTACATCGACTGACTGAGAAGGACCAACTCTTCACGTGGACAGCAGAGTGCCACAGTGCCTTCGAACAACTCAAGCAGGCTCTGTGCACCGCGCCTATTCTGGCCTACCCCAGACCTGGAACAAGGTTCATCGTCGATACCGATGCCAGCGACTTTGGCATAGGGGGAATCCTGTCGCAAGTAGTGGACGGCGAGGAGAGAGTAGTGGCCTACTTCAGCAAGGCCTTGTCAAAGCCAGAAAGGAACTACTGCGTCACCAGGAAGGAGCTGCTTGCCATCGTGAAGACCATTGAACACTTCCACAAGTACCTGTACGGGCAAGAATTTCTCATCAGGACCGACCATGCATCCCTGCGGTGGCTCCTGAACTTCAAGCAGCCCGAGGGTCAACTCGCGCGGTGGTTAGAGAGGCTTCAACAGTACAACTTTGAGATTCAGCACAGGAAAGGCCAACTGCATTCTAACGCCGACGCTCTGTCACGAAGACCGTGCCCCGAAGACTGCACCTTCTGTACTAGGAGGGAGGAGAACACCGGGATACAGTGCCGAAGGACTACCGTGGAACTTCAAGGGAGCTGGAGCCGCGAATCTTTCACGCGGGCACAAGCAGAAGATGATGACCTGGGACTGATAGCCGAATGGAAGAGGGCCTGTGTCCCCAGACCCGGATGGAACATTGTGAGTGACTGCAGACCAAAGTTTAAGTCCTACTGGGCGCAGTGGGACTCGCTGATTGTAAGGAATAGACTCATCTGCCGTACCTGGGAGAGCACCGACGGGAAGACATCTCGGGAACAAGTCGTCGTTCCAAAGGCTATGACGGAGGAAGTCCTGAAGGAAGTTCATGGAGGATCATCTGGTGGACACCTAGGGATAAAGAAGACCCTGGAGAAGCTGAGAGAGCGGTTCTACTGGATCGGATGCCAAACAGACGTGGAGAACCACTGCGCGAGGTGCCACGATTGCGCAGCCAGCAAGGGCCCAGGACGAAGACGACGGGGTCCACTGAAGACCTACAACGTGGGCGGCCCCATGGAGAGAGTGGCCATCGATGTTGCTGGGCCATTCCCGTTAAGCGAGGCAGGGAACCGCTACATATTAGTCGTCAGCGACTACTTTACCAAATGGCCGGAGGCGTATGCGCTCCCTAACCAAGAAGCCGCGACGATCGCAGAGACCCTGGTGAAGGAATTCGTCAGCCGGTACGGAGTACCCCTGGAGCTGCACTCCGACCAAGGGAGGAACTTCGAGTCGCAGGTGTTCCAGAACCTATGCCAGCTGCTGGGGATCCGGAAGACAAGGACAACGCCGCTACACCCTCAGTCCGACGGGATGGTAGAGCGATTCAATCGCACCGTCGAGAACCATCTCCGAATAGTCGTCAGCGAGCACCAGAGGGATTGGGACAAGCATCTTCCACTATTTCTCCTGGCCTACCGCGCCGCCGTGCATGAAGCCACCGGGTGCACACCAGCCCGGGCCATGTTTGGGAGGGAGCTCCGTCTACCTGTCGATCTTGCCTTCGGCCGACCTGGGAATGATCCGATCCCGGTAAGCCAGTATTGTCAAGAACTGGTCGACTTACTGGAGGACGTACACGCGTTCGCGAGGAGGAAACTGCGGATCGAGACCGACCGAATGAAGACCCGATACGACCAGCAGACGGATGCCGGCGGATTCCACGAGGACGACCTGGTCTGGCTCTTCAACCCATTACGGAAGAAAGGCCTGTCATCCAAACTGCAGAAGTCCTGGGAGGGCCCGTACCGAGTCGTGAAACGGATCAACGATGTCGTCTACAGGATCCAGCGGAGCCCGAGGGCGAAGATGAAGATCGTGCACAGAGATCGCCTGGCAGCCTACGGAGGGACACAGACGGACCAATGATTGATCGGGACGATCAGCCTTTTTAGGAAGGGGGTGGTGTTACGGCTGTAAGTTTGTGTCAACACTCGCCGCATGAGTCACAACTGCCCCAGGGCTGGGCTGTGCCCTGCCTCCTGTATTGCGCGCGCCTTATGCAACAGGGCTACTAGGACAAAGGGATAGTCCAGAATCTTCGTGACTGGACCAGCGCTGGAAACCTCGAGAAGCCGTAGACTCTGGATGGATCTAGAAGGATTTATTGAGTCACCGGCCTGCTATATAAGAGTGACCCGTGAAGCAGTTGTTGTTGTTGTGTTTTACGAGCTAGTGCGAGCGATTATCTTGTGCGACAGAAGTGTGGTGACGAAGTGCTGTGCGAGTTACGAAATCCTTGACATTGTTTCTCCCAGCTTGTGTACAGCGTACATCAAGTGCTCGTAAGTAACTGTATTTGTTGTACCTGAGGAAGAGGGGCAGGTAGCTTCTGTCGAGGCCACCGGACTCATTAGGACGGATTAACTTCTGTGGACTGTTGACAAGTGGAAGGGCCAAGAGCGCTCAAGGAAAAGTCTTGAGGAAACTGGGGTAAGGCTCCTAATTGCTTGTATTTGCTGATTAGTGTAATTTTCTGGCCACAATAAAGTTAATTATTTCTTTAAGCAGAAATTGGTGTTGTGCTTTGTACCCCCACCGTAATCCAGTTAACAAAAGTGCCACTAGGGGGTGGCACGTAACAGTAGCTTAGTACACTTCAGAACCGGTAGTGTCAAACTTAAGTACGTAAAGAGAAAACGCAATGAGCATCTATGGCAAGACCAAACTGTTAATGTTATCTTGAACGCTCAGCTTCATGTGCCTCTGTAAATCCTTACCAGTCTGGCAGATGTTCTACACTGCCTTGTATACACGCCAAATACTACAGTGAACTTCAGTTTTATTGGTTAAGGAAGATGTTTCCCCTGTGCCAAACAGTGAACTCATTGTGTTCCGTCATTATTCATACTTTTGTGATTCTTACAGCTTGCAAGTTATTTTTTATTATTATGTGTGTAATAAAGTGTTGTGAGTGACTTGCCAATCATGTACTTATATTTGCGAGATGGTGTGCCGCGATAATTCCGTAAGAGGGAGATGGTACTTTCCTACCTACATTATTTTACTAAATCTACTATTTCCAGCGTACAACTATTCCAAACGGTAACAGCGAATGTTTAATGGGTTAGATGGTAGCATATTATCGTGTCCTTTGTGTGTGGTAATCTCCATAATTATGTTCAGATATCCACACGACGACTTCTTTGCATACGGTATTTCAATCACCTAATTCGGTGTGATGTTCTAGCCGAGATTTTAGACAATTCCACGAGAGGTCTTAATTGAATTGTATCTCTATAGCGTTGGTTCGATTATTTCAGGCAACTATTCTCATTCCGATTGTGTACACAAATACTCTGCATGTGCTGGGACAGCACTTCAGTAACCGGGTACTTTCTTCTCTTATACTTCAGAATCTGTTTGATTTTATGCTAATAATATTAATTTATAATTACTGAACTTAAATACAAATCGTGATAACTCGCCAAAAAGCTTCTTATTCAACCACAGAAACAGTGAGACTATTTTAGCTGCCCCTTGGGTGAAGAGGAAGAAACCTATAATTCGAGGCCAGCATTATATAGATAAATTAATTCAGGTAAGTCTAAATTATTGATGCATATTTCTTCGGAACCTAGTCTCGTCTTGTGATATCTTTTATGCTCTTAGGTGAGTAAAAATAATAATTTACTCGAACTGTGACAACCCCGATGACATGATCTTAGCTATTGGTAGGGCAACCATCGCCGCCATGTTTTTTTCTATATTAAGGTCTGAGGATTGTAGTTGGTCTTGGTTGAGTGAGCTCCAGGGAAGGTGTTTGGCTTAGTAAATCCATTTCACAATAAATAGCGCACGAATAGATTCAACAAATGAGCGACGACGCGCGAAGCGTTTCAAAAAGGTCCCGTATGCGTTCAAATACCATTCGTCCGATAGTGATGAAACTTGGGTGAGATGTTGTGTACACTCCAGGGAAGGCTTCTGGCTTAGTAAATCAATTTCACATTAGTTAGCGCACGACTAGATTCAACAAATGAGTGACGACGCGCGAAGCGTTTCAACAAAATCCCGTATAAGTTTATATTCCATTCTTAGATTGAGATGAAACTTTGATGAGTTGTTGTGTACACTTAAGTGAAGGCTTCTAACTTAGTAATCCATTTCACAGGAGGTTGCGCACGAGTAGATTCAACAAATGAGCTACGACACGCGATGCGTTTCAATAAGGTCCCGTATGCGTTCAAATGCCATTCGTCCGATTACGATGAAACTTGGGTGAGATGTTATGTACACCCTACGGAAGGTTTCTGGCTTAATAAATCCATTTTACAATAGGTAGCGCACGACTAGATTCAACAAATGTGTGACGGCACGTGAATCATTTCAACAAAGTACCGTATGCGTCCATATACCATTTATCCGATTGCGATGAAACTTTGATGAATTGTTGTGTACACTCCAGGAAATGTTTCTTTCTTAGTAAATCCAGTTTTTAATAAGTAGCGCACGAGTAGATTCAACAAATGAGCGACGGCGCGCGAATAGTTTCCACAATGTCCCGTATGCGGTCATATATCATTCATCCGATTGCGATCAAACCTTGGTGAATCATTGAGTACACGCCAGAGAAGGTTTCAGGCTTAGAAAATCTATTTTACAATAGGTAGCGCATAGTAGAATCAACAAATGAGTGACGGCACGCGAATCGTTTAAAGAAAATCACTTATGCGTTCATATGTCATTCATCCGATTCCGATGAAACTTTGATGAGTTGTTGTGTATACGCCAGGGAAGGTGTTCAACTTGGTAAATCCATTTTACAATATTGGTAGCGCACGAGTAGATGTAACAAATGAGTGACGACGCGCGAAGCGTTCCAACAAAATCCTGTATGCGTTCATATACTATTCATCGATTGCGATGAAACTTTGATGAGTTGTTGTGTACACTTACGTGAAGCTTTCTAACTTAGTAAATCCATTTCACAGTTGGTAGAGCACGAGTAGATTCAACAAATGAGTGACAGCGCACGAATCATTTAAACCAAATCCCGTATGCGTTAAATGCCATTTATCCGTTTGCAATGAAACTTTGGAGAGTTGTTGTGCACGCTCCAACGAATGTTTCTAAATTAGTTAATTCAATTCACGATAGTTTAGAGGCAGTTAACAGAAATTGAAAAAAATATTGTGTATCCAAAAGCACTTCAAGAAACAAAGTTACAATACTTTCTTTGATTGGCAGGACAACGTCTGCCGGGTCAGCTTGTATACATGTATAATTCTTCGACACGTGTGTATGTGACTGAACTCCTCCAAAACGGCTCGACCGATTTTGATGAAATTTTTAATGTATATTAGAGTGGGTCCCTGTATAGTTTAGATTCACAATTGGAACTGGTAGGTGGCGTAGCGACCAAAAGGTAGGATGAACACACTTTTAGAACCACAAGTTACAGTCAACAAAGCAAAACCTGTCGTCATGGAAATCGCTAGCCAGTGAGCACTATAGTTTCAGCTCAACAGGATCTTCTTTCCCCACTAATTCACCCAGGCCCGTTTGTTTCTTCTGAAAAGTTCATGAATAATTGACTTTCTGAGAATAATTCACAGTTATGTTTTTGTACCATAGGTGGCGGTGATGTCAAATTATTGGTATTTGACGTAGACTTCCATGGAAATGGTTTGAATTTTTCTTTTAAAAATCATTGTCAAATGTCACTTTATCGAAAATTCAAAAATATTAGCTGAACCCGCTCTATATATATACGGGCAGGACAACGTCTGCCGGGTCCACTCGTATTAGTATAGATATAATTTGTATGTTTTGGTTACTTACCATGATCAAGATTGGGCGGAGATATGGAGACCATGCCCTGATTATGAGACTGGTTATTGAATTATTTCACATGAAATGCATACACATTAACCGGATATCTAGTTGTTCCATATCTGACTTAACTGACGCAATCCATTTGTTCTAAGAAGCCTTGCATCTTCCTGTTACTGTGAATATCCTGTTGTTGAGTCTTTCAGAATCCAGACGTGCCAAGTGTCCATAAAAGGTCAGGCGTCTTTTCCTTATAGACATGAGGATGTCCTCCTGGTGTTCATACAATTCATCATTATGACGGATTCTGTAAATGCCGCCTTCCTCTCTAATTGGGCTTAATATCCTCCTCAGGATCTTCCTCTCTTTTAACTCCAGTTTTCTGACTGGACCCTTTCTGGTCATTACAAGGCCCTTAGAAGCATACAGAACAGATGGCTTGACGACGGAGTTATAGTGTCTGAGTTTGAGGTTCTTGGAGAGGCACTTAGGTAAATAGATACTACAACATGTATGATAAGTCATTTCAAACTTTGTATACATCTGGCATCTAAGGCTAGGTTCTCGCTCTGATTCACAGAAATCCATTTTCCCAAGTACTTAACTGCAGGTAGCCTACCTTTCGTATGGTAGTGTCTGTGAGAGGACTATTAGAAGGGGTCTCTATGATATTGGTCATAAATTCAGTCTTGTGGATGTTGATCTTCAAACCAGTTTTAACCGCTACACTATAAAGACTCTGTAAGTTGTAGGTATTTGATTGCCGCTGAGCATGGCTGCGCCAGTGTTTGTTGTTGTTGATTGTAGCAGGAGCCCCGCGGGACGAAGCGGGGAACACAGCGATGACAAGAGTTCATTCTGCACATAAGACAAGCAGCAATGCGCGTCACAGAAGCTCATGTCACCCCGGACGGTCAAACGATATCAATTCGTGAAAGGGTAATAGCCTCCTCTATATTATTTGCCAGTAGAATGAGCTCATCAGCAAAGGCTAGGCAAGGGACGAAGAGGTTGTCTCTCTTGTAACCAAGCTTCAGTCCAGCTCCCGGTACACGCCTCGTTATATCAATGATAACTTCATCAGAGTGAAGAAAAAACAACAACATAGAAACTATCTTAACAAAAACCAAGAGAAAATGGGTATCCAACAAAAGTCATTAATTTAAATAAATGAAAGGTCACAAAAAATAATTAATAAATAATAATAGGATGTGTGAAATACTTTGACATTGATATTCCAACCGTAAATGGCACGATAACATTGCACCACATCCACCTGAGATATCAGTCACTTCAATTAATTTTGCACATGGGAAAGTTTGCTAGAGGACATAGACATATAATTATTTATTAATTATTTTTCTTAACATTTCATTTATTTAAATGAATAATTTTTTGCAAGTTTTTGTTTTGTTTGTTAAGAGTTTCTAATATTTTTCGCCTATTTTTACTTATGAAAAAAAAAATAGGCTTTTGAGATCACCTTTTGTCCGCGTGTCTGTGTGAGCGTGTGATGGTGTGTGTGTGAGATGGTGTGTGTGTGAGAGATGGTGTGTGCCCCCCCTAATAACTTCTAAACGGCTGGACCGAGTTCAATGAAACTCGGTAAGTTCATAGCACTATTCCGGACGACCCCGACCGTGCCCTTCAAATTTTGTTACGTCACACCAATCCAACTTGGCGGCTGTGCGAAATATTTCACCAGCATTCAATATCTCCCAAACTATTACCGATATCACCCTGGAATATTTTACGGTGATAAAGGGAACTACTAGAAGTTCACCTATGTGACATTTGAAAACCTGGTAACTACAAAACGAACATGGCGGCCAATCGAAGTTGCAACTTTTAAATAGACGTTTCTCACGATTTAACCAACCAAACACAATACAACTTGGTACAGTATACGTTTATACACATTGTAATGTACCGACATCTAACTTCGTTCAATTGTTTACATAACCTCAAGATGGCGGCTTTGCGAAATATTTCACCGGCATTCTATATATCTGAAACTATTAGCGGTATCAACCTGAAATGTTGTACGGAGATAAAGGGCACCACTTGAAGTTCATATATAAGACTTTCAAAAACTGGTTAACTAAAAAACGAATATGGCGGCCAAGTGAATTTGAAAATTTTAAATAGACCTTTCTCGCGATTTAATGCTATAAACGCAATGAAACTTGGTACAGCAAATGTTTATACACATTGTAATGCACTGGTATCTAATTTAGTTCAATTGTTCACATAACCTCAAGATGGCGGCTGTGCGAATTTTAAAATTAAGTTTTTATTTCTTGTGTCTTAATCATGCGATCGAAGTGAAAGTTTGAATACTGAACCTACGCAATAATTTTCCTTTAATGGTACATTACTCTATGGCCTATATATATAACAATCCAATATGGCGACCATCCGAAATATTTAGATGGAACTCAATATCTACGAATCTATTACAGCAATCAAACTGAATTTTTTAATGTTCATAGGGGCTATGAACGTAAGTTCACCTATAGGACTTTCCATAACCTGCGACGCTAAATATAAATATTCACATGGTCGTTTCTCGCAATTTAACCATCCGAGTGCAGTGACACTTGGTACAGTAAATCCTTATACAAATGTTAATCCACTGGCATCCATTTTTTCAATTGTTTCCATAACCACAAGATGGCAGCTGTGCGAAATTTTAAAATCTCGTTTTTACTTCGTGTCCTAATCATGCGATTGAAGTTTGAATACTACACGTACACAATAATCTTCTTGTAACAGTACATAACTCTAAGACCTACATATATAAAAATCCAACATGGCGACCATCCGCAATATTTAGTCGGTTCTCGATATCTACGAATCTATTACAGCAATCAAACTGTAATTTTGTATGTTGATAGTGGCAATTATCATAAGTAGGATATATGAAAATAGGCTTTAGTTCTTCACGGAACTACTTGTTTCACGCTGTCGAAGTTATCATTGATATAACGAAACATGTACGTCTTAATTTAATTATTAAACTACATTCTAGTGGTTGACAATGCGGCTTTTATAATTTGAGATTATTTCACGTGACCAAGATAGGTTATCAGACAAATTCCACACACACCCAAGAGCGTCAGTGGTGTACCACAAGGATAAGTTTTAGGCCCTCTACTTTTCAGAATTTATGTGAATGATATCAATAATTGTTTGCTACAGGGCCACTTAACACTATTTGCTGATGATATCAGTTTAATATATAGCGAAAAATCCAAACAAGAACTTGCAACAAAAATAAATGATGATTTAAAAGTTCTGGACAACTGGTGTAAATTAAATGGATTGCTGCCTAGTACAAAAAAAGACAAACTATATATATTTCACTAAACCTAGCAACAGCAAAGAAACCATGATTCCTGTAACACTACATAATACAGTAATTGAAAGGGTCTCATCAATAAAATATCTCGGCCTGAATTTTGATGAACATCTGAGCTGGCAAGAACAGATATACAAAGTAAAGCAAAAAAAATCTTCCTGCAATAGGAGCAATATACAAATTACAACATGTTCTTCCATCTCATATATTAAAAACACTGTATTACAGTCTAGTACATAACCATATAGCATATATGTGCAGTATTTGGGGAAGATACACTACCACATTATTAATTCAAGTAAGTACACTCCAGAAAAGGGCAATTACAGCAGTTTATTCCCTTCCCTTACTCACCCATACAGCAGATTTAGTTCGAATCTCAGGAATCCCCCTTCTAGAAACCTGTATAAAAGTATCTGCTTCTCTGTTCATACATAAAAGTGGTGAACTTTCGTATAAAGGCACAATAAAGTTTCCTCTACAAGGACAAAACTATGAGTATAACACCAGAAATTCCAAGAACCTTGCAATTCCTAGGGTCTACACCTCTAAATACGGCACCAAAAGCATATTTAACCAGGCTATAAAGGATTATAATACTCTCCCAGCACATATAAAGTCAATAAATCCTGTCTTAAAATTCAAAAAAGCCTGCAAACAATTCTTCACAACTACACTCTGATACTTCCTAATTTATAAAATTTAAAAAAAACTTCGAATAGTAACTTACTGTCATTGTAAAATACTTTGTAACTTTGTTTTTGTATGTTAAATAATATTTAATATTCCTTATTTTATAACAATGTATAGTCCTACTATAGGGCCTTGCCCTCTAGGACATCCTCTCTAGGAAAAAAAAATGTCGCAAAGCTGAAGATAACATGAGGATGTTTGATTTCGATTGACCGTTGTATACTTGTAATGCTCATGCGATTACTGGTAGACCCTGTTGTTATTGGCGCTTAAAGTTACAGGCTGTGAAGAGGCTTATAGCGGTAATAAACTAGCCGGGCTTTAACTGCTCTTAAAGACGCTAAGGCAGGATTAACAGCACTGGAGAAACAACTACCGTGGGTAATACTGTAAGTTATGTTAGACCAGGAGTGTGCAATGAAGAAAACTCGGAGCAGGACAACTTTCACGGCCCATTGCCACCACCGCCACTCTTGTTATCAAGACGACCGATCCCCTCAACGCCTAACACCACTCTGCCGTGTCCCGAATGGGATCCTTAACGTGCCTCGCATTTAAGCATCGTCAAAATGACTATTGACTGCTGGATTATTATGTAATCAGATACAAACTAACAACATAATATTTCTTTTTAGTTTTTCGAGGGAAACCGTGAGTAAATCTTCAAAATACGGATTGCAAGATTCTGGAGTTATATCTGTGCAGGATTCTTACCTACTAAAACCCCCACAAACCATATACTTCGCTGGAACGCCATCCCCTAACTGCCTGTTCAGCCGTACTTCAGGGTGAAGTCACTGTTACGACCAGAGGCTCAGTTAATTTTATTTACTTCGATGAAATTGTTTTGGAGTAGGCGACCAATAGGTATTATTATTATTTATTTATTTATAGGGTACAGAAAGTCCCAGTGAGCTGGTAGCTCAAGGGGGGACTGCCCTTTACAAATATAGCTTAGCAACTTATACTAGAATATTCTAAAGTGGGAGGAGCATTTATTCAGTGTTTATGGGTTCATCTTCTATATTCGTCAACATATTATTTCAGGAAATACCTGCGTGCTTCCTTTTTGAATTTGTTTAAGTTTACAATTTGTCTCAGTTTAGGAGGTAAGTTGTTATAAGATGTGCTGGCTGAATAGGAAATACTTTTAATACCATATCTAGTTGTGTTTGTTGACTCCATTATTATTACTTGTGGCCACTAGGGACCGCGAGATCTCAACTGTTATTCTTCTTGTTAGCCCACCACGCCTTCATCCTTTCGGAATGAGATTTCTCCTATTCATCCCAGTGAACATATCTCTTGCTGTTTTTTTTTTACTTTCTCTTGATGAACCTGACGGAGTTTTTGTTTTTCAATGGGGTTCTGAGCATGATAGCTGAGTCCATATCCACTTCTACCAGTCAAAGAGGCATCACCTTTAAACCTCGGAAGTATGATAAATAGACGGTTGGAGAACCTACTGACAGGCTTTCTGAGGAGGTGGGCATAGAATGCTATTCTCCGTTTCCGGATTACATTTGAGATCTTTTCAGTGTGGGTGTATATTTCTGAATTACTCCAGAGCTTGTAACCTCCATCTTTGAACTTAGGACCAAGAATTTCCTAATGATATTTCTTTCCTTACGCCTAACTTCAGGTCTCTCGATCGGGCCGGCTGTGTGGTTTGTTAGGCATTCCGCTGCATACAGTGCTTCCGGTCTAATCACAGTTTGATAGTGTCATTATTTCTACGATGGCAGAACAGCTGGGAAGTAGCAGAACGGGGCCGTTGGACTAGAAGGCTGATCCCTCAGGCACAGCGCTTGACAGAGAGGAAGCATGGAGAGATAAATTATTATCATCATCTGACACAACTTCTGACGGGACATGGGTATTTTCGTTCTTAACTCAAGAAGATGGGGAAGGTATACAGTATTCCCAACAATGCATCTACCGGTATTGCTCTGAAGCTATTGATGGTGCCCAACACACCTTTTTCTCCTGCAGGAGGTGGATTGATAAGAGGGAACTATTTCAAAAGGAGATTGGAGAACATGTCTCCCCAGACAGCATCGTGAAAATGATGCTTCAAGATGAGCCGTACTGGAACAATGTAGCTCATTGCACTGAATAAATTCTTCGAACGAAGAAGAAAGATCTGGACAATCATGAATGCAAACTAGTTGAGGACAAGTGTCCTAGTATATGGTCCTAGCCTGAAATAATGTGTTAAGCGGTTCTAGAAGTCACGGGGGGGTAGTTTTAGTCCAGAGGTGTCCAAATCGTGTCCTCCCATGAGTTCCGATTCCCACCAGTTCCAAATTCTTTAGCGGATTAGCTATCTGCCAATTACACTACCTGAGCGAGTCCCATCAGTTCCGAAAACTACCTGAGCGAGTTACAGCTTAGTTTTCTACACCAAAATTGTATATATTTGTTTATTACTGAAACAAATACGGTCCATAGTTAGCGCCATCCGGGAGTGCGTGCCCTTGGCTCCTCTAACAGAAAGAGTGGACGCCAGCAGACCGGCATGTGGGGAATTGAGAGTTGCAATCTATGGATTGCGATTTATGATTGTCATTCGTTTTATTGTTATTACTTCACTTGTCACATCTTGGTTAGAATATAATAAAGATCAGATTGTAGTGTTCCCGTTATCCATTTCTATTAACCACAACATTTGGTGCCGAAACCCGGGAATATCGCATGATATCAAGTGATTCTGAGGAATAATCTGTTTAGGCCTATACTAAAGAAATTGAAGCCTCTAAAGTCTTTTCTCTGCAATTGCATTACGGAACCTCCAGACTGCGAGGGAAGACTTGCAATTAGTCTATACTGGACGGAAGGTTTCCTACTTCGCAACCGGCTACAGATAAGTGACAAAGCTACGCATTTGTAAAATTAATGACTGTTTGAATGTCCGTAATAACGTCTTGTTTGGTTATGTATGTGTATAATATCATTGCTTTTCACTCGTGGATATTGTAGTGTTATCTGGTGATAAACACAGATATTATAAATTTGGAGCGCAGGCCAGAGATAATATAAAACTGACCATAGTAATTAACACTCAATCTAAGTGTCGACACTAGCGATCCTAGTAGAACCTGACCGAAAATCATTCGATACTTCAGATAACAGATTAACAGCTCTTTGCCTTGCACATTTCCGTGAACACACGTACAACATGAGCAATAACGATCAAACAGATGGAATTTTACACAGTCTAAGAAGAAAGCGAACCAGACAGAGGGCAACTACAACACGCTTTGTTACGGAAATTAACAGTTTCACTGATAATACTTCATTTGAAGACTGGGAGCACTACCGAGATAGACTAAAGGAAACTCTCAACAACTTAACCACACTTGATGATTCTATACATGAGTTACTATCGGATACAGAATACGATACTGATGTTCAGAGTTGTGAAGAATATATAGACTCAGCGAAACGCGCTATCACAAGGGCATCGAGAACAATTACAAGTAAATTGTCAAATTCAGCCGCTAATTTAAGTATCCATGAATCACTGCCAACTACACCTACTATTCCAATTCAGGCTTCACACTCAGTTAGACTCCCGCCAATTAAGCTAGAATCCTTCGCTGGTGACATCGCAACTTGGCCACGTTTTTGGGAGCAATTTGAGCCATCCGTTGATAAAGACCCTTTCCTTCCTACCATAAATAAACACATATTTTTGCGCGGGTACTTGGAAGCCGAGCCGAAGCGGCTAGTCGGTGGAATCGTCGTAATAGCAGATACATACGAGAAAACGAAACGGATTCTACAAGCTCGCTATGGGGATAAAAACAGAATAATAGAGGCGCACTTAGACTGCCTAGAGGGGATCAGACCTAATCAGCTCGCTACTCCTGAAGCACTCAACGACACGTTCATCGATTGCCATCGACACATACAAGCTCTTCGTGCTCTGGGAGAAGACGTAAACGGCTACGGGAGAGTTCTTGCTCCTAAAATACTTAGAACGTTTCCCGCTGATATTTGTCGTCGTTGGATAATTCAGACTAAGAGGGAATATATCTCGGAAGGCGATATTATCAAGCTCATGGAATTCTTGGGGGAAGAAGTAGATGCGGCTATGGTGACGCACAAGATTCGTGGATCTACATACGCTTCGACTCATGTTCCCACAACAGCAGCACTGCACGTTGATTCAAATAAGAAACAATCCAATAAGAAGGTTGCGCCAGAACCATTTTGTGTCTTTTGTGAATCCCGCGGACACTGGGCGAAAGAATGCAAGACAGTTTCTAACGTTAACGATAGACTTACGAAACTGAGGAACACGCACCGCTGCTTTCTTTGCCTAAACCGCGGACACTCCGTGAAGAACTGCAACCGAAATGGTAAGGCATTCTGTTCTTCCTGCAAAGCCTTGCATCACAGATCTGTCTGCAGTAGAAACTTATCTACTAACGCAGCGGCAACCATTACGTTCGTTAACCAGATAGATTCTCTTCCATCCGACTTTACTTACCTGCAACCGCGCGAGTTTGGGTTACGGGTCCCAGTGGGCGAACTAAACAGACGCGTTGCACACTAGATGCTGGAAGTCAATCCAGTTTTATCCTTGAGTCTCTTGTCAACGAACTGAAACTCGAAGTTATTGGCCACCAAGACTTAACTATTGGCGCCTTTGAATCGTCTCCAACCAATCGGAGTGTACGTAACCTTGTTAAGTTTTCCATAAAGAGCATCTGGACAAACTCGGCTACACATATTACTGCATTTGAGAGTATCCATGCCTTTTCAGCTCATGCGGTCGTTCCTGATGATGTTAATATGTTAGCACACACTCAAAAACTACAGTTGGCTGATCCAAAGAATGAATCAGAGCAACCTTTGCCTATCGAAATACTTATTGGAAGAGATTGTTATTGGAAAATCGTAAAGGACACTTCACCAGTGCGCATTTCCACCTCCGTGGTACTCATACCAACCATGTTTGGATGGGTATTGACTGGAAATCGATCAGGCATCACTTTGAATTCATCACTGGTAAACCATATTCATTCTGAATAGATACACTTATCTTTAGATGAGACACTCAGACAGTTCTGGGATCTGGGAACAATGGGAATCAGGGAAAGTCAGGATAAATATTTCAGTTCCAAAAACTCTGCTATACTTAAGGAATTTCATGATTCTTACAGAATAGAAGACAATCGGCGTGTGGTCTCTCTTCCTAGAAAATCAGGTATCATCTTGCCCAATAACCATGCTAATGCGGTAAAAAAAAAAAGATCCAACGCATTGCAAAAGAGACTAGAGGCGAATAGAACTTTGAAGGAGATTTATCATTCACCGGACTATATTATAAAACGCCATGTTGAACATGCTCCTTCTGAAACAACTGGTGATACGTTCTACTTGCCTCACCATTTAGTTAAGAAGTGTAAATCTGGGAAAACAAAATGGAGGATTGTGTTTGATGCATCTTCTCGTCAAGGAGGTGGTCCGTCCCTTAATGAGGCCCTCGAAATGGGGCCAAATTTACTGCCTGAGATATTTTCTGTTCTCCTCAGATTCAGAAGCTACCCGGTAGCCATCATTGGTGATGTCTCTCAGGCATTCTTACAACTTGTATTCGATTCAAAAGATCGAGACTTGACCTGTTTCTTCTGGTACGATATGATTGACAAAGGCGAAGGGGTTTACGAAACAACAGATGAAGTCGTAATATACCGTTTGGCTCGCGTTCCCTTTGGTCTAACTTGCAGTCCATTTTTACTTTCAGCGACACTAAGGGAACTAACCAATATCCATGACTGCCTTCTCAAATGCTGCCGCCCTTATAGATTGTAGTACGTAGATGGACGACTTTGTAACCGGCGGTGAAACTGAGAACCAAGTGATCAAACTTTATTATGAACTCACAGGACTGCTAAACACAATTCACATGCCCATGGCGAAATGGGCGACCAACTCTCAACAACTGAAGTGCATCTGGACGTCCGAAGGTCGGGTACTAGA
Source organism: Meconema thalassinum (assembly GCA_946902985.2). Lineage (NCBI taxonomy): Eukaryota > Metazoa > Arthropoda > Insecta > Orthoptera > Tettigoniidae > Meconema > Meconema thalassinum. The sequence goes on from OX336388.2 coordinate 129,867,520, forward strand.
GACCAATACGCAAGTATTAGGAGTGAAATGGTCCACTGAAACTGACACTTTCTACATAGACGACCATGATATCACCGATAATCTAAAAAACAAGATGGCGTCGGTGAGTGAAGTGCGTGTGTTCCGGTCTCCTGTTTTGTGCTGTTTTATTATGTTATTCTTTCACGTAACTAGTTCTTTTCTTGTGAGTGGTAGTGATGTGAGGCTGTCCATGATTTGTGAAAAGAATTTTGAAGCTTCAGTAAACTGGAAGTGCTCCAATCGGAGTTTTAATTTTTGTTGTTTCTCTGCTGCTGGATTGTCGCCTGCCATGCTGCTAAAAGGAGCCAGCCCTTTAACTAGGAGAGGTACGGTCACATCAACATCAACGGTGACCACAGTCTTCATGCTTCTTCTACTGTCAGGTGATGTAGAAATTAATCCTGGTCCGCGTTCGAACAGTTCTATGTCCATATACTTTCAGAACACTCAGAGCGTGGCCAACAAGCTGGACAAAATAGATTTGAACATCAGTGATTTTAATGGATGAGAAGAAGATTCCCAAGAGGATACATGAGATGCTGATGCAGAAGAAACGACCAAGGGGAAGACCAAGAGATAGATGGCTGAAAGGAGTGGAGGAATGTGTCAAGAAGAGAGGCGAGGACTGGACCAGAGTGACAGCGGAGAGGTGGTGGGAAGAAAGAAATAAGTGGCGAGGCTTATGTTCCAAACAGACCCAGCCTGGGGCTGTAAACTGTACAAGATGATGATGATGATGATTATTATTTTAATAACATGTCAATAATAGCCTTAAATGAGTCTTGGCTTTTTGACAGTTTTCTTGACTCAGAACTCGCCTTTTCTAGGACTCATGACATATTTAGGAGAGACAGGGCTGGGCGTGGGGGTGGTGTTGTCATTGCTACGCAGTCTCAGTTGCGTGCCAGGAGAAGAGCGGACTTAGAAAGTGAATGCGAGATTGTTTGGTTAGAAATCCAAGTGGTCTAGTGTGTTCGTGGGCTGTGTGTACCTACCCCCGCCTGCCACCTTAAACCACCTGGAGCAGCTACATACCTCTCTCAGCAGGCTGCACGCCCAGTTGAAGGACAAGGATACCGTTATATTGTGTGGTGATTTTAACGTGCCAGACATCTCATGGGGACAGCAGGACGGGCCTTCTCTCGTGCCTTCAAAACTAACTGAAAGTGCAGTGAACTCTATCTTCTGCGAGATAATTGAGGAATTCTCTCTGCATCAATTGAATCCACATCTCACCCGTGGACAAAACTACCTCGATCTAATGTTTACTAATATTCCTAAAATCTCTCAGTCTGTAGAGTTAGAAAAACCGGGGTGGATTCCATCCGACCATAGTGCTCTAATATGGAACATAGATTTTCATGACACTAGTTTATTTCATAAACCACCTCGCAGGGAAATTTTTAACTGGAAGAAGGCAGACATGAACCACCTGAAATTTTTGCTGGATTATTGCCCATGGTCCCTCCTTGATATCAGGAACGACATTAATGAGAATTGTGAGATATTTTATGATCTCTTGATGTCCGCAGTTCGAGAAGCAGTTCCTCGTGTGAAGGTTAATCCCTACCGTTATCCACCTTGGTTTGATGCAGATGTAATCAGCGCACTACACTCGAAAAATAGAGCTCATCGTCAATGGAAACGCTCTTCTTTGGAATGCCATAGAATTGAATTTGTGGTCAGGAGGACCGAATTCAAAGAAATTCAGCACCGAAAGTATGACGCCTACCTGGAAGACATAGACTCCAGTGTGAAATCTAATCCGAACACACTTTGGTCCTTCATTAAGCAGAGATCTAGGAACACCAGATTACCGGTCTCGCTCGAGTACGACGGACGTACCAGTACTGATGCAAACTCTGCCTGTGAGCTGTTTTCTGAATATTTCGAAACCTTATTCCTTCCTGTAAACTCTATACCGCCACCTGTACCTAATCTGCCACCCTCCAGTAACGACAGCATTTCTTACTTCCATATTTCCGAAGACTGCATCAAGAATTAATTACATAATCTAACCTCTGGCAAGTCCCCCGGTCCTGATGCCATTCCTATAGAAATAATTAAATCTTTATGCCACCAGCTATCTCGTCCACTTTATATTCTTTTCAACCAAGCCATCAGTGAAGGAGTGTTTCCGGATTACTGGAAATCAGTCCATATCACCCCAGTGTTAAAGAAAGGCTCCAGGCAGAAAGTAGTTAATTACAGACCAGTGTCACTAATGTCTATTTTCGCACGAGTCTTTGAATCAATTGTTCGGGACGAAGTGTACGCCCACGTGTCACCATTCATCACTGAATTTCAGCACGGCTTCCTTCCTAGGCGATCCACTGCTACCAACCTAGCAGTATTCACTCATGATGTATCCACCTTTATGAATAACCGTGGTAGTGCTGATGTTATCTATACTGATTTCTCTAGGGCTTTCGACAGCGTACATCACAACCTACTGCTTCATAAAATTTCAAATTTTGGTATAACTGGTAATCATTTACGTTTCTTCAAAAGTTACCTCTCAAATAGAACCCAATCTGTTATAATTAATAATAATAAGTCTAAATCTGTAAACGTTACTTCCGGTGTCCCTCAGGGTTCTGTATTGGGCCCTCTGCTCTTTATACCTTTTGTGAATGATATCCCTCGTATAATTCATAATTCTAGGTGCCTGATGTACGCTGACGACCTTAAACTGTATATGCCCATCAGTACTATAAATGACTGTGAGTTGTTGCAAGAAGACCTACACCAACTCAGTTAATGGTGTGAAACATGGAAACTGAAACTGAATACTGAAAAGTGTAAAGTTTTGTAAGTTTCATTGAAACGTAACCTCCTACCCAGGTTTAATTATTGTATTAATAATGAAACGCTAGGTAGAGTGTCAACCATTAAGGATTTAGGGGTGACAATCACAAATAATTTCTCGTTCGATGAACATATACTGCTCAAAAAAATTAAAGCACCACTTTTTTCAAAGGCCACCAAATTTTGAAAAGTTGACCTACAAGCTCGAAATCTCAGTATGACGTTTGTCCTGACGCCTACCAAGCATATGCTTCAGCACAGCTCCCCAACTTGAGTAGTTTCGGGGTAGCACCCCGAAAACCAGCTCATTTTCGAAAACCGCAAATTGAAGTTTGCGAAAAACGCTGCAGGACTTGTCGCAGGTTGCCAAAGCAGTCGAAAATGAATGAGTCTTGCTCTTAAAGGTTCCACAAACACGTAGAAATCGTTACATTTGACGTTTGGGCATTTTCAACCCCCTTCATCATCCCCTAAACATGGACTACCATTGGGGGCGTCTGAGAAGGTACCGGGTGTGTTTAACCATCTGAAAACCTGCACACCGTCCTCAGTTGCTGATTGCAGTAAGTTCTTAAGGCCTCCGGCAATGTCCACACCCCCTAACAGCCTCAACTGGCATGGGACCAAACCACCCCCTCTCGATTCACCCCTAAGGAAGGTTTTAATCGAGATGTTTATCAGTGCTGTGAATGCGGGGGTCTTCCCCTACCGTTTAAAAAAAAAGGAGCTGTGCCTTTGTCTCCACCCCTTCCCCTGCAACCCCCGTTTGTATGATTTTTCGAATCAGGCCCTTTTAAGGGCTGAAACGAGGTCTTAATCGCTGAAAGGGCTGTAAAGGTCCTTAGAAGTAGTGGTGACACGAAATCAACCCCTTCCGATCGATGATTGACATTCCGTCCCCCAAATTCGAAATTTTTGCACCCCCAACCCTCCCTGTCTGGACGCGTAACGCGTCATTGCAGAGTTTTCAGAGTTGGATGGAAATGAAGCTTATGGCCTGCAATGGAGCCCAAAACAGCAGGTTGGATAGAAATTCATCGGTAGGTTGGGAAACGGGACCAAAATTTTTCAAAAAAGTGTACAGCCTACAGTAAGTACGCTCATGCATAGGCAACCCACATCACGTCCGTGCGTGTGGGTTGCCTATGATCGGCAATAGGTTACAAAGTTTGGCAATGAGAGAAAAATGACGTGATGTGGGTTGCCTATGCATTGGTGTACTTACTAGAGGCTGTTAACTTTTTTGAAAACTTTTTGGTCCCGTTTCCCACCCTACCGATGAATTTCCATCCAACCTGCTGTTTTGGGCTCCATGTCAGGCCATAAGCTTCATTTCTATCCAACTCTGAAAACTCTGCCATGACGCGTTACGCGTCCAGACAGGGAGGGTTGGGGGTGCAACAATTTAGAATTTCGGGGACGGAATGTCATTCATCGATCGGAAGGGGTTGATTTCGTGTCACCACTACTTCTAAGGACCTTTACAGCCCTTTCAGCGATTAAGACCTCGTTTCAGCCCTTAAAAGGGCCTGATTCGAAAAATCATACAAACGGGGGTTGCAGGGGAAGGGGTGGAGACAAAGGCACAGCTCCTTTTTTTTGAAACGGTAGGGGAAGACCCCCGCATTCACAGCACTGATAAACATCTCGATTAAAACCTTCCTTAGGGGTGAATCGAGAGGGGGTCGTTTGGTCCCATGCCAGTTGAGGCTGTTAGGGGGTGTGGACATTGCCGGAGGCCTTAAGAACTTACTGCAATCAGCAACTGAGGACGGTGTGCAGGTTTTCAGATGGTTAAACACACCCGGTACCTTCTCAGACGCCCCCAATGGTAGTCCATGTTTAGGAGATGATGAAGGGGGTTGAAAATGCCCAAACGTCAAATGTAACGATTTCTACGTGTTTGTGGAACCTTTAAGAGCAAGACTCATTCATTTTCGACTGCTTTGGCAACCCGCGACAAGTCCTGCAGCGTTTTTCGCAAACTTCAATTTGCGGTTTTCGAAAATGGGCTGGTTTTCGGGGTGCTACTCAAGTTGGGGAGTTGTGCTGAAGCATATGCTTGGTAGGCGTCAGGACAAACGTCATACTGAGATTTCGAGCTTGTAGGTCAACTTTTCAAAATTTGGTGGCCTTGGAAAAAAGTGGTGTTTTAATTTTTTTGAGCAGTATATTTCAAAAATATGTCGTGAAAGTTTCCGGATCCTGGGATTTTTAAAAAGAAATTGTTTAAATTATTTTTCGGACATAACTCTATCCAAATTATTTAAGTCACTCATTCGGCCTAAATCGGAGTACTGTAGTGTGATCTGGAATCTTTTTCACAGTAATAAAATTGACGCCATCGAACGTGTGCAAAAGAGATTTGTCAAATGGCTCTGTTACAGAGGTGGATGATCGTACCATAGAGCTGAGTAAGAGAGTTATTGCAACGTGTACGGTCTTCCTCCACTGAGTAGTCGGCGCACAGTGGGAGACGTGAGATTCCTGTGGAAACTGGTAAATGGTGGAATTGACTCGAATCAGTTGCTAGCTGACTTGGGTTTTCACGTCCCTCAGAGAACCACCAGACGGAAGCACACGTTCGATGGGGGCAGATCGAGAATTAATGTACATAAAAATTCATGTCTGATCCGGTTGCAGTCAACATACAGCTTGATGGAGAGTAAAAGTGCTACTGATATTCACTTCGACTCTCTATCAACTGTTATGAGAAACATCTCAAGTGGGCTGTAAAATAGTGTGTGCATTTTGTGTTTTTTCTATTTGCGTTTATTGATTGATTGATTGATTGATTGATTGATTGAACATGTGGTTGAATGAATGGTTGGTTGATTTTTTGATTGAATGTACGAGCGACTGAAGTAATGTATTTTTTGTTTGCTGTTATCTAGTCCTCGAATGTCACTCTTATATTATTTTTTTTCCCAGTTTCCGAACTTTTTCTTCTATCTTTCATTTTATGTTCTTGCCTTTTTCCGTTTACTGTAGATAGTTTTGTTTTTTCTGTAATTATTTCAATGTTTCTTGTACATAGGGATTGTATGAATGAATGCTTGAGATCGAATGTTTGAGTGCGTGTCTGTATGGTTGTGGTTGTTGATTTATAATAGACTAGTGTATTTCTATTTTTTGTTCGTGTTTGCTGTTATTGTTTTGTTTATACTTGTACATTTATTGTTAATTATTATATTGTCACTAGTGGATTCTATCTGTCTGACAATAAAGAATACATACATACATACATACATAGCAGGAACCCGCTAGTAAGAGATTACTGTTACAAAATACTTCACGATTTTATGACCCCTTGGGACTTTTAACACCGGTATCGATTATAGGGAAAATACTGTTCCAAGAAACCTGGTGCAAAGGGATTGGATGGGACGAACTCTTACCACATGATACAGGCGTGCGTTGGCATAATTGGATACTTCGTTTCTTGCAACACGTTCGAAGTAAAGAACGGTTCTCTGGGGGTAGTTAACAGCACCAGAGCTTCAAAACTCACGCAAATATTGGATTCAAACGGTACAAAAAGAGTGTTTCCCTGCAGAATATCTGGCTCTAAAAGACGGCGTAGCTCTGTAAAATGAATCAAGAATAGCCCGCTTCAACCCATTTCTGGAAAACGGACTCATTCGTCTAGGTGGTTGTCTACATCTTACCGAGTTATCTAGAGAATTACAACACGCGTTACACTTGGAATTGTGCTCAGACATGACTGCGGACACGTTTCTCTTGGCACTTCAGATGTGCGTTGGAAGACGAGGGATAACACACACGATATAATTATACTGATAATGCTGAGACGTTTCACGCGACCAACAGAGAACTCAAGTCCATCTGGACTTCTCTCACAGCCCCTCCTACACATCAGTACTTCCCTTATAACATCACCGGGCAATTTATTCCTCCAAGTGCATCTTGGTGGGGAGGATGGTGGAAGAGGATGGTAAGCACCACCAAGCGGTGTCTGCGTAAGGCACTACTTCAGGAAGACAAGGCGCCGAGGCACATGTGGGCAAAGGCCCGCATTGAGGAGCTCCGTGTTGGTAGAGATGCAGTCGTCAGGATGGTGGTTCTTCGTACCCCTACCGGAGCCACAATAACCCGCCCCATTCAGCTGGTCATCTCCCTGGAGGTTGACCAGGGTGGGGAGGATATGGATTGCGATTTATGATTGTAATTCGTTTTATTTTTATTACTTCACTTGTCACATCTTGGTTAGACTATAATAAAGATCAGATTGTTGTGTTCCCGTTATCCATTTCTATTAACCACAACACGGCAGCTCCCATAAGCAGCTTTCGCCTTGTCAGTATCTGTATCAGCATGTGCCTTCGTCAAAATAATCAGTTTTGATTTATACTTACAAAGTTCTTAAAATAGTATCAGCATGTCGCTTCGTCTTTGAACTGTTTTATTTTAATCTTATTTACAAGTCACTTAGTAATCAGCACGTACCTTCGTCAAATTGATCTATTAACTGAATTTTTCTTCTCTTTATACTCTAATCAATATGTACAGCAAAAGAAACATTTCTTAAAAATACTGTTAAATCACCGGTCTCTTCAAACTGTTGAGTTGCAACATATTTTCTTTTCCTTTTCGTGGCCACATCAGGAAAACAATCATGGTCCACTTCTTTAATCAATCCCTGATTTTTTTTAAATCACTTTTCTGACACACGGTTTTGCGGCACAAATCCACACTTCACTTGATTTGTTGTCACGTTTCTTATAAAAAAATCAAAATTTGGTTTCCTTTAATGCTAGTTGTGAACTCCATGTTTATCTGCTCCATTCAAAGACACAAACACAAATGACACACCTGGTGATAAGGCCATTAACTCTTCTGGGTCGCGTTGTACTATTATTAGCCGGTCAAACCTCAGAATTGACAGCTGGGTTTTCCAGAGATATTCGGAGCTAGTGGGACTCATTAGCTTATTTACTCAGGCGTGAATACGCGTTCGGAACTCATGGGACGTTTTTCCTAAGAAATTTGTTTTTGGAACTCATGGGAATGGAACTCGAGGGACGGAACCGTCCAAACAGCCGGTGTGCTTCTGTTGCGGACGACCTTGCTTAACGCTCGGAGAATCAGTCCAGAAAGTTTTTCATTTAGAAGGTGCAAAATAAGTATTACGAGGGTCTTGTGAAGTGCTATTGGTTCACTGAAGTGAAGGTGACCTGTGTAAGTGTTAGTGAAGTGAGCGGAAGTGTAGTGCGATATTTATAGTCATATTGGAATTTGTAAATCGTCACTTTGAGGTTAGGCATGGTGGGAAACAAAGATAAAAGAAACGCAACTTGCTCTTCAAATGTCAGTATACAAGGAAAGGTTCCAGCCAAGCGCGCATCAAGCTCTTCAGCTGTTTCCGGTGAGGTCTCATCCCCTCAACAAGGAAATTGCAGCCAGGGCTCTCCCTTAGCGACCAACGCACAGTAGGTCAAAATCGAAATCTAGGGGGACAAAATTATTTTTACGTTTTAATCATGAATTCAGAGTGAAAGCAACGTACATAATTTGTTTAATTCATAATAAACATCAGTTAAGACCTTTTTAAAGCTACGTCTACACATGCAAGAAATTGTCTATGCCTAGGAGTAGGATAGAGCATTCAGTTATCTCTTCAGAACAATTTTCTACCCCTAATTTACTTTTAACAAAGTCACAAAGTTCCACCCAGTGCTTCAAACAGTTGTAAACGTGTGAGAACTGGTTGCGCGGCATCTTCTAAAACGTAAAATAACTAAGTAAGTTGCAAAAAGATGCAAAAAATCTTATAACAGGCGTAAAATACAAGACTGTATCTACATTTTAACATTAAGTAGAAAGTGACGCAGAGTGACGCGACATACTAAAAATCTAAGTGAAAATATAATTTTAAAAATAATAGTTAAATATTATATGATGCAAATATACCTAAAATTACGTAACAATTACGCCCATTAATAACTGAAACACGTTACAAAGATCATACCTTCAGCTGCATGTTCCATCTTAAAGCATCACACTAACCACAAAGACAACCAAACCACAGCCACTTACATTCACCCTCAAATTCAGACTGCTCGAACAGTGGTGGCATATTTGCACTAAGATGCGTTTATATCCCAGAATAGAGAGCGGCAATTGTATGAGAATGCTGTAGAAGTAATTCATTTTGATATTTTAATTATGAAAATAAATAATTTTGTCCTCCTAGATATCGATTTTGACCCACTGTGCAACGGTACTACACGCAGCCCCTCTGACAAAGCAGGTAATGACATGTTATCATATGATAACATCGGAAACTTGGTGCAAGGTATCGTAAAGAATGACTTCCTTCAGCCCCCTTATAAGGAGGGAAGACTATATGTCTGCCTCTCTCGCTTTCCCGTCTCACTCCCTCCCGTACTGCCTTCGCGGTGCGGTGTCCTTTATCTTGCTACAATAGTTGTAGTGTGACTTGAGATTATTTGATCGCGGGATAAGTAACGTAACGTTTGACTATGGCTGTTTGTTTGGGTATTTCTTTTCTAGCAGATTTCAAGAACTTGCAAAACTTCGATCTGCTTTTTATTTGTTCTTCAACCCATTTACAATATAGCACTCGACGTACGGAAATTTTAGCACTGTGAAAAAGCTGCTTGCTTTCTATTCAAAATTAGCGCAGTAAGAATATTCGAAACAATCCAAGTCGACGGCGATGATCTGCCTCGAACGACAAAATTTAACTATCTTGGCTCTACGATAACTGCTGAAGGTCGTCTCACCGAGTAGGTCAACATAAGAATTAATGCTGAGTGGATGAAGTGGCGAACAACGACAGGTGTCATGTGCGATCGCCAGATGAAAGACCATCTAAATCGAAGATTTATCGCACTGTCATTCGCCGCGTGGCGCTTTATGGTACTGAATGTTGGCCGATCACCAAGGAAGCAGAAGTGTCATTGAGACCAAGATGCTCAGATGGACAGCTGGCATTACTAGGTTGGATCACATCCCTAATCAAAGAATAAGGGAACGATTTGGTATCGCAGCAATCAGTAACCAAGTGCGTGAGGGTCGTCTGCGATGGTTTGGGCTTGTGCTACGGTCAGGAGCAGACACCATTGCAAAACAGAGCTACACACTGAGGTCGCCGGCAAAAGACCAAAGGGGCGACCGAGACAACGTTGGGCCGATACACTGCACAGGGATCTGAAAGGCGTCAAACTTCATCCGGACATGGCCCATGACCTAGTAAAGTGGAGACAGCGGATTCACATAGCGGACCCTGCCACGAGGCGGGACAAACACTAAAGCAAAAGAAGAGGAAGAAGAAGAATATTCGAAATCGCACGGGCAGGCCGCACAAGTGTTATCAAGGTTTGGAGAAGCGATTTTCACTGCATTGAAACTTACAAAATAACAGCATCGTGCTCTGATGTCTGACGATAATCTGCGAAACAATCGTACCGAACATTGAACATATTGTAAATATGAAAACAAATTGAGATATTGAAAACAATAAAAATAAATATGTGACCGAAATTGCAATGTCTTAAAAGACTTACATGATACTGTTACGGCTGTGAGTTTGTTTCGTTGCTTCGCCGCAGGAGTCACAGCTGCCCCCGGGCTGTGCTCTGCCTCAGTGTATTACGTGCGCCTTACGCAACGGGCTGCGCGGACAAAAGTGATGGTCCAGAATATTCGTGACCCAGCCAGTGATGGAAATATCGAGAAGCCGTGAATCCTGGACGGGTCTAGAAGCATTCATTGAGTCACCAGCCTGCTATATAAGAGCAACCTGGCCAGCGAGGTGGACAGTGTTTTTCGAGCTAGTGCGAGCTTTTACCTGAGCGACAGTTGTTGGTGACGTGACTTGCGAAACCCTAGTGAAGCTGATTCTCTTGACAGCGAAGGAGTGTGAGGCCTACAGAGAAACTGTGTCTTGAGCGAGTGTGTTTTCCAGTGCGTCAGAGATAATGTAGTGAATTGCGAAAACACCGGGGGCTGTTTCCATAGCCAGCGGACAGCGAAGCAGAGTGTAGTGGTGAGTGACTGGCTATCGTAAATAACTTTAGCTTGTGTATTCAAGAAAGTGTTGCAGGTAGTTCTACCGAGGCCACCGGTCCCATTAGGAGGGATTAACTTCTGTGGCTTATTGACAAGTGAAAGGCAAGTGTTCCCTACAAGAGGAAACTGGAGTGAGATACTAATTGCTTGTATTTGCTATTGTGTGGTGTATCTTTCTGGCCCGCAATAAAGCTAATACTTTTCTTTAAAGGAACAAATAGTGTTTGTGCTTTCACCCACCGTAATCCAGTTAACGGAAGTGCCACTAGGGGGTGGCACGTAACAATACCTTATAGCGGCTTTGGTGGCGTAGTTGGTAGCATGCTGAACTGCTGTGCCCAAGATACCGGGTTCAAAACCGGCCGAAGTCGTCGGATTTTTAAGAGCGTTAAAATCCTTAGGTATACCTTCCTTCGGAGGGGAAGTAAAGCCAGCGGTCCCATGTCATAGATTTATGGCATGCAAAAGATCCTTCCACTAATTAAATTAGGGACCAATAACCTAGATGTTAGACCCCTTAAAACAACAATTATCATCGCTATATCTCGAATCCCACCGGTGAGCCTTTGCAGTGTATTGTGTGTAGTTTCTTTTTGTTTAACTATTGGCAATTTCCAACCTATACCCATAGCATGAGTCACTGCTTGCGGGGTACGAGGGTGGTCTGATGGTTCACAGACGTGCAATGAACGGAACAGACTGGGCCTTCAATGTATAAATGTACACATATAATAGAATACACCTGACCGTGTATAATACTAATATATTTGCAATGCCGATACTATTATGTAATGCCACAAACGTTGCCCCCAATACGATGATTTCAGAATCTCTTTTCCCACTCACATAACACGTTATTACAATTGACTGCAAAATAAACATTATTCACGACACCTACAGTTGTACGAATTGCCAATGTTTACAAAAATAAAATAGAAGAAACACAACACACTGCAAAAGCTCACCCGTGAGATTCGATCCCGCGCTTACGAAGCAGGGCTCTCACCGTTGCACCACGCGCTCGTCAGCCTTTTGCTAGCGTACAGCACACAACGCACATAGACGCCACACTGTAATTTACAATTAATTAGTTTCTTGGAAACGGCTGAGAAGCGCACCTTACTACTTGCACCTGATATACGGCTGGTCATGCCCTACACGTGTACTAAAAATGGTTCGAATCGGTGATCCATGCATCGTATCCTCCCCTTGTAGCCTAAGCAAGTAATCTTCAAGTAGTGGTACGCGAAGAAACGCGTGTAACACAATGTACATGTGTCGGAAAACCAACGCATTGGACGAACAGTTTATTTACAATACGTCCGGTGCGCTAGCGATCCCAACTTGACTCGCTCAGACGCGCTGGCAGCATGGAGGAAAGAAAGGAAGGAGATGCCTTCGCTGCGCTGCCTAGCGCAAGCTGCTGAAGCCAAACGGCTCGCCCACTTTGGTTGCAAGAAAATGGCTGTGCCTATGCTTAAAGCTGTAAACCACTCCAACTAGTAATGGATTTTAGTGACATAAAACTGCAATGACAAGTCAAGATTTTTTCTTGGATAGGCAGAATATACTCTGTACATCACGGTACTTGGCACAAATAAGCTGCGTTATCGTTTTAAAAGCCAATTTAAATATAAATATTAGAGCACCTTTTCGAGGCTAGTTTTGTAAGGAAGACGCGGCAAAACGTAATAATACGCTGAAACACTGATTAAATTGAATACAGGTGTCTGAAGATGCGAGTTATACCAAAGAAGGAACATCTTGGGAATGAATGATGCCGAACTAATTACGGTATTTACACGACATTGAGTTTTATGTTCTTATTGGTGTTGAGGCATTCATCAGTTTTTAGGCCTAATTTCGAGCACAGCCACTTTCACTCATTGGTCGTACACATTTTGATATTCAAGAATACGAACCTCAAAATTAATAAGCAGAACAATTAAAAAAGGACGCATATTTGCACAAAAATACGGTATAGTGTATACGTTTCGGTATCGTACGGTATTTTCTTTGTGGGGGGTAGAAATTTGACGATTAGCCTCGAATTGATTAATTACGTAGGCCTACCGTAATTATTGACCGACATCCGTTCGATAATTTGGGATTTGCAGAGGAATGATTTTTATTTTTTTGGTATATAGGGTAGGCCTACATATGCTGATATTAGAATTGAAGAGTTTTTTTTATAACATATCACTAGTGTTATTATGTTTCCAAAGTTGCATTTCCCATAGCTGTCATAGCGCGATAAAAACCAGGGCCAAAATAAGGTTTAGCCAGGCACAATGCCTCATGCAAGTCACAGAACACTGAATACGAGTTAAGGTTACACCCACTTTGGTTGCAGCGCTTAGCTTCACTCAAACGAGCTCAGGGCATCTCCTCTTATTCTTTCCTCCATGGCTGGCAGTCAGCCAAGAGAGGAGGGAACCAGACTGCATAGCATTGACTGGGCACCCCTGTTTAAGTCGGTGGTCTGCCACTCAGGAGTCCGACACTACGAGTGTAAATGCATTTCTCCTCCTGGGTAAAAATATATTTGTTACTCTATAATAATCTGGGTGAAGACACTCAAGCCCACCTGCTGACGTGGCCTCTGCTACACACATAGAGGCGGCCCTAGCAATAGTTTCATGTGGTGTGAGATCTCCTTGCGGCGCCCCCTCCCCTGAAGAGACTCGCTAAACTGAACATAGAGACAAAATATAACAAACCTTTCTTTAGATTACTAATAATGTATATTAAAAATAATATTCCTAGAACGCTTCTAAAATATTATTTAATATTGGTTGGTTGGTTCCACAGTTTAGGGGCTGCGACAACGCGGCCATATAGCCCCGTATACTTTGGGTGTGTGTAGAATCTGTCTGATAACCGGTGTTAATTGTGATGGCTGTATTAGTGAGTGTTATCTGTTTTCTATTCAAGTAAGGACTGCAGACATTGAATTTTTTCAAGTAGTTGCTACTTTTGCCGCCAAACGCCACCGTCAACGACTACTAGTTCAGAACTTGGTTACCAGATGCTATCGCAGTTGGCTCCTGGCGACGAACGTCGGAAATTAAGAACGTTTGTCAAATGTTAACCTATAATTTAGCTTCACAGATGTGTAATTAGTGAAAGGTTCTTTAACATGCCATAAATCTATGATATGGGTCCACCGGCTTTACTTCCCACCCGAAGGAAGGCATACTGAGGGATTTTAACGATCTTAAAAAATCCGGCGACTTCGGCTGGGTTTGAACCCGCGATCTTGGGCATAGAAGCTCAGCATACTACCGACTACGCCACTAAAGCCGCCTTATTTAATATCAAACAATATTGTTCGCTTATAGTCTCGCTTAGACCAGGCAAGGCATGATTAGTATCTAACTTACATAAAAATAAATAGCCTATGTCCAACATGATGTTACTAATATCTTACATTACATAAGAACACTTAGTATACAGTAGTAGTAACATTCTAACAGTAATTAAAGTTTCAATTTCACTCGTAGCTTGCTTGTAACACAGACACAAATCACAATCCACATGCACCCGCACGCGATCCCAGGAGCAGTGTGAGCCGCATGTTAAAGAAACTTGGGTGGGAATCACTGGAGGCTAGGAGGTTGAAATCTACACTCTGCTCTATGTACAACACGTATACAAATCAACCAGCATGGGGTGAGCTTAGCAAACGATTGGGAAAGCCCACTTACATGGGTAGGAGCGATCTGGTGTATTCTTTGAATACACGGTACCTGAGATATAATTTGTATTGCTCCTTGCATGTTCATTTCTTCCTTCCTCTTTGTCAAACACCAACAGTGATCTTCTGTTTTCTCCTTGATAGGCAAATCTCTTATGTCTTCATAAGTCTGTTCTAGATATATAACTTCTGTGACCCACCTAGCGTCATCTCGCAGCGAATCTCTGAAGCTCCTCAATTCTTCCTGGTGCTAGAGGACTTACTTATCCATTTGGCCACCAGATCCTGTTACCATCGCCAGCTATTTTTTCCTTGAGCAAGAGGACTACGTCTACTGTTTCACTCACCATGCTGCGCTAGTATCATCTGTTATCAACTCTTTGAAGACCAGCTCAGCAAGAGAAGATCATTTTTTTGTTGTAACATTGGCAATGTTTATATGTTCTCCTTTTGTCTCCTACCCCCCACTCTTTTCCCCCTTCCTTGGACCCTCCGTGCTCCGTTGAGCAGGTCTCACTTCTCAGTCGGCAGTTGACTCGATCAGTTAAAGCTCCTCTCGAGCTAGCCTCCTCAAACCAAGAGGCACACACTCTTCTACGCCATGTTGGCAAGGTAGTTGTCATCTAGGGAAACTTCGCCTTCAACATGAAATCAAGATAAGTACCATTTTAAAAGTTTTAACCTCATCTTCATGGTTTTAACTTCCACGTGCTTTTAATGATATTTTTATAGACAGTGTGAAATTATTTACTTTGGGGCAAAAATCATTCTTCGTGGGATTTGCCATGTTGAGCTTTTGCTTGTATAAGCCAACTTTACTAAAAAAGAGCTTTTCTTAAGCTATTTAAATGAGAAATCTTCTCACTACGTGGGATATTATCTAATACCCGCTGTCTATAAATTAGAAAGTTAGTTCCTCCGCTGGATTAACTTTGACTCCATTCTTCTATAAAGATCGTTCTGGAACTTTCCAGATCTGGTACTCTATCTGCGAGGCTTGCCGTCAGGTATTCTTCACTCACTTGTGAAAATACTAGTTAAAATGAGGAATCTTCCTTAAATTACTGCAATAGCTAACTTTCGTCCACCGTTGGGATGTTCTATGGCGCATTTAACTGTAATCCACCATTTTCTCCAGCAATAGACTCTCGCCTACCTAGTGCAACCAGTTCTTTTCAGCATTGTAAAAACTTTCTTTCTCATGAACTTTCGAGTTTCTACAGTGAACTTTGCATCAATTTTTATAGACTACAGTGATAACCAGTGCTTGCTCCAAGTTTCTACCGCGTCGCGATCGTCCGTTTATATTAAATACGACCATGAACATTTTTTCCTCCATCCCTATTTCTCTTTCCTAAACCTCTTACTAACAATCTGTAATAAACTTTTAAATTTAGGTCTGTTTCAATAAGGTGTCACTTACGAAGTGCCCTTCCAACTTTGCTAGTTTAACATTAATTAAATTCTGTATAATTACGTGTGTGACACACGATTCAAATTCACATTGTTCCTTTCCTATAATCAGGGAAAACAATTCTTTAAACTCTTGAGCGAGTCATGTTCAGGTTTCACGAAATGGAAACTGTCCCATTTGGCTAGGGATTCCTGCTCAAACTTGGGAAGTCTAGAACCTTCCTTTTAACTTTCTTCAGGTTTCACAGTAAGTGACCTGCCCTCTTTTGTATAATTCTCATATAGTAATCCTGTTTAAATATAAGAAGTTGTAGAAACTTCCATTTTATTCTTCATGTTTTTATTATTGTTATTTTCGAAGTTGTCACTTTCTCTAGAACATTCTCTCAAGAATTTCTTAAGGTGCACTCTTTGTACTCCAATTCACGTTCAAACTTTAATTACTTCATTGTTTATTTGTTTAAATCTTATAAAGATTTTAGAAACATGTAAGGTTTGAAACCTTGTAAATTGTCAATTGCCTGGAGCAAACGTTTAATGTTGAGAGGTCTGCGACCCCATTTGTTAAAAAGTTCAAATGAACTATGTTTGTCAAAATTATATTACACGCTTGTTAATTTTCTCAAACTTCTTTGAATTGTTAAATAAATGAAGCGTTTCCTTTCGCTTTTTCATTTACGAATACAAAGTTTAGGCAAAATCCTGTCTTCCTTGACTCTCCTCACTCAATGACATTAAAATCATCAATAGGGCTTTCACCATTTGTTGCATTTGAGCAAGAACTCTTAATTTTCACCTCACTAAAGTTCTTTTTAGCTTTAATAGCTAATTCTAATTGGCCAGTAAGGCAAGTAAAGCTCGCTAAGCCAGCTACCTGCTTGTGGAGACCCTCTCCGAAAACTTATGGTCAGTTTTCTAAAAGATAAGTGTTTCCTTTTGTCTAAACTTTTAGCCGGCTCCTCGCTGAGCAAAAGCTTAGCCATTTTCCAATGCAACCATTGGTTCATTTACCAAGATTACTCCATAAGGCATAATCTTTTATCATTTTCCTTCTTAGAGACACTGGGTCGCCCTTACAGGAACTCCAAACTTTTGGAAATTGGAAATACCAAACCTGAGTTAAATCATTGGCATTCTTCGAATTATTTTGTAAAACCTAATCTCTTTGAGAAGACATACAGTAAATTTGTTACTATCAGTCTTGCCAGACCATCACCCTTCCCTATAGTAGTTTCATACATGCTTGAGAGGAAATACACTAAAGCCTCTCTCTTGCAAATCGCCCAAGTCCCGGCTGCGGTTCCCGTTAGCTTCGACCAAGTTCGTACCTACTTTAGGTATCAAAGAGTTAATTTTCAGTGGCAACTGCATCCAAAGGTATTTAAAGCTAAATTTATTAATTTTGTGGGACTCTCCTCCTATTTTCTATCCTTTTTTTCCAATCCAAAACCTACTTCCCTTTTTTTTAATCATCTTCCCTTGGTGGGTGGGTTATTCCTCAGCCAATAAACTACCCAAAATTTGGTCCCGGAAACCCGGGAGAGCCAATTTTTTCTTTTTTCTTTTTAAAAAAGTGTCATTGACAATACTTTGCATATTACTAATATCTGTGTTGAATTTTTCAGCTATAATTACATCATGCAAAGCCTGTGAACGGGAAAGAGGCCGCTCCTGTCTCCTTTGGTGTGTCCCGTTCTTTCTACTCATTCGCTGCTGCCAGCTTGACAGCATTTCCAAGGTTCCACAGTTTCGTGAGTTACATTTTCATCTACCTTCTTTAATATGGCTCCCACTGATAAGGATAAGGATGAAAAACTTACCTCTAAACGAGCATCCTATAAAGGGCAAATTACCCGATTCAGAAGGTACATAAAAAATTAGATCCCTCAGAAGCGCAATTAGATTTGTTGAAACATCGTGTAAAGGATTTTGAACGTTCTTATGAAAACTACTGTAACATTCAAACTGAAATAGAAACTTGCATGCTCAATCAAACAGAAGATCGTGTCGAAGTAGAAAACCTATATTACGAAGGCATAGGTTCTGCTTTCAAAATAATACGCCAACTCGAAGAGGAGCAGAAAAAGGACGCTTCTGTTCTTGGTTCCCTTCACGAACCACAAACTTCTTTCCGTGAGGGCACTCACAAGCCCAAACCAACTTTACCGAAAATTGATTTACCCCATTTTTCTGGAGATGAATCTGCTTGGGATTCTTTCTATGAATTATTTTGCTCCCTTGTTCATGACAATGAAGACATTCAAGTTATTTACAAGTTTCATTATTTGAGATCTATCCTCCGAGGTCAAGCTTTGCAGTTGGTCGAAGCACTTCCCCTACGTGCCGAAAATTACCCCATTGCCTTTAACTTATTAAAGGAAAGATATGGAAATTTACGTTTACGTATTCAACGCCATATGAAGGCTCTATTTAACCTACCTGCGTCACAGCACAATGACGTCACTAGTTTGCGTACTTTAGTTGACACTACCCAACTCCACGTTAAAGCTTTGTCCCAATTAGATCAACCGACTGAACATTGGGATACTTTCCTAATACATTTAGTAGTCTCTAAAGTTGATGCTGCTACCCTCAAAGCTTGGGAAATTGAACTTTCTAAAGAAGACTACTACACTTACGAGCATTTAGTTACTTTTATAAACGCTAGATGCCAACTTTTAACCGCTCTAGCTAATCAAAGTGAACCTTCATCTCCTAGTTCCAAATTCGAATTAATGTCCATCAAACCCAAAAGTGAACGCTCAGCGTCCAATACCCAAAAACCCGGGTCCAGCTCATCCAAATTTAAATCAAACACTACTGGTTACCCAACTAGGTCTAGTGAACGTCGTGTTGCTAGCTCTATTGATTTAAACACGCAAAGCGAACCTCGCAAAAGTTTAAACGAACCTGTAAAGTGCTTACTTTGTAAAGATCCCCATGCCTTATACCTCTGCAAATCTTTTAAAGAAATGTCAGTCGACGACAGACGAAAATTAGTCGCTCAAAACAAACATTGTTTCAACTGCCTAGCGCCCACGCATTCTGCTTCTAACTGTAAGTCCACAAGATTTTGCTACCATTGTGAAAAGGCTCATCATACTTTGCTACATCGTCATGATCAGGCAAGGTCATCGACAGCATCTACTTCTCCGAAAAATGATAGTGCTAACAGTTCTAATGCTTCATCGTATATTCAAAATGCCAAGTCCATTCGCAGTGCTCAAGTATTGTTGTCTACTGTTCAAATCGAAGTTCAGGATAACTTTGGCAACTGGGTCCGTGCACGCGGTCTTCTAGACTCAGCGGCAACTCATGATTTTGTGTCTAATTCCTTGATTAGAAAACTAGGTCTACCTGTAAACCCCACTTCTATCAACGTGTCGGGCATAAACAGCTCAAAATCGCAAGCTTTACAATTCTCAAAGCTAACTATAAGAGATACTTGTCATAGAAACAACTTTCTTAAACTTAATTGTCTAATTCTCAATAGCATTGGAGAAGACACTCCAAGTCACTCTGTGGATATTTCAGGGTTAAACATTCCCTCGCATTTAAGGCTAGCCGATCCTTTTTTCAATATGCAAAACCCTATTGACATACTCTTTAGTGCCAATGTTTTCTGGAATTGCCTACGTAAACAGGTTCGTAAGTTATCCTCAAACGTGGTCGCCAGAGACACTAATTTTGGATGGATCGTCACAGGGCAACTTCCCCATTATTCTCCTCAACCCGCATCGCAATGTTACTTCTCCAATACTGACCTGGAACAGTTCTGGAGGCTTGAAAATGTTGATTCTCCTAATGTAACCTCTTCAGAAAATGAATTCTGTGAGCAACTTTTTTTGAACACCACCACTCGTTCTTCTGATGGCCGGTTCGTTGTTCAAATGCCAAGATTACACAATCCTCCTAAACTTATCAACTCTCAGCTTAAAGCTCGAAAAGCTCTCTTTGCTATCGAGAGCAAATTCAAAAAGGAACCTCTTGTTAAACAACAGTACACTGATTTCATGGATGAGTATGAAAGCTTAGATCATATGGAAGTTGTTAACAAATCTGATGATGAATTACACCCCCCAATCGAAACGGTTTATTTAAATCATCATCCCGTGTGGAAAAACCCTCTTGTAAAAGATAAAATTCGAGTTGTTTTCAATGGTTCATCACCCGACGTTAATGGCAACAGCCTTAACGACACTCTTTATTCTGGTCCTGCTATTCAATCAGATTTATCTGCTATACTCTTAAACTTTCGATTATTTCCCATAGCTGTCATAGCCGACATAAAACAGATGTACCGTCAAGTGTTAATTCAATCAGAACAACGAGATCTTCAAAGAATCTTGTGGCGTGATGAAACCAGTAAGCCCATTAAGGTATTTCGCTTGAAAACGGTTACTTATGGCTTAAAACCCTCTGCTTTCCTTGCTATCCGATCCCTACACTTGCTAGCCTCTCAAGATGGTCATTTATTTAACCCCAAAGCCTCTGAAGCACTAACTACGTCATTCTATGTTGACGATTATTTGCAATCCTTCCCCTCTTTGGAGGAAGCTTCTTTTGTATCTTTAGAACTTCAGGCATTACTAAGGAATGGAGGTTTCCCACTCCATAAGTGGAACTCCAACTCCCCTGAGTTTCTCGCTCAGTTTCCCATCGAAGACGTAGATCCTTCTTCTGTCGAAATTTGTGGAAACTCCGAATCTATAAAAACTCTAGGAGTTCACTGGTGCACTAGCACTGACACTCTTATCTATAAAGTTTTGCTCGCAGAAGAGCTTCCTAATACAAAAAGACAAATTCTCTCTGAAATTGCAAAAATTTTTGATCCACTTCAATTCCTTGCCCCAGTTATCGTCATAGCCAAACTCTTCATGCAAGAGCTGTGGTCGCTTAAATGTGAATGGGATGACACTGTCCCTCTTTCTTTTCTTAATCGTTGGCTCTCGTTTCGCAGCAATTTGCTGGATCTTTCCCTTATTGAAATTCCCAGGAATTTAATCAGCTCTCATTCTAATGCATCTTTTTCCCTTCATGTGTTCGCGGACAGTTCCGAAAAAGCTTATGGTTGCTGTGCATATTTAGTTCATCACGATTCACACTATGGATCTCCAGTTTCCAACCTTGTTTGTGCCAAATCGAAGGTTGTTCCTCTTAAAACTATCACTCTGCCTAGGCTCGAACTGTGCGCTGCACTCATGGCTGCAGAACTTGTCAAGAAATTACGGGAAGTATTAAAAGTCGAATTCTCGCAAATCTATCTCTGGAGCGATTCCATGATCGCCCTTTCTTGGATCGCCAAGAACCCCTCTCACTGGCAAACTTTCGTTGCAAACAGGGTTTCCAAAATTCAAACTCTTTCTTCTGGATGTCAATAGAGGCATGTTCCCAGTGCGGATAATCCAGCCGATATTATCTCTCGTGGTTGTTTACCCTCTCAATTGGCAGCTTCCCAATTGTACTGGCATGGGCCCTCGTGGCTAATCGAAGAATCTTCTTCATGGCCTTCTAAACCCCCAGCTACAAACTCCAACTTGCCTGACGCTAAAGTACCTCGATCCATTGCTTCGTGTCTTGTTTCCAACGCTTCTCATCCTTTGTTGTCCCGCTATTCTTCTTTTCATAAATTACTACGAATTGTCGCCTATCTCCTTAGATGGAAATATCTTGTGGTTGACCAACCTCTTCTCCCTAAACCACACCTTACCAATCATGAATTGAATCTCGCTACCATTAAGGTTTTACAACTGACACAGCAAGAAGCCTTTTCTTATGAATTGTCATTGCTTTCTTCTAAAAGAGATCTTCCCAAATCCAGCCGTCTCCGTGCTTTAGCCCCGTTTCTTGATGACCATGGGTTACTCAGGGTAGGTGGAAGGCTCTCGCAATCTTTACTCTCTGAGGACAAAAAGCATCCCGTTATTTTGCCTTCCAAACATCACGTAACTTCCTTAATTATACGTGACTTTCATTACCGTCATCTTCATGTTGGTACACGCACTCTGCTTTGCCTCTTAAGGGAAAAGTACTGGATTATAAATGGAATTCATGAAGTTTCTTCTGTAATTCACAAGTGCATTCCTTGTTTCAAAGCGAAACCTAAAATCAATACTCAATTAATGAGCGATCTGCCCTCTTTTCGCTCTTCTCCTATACGCCCATTTGCTTTAACTGGCGTGGACTATATGGGTCCGTTCCAATATCAACGAAACTCTTCTGAAGCTAAACGCAAATTGTTTGGTAAGCTTTATGTTTCTCTCTTTGTTTGCATGGTTACCGGCGCAATCCACTTGGAACTAGTAACGAATGCTTCTACTTCTTATTTTTTATCAGCTGTCTCTCGTTTCACTGCTAGGCGTGGTGTTCCTTCTGAGATGTTCTCTGATAACGCTTCCACCTTTCAGGGCGCAGCTTCCCTGTGGAAGAAAGCTCTCCTGCCATGGAACAAATCTCTAATTTTTCCTACTCAAAGGGTTTCAAATGGCGCTTTATACCTCCTTACGCTCCTCATCATGGTGGTAGGTGGGAATCTTGCGTAAAGCTCACTAAACGTCATTTAAGAAAAGTCTTAGGTAATCGAATTCTGACTTACGAAGAATTCAATTCACTGTCTGTTCTGATTGAAGGTGGTGTTAACTCTCGCCCTTTAACTCCGCTTTCCAATGACCCTGATGACCTACTTCCACTCACCCCTGGTCACTTCCTTATCGGCACTTCTCTTTCTGCCCCTCCTCCTCTTCCCAATTCTTACAGGGATTTTAATCTACTTATTGTTTGGCGTAAACTTGAAGCCCTCCGTAATTCTTTTTGGAAGAGATGGAACTTGGAATATTTAACTTCCTTGCAACGGAGGCAGAAGTGGTTTCTTTCCAGTCCCGACATTAAAGTGGGGGACTTGGTCTTGGTTAGGGATGTTTCTCCCCCTCTAGTCTGGACTTCCGGTAGAGTGACCAAGTGTTATCCTGGAAGAGATGGGAGAGACAGGGTGGTCAGAGTCTTGACCATTAACGGTTCGATTACAAGACCCCTGTCTTTGATCGCTCCTCTTCCATTAAATGTGTAACTGCTTATTTGCTCTCTGTTGGTGTTCCTCCCCCCCAGTATGGTGTATTCTTTGAATACACGGTACCTGAGATATAATTTTTATTGCTCCTTGCATGTTCATTTCTTCCTTCCTCTTTGTCAAACACCAACAGTGATCTTCTGTTTTCTCCTTGATAGGCAAATCTCTTATGTCTTCATAAGTCTGTTCTAGATATATAACTTCTGTGACCCACCTAGCGTCATCTCGCAGCGAATCTCTGAAGCTCCTCAATTCTTCCTGGTGCTAGAGGACTTACTTATCCATTTGGCCACCAGATCCTGTTACCATCGCCAGCTATTTTTTCCTTGAGCAAGAGGACTACGTCTACTGTTTCACTCACCATGCTGCGCTAGTATCATCTGTTATCAACTCTTTGAAGACCAGCTCAGCAAGAGAAGATCATTTTTTTGTTGTAACATTGGCAATGTTTATATGTTCTCCTTTTGTCTCCTACCCCCCACTCTTTTCCCCCTTCCTTGGACCCTCCGTGCTCCGTTGAGCAGGTCTCACTTCTCAGTCGGCAGTTGACTCGATCAGTTAAAGCTCCTCTCGAGCTAGCCTCCTCAAACCAAGAGGCACACACTCTTCTACGCCATGTTGGCAAGGTAGTTGTCATCTAGGGAAACTTCGCCTTCAACATGAAATCAAGATAAGTACCATTTTAAAAGTTTTAACCTCATCTTCATGGTTTTAACTTCCACGTGCTTTTAATGATATTTTTATAGACAGTGTGAAATTATTTACTTTGGGGCAAAAATCATTCTTCGTGGGATTTGCCATGTTGAGCTTTTGCTTGTATAAGCCAACTTTACTAAAAAAGAGCTTTTCTTAAGCTATTTAAATGAGAAATCTTCTCACTACGTGGGATATTATCTAATACCCGCTGTCTATAAATTAGAAAGTTAGTTCCTCCGCTGGATTAACTTTGACTCCATTCTTCTATAAAGATCGTTCTGGAACTTTCCAGATCTGGTACTCTATCTGCGAGGCTTGCCGTCAGGTATTCTTCACTCACTTGTGAAAATACTAGTTAAAATGAGGAATCTTCCTTAAATTACTGCAATAGCTAACTTTCGTCCACCGTTGGGATGTTCTATGGCGCATTTAACTGTAATCCACCATTTTCTCCAGCAATAGACTCTCGCCTACCTAGTGCAACCAGTTCTTTTCAGCATTGTAAAAACTTTCTTTCTCATGAACTTTCGAGTTTCTACAGTGAACTTTGCATCAATTTTTATAGACTACAGTGATAACCAGTGCTTGCTCCAAGTTTCTACCGCGTCGCGATCGTCCGTTTATATTAAATACGACCATGAACATTTTTTCCTCCATCCCTATTTCTCTTTCCTAAACCTCTTACTAACAATCTGTAATAAACTTTTAAATTTAGGTCTGTTTCAATAAGGTGTCACTTACGAAGTGCCCTTCCAACTTTGCTAGTTTAACATTAATTAAATTCTGTATAATTACGTGTGTGACACACGATTCAAATTCACATTGTTCCTTTCCTATAATCAGGGAAAACAATTCTTTAAACTCTTGAGCGAGTCATGTTCAGGTTTCACGAAATGGAAACTGTCCCATTTGGCTAGGGATTCCTGCTCAAACTTGGGAAGTCTAGAACCTTCCTTTTAACTTTCTTCAGGTTTCACAGTAAGTGACCTGCCCTCTTTTGTATAATTCTCATATAGTAATTCTGTTTAAATATAAGAAGTTGTAGAAACTTCCATTTTATTCTTCATGTTTTTATTATTGTTATTTTCGAAGTTGTCACTTTCTCTAGAACATTCTCTCAAGAATTTCTTAAGGTGCACTCTTTGTACTCCAATTCACGTTCAAACTTTAATTACTTCATTGTTTATTTGTTTAAATCTTATAAAGATTTTAGAAACATGTAAGGTTTGAAACCTTGTAAATTGTCAATTGCCTGGAGCAAACGTTTAATGTTGAGAGGTCTGCGACCCCATTTGTTAAAAAGTTCAAATGAACTATGTTTGTCAAAATTATATTACACGCTTGTTAATTTTCTCAAACTTCTTTGAATTGTTAAATAAATGAAGCGTTTCCTTTCGCTTTTTCATTTACGAATACAAAGTTTAGGCAAAATCCTGTCTTCCTTGACTCTCCTCACTCAATGACATTAAAATCATCAATAGGGCTTTCACCATTTGTTGCATTTGAGCAAGAACTCTTAATTTTCACCTCACTAAAGTTCTTTTTAGCTTTAATAGCTAATTCTAATTGGCCAGTAAGGCAAGTAAAGCTCGCTAAGCCAGCTACCTGCTTGTGGAGACCCTCTCCGAAAACTTATGGTCAGTTTTCTAAAAGATAAGTGTTTCCTTTTGTCTAAACTTTTAGCCGGCTCCTCGCTGAGCAAAAGCTTAGCCATTTTCCAATGCAACCATTGGTTCATTTACCAAGATTACTCCACAAGGCATAATCTTTTATCATTTTCCTTCTTAGAGACACTTGGTCGCCCTTACAGGAACTCCAAACTTTTGGAAATTGGAAATACCAAACCTGAGTTAAATCATTGGCATTCTTCGAATTATTTTGTAAAACCTAATCTCTTTGAGAAGACATACAGTAAATTTGTTACTATCAGTCTTGCCAGACCATCACCCTTCCCTATAGTAGTTTCATACATGCTTGAGAGGAAATACACTAAAGCCTCTCTCTTGCAAATCGCCCAAGTCCCGGCTGCGGTTCCCGTTAGCTTCGACCAAGTTCGTACCTACTTTAGGTATCAAAGAGTTAATTTTCAGTGGCAACTGCATCCAAAGGTATTTAAAGCTAAATTTATTAATTTTGTGGGACTCTCCTCCTATTTTCTATCCTTTTTTTCCAATCCAAAACCTACTTCCTTTTTTTTTTAATCATCTTCCCTTGGTGGGTGGGTTATTCCTCAGCCAATAAACTACCCACGATCATCCTTTCAAAGTTAAGGGCCGACCACAGCGAACAAATTATGGTAAATATTCTTTTGTAAACCGTGCCATTGATAACTGGTACTCTCTACCTGCCGCAGTCTTAGAGCCTTTTCCCAAACATATAGGTGTGTTTAAGAAAAGACTGACTATTTGTGTAAATACTCCAGTTTAATTGTTGTATAATTGTTATTGAATTGTTATGTATAATTATTCATTTGTTATGTATATCCAATTTGCCACCGGGGGACACCCCCCCTCCCCATTGCAAATAAATGAATGAATGAATGAAAACCCCAAGAAAACGGCCAGTGGCTGCGGAGGCGGACATAACCCTAGATGTAAGTTATAGTTAGATATTGGTTTCAGCTCGTTAATGTTTTTACAACGTTTAGTGCGAATGTCACGTTATATGTCTATAGGCTACCTTTGAAATGAACACACCCCAGCTCACTTATTATTATCATCATCATCTTGCACAGTTTTCAGCCACTGGCCGGGTCTGTTAGGAACACAAGCCTCTCCAACGTCTTCTGTCTTCCCACCATCTCTCAGCCTCCACCCTTGTCCAGTCTTCTCCTCTCTTCTTCACGCTTTCTTCCACCCCCTTCAGCCACCTGTCTGTCGGTCTTCCTCTCGGTCTCTTTCCTTCCCACTTCGTCTCGTGTATCCTTCTGGGTATCCTCTTCTCCTCCATTCGTTTTACATGTCCATACCATCTAAGTCTAGATTTCTCTATACCATCCTGTAATGGTTCCTCCTTCATTAATTCTCTGGTCCTCTCATTTCTTATTCTGTCCATCTTTGTAGCTCCAATACTGCTTCTCAAGAACCTCATCTCACTGGCCTGTATTTTGCTCTTCTCCCTTCTTTCATAACCCAGGTCTCCGAGGCTACGTCAGGATAGGGACATAGTACGTCCGACATATGATCTTTTTGCTGTTCTGAGGGACATCCTTGCTCCATAACATGCTTCTCACACTCCTCCGGAATGCTTCTGCCTGTCTCCCCCGCTCATTTATTTCTCTATCGTTTCTTCCATTATCTTGTATCAGGCTTCCCAGATACTTGAAACTCTCCACTTTCTCACTTATAATACGGGTATCAAAGTTGGACAACTACCCTTCTGCTTTTTCTACTGTAGAGGTGAAAAACTAAATCCACAGTATGGTTGTCAGTATCATGGTGATTTATTTTTATTTCATTCTTATAGGTCACAACCATTTTTTCATACCCATTATTAAAACTAAATGAATATTTAAGCCGTAATTATAATTCAAATAGTGAAATTGGCCGTGTATGAAACCAAGTCATGGAGTTGTCGGTTTTTGAAGCCAAACGGAGCCATTTTGAAATTGACTCCGTTGTCTTTTGAAACCAAATAATTATGAAATCGATATCAATGAATTAATTTTATTTATGTTCGACCCTGACTATTATATGTCAGAAAACTGGACTATAATGAGGCTCATTATAACACTATTTTTCATTATGAAACAGTTTCTCCCACCAATCAGATCTCAAGAAACAGTTGTTTGACCAATTAGATAATTAGATGCGCTGAGTTCCACGGCCTTCTAATTTAAATTTCACTGTCTGGCCTCGAGTCATAGTAGGGTAATCGAGGAGGCCATGGTCAAATACAAGGCATTCTCTGCGTCTCATGCGCTCTGTTCTGTACATAAAACTGGCGAAATCTCGAAAGATATTTATGAATATTTATGTTCGAACATAAAATAGTTATAATAATTATCGTCGAACATAAACAGTCGTATGCAACTCGCCTATAATGATAATTAAGACACTCGTATGGAAATTATATAACTCGCATACGCTCGTTTTATAAACATACTCGTGTCTTAATTATGTCGAAATGTAAACATTATGTGTCAGAAAACTGTATCATAATGAGGCTCATTATAACACTATTTTTCATTATGAAACAGTTTCCCCCACCAATCAGAGTTCAAGAAACAGTTGTGTGACCAATTAGGTAAGGATACCTTCGCGCATGCACTCAAAATCCAATATATTTCTGTGTTGGCAAGCAAAGTGAATGGTCTCTGCTTTCGGAGTGCCTTGACACACGCATGGGCTCTGTTCAGTCAGCAAAGCCAGTGCACCCTGTTCACTAACTGAATAACTGAATCCCACAGATATTTATGAATATTTATGTTAAAACATATAATAAAATTATGGAAATTATAAAACTCTATATAATTATCGTCGAACATAAACAGTCGTATGCAACTCGCCTATAATGGTAATTAAGACACTCGTATGAAAATTATAAAACTCGCATACGCTCGTTTTATAAACATACTCGTGTCTTAATTATTGCCATTATAGGCTCGTTGCATAATGTACTATTTGTTCATCCACACTCTAATGCCTGAGGGTGTTTTAAAATAATGTAATTATGTCTAATGTATTAACACAAAATCAGCCTTATAGTTAAAAATGACATGAACAAATTGTACTGAGACGTTTTTTGACAAAAATGAAATTCTTGAGTTATTCTTACAACTTATAAGAACTAGTTCATCAAAATCATCACACTCACAATATCCACTGTTTAGAATATTACCAGCGTCGTTACAGGTTAAACATTCAGCCATGATGGATTTGCAGTGCATGTTGGGAGTAGATTGCATGAATTGAAGCGTCTCATAGGCTACTGAAGGAGTTTTCAGGCGGCTTCGGTGGCGTAGTTGGTAGCATGCTGAGCTTCTATGCCCAAAATAGCGGATTCAAACCCGACCGAAGCCGTCGGATTTTTAAGAGCGTTAAAAATCCCTCAGTATGCCTTCCTTCGGAGAGGAAGTAAAGCCGGCGGTCCCATGTCATAGATTTATGGCATGTTAAAGAACCTTCCACTAATTACACCTGTATGAAGCTAAATTGTATAGGTTAGGAATGTAAACAACGCTCCTAGGTTTCTCCGTTCGTTGCCAAGATCAGACTGTGGTGGCGTCCAGTAGCTAAGTTCTGAACTAGGCCTACTAGTCGTTGACGGTGGCGTTTGGCGGCAAAAGTAGGAACTATTTGAAAATTCAATGTTGCAGTCCTTACTTGAATTAAAAAACAGATACACACACTAATACAGCCATCACAATTAACACCGGTTATCAGACAGATTCTACACACACTCAAAGTACACGGGGCTACATGACCGCGTTGTCGCAGCCCCTAAACTGAGGAAACAACCAACCAACCAACCAACCAAAGAGTTTTCAATTTTTGAAACGAAACTATGGTGGAATTGTCCATATTTTGATTCTGAACTGAGCAAATACATGCTATTCTCCATAAGTTCTGTCTTTTTTTTTTGAAGCAGAACAGTTGTAGATTCGTAGTCAGTATAAAAAGTTACATAAGAGTGAACCTAAATCTCAAAACTGACAAAAATGGAGATGTCCAACTTTAATACCAAGCTCCTCATACAGTATATAGAATTAATTTTGTCGGATAGGGTTAACTAGTAGGTTAATAAGGTGATTGGGTTTTGTTTTCTGCGGTGTCAAACTATCGATGCAACTTCTGCGCCCCCAATATGACAGCGTCCGGTGCGGTCGCACCTTTCGCACCGTCCCACCTAATCACATTGATATATTTTCACTTGATACCACATTTCAAAAAGTTTGTGTCAGCTAAGTACTCAGCCTAGAGGCTGGTTGGATCCTCAAAAGGTACCGCCATAGGCAGCTCTATAATGAGGCATACTAGGGAAGATGAGTGAGGTAGTTTGCAATTGCTTTCCTCACTGAGTCAGAACAATAGCACTGACCCTATGAGTAGAACCATTCACAACATCCACAGGCACTGCTTGTGCCAGCACCACCCATACCTCAATAGCTTCCATATAATCACAGCCATAAATGAGACTGAGACATGTGAAAAGCCACACTTTACTCTAGCCTGTGCCAACAGTTCAATGCAAATATACTGAATTCATCAAGAGATGGTAAAAAGGCTTAATCCATGCTATTTGTTTTTCCAGGTTAGCAGATATGAATAGTTACGCTTTACTCCTCGTCAAATTAAATTAAGCACCGATTGAAAATAAACATTCTTACTACTTTAGAATAGCAACATTGGCTTCTACAGTTTCTAAAAACCTCTGAAAACCATTTGAAGGAAGGTCGTCGGTGGGGTTGAAACCCACACGTTTAGAGAGTCCAGACATACTGTAGTTTTGACCCTTTTTGTTGTTGTTGTTGTTGTTGTTGTTGTTGTTGTTGTTGTCGTGTGGCCTCCTGAGAGGCCGAGTGCAGGTCTTTCTAGTCAACGCCCGTGAATGAAACTGAACAAGGATGTGGAAGGAAGCGGCCGTGGCCTGTCAGAAGGTACCGTCACAGCATTTGCCTGGTGTTGAAAATGGGAAACCACGGAAAACCATTTCAAGGACGGCCGACGGTGGGGCTCAAACCCACGCGTCAGCGGAGAGCTTGGCCCCATGACCTAACGCTGCGCTTTAGCGAGCGTAGCCACTGCTGTCGGTAATTTTGACCCATGGCCATGCGTGTCAATGCGCATAGCCAGGCCCGCCGAGAGGGAGGGTGAGGATTGGGGGGTGGGGGCTGCAGCCCCGGGGCCCGGTCGGGCAATGTAGCCTATTCCTTTTATGACTTAAATACATCACAGACAATTATTTGACGAAACAATCAACTTGTGTGCAAAATGGTACAAAAACAATAACATAGCTCAAATACTTTAGTCAGAGGATCCTTGAAAACAGCTGAACCAGAGCAAACTACCGGAGTCATACAATACTCTAGTTCTCAGAATGTGTACCTGTGGTGAGGGGCGCATACCTCGGTTCTAAATTTAACTTACTTGCCAGCCTTCTTTGGTTTGCACACCAAACTTGTAACTGATTTCCTCACCCTTACCTGTCGCAATTCTGAAGAGTAGTCTCCTCTGTGACTGTTTGGTTCGTCACGTCGCACAGTGTGTCGAATCCCAATTCTAGGTGGAAAAAATTAATAACTTCGTTAATAGTGCTGGGATTCTATTAAAAGTTGGCAATATACCGTTTTCGAGGTCGCTGAATTCATTTCTGGCATCGTCTAAAGAGTACGATCTTCGGGGCTAAATATATAGGGGTGAGGGGGTAAGGTGAGGTGTAAAAAATGACCGAAAGTAACACAAGAATCATCCATTTTTGGTAGTAAAATCACGATTTAGATGTGTAGACTATATGATAGTTGACAGTGGTAAACATACTATTTAAAACTGGATAAAATATTAATAACAATGAGACTTTCAGTCAAATATTCTTGTTACACCTTGTTTGAGGGAATAGACGAAGTCACTGTATGTAAAATCATCCAGATTAAAAACGTATATTAAATTGTTATTAAACATAGAACAATCAAATATGCACAAAAATAACACTTATTTTCTAAAAATAAAAAAAATATTCGTCAAAATCATACAAACAATTTCTTTATAACAAAATGTAATTTTACAGTCCTGTTGGTGACGTAGTTTTAGTGAACACACTTCATACACGAAAACAATATTATTTCTCTAGAAAAGCAGGGAAATAAAGACAACATATATTGAATATTAGGCCTATATCTCCTATTGCAAATAAAAAGAAAACGTTAATTCGTCAAGTAATGTTCTCATTGATATCACTCCCCTTAATAATAACAAAATGTCTAATGTTCATTCGTCACCTGATTCTTCTGTAGAGTCCAAAGCATCGTAGTTATTGCTATACTGGTCTTCATCATTTGATGTCAAAGTTTCTTGGGGGTCATTAAGTATCTCAATACTTCCATAGGTTGATTACCTATGTACGTGGCATTGTTCTTCCTGCACTCTCCCATTTTTGTTAATATTATGGGATATCAACTTAATTTTGTTTCTTAGCTCCTGCACCTGAGTGTCAGTAAGAGTTGTAGGATCAAATTTATTCATAACATATTGAAATATGACGTCTGTACGCCCCTATTTACGACACGACCGCCACGCGTTGAAAAATTCTTCTCCCGGTAATGCCCACATAGTAACTGAAAATAAGAAAATAAACCATCATGCACATTCGTGCGCAAACAAACCACTACAGATCCTGAATCTACATTAAATTTCCTATCGAATGACGTTTTAAGTTAAGTGGCACTATGAGGCACTCATAAAGTAAATAATTTATTTAGTGCAGAAAGCTTGAATTACCCATAAAAGTGCGAACACATACCTTTTTTTTTTTTTTTTTTCACTATTCCATGAGCCGCAGAAGACAACACCTCGTTGAACTCACTAGAATCACAACGTTCGGTTCACTCCGACACCTCCTATCAAATGACCTGATAACTGCCAGGAAGACGTTTCAGCACCTATAACCTCCCTCCTACGCACCAGAGAGCGGAAAGAAGACCGAAGGTTTGTTCACTATCGAATGAGCCAGTTTTCACTTTCATTTGCGACAGTTAATTTTTTCCACCTCGATATGGGATTCGATACACTGTGCGTCCTTGGGCCGCCCCTGTAAACACACAGCTGATAGGAATCAAACTCATGAAAACAGCCAAGCATGTTAAAATGAGCGTGCGACCAGCCAGTCGCTTGCTAGTGACACCAAAATCGATCGCCATGTTTTATTATGAATTATGAAGATTGAATGGAAAAGGGTTATTTGACATCTGCTTTATAATTTGCTGGCTCGTCGGGACACCTCGTAAACTAGGAGGATAATATCATTGGGGCTGGTGGATGGATGTACTCAGTTCCGTAGGGAAGAGGGATTATAAATTACGTAAAACAGGATGATAATATACTTGGGGCTGGTGGATGGATGTACTCAGTTCCATAGGGTATAGGGATTATGAATTACGTAAAGCAATATGATAACCTCTTTGGACTGTTGGTGCAGCAGGAAAAGATGAGAATAGTTTGAAATGTGGTGTTACAGGATAATGATGAAGATTAGGTAGGTTGATAGGGAACAAAAAACTAAAATTGCGTTTGACAAGCTCAGTCAGATATTACTGAAAAATCACGGTTAAAAACACTGTGCCAAATTTCTAAAAACCGTATTGGTGGAGAAATAGGTTGGTTGGTTGGTTCCTTAGTTTAGGGGCTGCGACAACGTGGTCATGTAGCCCCGTGTACTTTGTGTGTGTGTAGAATTTGTCTGATAACCAGTGTTAATTGTCATGGCTGTATTAGTGTGTGTTATCCGTGAATCAAGTAGAAGGACGGCAGACGATTTTTTTCAAGTAGTTCCTTCGTTTGATACCAAATGCTACCGTCCACGACACCTAGCTGCGGACGTGGCTACAAATGCCATCGCAGTCAGCACCTGGCGGTGGAGAAATAGATATAGAAAAAGTGTGCTGCTTATCAAATGCGCCTGTGACGTAGAAAGGGCATCTCCATTAAACAACTCGTTCTTGATTGACAGGTGCAGAAGCTTCACATCAGATAATCTCAGGATCGCCTTCCTTATACGAGGAAAATTCCGAAAGTAAGTTTCGTATTTTTTTATATAAAATTATTGTGACATAAACAAAATCATGTTCATGGAAAGAAGATTGGTTCGATGCATCCTTGGCCCAAGGAAGACAGAAACAGACTATAACAGACCACGACCTAACAAGGAAATATACACCCTTGTGGAGAACATAATTCACACCATGCGCAAACGACGGATTTCCTTTTCTGGGCATTTAAATAGAATGAATAATGACAGGCTATCAAAACAATTTTTTAATAAAATTTTAAAACTTAAAGCTCAACCAGCGTGGTTTACACAGACATTAAAAGATCTTAAGGAAACCGACTTTGACATTACTGATACATGTAATAGGAATTTATTTCTGGACAAAATTCAAAAAGTGATCTTCAGGGAGGAACAAGAAATACAACGAAAGCAGCCACGGAACATTGAACAGCTCCGAAAGCAGAGATCAGAGAGTGGCGAATGTGGGCAGAGAAAAAAAGACATGTGGCATGATTTGAAGTATTGATTTTACGTGCTCTGTAATAGTGCTATTCGATTAAATAAATAATAATTATAAAATTATGATGACAATTGTTGTTTTAAGGGTCCTAACATCTAGGTTATCGGCCCCTAATGGTCTTGGTGATAGCGAAAATGACAATGTGACGGAAACCATAACGGAAACTATTGGAGATTGAAAATACGCACTAAAGTAATTTAGATTGAAAATACGCACAAAATAGGATTTAGATGGAAAATACGCACAAAAGTAATTTAGATTGAAAATACGCACAAAATATGATTTAGATGGAAAATACGCAAAAAATTAATTTAGATTGAAAATCCGCACAAAACAGGATTTAGATGGAAAATACGCACAAAAGTTATTTCGATTGAAAATACGCACAAAATAGGATTTAGATGGAAAATACGCACAAAATAGGATTTAGATGGAAAATACGCACAAAAGTAATTTAGATTGAAAATTCACACAACATAGGATTTAGATGTAAAATACGCACAGAAGTAATTTAGATTGAAAATACGCACAAAATAGGATTTAGATGGAAAATACGCACAAAATAGGATTTAGATGGAAAATACGCACAAAAGTAATTTAGATTGAAAATTCACACAACATAGGATTTAGATGTAAAATACGCACAGAAGTAATTTAGATTGAAAATACGCACAAAATAGGATTTAGATGGAAAATACGCAAAAAATAATTTAGATTGAAAATCCGCACAAAACAGGATTTAGATGGAAAATACGCACAAAAGTTATTTCGATTGAAAATACGCACAAAATAGGATTTAGATGGAAAATACGCACAAAATAGGATTTAGATGGAAAATACGCACAAAAGTAATTTAGATTGAAAATACGCACAAAATAGGATTTAGATGGAAAATACGCACAAAATAGGATTTAGATGGAAAATACGCACAAAATAGGATTTAGATGGAAAATACGCAAAAAATAATTTAGATTGAAAATACGCACAAAATAGGATTTAGATGGAAAATACGCACAAAAGTAATTTAGATTGAAAATACGCACAAAATAGGATTTAGATGGAAAATACGCACAAAATAGGATTTAGATGGAAAATACGCACAAAAGTAATTTAGATTGAAAATACGCACAAAATAGGATTTAGATGAAAAATACGCACAAAAGTAATTCAGATTGAAAATACGCACAAAATAGGATTCAGTTGGAAAATACACACAAAAGTAATTTAGATTGAAAATACGCACAAAGTAGGATTTAGATGGAATATACGCACAAAAGTAATTTAGATTGAAAATACAGTACGCACAAAATGCTGGTTGGAGTAACAAGAAAACTTACAAAGTGCAATTTAGATTCAAAATACTTACAAAATGCAAGTCGGATTGACAATACAAAATGCAATTTAGATTGAAAATAAGCCTACTTACAAAATGTAATTGAGATTCAAAATACTCACTAAATGCAATTGAGAATCAAAATACTTACAAAATGCCCATCCTACAAAATGTAATTTAGATTGAGAATACTTGCATAATGCGGTTTAGGTTGAAAATACTTACAAAATGCAATTGAAATTCAAAAATTCACACAAAAATCTCCCGTTTCTACATTCAAAGTCTTACTAAAAAGCAATTTAGATTGGCAATCCTTACAGAATGCAATTGAGGTTGAAAATATTCGCAAGTTGCAATTTAGATTGAAAATACTTACAAAATGAAACTTAGATTGAAAAAACCTACAAAATGTAATGTAGATTCAAAATATTCACGAAATGGAATTTAGCCTACATGGGGAGCCAATTCACAAAAACTGTGCAGGAATCATAAAGAGAAAATAAAATTTAATGAAAAGAAAAAGTAGGCTGATCCCCAAAAGAATGAGGGATCAGGAATGAGGAGAGAAGGGCCAATTAAGGCGGAAAAGGCCTCAGATACCCTGTTAGCGTCGGGGTCGGAAGAGAACAATAGTTGACCAAGAGAGGTCGACAGGAAAGAAGACGGTGAGGAGCCCGGCACAAGAAAGTGGAAGCAATGCCGGATTCAGCGGGGGACCGTTGTTCGCCATCCCACGTCCCACAAGTTGTGAGACCCTGGGGGGTTACAGATTACAAGGGTGTGGCGTAGTGACTAGCATTTTTGCTGTCACCCTGGTGATTGGGGTTCGAGAGGACTGAACCGGGTATATTCAGCCATGTGAGGCTAAACTAAGAGCCCCGTGCCATAGCTGTGCTCGTTAAATCGTGCACCAAGGCCGCGCGGGCAGCTGCAGCAAGTCTGGAGATCACAGCTTCGAATCCCTGCGCGGACAGAGGCTAAACTGAGTGTGGTTTCTCTCCGTGGTTTTCCACACTTTCTTCAGGAACATGCCGAGAAGTCCAGGGGCACCTACTGTACCTCATCCCTGTCCATAATACAGTTACACACACTACTACAGTCATCACATGAACACAGGTTGTCAGACAAGTACAAAACACACCCAACTACATGGAGCTGAAGACCAAGATGCCCCCAAGTCCCTTTAAATGAAATAAGAACAACAAAAAACCTAAGGTGGTTTACCGTGAACTCCCATTGATGTTGATTGATTGTGGTTTTTTTTTGTGCGCGTTTTGTTGATCAACATCGTGGTCAAGTAGCCCCCCGTTTACTTGGGTGTTTGGTGTGTAATCTGTCTGATCACCAGTAATGATGTGATGCCTGCAATAGTCATCAAGGCTAGGATATGGAAGAAAGTGGCCGTGGTCTTAATTTAGAAACCACCCTGGAATTCCCTTGGAGTAAAAGTGGGGAAACCACCGAAAAACTCTTCCAAAACAGCTGAAGAGAGAATCGAAGCTAGAAACTCTCGGCCCGGAGTCTCAATATGTACTCCGAAACCACAGAAGGCGGTGGATGTGTGTGTCAAGGCTGCATACACAGAGGCACACTGATCGGGTTGGCTGTGATTCAATCGTACTTAACCGTCTAGCGCACAGAAGGCGGTGGATGTGTGTGTCAAGGCTGCAGAGACACTGATCGAGTTGGCTGTGATCAATAGTAATTAACCTTCGAGACCACAGAATTCGATGGATGTGTTTGTCAAGGCCGCATAGAGTAGGCCAGAGACACAGATCGAGTCGGCTGAGATTCAGTAGTAAGTAATTAACCTTCGAGAGCACAGAAGGCTGTGAATGTGTGTGTCAAGGCTGCATACAGAGGGGTAGAGACACTGATCGAGTTGGCAGTGAACAATAGTAATTAATAGGGCCCGGATGTTGACGCCGTACAAAAGTTTAAAAAATGAACTTAAAATTTTCAAAAATGACTGTAATAAATGACCTACAAAATCGAAAAATGCACTATAAAATGGAGAAAATAATCTTATAATAATAAACCAAACTCACCAATATTTCAAAACTTCGAAAAATGCACTATAAAATGGAGAAAATGATTTATAATAATAAACTCACGAATTTTTCAAAAATTACATCTGAAGCTCAAACTGAAAAGTCAATCAAAATAGATTTCTAGCACTTAACAAAACGTTGATGTTCATAGCTACTAGCTTCTTCTTACCTCTGAGAGACGTAACTCCCTCATATATACAAATAGCTTAATATGATAATAGTGGAAACTCCCGCCAGAAACTGGCGACAACGATTCTGCCTGCCATCTAGCGGTTCGCGCAGACAACTACGAACTCGACTTCAATCAGCTGGCAAGTTTATATGCTGTACATGTTAGAAGTGTAACTTTTGGGCTATGTGTGGGTGTTTTAATTACAAAATACAAAGTGATCCCAAGTCGTTTTACAGATTTCCTCAAAACAAACAGCTGTGAGTTTACCTACTAATGTTTACGTACCTGTATTTTTTTCTATTAATCTGAGCATAGCATACTTTCTCAGGGGCGTCCCTAGGGCGGTGCGAACGATGCGACCGCACCAGGCGTTGTCATATGGGAGGCGCCGAAAATGCAACGGTAGATTGACAGCGCAAAAAAATAAAACCCTATCACCTTATTAGCATACTACTTAACCCTACCCGTCAAAATTAATTCAATATATATAAGTGAACTGGGGTGCATGCATTTCAACTCAACTTAACGTTGTATAAAAATTAACGAGTTGAAACCAATATCTATAGTCTATATATTCTGTCCGCCACCTGTTTCCTTGGCATTCAATCGTGTGCGGATGCACGTGGATTGTGATTTGTGTCTGTGTTGCAAGCTACGAGAGAAATTGAAACTTTACTTACTGTTAGAACGTTACTCTATACTAAGATGTTTCTTTGTAATGTAAGATATTAGTAACATCATATTAGACATATTTCTTTTTGTGTAAATAATAATCATGCCTAGCCTCGTCTAAGCGC
Source organism: Meconema thalassinum (assembly GCA_946902985.2). Taxonomy (NCBI): domain Eukaryota; kingdom Metazoa; phylum Arthropoda; class Insecta; order Orthoptera; family Tettigoniidae; genus Meconema; species Meconema thalassinum. The sequence goes on from OX336388.2 coordinate 129,905,851, forward strand.
GACCATAAGCGAACAATATTGTTTAATATTAAATAATATTTTAGGAGCGATCTAGGAATATTATTTTTAATATTAAAATAGTAGTTATCAATAATGTAAAAACTCTTTGTTATATTTAGTCACCACAATGAGATCTCGCACCACCTGAAAATATTCCTAGGGCCGTCTTTGTCTTTCTTTAAAACATTGTTGTAATTAAAACTATCCATTTATTCCTTTTCCAAGTGTGCTCAGTGGGTTGTGAAGAGCAGATAGCTCCAACATGCAGTCTCCAAATGTGTGTGGGGGGTTTGACTGCCAAAATGTCATGGATATGAAGATAGTTTTTGCCATTTTATGTCTGAATGCACCCATGGGATTAGAAGCAGATTAACTGGTTGTTTTTATCAATTAATAACTCTAATGAAAGTATCTGTAACAGCTGTACGAAATTACTGGCTGACAAGTATTTCAAAGTCACTATTAAGGCATACGGTATGTGTTTAATTATAATTGTTATTGGTTTTACGTCCCTGTTAAGTAGGCCTACTGCGGCTATTAGAGACGCCGGGGTACTGGAATTTTGCCCCGAAGGGGTCTTTAACGTGCCAGTAAATACTGGCACGACTCCCTCGCATTTGCGCGCCCTCAAATGCCAACTGGCTCCTCCAGGATTCGATCCTGAAACCTTGGGCACAGCTGGCGAGAACGTTAACGCTGAGCCACGCAGCCAGCCTAAGGCATATCTGAATAGAACGAATGATTCATCCGTGAAAAATCTTCCCACGAAAAATATCAAGCTCTATAAGATATTACACGCGTAATTTGCTTTTGGAATACCTGTAGGCTAGTCAAACTGCTGTCATAAAATGACGATTAAATGTTTTTGAATGACAATATACATGTATTTCATTATTATTACTACCCCTCTCGGATCAACATCCATCTCCTTTCCTTATACACACATCAAAAAAAGTTTTGCATCGCCTCGGTTCCAAGAGTTCCAGAACCGTTAAATACAAAGGGAATAGAGATCAACACAAACAACATTTCAGCTCGTTTTATTGCTCATGAGACCCACACATTGCATGTTGTACCATCATACAGCTAGACTTTCAGCATTTGTGGTCCAGATTGCAGTACACACCACTACCTCTAATACCCAGTAGCACGTCCTCTTGCATTGATGCATGCCTGTATTCGCCGTGGCATACTATCCACAAGTTCATCAAGACACTGTTGGTCCAAATTGTCCCACTCCTCAACGACAATTCGGCGTAAATCTCTCAGAGTGGTTGGTGGGTCAAGACGTCCATAAACAGCCCTTTTCAACATATCCCAGGCATGTTCGATAGGGTTCATGTCTGGCGAACATGCTGGCCACTGTAGTCGAGCGATGTCGTTATCTTGAAGGAACGCATTCACAAGATGTGCACGATGAGGTCGAGAATTGTCGTCCATGAAGACAAATGCCTCTCCAATATTCTGCCGATATGGTTGCACTATGGGTCGGAGGATGTCATTCAGGTATCGTAAAGCCGTTTCGGAGCCTTCCATGACCACCAGTGGCGTACGTCGGCCCCACATAATGCCACCCCAAAACATCAGGGAACCACCACCTTGCTGCACTCGCTGGACAGTGTGTCTAAGACGTTCAGCCTGACCAGGGTGCCTCCAAACACGTCTCCGACGATTGTCTGGTTGAAGGCATATGCGACACTCATCGGTGAAGAGAACGTGATGCCAATTCCGTGGGGTCCATTCAGCATGTTGTTGGGCCCATCTGTACCGCGCTGCATGGTGTCGGGGTTGCAAAGCTGGACCTCGCCATGGACGTCGGCAGTGAAGTTGCGCATCATGCAGCCTATTGCGCACAGTTTGAGTTGAAACACGACGTCCTGTGGCTGAACGAAACGCATTATTCAACATGGTGGCATTGCTGTCAGGGTTCCTCCGAGCGGCAATCCGTAAGTAGCGGTCATCCACTACAGTAGTAGCCCTTGGGCGGCCTGAGCGAGGCCTGTCATCGACAGTTCCTGTATCTCTGTACCTCCTCCATGTCCGAACAACATCGCTTTGGTTCACTCTGAGACGCCTGGAAACTTCCCTTGTTGAGAGCCCTTCTTGACACAAAGTAACAATGCGGACGCGATCGAACTGCGGTATTGACCTTCTAGGCATGGTAGAACTACAGACAACATGAGCAGCGTACCTTCGTCCTGGTGGAATGACTGGAACTGATCGGCTGTCGTACCCCCTCCGTCTAATAGGCCCTGCTCATGCATGGTTGTTTACATCTTTGAGCAGTTTTAGTGACATCTATGAACAGTCAAAGGGACTGTATCTTGGATACAATATACACAGTCAACGTCTATATGCCGGAGATCTGGGAACCGAGGTGATGCAAAACTTTTTTTGATGTGTGTATTATGCTACAAGAAGTACGCAAAGTACCGTACTTAAAATCTGTATTTCTTTGCGCTTTCGAAGTCGAATTGTGTTATTGAATAGTTTGTTCCAGTAGTTGTCTATTCGAGCCGCTAGATGGTAGCACTATGCGCTGTCGCCGCTGCTCTGCGTTTTAAGTGGCGCGAGTTTCCACTATTATCATATAAGCTATTTGATATAAAGGTGTGACATGACTAAATTGAAAAACAAAATGACCTTAAAAGGCGGATTTCTCTAAAATATGACCCAAAAATCTACCAAAATTAAAAAAAATGCTCTCACAATGGAAAAATAGCAAAAAAAATGCAAAAAGATGCAAAATAAAAATGACATGTTTGAAGACGGGGTGGCCCGTCCGGAGTTTCTATGTACTTCAGCATTGGTTTAGATAGCTCAGTAAAAAGATGACATGTCATCAACATCCGGGCCCTAGTAATTAACCTTCGAGACCACAGAAATCGATGGATGAGTTTGTCAAGGCTGCATAGAGTGGGGCAGAGACACAGATCGAGTCGGCTGAGATTCAGTAGTAAGTAATTAACCTTCGATATCACAGAAGGCGGTGGATGTTTGTGTCAAGGCTGCATACAGAGGGGCAGAGACACTGATCGAGTTGGCTGTGATTGAATCATAATTAAACTTCGAGCGCACAGAATGCGGTGGATGTGTTTGTCAAGGCTGTATAGATCGAGTCGGCTGAGATTCAGTAGTAAATAATAACCTTCGATAGCACAGAAGGCGATGGATTTGTGTGTCAAGGCAGCATGAAGAGGGGTACGGACACAAATCGAGTCGGCTGTGATTCAGTGGTAATTAACCTTCGAGACCACAGAAGGCGATGGATCTGTGCGTCAAGGCTGCATATAGAGAGGCAGAGACACTGATCGAGTTAGCTGTGATTCAATAGTAATTAACCTTCGATAGCACAGAAGGCAGTGGATGTGTATGTCGAGGCTGCATATAGATGAGCAGAGACACTGATTGAGTTGGCTGTGATTCAATAGTAATTAACCTTAGAGCGCACAGGACAGAAGGCAGTGGATGTATATGTCAAGGCTGCATATAGAGGCGCAGAGACACTGATCTAGTTGGCTCTGATTCAATAGTAATTAACCTACGATCGCACAGAAGGTGGTGGATATCTGTGCCAAGGCTGCATAGAACGGAACAGAGACACGGATCGAGTCGGCTGTGATTCTGCGGTAACTAATCTTTCCACCGACAACTTACCTGTCTGTTGATCGCTCGGTTTATTAGAATTCTGCGAAAGCAAGTAGTAGGCTAAACCACGCTTCAGATCAGCTTACTCTGTGGAAACGACAATGTAAATGCTCTTAAGACACAGATTAAAGTCACAAGAGAAGACTGATTAATCTCTTGGTTTCTCGATTGCGAAGGTCCTGGGTTTGATTCACTGCTCTGCCAAGAAAATTACTTCTGGTATGACGGTTGGAAGGGGTACACTCAGCCTCGTGAGACAAAAATGAATTCATTCCTACCTCAGCCATTCGGGAAGTGGTCTTCCGTGGTTTCCAACTTGTATTCCAGGTAAATAGCGGGATGATCCGTAACATAAGGCCACGGACGCTATCATCCTAATCGTGACCTCAATTACAAATACACTCACTACTACAGACACCCAGGCCCGACGAGAGGGAGGGGCAAACGGGGCTGCAGCCCCGGGGCCCGGTCTTTCCGAGGGGCCCGTAAAAGTAGAAAACCCCACAGTAAACACATTTACATAATTTTACGTATTTGCCAACAAATTTGACATTTTATTATATTCAATGTATCTGAATAAATTGAATATGGTACAAAATACTATAGTGAGAACATGTAAATAACCATTATTTTCCTATCTTTGCGGCGGCCAGAGAAATAGTAAAGTTTCCACTGTTTATAGGAAGGAAAGTTTCTAAATAATATTTCAACTAAAAGCCGCTAAGTTAAGCTACATTTATGTACCTTCGCAAAGTTCAGTAGCCTACACACGATTGTGAAAGGCGTTGAACTTGTTCTTGTGATGTGAGAGAGAAAAAAATTCGGTCCGATACAACAGAAACGACATTAGAATGAACAAAATTAGTACGTTCCAAAAAATAGTAAATAAAAATTTCAAAGTTGTTTAGTGGGCCTTAAAAATAAAATTGCAAATTTGATATTTACACAATATCACGGGGACGAAACAATATGGAGGGGGCCCGTAAGTCCTAGCCCTAGGGCCCGTACTCGCTCTCCACGGCCCTGCAGACACCACAGTAACACAGCTTATCAGACAGATTTTTAAAATGTGTATGTACAGGGTCTTTCATATAAAGTAAGAACGACAAGTGGCAGTTTTGTTATTCGCTACTGCTGTGGCCTTGGCCGAGCTTGTGGCGCGCCACGGCCCCCTGCTGTTCTATTGAAAGCGCGCGCATAGTACATCCGAGGGCTGTTTTTTTTCCCAAGTTCCGATGGACTGTATAAAAATAACAGATTGACACACCAAACTGATTTTACTACTAAATGTTTGCTTGTTTTATTCGTATGTCTCAACACAATCGCCAAAACTATTGATACATCTGTCGTATTGTTACACCAGCATCCCAATGCCCTCGGCAAAATATTCTGCCGCCACTGAGGTGGGTACGCCTGGAGAGTCTCCTGAAGTGTTTCCTTTTTGGCGAGGCGTTGCCGCTCAACCATACCTTCAATTCTCGAAAAAGGTGAAAATCATTCACGACCACACTGAACCAACGTTACGATAGACTTTTACAAAGAATTCAAGTGGGAAGTTTTGGACCATCTGCCCTTTAGTCCAAACCAGCACTGAATGATTTTCACCTTTTTCGAGAATTGAAGGTGTGGTTGGGCGGTAACGCCTCGTCAAAAAGGAACAACTTCAGGAGACTCTCCAAATATACCCACCTCAGTGGCGGAAGAATATTTTGCCGAGGGCATTGGGATGCTGGTGTAACGATACGACAAATGTTTCAATCGTTATGACGATAGTGTTGAGACATAAAAATAAAACAAGCAAACATTTAGTAGTAAAATCAGTTTGGTATGTCAATCTCTTATTTTTATACAGTCCATTGGAACTTGGGGGGAAAAAAGAGCTCTCGTATGTACTATGCGCGTGCTTTCAATAGTATAGCAGGGGGCCATGGCGCACCACAAGCTCGGCCAAGGCCACCACAGTAGCGAATTACAAAACTGCCGCTTGCCGTACTTACTTTATATGAAAGACCCTGTATATATACTGAATATTACATATAACTGGCATCGGTGGCTGAGTAGCTCATCCCTCTCGGGTATAGGAAGAGCGTGGGCTCGAACTCCACCTCGGCCGTCCTGAAAATGGTTTTACATGGTTTCCCATTTTCACGGTGGGTGAGTGGTTAACGTGTCGGATTACCAACCCCAAGATTTTCAGGTTCGCCCCTGGCCGTGGTAAGTGATTTTTGAAAGGCGACAAAAATCACGACATTGATGTCATACGTGGTTGGCATGTTAAAGAACCCATTTGAATTCAGTAAGCCGTGTTCAATGGCAAAATTAATCTCGGGATATTCCGCCAACACAAAGTTCCTCCATTCTCTACTAGAAAGCGCTGTAGTGTCAAGGAGCTTAGATATCTAACCTCCTTGACTTTCATAGCGTCCAAACTCCAAAGCAACGACGAACTTCGACATGCATGCTACCCTCTGGGCGTCAAAGCTTGCACCCGGCACCCGAGGCCATACGATATTATTACCCCCAGGTAAATGCTGGGACGGTTCCTTTCAACAGGTCCACAGTAAAGCCCTTCGCGGATGAGGATAAAGTCGTGCGGATGTGGGGCGGATGAGGATAAAGTCGTGCGGATGTGGGGCGGATGCGGATAAAGTCGTGCGGATGTGGGGCGGATGCAGATCAAGTCGTGCGGATGCGGGGCGGATGCAGATCAAGTCGTGCGGATGTGGGGCGGATGCAGATCAAGTCGTGCGGATGTGGGGCGGATGCAGATCAAGTCGTGCGGATGTGGGTCAGATGCAGATAAAGTCGTGTGGATGTGGGGCGGATGCAGATCAAGTCGTGCGGATGTGGGGCGGATGCAGATCAAGTCGTGCGGATGTGGGTCAGATGCAGATAAAGTCGTGTGGATGTGGGGCGGATGCAGATCAAGTCGTGCGGATGTGGGGCGGATGCAGATCAAGTCGTGTGGATGTGGGGCGGATGCGGATAAAGTCGTGCGGATGTGGGGCGGATGCAGATCAAGTCGTGCGGATGTGGGGCGGATGCGGATAAAGTCGTGCGGATGTGGGGCGGATGCGGATCGGATAACGTTTTGTTTACCCGCGCGGGGTTCTAGTCCACAGCCGGCTGCCTCCCCACGCCCTTCCTTGAACCTTCCTTAATTAGACCCTATCTACCGGTCTGAAGTAGTCTACTACCCTGTAAGTAGATTTCCGTAGTTTCCCACTTCAACTCCAGGCAAGTGCTGGAATGGTACATAAGGCCACGGCCGCCTCATTCCTAATCCTCATCTGAATTACAGATATACACACTAATACAGTCATCACACACCCAAATACACGGGGTTACATGACCACGATATAGCAAAGCCCCTAAAGAATCAACAACAACAACTAATCTGTAAGAAATTATCTAGTTGCTGATATTGAAAATAGACATTAGTTATGAAGTTCACTTTATGTACGATCGCACTTTCTGAAATACTGTAGTAGTAGCAGCAACGATCTTAACATTTGGTGAAGTTGGCTACTCTGGACATATTTCCCTTGTCTTATCTACGTCGACATAGCTGGAAGTTGAATGGGCGGTTTGGGGATGACGTGTTTCTTTTGAATATGAGAATTTCTTCCGTGTGAACAATCGAGATGTAGAAAGTACACAGCGAGGAATGTCGGTATCAGGTGTTGAACAGTGGTTCTGCAACAATGTGTCCGATATTTCAGAAGATAAAAGTTGGCACCAAAGCACGAAGAAAATGTCTAATAAACATGGGTTCTACAGTGCCTACTCTCCGAGATCTAAAAACTTGTTTAAGGGACGGACAGACCACGAAATAATCCTAGTACAGGGTCATAATCGTTGTGCGCCCTGATAAACACGGCAAGCTAAGCCATCTTTTACTGGCGCAGATCACGGTCGCGCGTACACGGTTCAGCCAGTGGTGGCACGCACTTTTACCAAACATGTTCAATAATGTGTGCCGTACTTACAGTGCTAATAGCCGATGCTAAATATGTCCTCCCTCTTTTGTAACACACACCTGACATCTTCTGATGAAACAATGTCAACTTTTTATTATTATTTACGGAGCCTGTTTCCTTGAATCGTTTAGCGAGCCTCCCAATTGTACTGGCATTAGGCACAGGTCTCCCTGGAAACTTGACTGAAATTTTCGTCTCGTTTCAGAGCAAGACTTTCTGCTTTTCATATACGAATTATGGATATACACACATTTGCGCAATGTGAATTGGTGTCTAGGCATGATCAACAATCACAGTAATCACAATACTCACTAAACATGCAACACTAACGTCTAAGCTTTGCAGATACACGTCCATATGAATGACAAAACACGTGTGAACTAACGATATGAGTCAGCGGAGCGCGCCTACCACCGACTGATCCGTGTACGCGCTCCCGCCATCTGCGTCAGTCAAGCTGGCTTAGCTTGCCGTGTTTATCGGGGCGCACATAGATAATGACCCTGTATGATAGACACCACTGCCATGGAATACTGATATATCACGAGGAATAATGAAACTCCAAAATCTGGTTGTGAATATGAGCAGTGTCATCATATAGGCGCTGCGACAAACAGGCTCAGTTGTGTGGTTTAAGTCGTGTAGCTTTAGTCATGTTAGTTTCTGAACTGCTGTGCCCAAGATACTGGGTTCAAATCCGGCCGAAGTCGTCGGGTTTATTAAGAGCGTTAAAATCCTTCAGTATGCCTTCCTTCGGAGGGAAAGTAAAGCCGGCGGTCGCAAGTCATAGATTTAAGGCACGAAAAAGATCCTTTCACAGACTAAACTTGTGTGAAGCTAAATTTCTAAGTTAGATTTCGTTGGAACACTCTATCAAAAGTTCCAATGTTCACCAACAGGTGTTAGTGACATCTGGTAGCGAAAGTTGGAACTATTTGACATTGAAAGGAACTTGTAGCTCACCCTATGGGTGTCTGTTTGAAGCAGCTACAGCCTCTGGCGAGCCGAACATGTCCTCAAACACTCCCGGAACTAAAAGCCATACGATAAATAAATAAATAAATAAATAAATAGTCTTGTTAGTGTGCGTTTTTGTACAGTGCTCGCAACTCTGGGTACGTACCGTGATTTTTAATTACCAGAAGGATTAATTGCAATGAATGGACATTACACCGAAAACATCCAATGAGTAAGTGTTCACTCTCGGAAAGTAGGCACTGTAGGACCCATGTTCATTCAACATTTTATTCGTGTTTTGATTTATACTTTCACCTCCTAAAATATCGGACACTAATTTTTAAATACCCTATATAAACCATCCTCCCGCATTTGCTGTTATGCGGGCCCGACGCGATACAGTTCTGGCAGGGGCTATCGTCTCCTTTATTGTTTCAACACATTCTACAAACAAAGAAATATAATTATTCCCATTGACATTTCAGGAAAATGCAAGGTTTATCCTGTTCTACTGAGATGGTTTGGAAGATGTTGGTATACACGGCATCTTCTAATTCCCCCTGGTTAAGAGCTTGAGTTTTGTGAAACATACACCTTATCGTTTTATACAGGGTCTTTCATATAAAGTAAGAACGGCAAGCGGCAGTTTTGTTATCAGCTGCTATGGTGGCCTTGGCCGAGCTTGTGGCGCGCCACGGTCCCCTGCTTTAAGCGTTTATACAATCCTGTATGAAATATGACCTTATAAAAGATGCTGGAAGTGTCGTCCTTCCTGGGTTATACAGGCATTGTATCTGGTAACCACATTCTGGCTGACGCGAGTGAGTTCTGCCGCTGTAATGTGTCTGGTCTGTTATTTTACGTTTTTTATTGAGCACTGAGCCAGTAGTATCAAACTAATTTTCAATTACGAAAATCTGTACTAGTGAAGGTGGCACTTCATCAGAAAATTACTGAACAAATGTATCACGTACCCGCCAAGCCGACTCGTACTTAAAATAAGTTTATGTTCGACCCTGGCGAAATGTAAACATTATTATGTCAGAAATCTGTATTATAATGAGGCTCATTATAGTACAAGTTTCTCCCACCAATCGGAGCTCAAGAAACAGTTGTGTGACCAATTAGGTGAGGATAGCATCGCACCTGCGCTCACTTCCACGGCTCCCTATTTTAAATTTCACTGCGTTGCGAGTGTCATAGGGAGGTATTCCAGGAGGCCATGGTCAAATACAAGGTATTCTCTGCGTCCCATGCGCTCTGTTCAGAACATAAAACTGGTGAAATCTCGACAGATATTTATGAATAATTATGTTCGAACATAAAATAGTTATAATTATCGTGGAACATAAACAGTCGTATGCTACTCGCCTATAATGATAATTAAGACACGTTGTTGTTTGAGTCTTCAGTCTTTTGAGTGGTTTGATGCAGCCCTCCATGCCTCCCTGTCCTGAGCTAATCGTTTCATCTCTACATAGCTCCGACACCCTACATCCGAGGCAATCTGTTTAACATATTCTAACCTTGGTCTACCCCTACAGTTTTTGTCCTCGACCCTTCCTTCCATAACTAAGCTTGCTATTCCTGGGTGTCTTAGTATGTGTCCTACCAACCTATCTCTTCTCTTCATTAACAGTCGCCAGAAACATCTCTCCTCTCCCACTCGTCTTAATACCTCTTTGTTTGTAACCCTATCTACCCATCTGATCTTCATCATTCTCCTGTAACACCACATTTCATATGCTTCAATTCTCCTCTTTTCTGCTGCACCAATAGTCCAAGTTTCACTTCCATAGAGCGCCACGCTCCAGACAAAGGCTTTCAAAAATGACTTCCTAATACCTAAATCTATATTCGATGTCAGCAGATTCCTTTTTTGTAGAAATGCTTTCTTTTCCTGAGCCAACCTACTTTTTATATCCTCTTTGCTTCGTCCATCACTGGTTATTCTGCTTCCGAAGTAACAGAAGTCTGGAAATTATAAAAGTCGCTACGCTCGTTTTATAAACATACTCGTGTCTTAATTATTGCTATTGTCCGGCTTCGTGGCTAAATGGTTAGCCTGCTAGGCTTTGGCCCAAAGTGCCCCGGGTTCGATTCCCGGCCGAGCCATCAGGGATTTTAATATCCTGGGATTAATTGTCGTGGCCTGGGAACTGGGTGTATGTGTCTTCTTCATCGTCACCTCATCCTCGTTACGACGCGCAGGTCGCCCACGGGCGTCAACTAGAAAGACCTGCACTCGGCCTCTCAGGAGGCCACACGATGATCATCATCATCATTATTGCCATTATAGACTCGTTGCATAACGTACTATTAAACGCACATTTTAAACAAATTGTTGATATTTATGAAATCAGAGTGCAATTCGGCACTGTTGCGGGTAATTCTGTTTGAATATTCTTTTCAATGCACAATGGGTTGTGTGTGCCCCATGTGTACAGACTACCCGCCCGGCACTAGTGTTATGCTGGCTGTACGTGACACAGTTCTGACAGGAGCTATCTTCTTGTTTAATTCTTTAAAAACACTATTTAAACAAATACATATATTTCCGTTGACTTTTCAAGAATGGAAGATTTTTCCTGTACTATTGAGACGATTTGGAAGATTTTGGCACAAACCGCACCTTCTAACTACTTCTGGTTTAGAAGCTTGAGTTTTTTGTCGGAAGAACTTAGCGTATTATATAATCGACTAGCAGTTCGCCCCGGAATCACATTACGAGATAAGTGCCTTTTTTTGCGACGTCAATGAACTACGACCTATATCCGTTTTACTTCTCGGCATGATGGGTTAAAATCACTCACTGGACTATTAATTATATTATAATGGAAATAGCATGTGCAACGAATTCTTGTCAGACGTAATTTAAGAATGGCGAAGTGCATGAAACAAAAATCCCCCTTCCGTCCAATCTTAACTTGACTGTGTTTTCTGCGGAACGAAAAGTTCACAGGTGAAATGAAGAAAAGCAGAGTTGCACTTCCAGGGAAACTTCAAACACAACCACTCTTCTCTGAAGTCATAACTCGACACCCTTGCTCGACGCCAAATAATATGCGTACATATACTCGACACGAGTCGACAGTTTGCTGCTGGCTGTATCTGGGGTGATAGGCTCGCTAGCTGGACAGTAAACTGTCGTGGAAGACAGTAATTGAATGGGGATTGTTGGAAGAAATGAAAACGTAAAAACACTTAACCTACAGTGGATGATGTATTGAAGATAGACATATGCTATCACAGCCTCTTTTGTAGAACTTTTCAAGCTGAACAATTCTTACATTCATAGTATATAGATATTTTTTACGGTTTACCCAGCGAAAGCTAAGACACACGGACGGTGGGTTTTATTCAACATTCGCCGAAATCGTTACTGCTTGGCTTCCTTTTGTCATAAAGAAATTATTTCCTGCAGAAACCTTCCTCGAGAAATCCTTTACGGAATGGTGAAAACCGCATCAAAATCCATCCAGTGGTTCTCGAGATTACCCGGAACATCCAAGAATCGGGGTCTTTGTTTTATACAAAGTAGAGATATGATAGCCTACTTTCAAGGAAACAATAAGATTTGAAACAAGTACTGTAGCTCTGTGACCCTACTTATTTTAATTGCCTCTATCAACATATAAAATTTCAGTTTGATTTCTGTAATAGATTCGTAGATATTGAGAACCGTCTAAATATTTCAGATGGTCGCCATGTTGGATTTATATTGCCTATATGTAGGACTTAGAGTTATGTACTATTACATGATGATTATTGTGTATGTGTAGTAACCAAACGCCAATCGCATGTTTAGGACAAGATATGAAAATCACATTTTAAAATTTCGCACAGCTGCCATCTTGTGGTTATGAGAGCAATTGAAATAAATTAGATGCCAGTGGATTGAAATTTGCATAAGCAAATTCACTGCGCTCGGATGATTAAATCGCGAGAAACGTCAATTTCAATATTTATATTTCGCGTCTCCGCCATGTTGGATTTGTGCCCACCAGGTTATCGAAAGTCCCATAGATGAACTTATGTTCATAGCCTCTATCAACATACAACATTTCAGTTTGATTGCTATCATAGGTTAGTAGATATTGAGAACCGTCTAAATATCTTGGTTGGTCGCCATGTTGGATTTTTATATATGTAGGCCATAGAGTTATGTACTATTAGATGACGATTATTGCGTAGGTTCATTATTCATACACAAGAAATAAAATCTTAATTTTGAAATTGCGCACTGCCACCATCTTTAGGTTATGTGAACAATTGAAATAAATTAGTTGTCAGTGCATTATAAAGTGCATAAACATTTACTGTACCATACTTCACTGTGCTCAGATGGTTAGATCGCGAGAAAAGTATATTTAAATGTTTCAATTTCGATTGACAGCCATGTTAGTTTTGTAGTCAACAGGCTTTCTCCAGCCGATTAGAAGTTGTTAGGGGGTATACACAGACATACGCACACACACACGGACAAAAGGTGATCTCATAAGCCTATTTTTTTCATAAAATAAAAATAGGCTAAAAATATATATGTAGGCCTACCATTAGGAACCTGAAATTCCGTCAATTAATTTGGAGCAAACGCACCATTTCGGAAATGTTAAAGATTTTGATAATTCCGGTGCCCCTTAATAGAACAAAATGTTAATCTAATCATCATATCTAGCTTAATAATTATTATTATATTAGTAAAAATATCCTCAAATAAAGCATATACATTTAAAATTTGACGATGGCAATATTAGTATATGTTGTTTGAGTCTTCAGTGTTTTGACAGGTTTGATGCTGCTTTCCATCCCTCCCTGTCCTGTGATAATCGTTTCATCTCTACGTAGCTATTTTTTTAACACCACACCTTACATCCAAGGTAATCTGTTTATCGAATTCTACCCTTGGTCTACCCGTACAGTTCTTATCCTCGATCCTTCCTTCCATAACTGAGTTTGCTATTCCTGGATGTCTTACAGTAGTATATGTTCCACAACCTATCTCTTCTCTTTATTAGCAGTCTCCAGAAACATCTCTCCTCTCCCAGTCGTCTTAATACGACTTCATTTGTTACTCTACTGTATCTACCCATCTGATCTTGATCATTCTCCTGTAACACCACATTTCAAAAGCTTCAATTCTCCTCTTTTCTGCTGCACCAATAGTGCAAGTTTTACATCCATAGAGCACCATGCTCCAGACAAAAGCTTTCAAAAATGATTTTCTGATATATAAAACTTTTTTTTTTTCTGTTGAGATGCTTTTCTTGCCTGAGACAACCTAATTTTTATATCGTATTTGGTTCGTCCTTCATTGGTTGTTTAGCTGAAATCTCCTACTTCCTTAAGTATATATCTCTCGTTAAATAAAATCCAAAGGAAAGAAAAGTTTCAAAATGACGTCCAACTACTTATCAACAAAGATGAAGTATATTTTCAGTATTAACTAGTTTTCTATTAATACAAACTGACGATGGCTCCAAAGAGAGCCGAAACATGTACTTTTGAATGAATAGACGTCTAATGAAAGGCATTGTAATAATTTCTAATTCCGTACTGAGGGCTGGTACGGGGTACACTCAGCCTCGTGAGGCAAAGCTGGGAAGAGGTGGATTCGAATCCCACCTAAGCTATCCCGAAAGTGATTTTACCGTGGTTTCCCCGCTTCTACTCCAGGAAAATGCTGGGATGGTTTTTAACTTAAGGCCACGGTCGCTCCCTTCCCAAACCTATCCCCAATTTGAAAATACAGACACTAGTGCAGTGATCACTAGGAATCGGACTTTTCGAAAATATGCGCATATCCAAATGCATATTTTGAGGGCTTATTGTATTTATTGCATATCCTGAATATAACACCATATTTTAGCATGTACAGTTGAAATTAAGTTCAATTTAAAACATCTTGAGCAAAATTGGTTTCGCCTGCGTGTTGGACATCCCTTGTAAGCAACTTTATGAGCAACAGATAACGTGATTACAGTATTTTACGCAAGCATGCTGCCTCAAAATGCCTTAAGAGATGAGCAGCAGAAAGTATTTATTAAATCAGTGGGTATATAACAAAAGAGAAACTGTTCCGCCTAGTCAATACATTTATTTAAACAAGTTATAAACTTGTTATTATATGGTACATGTTTCGGGGCCTCTAGTACTGGTCCCTTCTTCAGCCATAAATTAAGATGTAAAATCCAGCATAATTAAAGATATCAAAAAATTCATAAAATGATGAGTGAATGGATGAAATGAGGTGAAAAAGAACATATTAACCATGAGAAGTAACATGAGTGCGCATCAATAAATTTTACACCATTGGTAGTGCTAGGTTCTTGTGAATAAACACTGTTCTAATGTTTGTGCGTGTGAAAATCACTTCACTTGGGATGTATGGCCTGTTGTTTACAATGCTGTTGACTGAAACTTGCTGTTCAAACTAGGGCTTCTGAGCTTATAGTACTAGAGGCCCCGAAACATGTACCATATAATAACAAGTTTATAACTTGTTTTAAATAAATGTATTGACTAGGCGGAGCAGTTTCTCTTTTGTTATATAGTGACTCTGTCAATACGGAAATGAACTTCTTTCAGAGCACAATTTAAATCAGTGGGTGTCAGGTAATAGTGATTATTCAAATGATGGCGTTGTCATCTATTGTCAAATATGTTCGAAGGAAGTGAAATGTGAAATGTGAAAAGAGATTAAACTTGGACAACATGCAAACACGACTGCACATATTGCGGCAAGAGAGGAGTGAATAAGATTGGATTATTGTTACGTACATATTTTTCAAATTTTAATGCATATTTTCTACATTTTTAGTGCATAAAATGTCTCGTCCTTAGTCATCACAATAATACCGTACAGGTTATCTCACAAATTCAACACACGCCCATATACACGGGGCTATAAATGACCACGATGTCGCAGCGCCTAGAATAAACAACAACAATAACATCAAAAATACTATCAAATTGTTGTTGATGATTCATTTAGGGGTTTTGCGACATGTACGTGTGGAATTTGATAACCTGTGTTATTGTGATGGCTGTATTCGTGTGTGTAGTTTTAATTCAGATGAGGATTGGGAAGGAGGCGGCCTAATTTAGGAACTATCCCGACATTCACCTGGAGTAGAAGTGGGAAACCACGGAAAACCGCTTCCAGGATGGTTGAGGTGGGGGATCGAACCCGCCTCTGCTCAGTTTTGTTTCACTCACGAGGCCGACTGTACCCCGTTCCAGTCCTCAGAACAGAATTAAATTTCTTGGCAGAGCCGTGAATCGAACCTCGAAGACTCCGTGGTGACAGCCAAGGGTGGTAGTTATATCAATTTAACTGCCACTGAAATAATTATTCTGTATGATACCGTTTTGATTTTTGATTTAACGTAGGCTATATGTCTCCGAGTGTAAAATTGGGCCATAACCTAATGACAGGGGCAGATGGCCTCACTGTTCCGCCCCTTTAAAACAACAATAACCTAATGACCCACTTGTCAGTCGAGTGGGAGAGTCTGAAGCATGGCCTACTACAACCCCCACTATTATAATATTATCACCATATCAATCAGCATCAAGCCTTGTTACCATGGCAACCGGCCAGCTAGAGTCGACTAGCGATCGATAAAGCACACACACATATATATATACATTGCTGCTAAACGGTTCAACACGGAGGACTTTGCTTCAAACAATCGTTGGTACAAACCAACGATCGATGAGAAGAACCCACACCCCATTTCCACACCCATTCCAATCTTTCGCGGGGTGACAGTAGCCTGCCCATTCCAACACAATTCAAACTTAAAACAAGTTATAATAGTATTATTTCTTACCTTTTCTAGATGTAAGGTCGCACTATGAAAGCACATTTTCTCCGCGGAAATTAAATCCCGGTTACACACGACGGAAAAGCAAAGAGCTTTATAGTTAATACGTCCTCACCCGGCCATGGCTGAATGGCGAATGGGCCAGAAAAGTACGACGCGAGCGCCTACTACGGCCGGAACTAGAATCAATACGCACTGAACGTCTGTCTTCGGTTTTAAGCGTGATTGTTAATTGCATTAAAACGTGCTGTTACCTTGCTCTTTGATACAGCAAATAATTCAGAACTGTCACACGATATAACAGGCTTCATTTCGACACCTGAGCGCAGTTAAATTATTCATTGTTTTATATCTGAACAAAGACAACCATGAGGGCCCGCAGGATTTAATTCCAGGGGGGAGGGGGGGGGAGTAATATTTTTCATTTCATTATCTACCTGTCACCAGGTGATGATGAGACGTATCCCCCCCGCAATTTTCGTTTCATTTCTTATTTGCTTCGTGTTATTCATTATTTGACTGCTCTGAAATCGTTGATGATGATGATGATGATGATGATGATAATTGTTGTTTTGAGGGGCCTAACATCGAGGTTATCGGCCCCTAATGGTTTGGGTGATAGTGAAAGATGAGCTGAGAATTAAAACTATAACTAATACTAACTACAAACTTACATAGCCTGTTAGAAGAAGAAATGGTAAACAAATAAAGGATAAGGCAAATAAAGGACAGGAAGAAAAGAAATGCCCTCAACCCTCGAAGAATTAGGATTGAGGGACTTGGGAGGAAGGAGAGCCATGATATACAGATAGGAAAGGGAGAGAGGAGAGGGCCCACCCCAAGGTCAAAAGAAAGAGAGGACAAAACGGACTCAGCTCAGGAATCCCCTAGGATTGCCAACTCCCAAACTCACCAGCCGTGAGCCCTTGAGGGTGTAGCACTATCCAGGGTGCACCAGAAGTTGTGGGGCTACATACACCCTGCCTCCTTGAGGGCTTTGTGCAGAAGGCGGGAGATAACATGAAATGAAAAAGAAGGCTGACCCCTCGATGAATGAGGGTATCAGGAAAGATTTTCTAAATAACTAGAGATATTTTCAAATAATCCCAAATTGATAAGTTAAATAAAACTGTGGAACTATCACATCTAAATCAGTAACTTCAATTGATGTGACAATGAAAAATCAAAATATTCTCGGGATTCCAGGTGGGGGGTCACGGCACCTCCTTGACCCCCCCGCCTCAAGCGGGCGCCCATGAGACAACCGGGTTTTTAAAATAATTACTCATGTGCCTTGTCTTTTATCCATCTTTAATATTGTTGTCGCTGTTGCTTTGCGACATTGTGGTCATGTCAGTCCATATACTGTACTGGGTGTGGATTGAATGTGTCTGGTTAGGCCTACCTATGTCAATAATAATTTCGACAACCAGATTAGTTAGAAAATTCATGAATATTAATGAAAACAATTGTTTTCGTATAATCTGTTGCCATTTCCAAGGTAATGTTCTAAGAGAAGTAAAATAAAAATAATACTAATATATTGTTTGTCTACCCCTTATTATTTCCGTTACCAATGGCGTCGGGGATGAGATGCGATGCAAGGCTATGTGGCGGGTGGTTTTTACAACCGGATGTCCTTCCTGGTGCCAACCTCATGACACGAGTTAATAAAAGATGACATGAATGAAGCTGAATGAAACTGGGCAAGCATAGGGAAGTGGCTGAGGCCTGTCACAAGGTACCATCCCAGAATTTGCATGGAGTTGAAAATGGAAAGCACGGAAAACCATTTCAAGGACTACCGACGGTGGGGATCGAACCCACATCTGCAGAGTCCACAGAGAGCTTGGCCCCATGACCTAGCGCTGCGCGTTATCGAGCGTATTAACAATAATAATAATCATTCTTGGCTGAGGCCCGGGTTCAATTTTCGGCTCTGCCAAGAAATTTTAATTCTGATCTGAGGGCTGGAACAGGGTACACTCAGCCTCGTGGGGCAAAACTTAGAAGAGGCGGGTTCGATTCCTACTCCAGGTGAATGCCGGGATGGTTCTTAAGCAAGTTGTTCCGTGAAGAACTAAATAGCCTATTTTCATATAGGCTATCCTACTTATATTGATTGCCTCTATCAACACACAAATTCTCAGTTTGATTGCTGTAATATATTCGTAGATATTGAGAACCGTCTAATAATTTCGGATGGTCACCATGTTGGATTCGTGGGACGTAATAAAATTTGAAGGGCACAGTCGTGGTCGGCCGAATTAGTGCTATAATCTTACCGAGTTTCATTGGAATCGCTGCAGCCGTTTAGAAGTTATTAGGAGGGCGACAGACACTCACACGCGGACGCACACACACATAAACAGGACAAAAGGTGATCTCATAAGCCTATTTTTGTCATAAATGAAAATGGGCTAAAAGTGGCCACGGCCGCCACTTTCACAATCCTCATCCGAATTACAACTATACACACTAATACAATAATACAGATTTATCAGACAAATTCCACACACACCCAAGTATACAGGGCTACAAGACCACGATGTCGCAAAGTCCCTCAATGAATCAACAACAACAGAAAATGAAAAAATGACTGCAGTACGGGAGAACTCTGGAAATACTAAAGCTCTTACAATCCTAAATCGAATAGAATTCTCAGAGTTGAAGAGGTTATTGCTTAGGTTATCACTAGGGCTCAGATTTTAGGTCAAATGCCTATTTTGTTCCTTTAAGGGTGGAAAGTAGGCGATGAGACATATTTGCGCTCCACGAAAAGTTATCGATTCGTATGAAGTTTATTGGTGCCCTAAACTACCTATTTACAGTATTGGCCCGAAAATAAGCCGTCCCCGGATATAAGTCGTACCCTTAATTTTCGAAGAGGAAAAAGGAAAAAAAATTACAGTCAGTCTGAAAGACTAGACGTTATGTCATTTCAAATGACGCATGCTACGAATGCTACACATGTTAGAAAGGCTCAGGAGGGCTTCTCGCTTCGCTCGAAGCCCCAGGACTCTTTCAACAGACTCCATTACCCATTAACTTAGGCTTCTCGCACGGGCACCTCTTTAAGGGTCACCCTGTATTTGAGTCTGACATCTTTTACTACTCTTTAACAGTCACCCATTATTTGAATCTGATATATCGCAAACCACTTTAAGGGGCACCCTGTGTTTGAATTGAATCTAACATACTGTACACCTCTTTAGGAGACACCCTGTATTCTTATCTGGCATATTGTATATCTCTTTAGAAATCACCCTGTATTCTTGTGTGACATCGTGTACACCTCTTTAGGAGTCACCCTTTATTCTTGTCTGACATCTTGTGCACCTCTTTAGGAGTCACCCTGTATTCTTCTATGCCATCTTGTACACCTCTTTAAGAGTCACCTTGTATTCTTATCTGGCATCTTGTATATCTCTTTAGGAGTCGCCCTGTATTCGTGTGTGACATCTTGTACACCTCTTTAGGAGTCACCCTGTAATCTTGTCTGACATCTTGTACACCTCTTTAGGGGTCACCCTGTATTCTTCTCTGCCATCTTGTACACCTCTTTAAGAGTCACCTTGTATTCTTATCTGGCATCTTGTATATCTATTTAGGAGTCACCCTGTATTGTTATCTGGCATCGTGTACTGTATTTTGCTCTGACATCCTGCACACCCCTTTATGGCATCTTGTATAGCTCTTTAGAAGTCACCCTGTATTCTTGTGTTCGCTTCGCTCAAAGCCCCAGGTTGCTCGACGCCCCAGGACTCTTTCAACTGACTCCAATAACCATTAGTAGCTTCTGCTTCCCGCGTGGCTGCATGACGTCACTCACTCGCTTCCCACGCGGCTGCATGACGTCACTTCCGTCTCCGTATCCGTCTCCGTAACGCATAACGTTGGACCCAAGCAACGCACAACTGCAAGTTTGAAGGCTCCATCGTAAGTACGCCGAATTCCTTTGCTTGATGAAGCTTGTCGCTCTACCGGTAAATGATCACTCATTTTTGCGTTCAACAGGCTTTCTGAAACAATGCCGTGTTACCGAATAACAATGTCACCGCCAAAACAAAATTTCGCATTGTTGTCATTAAATGCTGCTAGTTCCTTGCTGTGTTCTTACTAATGAGCATTCCTTTTTAAACAGTACATGACCACTGATCTCTATACATGGATGGCTGGTAACTAAGGCAGCAGTAAACCGAATAGACGATGACAGGTATAGCAAGATGGCAGCGAGCGCATGGTGCAATATTGCGAATCCGTCTCTGTGATTGGTTACTGGTAGTTTGATGTTATACATGTATTATACTGGCAGTAAATATTTTGTGTTTCTTGTAGTTGTAAAATGGCTGAATTTGGTTATTTAAAGCGTAAAATCATAGTTTTAAGTACCGGTTTGGTGACCCATGATCTCAGGCAAGCCGGTAATAGGTCACTTCCCCGTAATTTTGAAGTTATTTTGAAGTTAAGTATACATATGCGGTGGTGCTGAAGCAGACGTGATCGGGCTAGGCTATTGCGTGTTTAAATTCGATCCTATTTCAGTGTTTTTCGGTTCTGGGTGCGAATAGTTCGCTTAATATTTGTAAAACGGTGGGGAGAGTTTATTTTGAGTAGGTTTTTAGTTGTGTTAAGTTGTATGTGGAGCTGAGGAGAGAAATTGGTTTGGCTTATTGTGCGTTTTTGGCTTTGATCTACTTCCCGTTATATTAAGTTTATTGTGCTGCTAGCGTGATTAAAAGCTGTAGTATTTGATGTCGAGTGCTGGGACTACATGGGGGAAGTGTTGGTTATTTCATGGAAACAGGAATTCATTACCAAGCACCGATTACGATACCGGTATGTCGAATCTGAGCCTGTATAGTGAGCTACGTTTATAGGTAAATCATTTGAAGAATGCTTAATTTCGTGGCATATATACATGTATACCGTATATACAATTTACAAGAATGTTTCCAGAAATTGTTTTTCACTTGTTACTCTGTTACTGATCGCTAATTGCGTGTACTCAGCACCAAAGTTGATATTTGTCAGCCGTTATTATACTGTACATTCATTTTTATTGATATTCCGGAGATTTACTGACTTCGGAATGACGTGTCAGTGATCCCAATGCCCTTATGCTATGAGTGTACATATCTCTATATTTTTATTTGCTCCAAAGCACCATTAATTACGATTTTAAACTGACTAGACTATCATTGCTTCCCCATAAGGAGAGCTCGATAATGGGCACTCCAACATGGTGGACCGCGCGCTCAACCTGGCGTACTTTCTCGTGCAGCGGAGAGCTGCCATCAGCAATCCATGTATAGAGATCAGTGTACATGACATATAAAAGTGTATAGTGCCGCCATCGTTACTTCTGACTAGACAGTTCACCGGCTGGCGATACAGTGTTGCCAGTCCACTAACGTGAATCAGCTGACTTACATGATTATAGCCGTAAAGTTAACAAAACTCGCGTAATGTAAACAGACATGTTTACACACAACATCATACTCGTGAATAAGTATATACAGGGTCTTTATATTCGCTTGGCAAGGACATTCTCGCTCACGCGCTCCGCCAGTGACGGCTCAGTTCCCGGCTGCCGCGCGCGCGTATAAACGGCAGAATACGGTGCTGAAAATCAGTATCATGCATTTTTAGCCTATTTTCAATTTTGAAAAAATAGGCTTATTAGATCACCTTTTGTCCGTGTGTGTGTGCGTGTGTGTGTGCGTGTGTGAGTGTGAGTGTGTGTGTGTGTCCCCCTAATAAAATCTAAACGGCTGGAGCGATTTCAATGAAACTCGGTAAGTTCATAGCACTATTCCTGGCGACCTCGACCGTGCCCTTCAAGTTTTGTTACGTCTCACCAATCCAACATGGCGGCTGTGCGAACTATGTCACTAGCATTCAATATCTCCGAAACTATTACCCATATCGCCCTGCAATTTTGTTCGGTGATAAAGGGCACTACTAGAAGTTCATCTATGAGACTTTCAAAAACCTGGTGACTATAAAACCAACATGGCGGCCAAGCGAAGTTGAGACGTTTAAATAGACTTTCCTCGCGATTTAACCATCCAAATGTAATGAAACTTGGTACAGCAAATGTTTATACACATTGTAATGCACTGGAGTCTAATTTAGTTCAATTGTTTACATAACATCAAAATGGCGACTGTGCGAAATATTTCACTGACATTCTATATCTCCGAAACTATTACAGATATCACCCTGCAATTTTGTACGGTGATAAAGGGTACTGATACAAGTTTACCTATGTATATTTCATAAACCTGTAAAGTACAAAACGAACATGGCGACCAAGCGAATTTAAAATATTTTAATAGACTTTCCTCGTGATTTAACTCTCTGAGCGCAGTGAAATGTGGTACAGTAAATTATTCTGCAGCTTGTAATGCACTGCCATCTAATTTAATTCAATTGTTTACAAAACCTCAAGATGGCGGCTGTGCGAAATTTTAAAATTAAGTTTTAATTTCTTGTGTCGTAATCATGCGATCGAAGTGAAAGTTTGAATAATGAACCTAGGCAATAATTGTCCTTGAATGGTACATAACTCTATGGCCTATACATATAACAATCCTAAATGGCGAGCTTTCGAAATATTTAGACGGTTCTCAATATCTATGAATCTTTTACAGCAACCAAACTGATTTTTTTAATGTTCATAGAGACTATGGATATATTGAACCCGTTGAGCTATGGTTCATGTGATATTTTTTTATGACAGAGCATTTATGATGGGATGTTGTACTTTTGAACACTGCCAGGAAGCCACGTGAAGCTGAGAGATCACGCGATACTTTTTGAAGTAGCGGTGAATCGCACTTTTGACTTTGGTGAACACTGTTAATTATTTATCTGAGGTCTTATTAATTATTTTTATCTTTCCACAAGACTCAGAATATTCCATTTCGTCATGCTGCATTATTAAAACATTTTGGAGAATGTTTATTTTTACTTTAGGTAAGGTAATACCCTTGCAGATACGCAAAAAGGAACATAAGTAGTCACTCAACGACTTCGTTTTGACGACCTACTTTCTAGAGACACCCAGTACCTGGCACTGCGTCTTGAGAATCCGCCTTGTGTAGGCGTGGAATTACATTTGTCCTACGAGACGTAGAAGAATATCCGCTGTTTAGCGTTAAAAGTGATTATAAGGTGCCATCGAGCACGCTAATACTATTATTCACTGTTGTTGAAGCCCAGTGAACTAATGAAGAAGTTTGGAAAATAATTATTGGCAAGTATAGTGTATTGCACAACATTGCTGTAACACCACATTTTACCCACGCGTATGTGGAGGGCAGATGCCTAGTGGAAATATACAGGTAATAGTGTTACAATTATCCTGAATAAGTGTGATTATAATTGTGTGAGATATTTAAATTGCCATAGTGTAAATTTCATTTTCAAAACGTCGTATAATTCACGGATGCTGCGTGATACAAAAGTAGCGTTACTAGCACGTGCAGAATTGTAAAACAGTGTTAGCTCACATGCTAATCCACATCTGCAAAATTAAGGCTGTGTCGTATTTTATAATTGAAGCCTATGACATTCACGACAAACATTATAATTTTGAAAGTGAGAGGATGAATTCTTACGCAACTTATTTCACTACCCACGTGATTGGACTTTTCTTCACCATAGTTGAAGCAGTCACCATGGGCTAATACCATCCCGGTATGAGGGTGACGTTTCTACGGGAACCAGCATGATGGTGGAACTTCCAGGACGATGAACGAGAAGGAAGGAGCCAAAAATGCAATTTCCAGGCATATCCACGAAGTTGTCGACAGGGACAAATCGAACCCTGGTCTTTGGAGGAGCCCAGATGGGAATCCTGATGAGGAGGATACCGATCCAGAGAGCCAGAGAGGATTTTGTACAACCCTTGTTGTGGAATAGAGAGCTGAGTGAGAGCTCCTCCATTTCGTGAGTTTTTGTCACACCCCTTCCTTGTTCTAGTTTCTGGTGATATAGTAGATTTAATGTAGTTTGTGAACCAACCGCACTCAGTGTCAGCCATTTTTCTAGGTAGGGATGTAACTAGATTAGTTAGTTGTCATTTATTTCAGTTTAGATTGAGACACCCTTGGGGTCAGACATTTTGGTCAGCCCTGGTGCAGCCTGATGAACGTCGTAGAACGTCAATGCCTACTTTTTGCTGAACCTGACGGTAGTCATTTTGAGGCTATTTTGTTCAACCCTACTTGGGGTAATTTTCAAGTCTTTGCTGACATTAGTTATGGCAATCAGATGCCATGGTTATTAATTGACTGCATTCTTTGCAGCCATCCTTTGTTATACCCCTGACTGTCGTTAGAACGGTCGTATCATTTAGGTAGTCGACTGTAACTACCAGTTTTGTAAATGCATTATATTTCATTTTGAATAAAGCTCAGAAGCTATTCTTGGTCAAGTTTGAACCTAACAACTAGAAGGAATGTTTCGTTGCCCAGCATCGAACTCAGTTCCCAACGTATCATTAAGCAGATCTAGTGTGTGAATCTGCGCCACAATTATCATTTTTGCTTGTGTCATGTAAGACACGTTTTTTTATGTACTATCAACTACTGAATTGTATGTTTAAAGCAAAGAGCTTCAGTTATTGTAAGATTACTTTCATTTAGACGTCTTTGGTAGAAAGACGGAATTATATTGTTATATTCAGATTTATTGAGTGTGTTTTATACACGGACTCTTTAGAGGTCCGTAACCTATGGTAAAGTTTTTTTAAGAACTGGCCAGGTGCAGTTTTGTATTGATTAAATCGCCGGCTTTGAATAAACTGGTTATGTAACCCAGTGACCTGAAAGCACGCCTGCTTCATTGTGAGACAAAACTACTATTGACAAGGACAGAGTACGATTTGTATTCGCATTTCCTTTCATTGCTATTTTGCTTATGGAAATCAGTTTCCACTCTTGTATTTGATCACATATTTTATGGATCGTTTTTTGTTAGTTAAACGCTCTGTTGCGTGTACTGTCGTCTGACAGGTACAGTTATGTCATGTTTCCTATAGTATGCTGAAGGCTACCCTGTTGTAGCAGGATGTTATTGTATGAAGGTATTTTGAGTATGCCTTGTCCGGGACTGATCCCGTTGATCAGATGTTATTGGAAGGTAACTGTTGTGTACAGGCCTATCCCAGAGTTGTTGAACGCGAGCTTAGCGCCGCTGGTAACCCGTGTTATTTTGTGTCCGAGTTGTTGTACTCGTTGATTATATTCCGACTGTTGAGTCGAGGCTTTTTGGTGGAGAATGATCTCATTGGAGACACTCCGTGCCCAGGCTATTGTCAATGTTATTCGCCATAAACCTACATCTTAATAATAAGACGCATAATTGTTGTAAAACCAGTCTAACTAACGATTCTTTCTATCTAACTTTGTTCTTTGCATTCTGGAACTGTTGACATAGCCGTGCAGTTGAAGATAATTTCCTTGTGAGGAAATGACTAGGACAGTTGACATTTTTGTAGCGACCTGAAACATGCGCGAACCAAGAGTTCGTAGCTTGTGGAGCTCAGGCCATGCGATGTCAGACGTGGTCTCAACTACGCATTCGTCACCGTAACTATACACATTAGATGACTATGGTTTACAAAGAGTAAACCAATGTGCAGGCAGGAATTTTTAATAAAACTACTGTGTCTATTTCATTACTTATTTAT
Source organism: Meconema thalassinum (assembly GCA_946902985.2). Lineage (NCBI taxonomy): Eukaryota > Metazoa > Arthropoda > Insecta > Orthoptera > Tettigoniidae > Meconema > Meconema thalassinum. The sequence continues at coordinate 129,931,965 of OX336388.2, forward strand.
GATGTCAAGTGTATAAATCCTACATGTTACTTTTTGTGTGCTGTTAGCACATAGTTATTAAGCATAATTAAATTGTTTGTTTTTCATGGCTGTACACTTAGCTTTTGGATGCAATTGTTTTCTTTTACGGACGTCATCGCCGTAAATTTTGTTAATTGATAGGACTTAGCTAGATGAATTAACGTTAAATGTAAATGTCGAAATGGTACCATCCTAACTTAGATTTGTTTTTCTACCCTGTTAAATGTAAATTCAGATATTAGCTTAATCATGTAACTTGAACTAGGGACTTGCGTTGTACCATATTCTTAGCGTTGCTGTTGTTGCTTTATTATTGTGAGTTAGATCTTTCGCGAGGGTTTTCCGTGTCTTCTCAGGTAGGGACCTGCTCTTTATTTTTGTTTATTTATTAGTTTGCGGACTAGCCGATTATAACCCTCCGAACTAGGCTAGGGGCTTGTGAATTTTATTAATAAATTTTCACGGTGTTTTACTTAAGTCTGGATGTTTATTTTCTCAGTCTAGTTTTAAGGTGAACCTTTCCTTAGGTGGTCTATGACCATCGTCACCATGTACCACGGTCCCTGTGGACTACGGACTCTCGTGCCGCTTTAGCCTTTATGGAAGGTCACCTGATCCTCACGGTAATTTTATTCGATTTATGGGACGTTAGGAAAGTCATCGTGTTTGTTGACTCGACCTTTGACGGTCTCAATATGTTCACCTATAGGACTTTCAGTAACCTGGTGAGCACAAATCCAACATGGCGGCGACGTGAAGTATAAATATTTAAATGGACGTTTCTCGCGAATTAACTATCCGAGTGCCGTGAAACGTTGCACGTTAAATGCTTATACAAATGTTGATCCACTGGCATCTAATATATTTCAATTGTTTGCATAATCACAAGATGGCTCCTGTGCGTAATTTTAAAAACTCGTTTTTACTTCTTGTGTTCTAATCATGCGATTGAAGTTTGAATACCACACGTACACAATAATCTTAATGTAATAGTACAAAAATAAAAATCCAACCTCGCGACCATCTGAAATATTTAGACGGTTCTCAATATCTACGAATCTATTACAGAAATTAAACTGAAATTTTGTATGTTGATAAAGGCAATTAACATGAGCAGGATATATGAAAATAGGCTGTATAGTTCTTCACGGAACTACTTGTTACTCACCATGCTTACAGTAGATGCTGAAAATGTTCCCCATCCGCTGCCAAACATTACCGGCATCTCCTTATGAAGTGTCTGGTTACTCTGGTTAATTTAGCTTCAGTAAGGAAATAACGACATTTACGTCTATTTTTATTGTTTACTGAACCTGTACATTTGAATCTCTTAGCCAGTTGATTTATTGTCCAATTTATAGGAATGGGTCCCCCTGGAAATGTCATTCGAAACGTTTGTCTTGTTTTAGCGCAAGTTATGAGCGGCACGTAGGCTTTTGTGCAAACCTTCGCTCGACCTTGGCCACCGGTCCCAGGCCAGGTTGGCGCGTGGTCACCAGCCATATTCACTCGCTCTTTTGCAGACGTCCGAGCTCTGAGCTAATTGGGTGTTTCTGTCTTTCAGTGTTTTATAAAGCTACTGTGTACCCGTACTGTATATCGTATTGTGTAGTCTTTTATTGTGATTGTGTATAGTGCTGTAATGCCTTATGTGGAATATTCGTTACGTGAACGTGTATATCTGCACAATACGTACATAAATTGCAGGAAATCGTGCGCTATAAAAAAATAGAACAAGACAAAAGTTTCGAGTGAGATTTCCAGGGGGACCCATTCCTGTAAATCGGACAATAAGACAGCTGGCTAAGAGATTCAAATGTACAGGTTCAGTAAACAATAAAAATAGATGTAAATGTCGTTATTTCCTTACTGAAGCTAAATTAACCAGAGTAACCGGAAACTTCATAAGGAGATGCTGGTAATGTTTGGCAGCGGATGGGGAACATTTTCAGCATCTACTGTAAGCATGGTGAGTAAAAATGCATGATACTGATTTTCAGCACCGTATTCTGCCGTCTGTACGCGCGCGCGGCAGCCGGGAACTGAGCTGTCACTGGCTGAGCGAGTGAGCGAGAATGTCCTTGCCAAGCAAATATAAAGACCCTGTAGTAGCAGAAATTACACATATACTGCGGTTAATAGAATATTTCTGATAATAAAGCAGAAAACAATTGTAACAAATAAATTACTCACCATTACCGCCTCACGTCCGGGGTCGAAGATAATCCAAGTTCGAGAAAATGTATTATAAAACCTATCATGGGGACACACCACTCATTTCGGAGTCATGTCGTCACGTAAAGAAATGTTGTGGCTCGTCAGCCACTCAATGAGCACATTCTTTCTTGCTGCCATTTTTGGAGCTTTGTCGTGAATGACACTATGATACGGGACATTGTCCATAACAATATTGTGCTCTTCTCAGGCAAGTTTTTCAGCAATATTTCTTCAAACCATTTCCTCTCTTGGCGCTTGTCTTCCTCGTGCTACACCCCGGCATGACATTATCACACACACGCACGGCAGAAATAACACAAACACTCACTGGCCTAAAGCTAACCTACAACTACACGTAATTTTACTACACTATGTCAAACGACAAACAAATACTAAGCTATTAAATAACAACAGACTAGAATAATATCAAAAAGAAAAATATACGAGAAATACGAGAATACACAAAGACCGCCAATGAAACAGCTGACAACAACATGTGAACGCAAGATGCTAGCTGTATGTTTTTATATGTAGCGAATATAAGTCGCACCCAGATTTTTTACCCAAATAATTTTAATAAAAAGTGCGGCTTATTTTGGGGCCAATATGGTAACCCGTTGGTGTCTATTTTATATTGTTAGTACCTAAAAGGCATAAAAGTGTATTTTCAGTGTGTTGCTGAGAAGCTATGTTGGAAATTTACGGTGTTATTAACCCTGCGTTACCCGCGCTAACAAAGTTACACTAATGCCCACGCACGAACTCAGAGTCCGTGTTTTCTTTTCATTGTTAAAATTTGGTTATAATGGAAAAAAATGATATTTTTGGCAAACTCTAATTTACATAAGTAGTACAGAAGTATGCTAGTGGCAATTACCTGTTTAATTAAGTACAAGCCTATAATATGTGTAATTATCAACTAAAAACGTATAACTAAAGAACTAATAACTGAAAGAAACTTTTTACTGGAAATAAGTTATCAAACAACATTGCTTTTGAAAATGTCTTAGAAAACGTGAATGTAAAGAAATCTGTTCGGTTAGCATGATGCCAACTCTGTAATCATCTGACACTTTTACACATACACACTGACACTTTTTAGTCTGAATCTGTTTCTTCCAGAAGAACATCAAATATATCGGGTTCACTTGACACTTAATTTAGTAGATGAAGGATCCTATTCTCCTCATTATGATTCATTTTGTTAAGGATTTAGACATAACAGTCTATACTAAAAAAGTTGAAAAAGCACAAACACATTTACTCACGCACGGAATGACAGACTGGGTTTGGAGAATACAGCACTGTTACAACTCAAGGTCACAACGCAGACTGATCGAAACAGTAGGGGTGAGGTTGGAGGGTAGGAAACGGAAGCTATACCGGCTCGCCGCACTTTTAGCCAACTTATAGCTATGTAATAACAAACACAACCTACGCCCGGATTGTGAGACCGTGCGCGAGTAACGCAGGGTTATATTAACGCAAATAAGTTTCTGTACTATGGAAACTGTAATTGAAAAGATTAGAATACATAAAGGAGAAACAAGTACTGAATCTTGTCTTTCGACTACTGTATACTGCAGTTTATTGCGCTCCGAAGGTCACTTTCCTAGAGATTGAAGAGGGTGGAGAGACAACACAAGTGAAAGTTGTCAGGAATGCAAAGAAGGTGCAACATCTGTTTGAGTTGAAAGGTGTTTTTATGCTTTAAAAAGATTTTGACGGATAAAAGTCATAGTCTGACCGATGACAATTTGGAAAACATGTTAGTAATATACTGTGCAGCGAATTATGGTAGTGGACATTAACCAAAATATGAAAACAATCTCCACAAAGAGACAGTTAGTTGGTTTTGTATTTAGACTTGCTCCTAGAGACTCAAAGAGACACAAGATTAGAAGCCAAGATCAACAAACAGACAAAGGTGATTTCAAACTCCATTACTTCCAGTGCATTTTTAGCCTATTATCATTTATGACAAAATAGGCTCATGAGATCACCTTTTGTCTGTCTGTCTGTCTCTGTGGGATTCGTGTGTGTGTATGTGTCCCTAATTACGTCTAAACGGCTGGAGCGATTTCAATGAAACTCAGAAAGTTCATAGCACTATTCCGTTTGACCCCGACCGTGCCCTTCAAATTTTGTTACGTCTCACCAATCCAACATGGCAGCTGTGCGAAATATTTCACCAGCATTCAATATCTCCGAAACTATTACCGATATCACCCAGGAATTTTGTACGGTGATAAAGGGAACTACTAGAAGTTCACCTATGTGACCTTTCAAAAACTGGTAACTACAAAACCAGCATGGCGGCCAAGCGAATTTGCGACTTTTAAATAGACGTTTCTCGCGATTTAACCAACCAAACGCAGTAAAACTTGTTACAGTGTATGTTTATACGTATTGTAATGCATTGGTATCTAATTTAGATCAATTGTTTACATAACCTCAAGATGGCACTGTGCGAATTTTAAAATTAAGTTTTTATTTCTTGTGTCGTAATCATGCGATCGATGTGAAAGTTCGAATAATGAACCTATGCAATAATTTTCCTTTAATGTTACATGACTCTACGGCAGGCTGTTAAAACTCCACGAGTTTGAGTATGCGTACACGCGAGTTCTCAGCAGTGATGCTAGGAGTACGGTTGGAGAGGGACTGGGGGTGATAGACAATACGTCACTGGGCGAAGGTCAGAACACAAGTCCATGCTCTTCCTACCAGTCCTGATGCATCCACCGCGCAGTGACGGCAGCCCCCACACCAGAGCTGTATTGCATGTTGCAGGTTTACTCAGGCAAGGCGGCGAGTACTCACCTGCTCACTGGCGAGCAGCTCGGCTGGAACAGCCTGCTCTATGGCTTATACATATAACAATCCAACATATTTAGACGGATCTCAATGTCTACGAATCTATTACAGCAATCAAACTGATTTGTTTTATGTTCATAGGGGCTATGAACATAAGTTCACCTATAGGACTTTCAATAACTTAGTGATCACAAATCCAACATGGTGGCGACGCGAAGTATAAATATTCACATGGACGTTTCTCGCAATGTAACCATCCGAGTGCAGTGACACTTGGTACAGTAAATCCTTATACAAATGTTAATCCACTGGCATCTAATTTATTTCAATTGCTTCCATAACCACAAGATGGCAGCTGTGCGAAATTTTAAAATCTCGCTTTTACTTCTTGTGTCCTAATCATGCGATTGAAGTTTGAATACTACACGCACACAATAATATTCATGTAACTGAACATAACTCTAAGACCTACATATATAAAAATCGAACATGGCGACCAACCGCAATATTTAGTCGGTTCTCAATATCTACTAATCTATTACAGCAATCAAACTGAAATTTTGTATTTTGATAGAGGTGATTAACATAAGTAAGATATAGGAAAATAGGCTTTAGTTCTTCGCGGAACTACTTGTTGTAACTGTGTATTCGCCACATGAGACATTGAAATAGAATTAGGCCAATAGTTAAAATAGGAGCGGTTGATTTAGAACAATAATAACGAAATAGGCAGACAATCTCATCCATAATAACAATTCAATAGACAACAGGGAACATACTTAATCCACATTAATAATAGTAACGCAACAACCATACAAGTGTTGTATATATGTACTGTCTCTAAAACTGAGTTTTCCTAGCTCCGCATTTTGTGCGGAGCGCAATGCGCAATGCGCAGTCCGCAGTGCGGAGCCTACTCAACAACACGGAGTCCGATGGCATCGTTTTCCTTCATTTATCTTTACTTGTGTCGAATATTTAATGTTAGACCAACCAAAACTGTTCATTTCCGAGCTTTTAAGTGGTGCAAATAAAACGTATCAAATGCCATCGTATAGGTTTGCATTCATTAATTGTCTTACTTTAAGCCTCCGTGGCTCAGGCGGCAGCACGCCGGCCTCTCACCACTGGGTCCGTGGTTCAAATCCCGGTCACTCCATGTGAGATCTGTGCTGGACAAAACGGAGGCAGACAGGTTTTTCTCCGGGTACTCCGGTTTTCCCTGTCACAATTTCATTCCAGCAACACTCTCCACTATCATTTCACCTGTCATTCATTTAATCATTGCCCCAGAGGAGTGCGTCAGGCTTCGGCAGCCGGCACAGTTCATGTCCTCGCCGCTAGATGGGGGCTTCATTCATTTCATTCCTGACCCGGTCGGAGACTGGAAGCAGGCTGTGGATTTTCATTTCAATTGTCTTACTTTTCCCCCCGCACAAGGCGAAAAAGGAAGAAGCAAATTCAAAAACAGAAAGCAAAAAGCAAAATTCATAAACAAAAGCAGAAAACAAACACAAAACCAAAAACAGAAAGCAAAACAGCAAAATTCAAAAACAAAAGCAGAAAGCAAACACAAAACCAAAAACAGAAAGCAAAATTCAAAAACAAAACCAGAAAACAAACACAAAACCAAAAACAGAAAGCAAAGAACAAAATTCAAAAACAAAAGCAGAAAACAAACACAAAACCAAAAACAGAAAGCAAACAGCAAAATTCAAAAACAAAAGCAGAAAACAAACACAAAACCAAAAACAGAAAGCAAACAGCAAAATTCAAAAACAAAAGCAGAAAACACACACAAAACCAAAATCAGGAAGCAAAATTCAAAAACAAAAGCAGAAAACAAACACAAAACCAAAAACAGAAAGCAAACAGCAAAATTCAAAAACAAAAGCAGAAAACAAACACAAAACCAAAAACAGAAAGCAAACAGCAAAATTCAAAAACAAAAGCAGAAAACAAACACAAAACCAAAAACAGAAAGCAAACAGCAAAATTCAAAAACAAAAGCAGTAAACAAACACAAAACCAAAAACACAAAGCAAACAGCAAAATTCAAAAACAAAAGCAGAAAACAAACACAAAACCAAAAACAGAAAGCAAACAGCAAAATTCAAAAACAAAAGCAGAAAACAAACACAAAACCAAAAACCGAAAGCAAACAGCAAAATTCAAAAACAAAAGCAGAAAACAAACACAAAACCAAAAACACAAAGCAAACAGCAAAATTCAAAAACAAAAGCAGAAAACAAACACAAAACCAAAAACGCAAAGCAAAAAAAGTGAAAAAAATAACCGTCCCCCACTCAGAAGCAAATCCTAGTTACACCACTGGTTCCATTCATATATTTTCGCAATGTACTGAATGTTGCATATCACCAGAATGTTGTATTTTTAAACAGTATATAAACATGTTGTTGTTACTGTATTTGAGTCTTCAGTCTTTTGATGGGTTTGATGCAGATCTCCATCCTCCCTGTCCTGAGCTAATCGTTTCATCTCTACATAGCTACCACACCCTACATCCGAGGCAATCTGTTTAACATATTCTAACCTTGGTCTACCCCTACAGTTCTTGTCCTCAACCCTTCCATAACTAAGCTTGCTATTCCTGAGTGTCTTAGTATGTGCCCTACCAACCTATCTCTAATCTTCTTTAGCAGTCACCAGAAACATCTCTCCTCTCCCGCTCGTCTTAACACCTGTTTGTTTGTAACCCTATCTACCCATATGATCTTCATCATTCTCCTGTAACACCACATTTCAAACGCTTCAATTCTCCTCTTTTCTGCTGCACCAACAGTCCAAGTTTCACTTCCATAGAGCGCCACGCTCCAGACAAAGGCTTTCAAAAATGACTTCCTAATACCTAAATCTATATTCGATGTCAACAGATTCCTTTTTTGTAGAAATGCTTTCCTTGCCTGAGCCAACCTACTTTTTATATCCTCTTTGCTTCGTCCATCACTGGTTATTTTGCTTCCTAAGTAACAGAAGTCTCTTACTTCCTTCAGCTTTTCACCTGCCAATTTGATGTCTATAGAGGTTTCTGATTTATTTCGGCTGCATTCCAATATTTTTGGTTTACATTTATTAATTTTCATCATGTATTCTTTCCGTACGACGGAGTCCATACCATTCAAAAACTCATTCAAATCCTCAGACGTATCGGCCAAGATGACTATGTCATCAGCAAATCTCAGAGTTGAAATTATTTCTCCTTGAATCTTCACTCCCACTTCAAATTTTCCTCCAATTCCCTTCATTGCTTGTTCAATGTAAAGATTGAAAAGTATGGCTGATAAGTTGCAGCCTTGCCTTACACCTTTCTGAATACCAGCTTCTCTCTCATGTCCTTCAGCTCGAATGACTGCTGTCTGGTTTCTGTATAGATTGTATACCACCCTCCTATCCCTGTACTTTATTCCAATAGATTTCAAAATGTCAAACAATTTAGTCCAATCAACGTTATCAAAAGCCTTTTCTAAGTCTACAAATGCCATGAACGTTTCCTTATTCTACCTTCCAAAATCAGCCTAAGACTTACCTGTTAGTACTGTTTCCCTTGTTCCTACATTTCTCCTGAAACCTAACTGGTCTTCATTCAACTCCGTTTCTATATGGCTTTCCATCCTCTTGTAAATTATTCTAGACAGGATCTTTGAAGCATGAGTAATCAAGCTGATTGTGCGGTAATCTTCACATTTGTCAGCTCCCACTTTCTTTGGTATAGGGATGTTAACATTCTTCTTGAAATCAGGGGGTACCTCGCCTTTCTCATAAATCCTACACACCAAGTGAAATAACCTGATCAGACCTTCATCTCCTATGCAGCGTAGCAACTCAATCGGTATATCATCTATGCCTGGTGCTTTGTTCCTGCTTCAGTCCTCCAATGCTCTGTCAAATTCTGATCTCAATATTAAATCTCCCTTTGCATCCTCATCAATTTCCTCCTCCCTTTCCATTACAGGATTCTCAATCTCCTTTCCTTTATACAAACACTCTATGTAAGCTTTCCATCTCTCAACCTTTTCTTCCCTATCTGTTAGAGGCTTTCCATCTGTGTCCTTAATATTAGCACTTAGTCTTTTTTTTTTTTTTTTCAAAAGTATTCTCATTCCTTCGATAAGCTGTGTCTACTTTTCCTAATTTCAGACAATTTTCTATACCTACACATTTCTCTTTCAACCATTCTTCTTTCGCTTCCTTGCACTTCTTGTTAACCTCATTTCTCAGACTTCTGTATTCTGCTTTCCCCTTTTCATCTCTTACATTCTTATGTTTCCGCCTTTCATCCATCAATCAAGTATATTCTAGAAAAATAAATAAAGTATATCCTGAGTGATCCATGGTTTTCTACCTATTCTTTCTTTCCTACCAATGTTTTCTTCTGCGGATTTGTTATTTCATTCTTCAAAAGTTCCCATTCGTCTGCAATTGAAGTTTGTTTAGGGTTTTTCATTAGTCCTTCCTTTATACTCTTCTTGAAGCTTTCGTTTACATCCTTCACTTTCAGTCTGTCTATTGCCCACCTTTTTGGATTTTGATTTTTCTTCAGTGTCTTCAACTTTTATCTGCATTTCATAACAACCAGATTGTGGTCAGAGTTTATGTCAGCACCAGAATATGTTTTACAATCCAAAATCTGGTTTCGATACCTCTGCTTGACCATAATAAAGTCGATTTTGTAACGCCCTGTATCTCCTGGTCTCATCCATGTGTATATTATTCTATTGTGGTTATTGAATAAGGTGTTAGCTATGACCAACTCATGCACGGTGCAGAATTCCATCAGCCTGCTTCCAAGGTCATTCCTTTCACCTAATCCGAAATCTCCTACTATCTTCCCTTCTCTCCCTTTTCCTACCACAGCATTCCAATCTCCCATTACTATAACATTTTCATGACCCTTGATATACCTCAAAAATTCATCTATTTCTTCGTAGACTTTTTCAACATCTTCATCATCAGCTTGACTGGTAGGCATATAGACCTGTACCACTGTGGTGCACGTAGGTTTTGTATTGATTTTTGCTACAATAATCCGTTCACTATATTGCTCATAATATTTCACCCGCTGTCCAAGTTTCCTACTCAATATGAGACGAACCCCTGCTTGGCCATTGTTTGATTTAGTGCTAATGACCCTATAGTCACCTGAACAAAAGCCCTGTTCTTGCTGCCAGCGCATTTCACTAATCCCAACCAAATCCCACCTCAATCTATCCATTTCCCTTTCTAAGTTTTCTAACCTTCCATTTCCTAGCAGACTTCTAACATTCCACGCCCGATCCGTAGAATGTCAGATTTCCTCTTTGTCACTTCTGTGATGTTAACCCCCTATCGAGTAGTCCCCACCCGGAGATCTGAACGGAGGACTAGTTTACCTCCGGATTGAAATTTTACAAGGGAGGAGGCCATCATCACATGTAATTATGCATAGAGAGGTGCATATACTCGGGAAGAGCATTACGACTGTAGTTTCCCGTTGCTTTCAGCCGTGCAGCAGAACGCAGTGTAGCCATTAGTTGACTTATATTCTCAATATCTTAACCGTCTATAAGACAAGTAAAGAATTGATTTATTCTGAAAGGCTGCTACTCCCTTTAGAATAAGTAATAGAGCATGTAATTAAAACAAAATAACTAATAATTGAATTACATTTTTACGTCCTTTTCCCTGTTTTTATGTCCTATATTTTGATATTTTACGTCATTTTCTAGGTCTTTTTTATTCAATTTATACGTCCTCAACTTACGAGCCCTACCGGTACTTATCAGCCCCTCAAATGAAACAACAACAACAACAACAACTGTTATTGTTCGCATCGCATACCATTTCACTAAGCATCGTAAATACCGAGATTAACTCTAATGGATCCGTGTGGCCGATAACGATACAATTAACAACAGTACTCTAACCCTCCCGATCGATGGCGCTAGCGACGCACGCAAAGGCATAAAGTCATGAAGCTAGGCTGCTGCGGATTAGGCGGATAAGTGTGTTCGAACCCCACAGTCGGCCGTCATTGAAATTACTTTCCATGAGTTCCAGTTTCAGTAGTCTGCCTTTTTTCTACCTCAGAGTCAAGTTCCTCGATGCACTGTCCACGGCACAAGGGTGTGATCCAAGATGGCGGCGGGCATTCTCCGTTACGTGCCCGAGGGGATACTCCAAAGTCACGTAACGTCACGTGGAGGAATTCCCAGCAGGGTTGCCAACATATGAGGGTGAAATATCCCTGATTCCCCCCCCCCCCCCTCCCTTAATCCTCCGGTGGTTGCACTCAAAAATGTAACGCCAGTAGTCGCGTGAGTAGAGAGATGAGGAAAATTCTGCGCCACCTATTTTATTTGTACCCGACTGTACATTCTCACGTATGTAATATTTCAGATATCTCGCGAACCAATAATGCTAGAGACTTGTGTGGGGTGTCAAATTACTTGCCTATGGACTACTCGTTATATTTAAAAAAAAGTTTGGAAAGTAGGCTATATTTTTAAAACTATTGATCACCCGCCTTAGCTCCCTACTATTTTTTTTTTTTGTCCCAGGGCTATAGGTCTTGTTTTGGGAGGTACCGTAGAGGGGGTAATGACCTTTGGTTTAAGTCAAACATACAACTTTCTGTGATTCATAGTTTTAAAAATATTGCCTACTTTCCAAATTGCAAACTTTTTTTGAAAAATCTAATGTTTTGTTCTAACGATAAATGGTATAGAGACCTTTTGTTTAAGCCATTGCACAACGTTCTGCAATTAATAGTTTTAAAAATATAACCTTCTTCCCATTTTTCTTTCAATTTTTAAAAATATAACGAGTAGTCCATAGGAAAGAGGGCTTCATCCCGAGTAATTGGACACCCCACACAAGTCTCTAGCATTATTAGTTAGTGAGATATCTGAAATATTACATACATGAGGATGTGCAGTCGGGTACAAATAAAATGGGTGGCGCAGAATTCTCATCTCACTACTCGCGTGTATTACAATCGTAGCCCAATTTAAATGGGTGTTTCATTAGCTACCTTTTGTGTTAAACATTGTATTTTCATTTTTAGCCTATTTTCAATTTTGAAAAAAAAAAGGCTTATGAGATCACCTTTTGTCCGTGTGTGTGTGTGCGTGTGCGTGTGTGTGAGGTGTGTGTGTGTGTGTGTCCCCTAATAACTTTTAAACGGCTGGAGCGATTTCAATGAAACTCGGTAAGTTCATAGCACTATTCCGGGCGACCCCGACCGAGCCCTTGAAATTTTGTTACGTCTCACCAATCCAACATGGCGGCTGTGCGAAATATTTCACGAGCATTCAATATCTCCGAAACTATTCCCGATATCACCCTGGATTTTTTACGGTGATAAAGGGAACTACTAGAAGTTCACTTATGTGACTTTTAAAAAACTGGTAACTACAAAACCAACATGGCGGCAACGCGAATTTGCGACTTTTAAATAGAAGTTTCTCGCGATTTAACCAACCAAACGCAATAAAATTTGGTACAGTATGTGTTTATGCACATTGTAATGCACCGACATCTAACTTCGTTCAATTGTTTACATAACCACAAGATGGCGGATGTGCGAAATATTTTACCGGCATTCTATATCTCTGAAACTATTAGCGGTATCACCCTGAAATTTTGTACGGAGATAAACGGCACTACTGGAAGTTCATCTATAAGACTTTCAAAAACCGGTTAACTACAAAACGAACATGGCGGCCAAGCGAATTTGAAAATTTTAAATAGACTGTTCTCGCGATTTAATATTCCAAACGCAATGAAATCAGGTACAGGAAATGTTTATACACATTGTAATGCACTGGTATCTAATTTAGTTCAATAGTTTGCATAACCTCAAGATGGCGGCTTTGCGAATTTTAAAATTAAGTTTGTATTTCTTGTGTCGTAATCATGCGATCGAAGTGAAAGTTTGAATAATGAACCTACGCAATAATTTTCCTTTAATAGTACATGACTCTAACAATCCAACATGGCGACCATCCGAAATATTTAGACGGCTTTGAATATCTACGAATCTATTATAGCAATCAAACTGAATGTTTTATGTTCATAGAGGCTATGAACTTAAGTTCACCTATAGGACTTTGAATAACCTGGTGATCACAAATCCAACATGGCGGCGACGCGAAGTATAAATATTCACATGGACGTTTCTCGCAATTTAACCATCCGAGTGCAGTGAAACTTGGTACAGTAAATCCTTATACGAATGTTAATCCACTGGAATCTAATTTATTTCAATTGTTTCCATAACCACAAGATGGCAGCTGTGCGAAATTTAAAATCTCCTTGTTACTTCATGTGTCCTAATCATGCGATTGAAGTTTGAATGCTACACGTACTCAATAATCTTCATGTAACAGTACATAACTCCAGGACCTACAAAAATAAAATCCAACATGGCGACCATCCGAAATATTTAGTCGGTTCTCAATATCTACGAATCTATTACAGCAATCAAACTTAAATTTTGTATGTAGATAGAGGCAATTAACATAAGTAGGATATATGAAAATAGGCTGTATAGTTCTTCACGGAACTACTTGTTATGAGAAGGAACGAGTGTGATAAATATACTAATCATAGACCAATACGTGAAAAGCCAAATATTTTGACACAGCATGCAACTTTTGAAAGAAATTTGGTAATATTTCCCATATTGAGTAAATCATTAAACATTTGCCTGGAGTAGAAGTGGCGGTAAACCACGGAAAAATCATTCCAGGATGGCTGAGGTGGGAATCAAACCCTGGCCGTTGTCACGCTCACAAATTGACACGTACTTTCCCGGTGTAATTGAGACTGCTCAGTTTTGGCCAGGTTTGCCTCACGAGGCTGAGTGCACCCCGTTCTAGCTCTCACACCCAAATTAAAATTTCTTGGCAGAGCCAGGAATCGAACTCGGACCTCCGATATTGTTGCAATTTGGTAACTATATTGGTGGCATAGATGACGAAAACGTGTTGCTTTGTTAACTATATTGGTGGCCTAGATGATGAACACTTGTTGCCATAGTAACTATATTGGAGGCCTAGATGACGAACACTAGTTGCCATAGTAACTACCTAATTGGAGGCCTAGATAACGAATACTGGTTGCCATAGTAACTATACTGGATGCCTGGATGATGAACACTTGTTCCATAGTAACTATATTGGAGGCCTAGATGACGAACACTTGTTGCCATAGTAACTAACTGACAGAAAGTTTCCACGTTAATCACAGATTACCCCCTGCCAAAAATGGACTCCCAAAGTATAATTCCACCCGCCGCCACTGCCTGCGCGTGATTTAGTATTCAAGTTGTGAACAATTGCGCCCCGCTGTTTACTTCTCATTAGAGATAAGGTACTGTTAATGAAGAAGCTTCTGATTAAATTATAGCTTTATTGAAGTTCCTTCCCGCGTAATGAGGTTCCCATTAGGAGTCGTGGTGGGACAATATTAAAAGGGCATGAATTATACAATCAAGCAAGTCGGCTAATTTGAATAATTAACCAACAATGCAACTACTTAAAACCAGTCATTGTTAGGTAGGTAGTTATTGTTGTTTTAAGGGAAGGAATAGCTTGGTCATCTGCCCCAACGTTATTAGGTAATCATGGCAACTTCAAATTTTTAGAGGATTTTAATATAGTACATTATGCAATGAGCATATAATGGCAATAATTAAGACACTCGTATGGTAATTATAAAACTCGCTTACGCTCGTTTTATGAACTTACTCGTGTCTTAATTATTGCCATTATAGGCGAGATGCATACGACTGTTTATGTTCGACGATAATTATAACTTTACTATATGTTTTAACATAAATATTCATAAGTATCTGTTGAGATTCAGTCACTCGAATTTTGTGATCGGAGTGCAGCGCTGGGTAGGATATCTCTGTTTTCCAAGCTCTCTGACCGACCGACGCATGCGCTCTGTGTGCTCTAATGCCATATGTGCAGATTGTGCACCAGTATTCAGTAAAGCTGTCACCGAAGTTGTTTGAAAGCAATGTGCTGTGTAGAAATTGGATTTGGGGATATTAAGGAACAGTGCTATTTCTTGTCTCATATTTGCCAGTTTATTTACGCGAACATATGGACGGTGCACTTTCGGTAATTTATATAGACATGTTGGATTTTGAGCGCATGCGCGAAGGTATCCTTACCTAATTAGTCACACAACTGTTTCTTGAGCTCTGATTGGTGGGAGAAACTGTTTCATAATGAAAAATAGTGTTATAATGAGCCTCATTATGGGACAGTTTTCTGACCCATAATGTTTACATTTCGACATCGTCGAACATAAACATTTCTTTAGTCTTTTGACTGGTATAATGCCGCTCTCCATGCCTCCTTGTCCTGAGCCAATGGTTTAATCTCTACATAACTACCACACCTTACATCCCAGGCAATCTGTTTAACTTATTCTAACATTGGTCTGTTCTTATCCTCGGCGGTCTTTCCCTAATTAAGTTTGCTATTCCTGGGTGTCTTAGTACGTGTCCTACCAACCTATCTCTTCTCTTCATCAGCAGTTGCCGCAAGCATCTCTCCTCTCCCACTCATCTTAATACCACTTCATTTGTTACTCTATCTGCCAATCTTCATCAGGTGTAGTTATACAACAATATTGGCGTGGCTTCGGTGTCGTAGTTGACAGCATGCTGAGCTTCTATGCCCAAGTTTGCGGGTTCAAACCCGGCCGAAGTCTTCGTATTTTGTAAGAGCGTTAAAATCCCTCAGTATGCCTTCCTTCGGAGGAGAAGTAGAGCCGGCGCGGCGGTTCAATGTCATTGATTTATGGCATGAAATAAACCTTCCACTAACTACAATTGTGTGAAGCCAAAATTTGTAGGTTAGAATTGATAACGCTATATTGGTTTCAAAGTTCACCACCAGGTCATGACTGCGATGGCATCTAGTAGCCAAGTCCGCAAGCTAGGTGTCGTGGACGGTAGCATTTGGTAGCAAAATTAGGAACTAGCCTACTTGAAATTATCGTCTGCAGTCCTTACTTGATTAAAAACAGGTAGCACACACTAATACAGCCATCACAATTAACACCGGTTATCAGACAGATTCTACACACACCCAAAGAACCGCGTTGTCGCAGCTCCTAAACTGAGGAACCAACCAACAACAATATTGGCAAATTTAGTGAAATCGATATATTTTTCTTTGCCCGGTGAAATCTACCTTCGTCTTCCGGCGTGCCGAGAGGGTTTCTTTTTACCTTTAAGCATCCAGTCTAGTCTGCAAACCTCTGCTTGCAAGCAAGTTGCCTCCATGATCCCCTATTAGTAGGGATAGGAATTTTTCGGTGATTTCAAAGGGAAGGAAGCGATATTTTAAAGTGGAAAATTCGTTGGTTTCAATTACACTTTTCGGTACTGTTTTTTTTTTAAATTTAGTCAATTTACCCTCTAGGTTGGTGGTTTCCACGGACTCAGCGAGGGAACTCACCACTACCGCCTCTATGGGCAGTGTCCTGGAGCTTGGAACATCTGGTCGGGAGGGATACAACTGGGGAAGTGTGATCAGTACTTCGCCCAGGCGGCCTCACCTGCAAAGCGAACAGGGACCTCATGAGGGATGGGAAGGGATGGAAGATTGGGATGGATAGGCTAGGAAGAGGGAAGGAGACGGCCGTGGCCTTACAGTTGGTACCATCCCGGCATTTGCCCGAAGACGAAGTGGGAAACCACGGAAAACCACTTCGAGGATGGCTGAGGTGGGAATCGAACCCCCTCTACTCATTTGGACCACCCGAGGCTGAGAGACTCCGTTCCAGTCCTCATACCACTTTTCAAATTTCGTGGCAGAGCCGGGAATCGAACCCAGGACCTCCGGGGCGGCAGCTAACCATGCTGACCGCTACGCTACGGAGGCGACCTTCGGTACTTTAAAATGATACGTTTTCGGCGGGATATTTTGTTTTATATCCTGGATAACATGCATTAAATATTAAAATACTGTACACTAACGACACATTTCCTGAGAAGAATGGTCCAGAAAACGAGGAGGGGCAGAGTGAGAAATGAAGATATACGGAAAGAACTGGGAGTGCAGAAACTAAATGACAAACTGGAGCAAAACAGATTGAGATGGTTTGGACATGTCAAACGGATGAATGAAGTAAGGCTACCAAGACGAGCACTGGAACGACGGATGACAGGGAAGAGAGGACGAGGAAGACCAAGAATGCATTGGATGGACTCGGTGGAGAAAACGGAACCTGGAATGGAACACTGTGTCGGAAGAGGAATGGTGGAACGACAGAACAAAGTGGAGAGGAACCATATTTGCCCCTACCCAGTGTCAACTGGAAAACGGGAAATGAAGATGATGATGATCCTGGATAACATGCATTAAATATTAAAATACTGTACACTAACGACACATTTCACAGTCATCTTTCAAAGATCCAAATTCTCTTGTGACAAACGGTGACTCCTATCACTCAACGTGCTAGTGTATCCTGAAACCATTCACATCTAGCGTTTCAACAGGGTATCCAAATGTTCAACACAGATTCTGAGAACTTTGGAAATGCAAATGTCAATTCCTTGCAAAACTCCACCAATGTCCGTCTTGGTCCTATCGTGCATCTGCTTCTTGATTAAAGTTTCTTTTTGCGTGTTCATAAAATAAATTTCAATATTTTAACCAATAGTTTTGCTTTTGCTAGGCTTAAAAACATAACTGTGGATAATTCGCGGAAGTTCCTGCATTAATTGCCGCGAATTATTGAGAGTGCGTTGAGAAAACTGGAAATAAGCTAAAATTCGCGTTTTCATGCGGAATGCGCGAAATTCCGCGAGTTTAAAACCCATTCTTTTTGCTAATTTTAGGGTTATTAAAACATATTACCACTTGCGTATTACTTCATTTAATAAAATTCGTGAAATTTGCAGTCGCGAATTTTTCCTATCCCTACCTACGCCTCCTCTGCAGTCAAGTAAATACGTGGGAGAGAAATTGCCATGTGACTCAGATACCAGAACGGTGAACACATAAATTGTGTGCATCAAGATATGGAGGAGCGGGTATTAATACTCTGTTATTAGGAACATAAACATACTTAATACTGCGGTGCTGACATACACGATCCATACCACAAGCCATCAGTGTTACCAACCTTAGCCAACGAAAAACATTGCGGTTGGACACTTGGTTTTGAGACATTCATACGCTAAACGGAAAAGTTGTTGAATGATATTGTTGTTGCCTGATTTAGAGTTTTTGCGACATCGTAGTCATGTAGCCCCGTGTATAGAAGTGTGCAAATTATTAGACAAGATTCCAGTTTTCCAACATTTCACGTTTTACTTTTTACGATTTAATGCCGAAAAAATGTTTGCAAAGCGCTGAAGTTACTTAAAATGTTTAGCCAATAGCCAGTGGCGGGTCCAGGCCTTGCGGGGCCCTGGGCGATATGATAAGGTGGGGCCCACAACAATAGGAAATAAATAAATATCAAATTAAGTGGAAAGTAGTTTTCTAATATAATACAATAAAGAATAGCTACGATATTTTGAATACACTTCAGTACATTTTTTAATAATATGAAAGAAACCTTTATGTCCCCTTGAAGAAGATTATGTGAACTATGAAATATTAAAATATTACCGTACTTTGCGATTTTTTCCGGCTGAAGTCTTCTATCATTTCACTGAAATCAAAACTTGCTAAACGGTCAAGGGAGGTCATAGCTAAACTGAAAAAAAAAAAAGAATTATAAATAAGTTTGAAAAGTATAATTAATTAATTATTTTTTTAAAATTTCGTTAGGGCCATCTATGGACCACGGTGCTTGTGTTTTAGCTGTTTCTTGATGTTATCGTCAGGCTTGCCACGATTGGTGTTCTTAGTGGTGGGTTTGGCAGCTGCTTTCATGTTGGTACCTCGAGCTTTTCTGATGGCCCAGTAGTCCTTCATTTTCCGGCTAAATTGAATCTTACGTTCCTCAGACCATTTCCTAGTCTCGTCTTTTGGTCTGTGGGTAACTTCTGTGAGGGATGTTACGAAGGATTTAATTTTAAGAGCTGTATGATAGTCACTCCGGTCGGCTATGTCATTTTCATTTATATGGAGTTCCGAAAGATCCTTCTCCACTTGCTTCTTCCACAAGAATCCAGTAGCTTTGCCCTTGTTAGCAGCCTTGAAGATCCTATGGGATAACCTGTTTGAGTCCATTCTGAATAGATGTCCGTAAAAAGCTAGTCGCCTTCTTCTGATGGCATCTATGAGATTTTCTTGGTGTTTATATAGCTCACGATTTGGTTGATACCATCGGCTTCCATCTGGTAGAATTCTTGGTCCTACTATCCGTCTCAGGAACTTTCTTTCTTGTACCTCGAGGGCTCTTAATGGGGTCTTCTTAGTTAGACATAGGCACTCTGCTGCATAGATGACTGAAGGTCTGATTACTGCATCGTAGTGTCTTAGTTTGACATTCATCGACAAATTTTTTGAAGCATATAGTTTTCTACAGGCATGGTAAGCCTTATCTAGTTTGAGTCTCCTGTGTTCAAGGGCCACTGTTTCGCTGAGGTCCTCTGAAAACCATTCCCCAAGGTATTTTACACTTTTGACTCTCTTGATGTAGATGTTATCACTGACTCTCATCATTCTAGGGGCATCCTTGATGTTAGTAACAAACTCGGTCTTTCCTATGTTAATCAAAAGACCCGTTTTAGCCGCTATTGAGTGCAGTGTTAGGAGCTGAGTAGTAGCCTCCTGTATGTCATTTGCCAATAATGTCAGATCGTCTGCAAAGGCTAGGCATGGAATCCTTTGGTTGTCAGCTTTAATCCCCATCCGTAATCCAGTATTCTCTGGTAGGATTCTCCTCCACTCTCTAATGATCTTTTCCAGAACACAATTAAATAATATGCATGAGATGCCGTCTCCTTGTCTCACCCCTGTTTTAATGGTGAAACTCTCCGAGAGCTGTCCTCTAAACTTTACTCTGGCTGTGGTGTTGTGCAGGGTGGCTTGCACCAGCCTATTGATCTTGTCGTTGAGTCCTAGTTCTCTCAAGGTGTTAAAAAGAGTAATTCTGTCCACTGAGTCGTATGCTTTCTGGAAGTCGACAAATATAGCTACCCATTGTCTGGCTCAGTCCATGGCGCGGGGCCTCCCCTAGATCAGCCCCTGCCAATAGTGATACAGTAATTATATTTTCTTTTAAGAAACTCGCAGTATAATGACTAGAAATAGTCCGAATATGGAAGCAAATATGACTTTAAAAATGACGAAATATGACTCAAAAAAAGACAAAATATTTGACCTGAAAATAACTGATTTAAATATGGCCGTTTTTTTTAATTATAAATCCAAGCGACAATCCCTTCGAGATTAAATTGTTAAGGGGGCACATACAGCTTAAGGAGCCACAACAATAACGATTTCAACATTATAACTGTGCCTGCCATACATCTTGTACAACAATCTCGCATATTTTCACATGATTAATTAATTAATTAAGTGTCATTATTTCCATTTTTATTCTGAGCAAACTAAAAAAAAATGTTAACGTTTCATAGAATGACTAATTAAGGTCACAACGGTTTTGAGTGAGATTCATTTTGTATCAGAAGGTTTAACACCCACATTAAAAAAAGAAAACTCCAAAAATGCCTATAAAAACCGGAGATATCAGGGAAGGTCAGCACAAAACAAGAACTAATTTTCAAAAAATTGATAAAAATAATTACCATTTGAATTTTTGTTTCTAATAGCAAGGTGTGTGTGTTTCCTTGGAAATGTATAAGATTTATGACAGGCACAGTTATTAAAATCGTTATCGTTGTGGCTCCTTAAGCTGTATGTGCGCCCTCTAAATTCTTTATTCATATTTTCATATGCATTTTCTGAATATACATATTTAAGTGGCTTTTTACAGTCTATTTCTGTAAACACCAGTTCCCGTTCGGTAAGTTGAGGATGATTGCACACCTACAACTGGCGTCACCCTACCGATACATGACGTTTTTACGTAAATAAAAAATGCTCAAAATATGAGAAAATGGTAAAAAATATCGAAATATCCATTTATATGACAAATAAAAACCACTTTTTTTAGCGTATGGCTTTTAGTGCCGGGAGTGTCCGAGGACATGTTCGGCTCGCCAGTTTTGTAGCTGCTTCGAGGCGGACACCCAATGGGTGAGCTACAAGTACCGTTTGGGAGGGGAGGAGGGAAGTTGAAATGTAAGGACGAGGAGTTGGAAGGTAGCGGCTGTGGCCTATAGTTAGGGACCAACCCCGGCATTTGCCTGGAAGGAAGATGGGAAACCACAGAAGACCATCTTCAAGGTTGCCGGCGGGGGGATTCGAACCTCCTCGCCTCCCGGATGTGAGCGACTGCCATCAGTCATGCCGTAACCACCACGGCTAACTCACCCGGTATAAAAACCACTGTATTGTGACGATAATCACTTGATTTGCATCAGTAACCAATCGGGCATGAAAATAGAGGCAAAGAAAAAAATCCTAAACATCCGAGCCTTAATCTTGACTATTTTGAATTTTCTCTAATAAAGGAACCTTGCTAATGCAAAATGTGATAAGTTTTGTTTTGAATAGTTTATACTAGTTTTCGTGTAAATTTGGAGGAGAGGGATTCAAAGCATTTTTTTACTGATGGCCCACTCTTGATCTATTCAATGGTTCGTGGATCATGGAATGAAATCACCTGGTTTAGAGCACACATTCCAAAGTCATTCACACCTGCCATTTCTCCCGATATAGGCGGGAGACTCTCATTTTTTCGATAGTTTTTTCCTTCCTCGCGATTACTCAAGATTGTCTCCCAATTTTAGCTAATAACTGGCGAACTTCAATCATTTTCCAGTAACGTTCAAGTGTTTATAGTGGGCATGTAATGAATGTTATTTGGGTACGGTACCTGAATTAGTAAAAGAGTGAAATGAAAATCCACAGCCTGCTTCCAGTATCCGACCGGGTCAGGAATGGAATGAATGAAGCCCCCATCTAGCGGCGAGGATATGAACTGTGCCGGCTGCCGAGGCCTGATGCACTCCTCTGGGGCAGTGATTAAATGAATGACAGATGAAATGAAATGATAGTGGAGAGTGTTGCTGGAATGAAATTTTGACAGGGAAAAACGGAGAAAAACCTGTCTGCCTCCGTTTTGTCCATCCCAGATCTCACATGGAGTGACCGGGGTTTGAACCACGGACCCAGCGGTGAGAGGCCGCCCAAGCCACGGAGGCTATGAATTAGTAAAAGAGTACTGTTTCAAATTAAGCGGTTGTTGATTGATTTTGCTGCAACATTTTCGTCACATTCTAGTGTTTTGCTCGGTGCTTGATTCTTCACTCTGGCAAAAACAAACAATTCTGTTTTCTTGAAACAGTTTTCGGAACAATTTCTGTGCATTGTTGAATCCATGAAAGGTCAATTATGTTTTTCATTTTGTGCCGTTTGTTGATGTGTTGTCTAAAAGCACCAAAAAATGTAAAGAGTAGCAACAAAAGAATGCAGTTTTATCTTAAAAATTAAAATGACTAGGTAATATACGTGCCGAAGGCTTATTTACATCATTAATTTTTAAACATAATTTGCCAATGAAGTTAATTGTGTTGCTATGCACTCTATCCTGATTTGTCCTGATTTTCCTATCAAAATCTCCTGATTTTTGGTTTTGTAAGGTTGGCAGGAATGGTCATTGAAAAAAGAGAAAATGGACTCGGTTCAGGCATCCATCACAATCCCCAACTCCAAAAGTTCTAGACGCAATTCCTTATGGAAGATTTGTAAATCCGTACGGAAGAAAACATTACTAAGTATGGTAATAAAATAATATTGTTGCGTGTCGCCGCAGGCCGGCAGTAGGCTCTCGGAGGGAGGGGCATTGTGACAGACCAAGGCAAATATCTAGTGGCCTTGGGCAGACCCAGCAGCGAGAGAGAGAGATTTCCCACACCCCCTCGGCCCCTCCCACCGGCAGTCACAATAACCAAGCACCTGTGAGTCATCGCGGGCCGGTCGGAAAATGCGCGAATGGTCTGAATGTGGAACCATCGAGAACAGACGCAATGCGGCAATAGGTTGTGACATTTAGAACTTTCCAGGCCAGGGACTGATACCATATAAACCAGCAAGCCGCGGCGAGGAGGCAGTGTATTGGACAGTATTGGTCAGTGTTAGTGTGTATTGAAGTGTTGTCGAGTGAGTGAGTGCGGAGCAGTAC
Source organism: Meconema thalassinum (assembly GCA_946902985.2). Taxonomy (NCBI): domain Eukaryota; kingdom Metazoa; phylum Arthropoda; class Insecta; order Orthoptera; family Tettigoniidae; genus Meconema; species Meconema thalassinum. The sequence continues at coordinate 129,955,257 of OX336388.2, forward strand.
AGCGATTATTACTGGACGTCTACGGTAACAGAGTGGAAGCCTGGCTGCCAGGGTGCAACTTTGAGTCAGGACTGTGAGTGCTTGGAGGTGTCGCGGTGCTTCGTGGAAGACGTGGCGTGGGATCGACACGGGACGAGCAAGAGCGCACAAGGAGCAGCAAGAGGACTCAGGAAGTAAGTGAAGTGGCAGGGGCAAGGCTGTAGAGAACCTGTGTAGACTGTACGCGTGAGTGTGAGCTGGACACTGTAACGCCTCACAGACAGAGAGAACGCCACTGCAAAAGACATAAATAAATAAATAAATAAATAAATAAATAAATAAATAAATAAATAAATAAATAAATAAATAAATAAATAGCAAGGACAGCGGTGTGAAAATAGGCTAAGTGTGGAAACTAATAGTGACTAGTAGTCTCTTATGAAGTGAGACTCAGTGTGTGTGTGTGTGTGTGTGTGCACGGTGTATGTTTGTAGACCTGTAATAACATTACTATTTCTTTAAAAGGACCATTGTTTTGTGCTTCTACCCACCGTAATCCAGTTAACGAAAGTGCCACTAGGGGTGACACGTAACAATATGTCAACAGGTGATCAACACAATGATTTAGAACAAAATAATGTCAAGGAATTAAATTCTAATAATGTGCACACCTCAGTACTTTGGTGTGAGTGGAATTTGTCTGATAAACATGGGTGATTAGCGTGTGTAGTTGTAATTCATATGAGGATTTGGAAACGAACAGGGGCCTTATGAGGGATGGGAAGGGATGGAAAGATTGGGAGGAATATGCAAGGAAGAGGGAAAGAGGCGGCCGTGGCCATAAGTTAGGTACTGCACCATCCAGGCATTTGGCTGGAGATGAAGTGGGGAAACCACGGAAAACCACTTCGAGGATGACTGAGGTGGGAATCGAACCTCCTTTGCTCATTTGGACCACCCGAGGCTGAGTAGACCCCATTGCAGTCCTCATACCACTTTTAAATTTAGTGGCAGAGCCGGGAATCGAACCTCTGTTCTCCAAAGTGGTGCCTAAGCACGCATAAAGATAGTTACGATTTAAATTTTGAACCTTTAGAACTATGCTTCTGATAGCAAGATGTAGTCTATGTGTTTTCATGGAAATGTATATAATTTATTGTTGCACAATATTTATGGCAGGTCGGCTTCGGTGGCATAGTTGGTAGCATGCTGAGCTTCTATGCCCAAGGTCGCGGGTTCAAACCCGGCCGAATTGTCGGATTTTTAAGAGCGTTAAAATCCCTCAGTATGCTTTCCTTCGGAGGGGAAGTAAAGCAGGCAGTCCCATGTCATATATTTATGGCATGAAAGAGAACCTTCCACTAACTACACTTGAGTGAAGCCAAAATTTGTAGGTTAGAATTGATAACGCTCTATTAGTTCCAACGTTTGCCGCCAGGTGCTAACAGCGATGATATGTGGCAAGTCCGCAATCTTGGACGGCAGCATTTGGTAGCAAAAGTAGGAACTATTTGAAATTACTGTCTGCATTCCTTCCTTGAATTAAAACAGATAACACACACTAATACAGCCATCACAATTAACACCGGTTATCAGACAGATTCTACACACACCCAAAGTACACGGGGCTACATGACCGCGTTGTTGCAGCCTCTAAACTGAGGAACCAACCAACCGTTATAATATTAATAGTGCATTATGCAACGAGCCTATAATGGCAATAATTAAGACACTAGTATGTTTATAAAACGAGCGTACGCGAGTTTTATAATTTCTATACGAGTGTCTTAATTACCATTATAGGCGAGTTGCATACGACTGTTTATGTTCGACGATAATTATTATAACTATTTTATGTTCGAACATAAATATTCATAAATATCTGTCGAGATTTCGCCAGTTTTATGTACTGAACAGAGCGCATGGGACGCACAGAATGCCTTGTATTTGGCCATGGCCTCCTCGATTACCCTACTATGACACTAGGCAACGCAGTGAAATTTAAATTAGAAGGCCTTGGAACTCAGTGCAGGTGCGATGCTATCCTTTATCTAATTGGTCAAACAACTGTTTCTTGAGCTGTGATTGGTGGGAGAAACTGTTTCATAATGAAAAATTGTGTTATAATGACCTTCATTATGATACAGTTTTCTGACATATACTAGTCAGGTCGAACATAAAATAGTTTTTGGTTTGGCTCCTTAAGCTGTGTGTTCCCGGTTAAACAGTTGCATTGTTGTCTAATTCGCATTACCAGATTCCCTTAAAACATTCTGGCTATTTACGCGGCTGAGTGACAGGTATTTGATACAGTATTGCGATGCGAAGGATGACGCACGACCGCTGATCTGGGCAAGGAATTAAAGGCTCAAAGAAGCACACTCCATCTTCTTCAAAGTACTAAAGGAGCTTACGGCAAAGTACTCGAAGGGTGATGGGGGTTTAGGCTTAAAGAGACTTCAACGTGAACACGTCATACGTGACCTGACCTGACCCATGCGTGCGATTGAAGTCTCTCAGCCCATCTAGGGGCCTTTAGTGCTATGTCAAGAGGAATTTAGGGAATTTAACTTAAGGAGATTAATATATTGGGTGATATTTGTGAATCAAGCTGACCAGAATACGGCCTGAGGTGTGTGTGTGTGTGAGGGGGGGGGGGGGGGTAAAGGATGAAGGAATCGAAATTGGGGAGGTTTAGGAGGTTGCTTTTACTTATAGCAGCTTAACTGGTCATTATGACCTGATCACTTTTCGTGATACTCTCAATGTTTAGCTTGGCCCATTTGTCGGTCAAATTTGTTTCTTGTTACCTAGATCCTCGAATGATAATTGTATCTTTGGAAATGTATTAATTGCTTAATCTATATGCATAACCTTGTTATTAATCACCTAATTCATAGATATTATAGTTACTCACCTAAGTGTTTAAGGCTTCCGCAACACATCATTACAACCACTACACTGAGCTTATCTGCTGAGTGCCTGCTGTCGCCTCGAGCTCGTGACGTCATTTCCTTGGCCAACCAATAGCAGCGGTGTTTTTGGTCAGCTGCCTTCCTCGGCGGGTGTTCGCCACTATAAAACCTCGAGTCATCTTCTTGGTGATGTTCCACTCTTCATCCATTCTTCGGCCACGACTTTACGGGCCACTCTGGGCCGCTATTCTTCGGGCTTACTCTACGGCCAACATTCTACTGTCAACATGTGACAATCTGCTTTTTGGTCACCACTCTGAGACCAATAATCTTCAAATATTCTCGCCAAGACTTTTCAAGTACAGCAGTGAGAGTCATCATCTACGACCAATAATAATAATCTTCATGGTGCACTATCTCGCAGTGAGGAAAGGCACAAGGAAGGAATGTCAACAGTAGTTGCTACGCGCCGTGGTCAGCCAGGACCAACCAAGATTGTAAACACACTCCAATCTCTCCAGTGCACAACAACAGCAGTGATACCTCTCAAATGTGTGGAGTGGGTTGCCTACTGGGACTGACAAATGGTTATACGTGACTGTATTTGCATACATTTCTTCGCTTGAGGGATGATTCGCTCCGGACATACCCTCCACTAAAGTGTCGCCAAAGATAAGATAAGTTTTTTAGCACTCATTTATAGAACATTTTTATTGCCTCCTCTATTTTAAGAAGACAAAGTTGATCTTTGCCATGAACTTTTTAATAAGAATCTCTAGTATTTTCTTCGGTGCTTATTAATTGATGTTGTGTTTACTTAAACAGTATATTAATAAATTGCATATTTGTTACCTATTATGTTTAATTGTGAAATCCTTCAGCCCCCCCCCCCCCCCCACATTAACGCGTAATCCAGTCATATCGCTTTACCCTAATGATATTGAATCCAAGCTAATGCTTGTTGCTGTTCCTCCTCTATGAGTTGGAGTTTTTCTGGGGCAAACTCCACCATGACCTGACGCTTAGCTAAAAAGAATTTAATTTACGGAACCAGAGGGCTCGGCAAGAGTGTGAGACAAGAAGAAAGAGTAGGGGCAGCTAACAACATGCCAGAGGCTGTGTGGGTGGGCCCGCGGCCAACTGAGCACTATCCCGGAAGGAGTCGGCCGAGGCCGTCCCTCCGAGCAGGCACACAGTCAGACCGCGGGGCAAGAAGGGGGGTAAAGTGAGTGCATGGAATGTGGGGGAGCTAATTAGGGGAAATTAGCTTCTGGAGGATGTGAACACACACTCTACTGTATTTATACTTAGTTTCAGTGGCGGCTGGGGCAGGCGCGGATTCAAGAGGGGGTCATGATCCCCCCCAAACGGAGACCATTTTTTGTAAAGTCCAAAAACGAAAACACAATAACCAGACAAACAAAACTTAACGATTTTTAACTGAAAAACTGTGTTTTTTTTCTTTTCATTTTATTCAATACTGAAAATATCTTTATTGTACAACTGTACATATTTTCAACTTCATACCTGTTATATAAAAACGATTATTTATATAACAAAATCAACTCGTCTGTTTTGTTTAGCAAACCTTGCGATTACCGAATCGATGTTTATAGAGATGTCACGATGAATGTGCAGCAATGCACGGATAGGAATTTGGGGCTTTTTTCGCACCAAAAAAATTTGCCGACATCCAAACTGCAAGCTTGGTTGGCAATTTAAGCTGTGACTTTCTCCCTTTGTCGGTACCAACTCGACTTGCCGAAACTGTAACGTACAGTACCTTGATACTTTTCTCGAAGCTCGATGTAAAAGTCGCAAAACACGCCGTTGCAATTTGTACGAATATTTTTGGTGCGCTAAACCCATCAAATTTCTATCCAAGTAGCGTGCAAAAAAATTGGTCTGGTTTTGTACGTTTGGTTACTTTGTGATTGCGTTTTTAGTGATACCATTTTTAGCCTACTTTTCACATTTTGCAAAAATGAGGAAAAAGTAGACTTATGAGATCGATCCGAGATAATATGTGTCTGTCTGTCTGTCTGTCCTTCTGTCTGTCTGTCCTTCTGTCTGTCTGGCTGGCTGGCTGTGTGTGTGTGTCCCCTATCAACTCGTAAACGGCTGTAGCAATCGAAACCAAATTTAGTACGAGTAAAGTTGTATACCGGAATATCTCAAGACCATATTTGAAATGATGTCAATGCTACCAACTACCGAAAAAACGCACTAGAAATTTGAGCTCCATGTTGTATATCTTGGGAGATATGCATGGGAGCTATTCCAAAATTGGCACTCTTGTAGATAATACCATTTCAGTTTAATTTCCAGGAGGTCATACATGGCAGAGTTGCCAAAATGATTTTAAGCCTTCTGAAAGGTCCAATTTTTAAATGCATATAACTTCTACACTATCAATTGGATTTCAACCAAATTTTGTATGTAATATGTGTACATAAACAAATATGACTGAGCGTATTCTTGAGAGCCAACAGGGCTACCAACTGTTAATAATTGCTCTCTCTATTTATTTATTTATTTTCAAATACCATTATATCAGAAATTATGCAAGCCGGCAGATTTAAACTATGCACACGTATAGTACCTGACATTTTAGATTAATTTGGAGTAACTTACGCGTGCTGATAGATCCAATGTTTAACTGCATGTAACGTCCATTTGACTTCAATCAAATTTTGTATTCTGTACCGGTACCTTAAAAGATGGAACTAAGAATATATTCAGTCACCAGGGCTGCCAACTGTAGTGCTCTATTAGGCTACATTATACCAGGTATATTTCGAACTAATTAGACATTTCAATATTACCAACTTAATTTCGTCATTATTCTAGATAGGTTCATATACTGTAGATTAAGCATTGGCATGAATCTTAATTTTAAGAAAAGTAGGCTCTTGAGTTCGTCAAGGAACTTCTTGTTCTTAACAATTTCGATTCTCTGACCCTCCCCCCATAGCCAAACTCTATATCTGCGCCTGGGCTGAGGAGATTTGCTCTGGGTGTAGCACTATTTTCATTATGGGGTAGGGTAAAATACTGCTTGATATCAGATAAAACTGTATTCAATTGCGCGGTCAAACGGATATCTCTCATTCATCAATAATGCCGCAGTTTAGAGAACATCACATTGTCATCGGATTATATGGATTATAATTTAGTCTACATGAAAACCTTCACAAGAACAAAACAAAGTAAGTTATAAACGAGCGCGAGAAAGAACCGCGAGTGTCACTAGTACGCGCAAGGCTGTTGGCGAAGCATCTCTGATGTGTCCTTCGGCGCCTCGGCTCCCTTGTTGCAATCAGCTGGCAACGACCAGACGAGTTAACTGTTGGGAAAGGGCTTACTCTGCCATACCCTTCACTATTGTGATCTGGTCGGTGCTCGGGCCTGGCAATGACCAAACGGACGATTGCTCCTAGACAGTTGGCGCGCTTCGCTTTCTCAGACAGTTCACAGTAATTTTCTATAAGATTTCCTGAATTATTAAAGAACAAAATTATGAATTCCTATATATATATATATATAAAGTAAACGTACAGCTTTTATTCCTAAAAAAAATATTTTGCTGTTAATTGTTTTTCTTGAATTAATCTGGTCGTTGTCGAACACTGTGACCTTATTACCAGCCGCCACTGCTTAGTTTGGAGTTTCGCTGTTCACCTCGGCTTTTCTGAATTGCGTCTGGGACCTGCCATCCGTGCGGCCTTTAAGCTTACGCTGGGTAAACCGTTAAAGATACCGGGCGAAGCCGGACCGGGTTGCTAGTAATTGTAAATATTGTAAATATCATAAGCCATATTTGTAGACATAGATTTAATAGCCTAAGTTTAAAGAATCTGATGATGATCGCTTGACGATCGAAACTGGTCATCCAAGAGTATTTATATATATACACCGCGGACAGGCCAACAAGGACCACGCAAATACCACTTCTTTATAGGTCTAGTTTCCTTCTTTCTCTTCCAGAAGTCTTTCATCCTGGTCGACTGCGCAGCTCTTCTTTCAGCAGTCCATTCTCCTCTGTTGAGATTCTTCTTCCCCCCGACAAGAATTTTGAGGCCAATTTTTTTTTCTGTACTCTATTCGATTTAGACAATCTTCTTCAGTAATTTTGAATTTTTGAAGTTCTTCTTTCATTTGTTTTACATAGCCTCCTTGCCCTTTATAGTTCCAGATTTTATGAAAAATCTGTTTGTTTAACCTTGAACAATCCATGCGGACCATATGTCCGTAGAACTGAAGTCGCCGTTTTCTGATCATTACTTCAATGGGTCAAAAACGGTATCCCTATCCACTGAATCATACGCTTTCTGAAAATCAACGAATGAGATAAAGATATTCTTTGGCATGTTGTTGTAATATTTTAATATCAATTTTAAACTAAGAATTTTTGAGCCTTTTTCTTGTAGTGGATGGATTAAGGCGATTAACCAGCTTTCTGGAATTGCTTCCTCAATCCAAATTTTCTGAAATAGATTTGTCGTCGCTATTAAAAATTCATCATCTACAAGCTTCCACATTTCTGCATGATCCCATCCTAGCCTGAGGCTTTATTGTTTTTAAGTGAGTTGATAATACCTTTAACGTCGTTTACATCTGGTGGCGTAGTCAGAATTTTGTGTTGTGAATTTGAAACTCAACTTGTCTGTCGGTTTTGGACAATTTAACAACTTCTCAAAATACGCAGCCAATATATCACAATTTTCCTTGTTGTTTAATGCTAGCGTACCATCTTCCCTTTTGAAATTTAAACTCGGCGCTGAATATCCAGTGATTTCATTTTTAAATGCTCTATAAAATAATCGTGTTTCATTTTTCTTAAAATTGTCGTCCATTTCCATTATTTGGTCCTTCATATATTTTCTTCGAATCGTCCTTTAAGTCTGGTGGGCCATTTTCCTTAATCTTTGTACTTCCTCTAAATTTTCTGGAGTCTTGTTCCCGTTCCACTTGTGCCAAGCACAATGTCTTTCTTTGATCACTCTTTCACATTGTTCATTCCACCAAGCATGTTTACTATAAAAGTTCAACGGTGCAATTTCCTGAGCTGGTTCAAGAAGGTTATTAGTAACATCATTCCAATTGGTTGGTATTTTAAGTTTTTTTTTCTTTTTCAGGATTACAATTGGTTACAATCGTGTTGACCGACTGAGAAACATTAAATTTTGATCTGTATTTTTCTTGTAAGTAGATAATATCCCTTTTGCGTCTATACCTACGGTGACCATATTTTTGACAGTCAAAATCGGGACAGCCTTGTTGAGGGGGGATTGTTGGAGGATAGAGAGGTTATAGTTTGACTGACATATAGAGTACAGTTTTTTTTAAAATTATGGCCCTTTACAAAAGAAGTTCCACAAAAATCGATCTACCAAAAATCCAATATAGAGGGATACATGAAAATAAAGTTTATTTTATTGCTTTTCTTATTTATGCAAGTACCTTACAAGTTTTGTGAGTTACAAAATCCTTCCTTCGGAGGGGAAATAAAGCCGTTTTTTTTTTTTTTTAGCGTATGGCTTTTAGTGCCGGGAGTGTCCGAGGACATGTTCGGCTCGCCAGTCTTTGTAGCTCCTTCGAGACGGACACCCAGTGGGTGAGCTACAAGTACCGTTGGGGAGGAAAGTTTGGATGTAAGGACGAGGAGTTGGATGGTAGCGGCTGTGGCCTATAGTTAGGGACCTACCCCGGCATTTGCCTGGAAGGAAGATGGGAAACCACAGAAGACCATCTTCAATGTTGCCGTCGGGGGGGGATTTGAACCTCCTCGCCTCCCGGATGTGAGCGACTGCCAGCAGTCATGCCGTAACGACCACGGCTAACTCACTCGGTGTAAAGCCGGTTATCCCATGCCATAAATTTATAGCATGCAAAAGAACCTTCCACTAATTACACTTGTGTGAAGCTAAATAGGTTCGATTCGACCAACGCTCTTAGGTTCCAACGTTCGTCGCCAGGAGCCGACTGTGATGGCATCTATAAGGTCATTATATGTGTGCGCGCCGGTAAACACGGAAAGCTAAGCCGGCTGTGACTGGAGCAGATTACGACCGCACGCACCCGGTCCAGCCGGGGGTTGGTGTGCTCCGCTGACTCATATCGTTAGTTCACACGTCTTTTGTCAATCCTATGGGCGAATAGTTGCAAAGCTTAGACGTTAGTGTTGCATGTTTAGTGAGTATTGTGATTACTGTGATTGTTGGTCATTGCCTAGACACCAATTCACATTGCGCGAACGTGTGTGTATCAATAATTCGTATATGAAAAGCAGAAAATCTTGTTCTGAAACGAGACGAAAATTTTGAATCAAGTTTCCAGGAAGACCTGTGCCTAATGCCAGTACAATTAGGAGGCTCGCTAAACGATTCAAGGAAACCGGCTCCATAAATAATATGAGTTGACAGACATTCTTTCACCAAAGATGACAGGTGTGTGTTTCAAGAGAGGGAGGACATTTTCAGCACTGTAAGTACACATTATTGAACATGTTTGGTAAAAGTGTGATTGTGGGCGCCGATCGGCGACTAACTGGATGCGCGCGGCCGCGATCTGCGCTAGTCACAGCCGGCTTAGCTTGCTATGTTTACTGGCGCGCACACACATAATGATAGTAACCAAGTTCAGAACTAATAGTAATTGACGGTGGTGTTTGGTAGCAAAAGTAAGAACTACTTGATAATTGGATGTCTGCAGTCCTCACTTGAATTAAAAGCAGATAACAGACACTAATACAGCCATTACAATTAACACCGGTTATCAGGCAGATTCTACGCACACCCAAGTACACGGGGCTACATGACCACGTTGTCGCGACCTCTGAACTGAGGAACCAACCAACCAAGTTTTGTGAGAAAAACAAGTAAGTTTATTTTAAGTTTCTTACTTGTCATCTTATGATTACCATAACAAACAAAACTAAAATCTTACTGAGTCTTTACAAGTGCCTGAACATTTCAAAACTTTTTTTTTTCGTTTAATTACGCATATTTTTAAGAGATTTTTTTTCAAGTAAAAAATCGGGACACTTTTATTAATATAACATTATTCATGCTTTTGGGATACTGCCGTGTGAAAATAAAATTTACGTTCGACCCGGACTATTATATGTCAGAAAACTGTACTATAATGAGGCACATTATAACACTATTTTTCATTATGAAACAGTTTCTCCCACCAATCAGAGCTCAAGAAACAGTTGTTTGACCAATTAGATAATAAGATGCGCTGAGTTCCACGGCATTCTAATTTAAATTTCACTGCCTGGTCTAGTTTCATCGTAGGGTAATCGAGGAGGCCATGGTCAAATACAAGGCATTCCCTGCGTCTCATGCGCTCTATTCAGTACATAAAACTGGCGAAATCTCGACAGATATTTAAGAATATTTTTGTTCGAACATAAAATAGTTATAATAATTATCGTCGAACATAAACAGTCGTATGCAACTCGCCTATAATGGTAATTAAGACACTCGTATGGAAATACTTGTGTCTTAATTATTGCCATTATAGGCTCGTTGCATAATGTACTATTAAAACTCTAAACGTTTCGAAAGGAACCTTGCCTCCTTTTTCAATAGCATTAAAACAATGTGATCAAAGAATGTGTGTCAATGAGCTGACAAAAAATAGAGAAATTCCTCTGTTCGTCACCAGTGTGCAGCCAGAAACTACTGTATGTACCTTGGTAGAAAAAACGCACCATATTAATTAGAACGGGGGACGGAGTAGTAAGGAGGGAGAAAGAAATGGGGGGGGGGGGATTTGAGACTCCTCGAAGAATGAGGATATCGAAATAAGGAGAAAGGGGGGGTGGGGGTGGGGGAGAGAGGGATGGATGGATATGTTGTTGTTGTTGTTGTTGTTGTTTGAGTCTTCAGTCTTTTAACTGGTTTGATGCAGCTTTCCATGCCTCCCTGTCCTGAGCTAATCATATCATCTCTACATAGCTACCACACCCTACATTCGAGGCAATCTGTTTAACATATTCTAACCTTGGTCTACCCCTACAGTTCTAGTCCTCGACCCTTCCTTCCATAACTAAGCTTGCTATTCCTGGGTGTCTTATAATGTGTCCTACCAACCTATCTCTTCTCTTCATTAGCAGTCACCAGAAATATCTCTCCTCTCCCACTAGTCTCAATACCTCTTCGTTTGTAACCCTATATACCCATCTGATCTTCATCTTTCTCCTGTAACACCACATTCCAAACGCTTCAATCCTCCTCCTTTCTGCTGCACCAATAGTCCAAGTTTCACTTCCATAGAGCGCCACGCTCCAGACAAAGGCTTTCAAAAATGACTTCCTAATACCTAAATCTATATTCGATGTCAACAGATCCCTTTTCTGTTGAAATGCTTTCCTTGCCTGAGCTAACCTACTTTATGTATCCTCTTTGCTTCGTGCATCACAGGAAACAGACACAAAATGGAAGTGTATCTGTACAGTACCCAACGTCATACAGGCCTCGGCGAAAAAAACTGATGTAAACTCCTCCAGTGACGAACAAAGGAGATCATATCATGGCCCTGTAGCAATAGAGGAAACATATTTTTATTAATACGAGGCACGTCCTGAAAGTAAGTTTCGTTTGGTCATACAATTAAATTGTTTACAGATACAGAAAAAATATTACTGGCACAACATTCTACACCTCTTAAACTACTGTTCCACATAACTGCCGAAATTTTGCAGGCATTTGTCATAGCGTGGCACAAGTTTTTGGATACCTTCTTCATAGAAGTTTGCCGCCGACCGTAAACGAGAGTGAAGACTCCCCTGTAAGATATCCTACCGTTTAGCTACTACTGTTAGGCAAATTGCGTGCTTACTAGGAGAACTGCGTATGTTTAGGAGTTCTCCTGACCACATACGCAATTTGCCCAACAGTGGTGGCCAAACAGTAGGATATTTTACAGGGGAGTCATCACTCTCGTTTACGGTCGGTGGCAAACTTCTATGAAGAAGGTATCAAAAAACTTGTGCTACGCTATGACAAATGCCTGCAAAAGTTCGGCAGTTATGTGGAACAGTAGTTTAAGAGGCGTATAATGTTGTGCAATAAATATTTTTTCTGTATCTGTACACAATTTAATTTTATTACCAAACGGAACTTCCTTTCTGGACGTGCCTCGTGTTTGGGATGCCGGGACATGTATCCTTTAATTCTGGACTGTCTCGATTTTTTTCGGGACGTATGGTCTCCGTATTTATACCCCTCAAATAATCTAGTCGCTTGGCCATGTGTCAGAATTCTTTGTTCCGTTAAGATAAGAACGCCACATGATTGATCGGCTGGGGCCGTGGACGGGTATCCAAAGCTTCCAGCTTTATTATGCAAGCAGTCGCCAGCTGCGACGCGACGGGACGAGCCTGTCAATACATAGCCTACTCCTTGGGGGTTGGTTATTAGTTGCTCTGTGATGGATATTAGGGGGCCATGAATATTCTATTCTCAAACATAATGAAACAATAACTTAACTTTCTGTTCGATATTAGGGGGCTTCTAAAATGTAATATCTCATTTTTATTATAACTTTCATTCAAGACCGGTTTGTTTTTATGAACGATGTTAATCTTCTTGGAGGAAACAATATGGAAGGAAATGGTGAATGAATTGGATGGTTCCTCAGTTTAGGGGCTGCGACAACGCGGTCATGTAGCCCCGTGTACTTTGGGTGTGTGTAGAATCTGTATTAGTTGTGATGGCTGTATTAGTGTGTGTTATCTGATTTTAATTCAAGTAAGGACTGCAGACATTCAATTTTCAAGTAGTTCACACGTTTGCTACCAATCGCCACCATCAACGACGTCTAGTTCTTGGCGATGAACGTTGGAACTTAAAGGTACGGTTTGGCTACGGCGATCTTCGTTGCTTTATGAACGCATGTAAATAAATGGGACTGGTTTCCCTACAGCGATCTGCGCTGGCGTCAATTCATTGCAATTCAGCAGCAATGATCGCTGGCCATTTCGTGAACAAAATATTAACGATAAAGCTCTCATCTCTTTGGCTTCCATACCGATAGTATTTTGTAATTTCTCAAAATAAACTGAGGATTTTTTAATAAATTGTGTTGCTTGTCACAGAAACGTGGTAGGAAAGTAAGTGGGCTTATTTGTTCACCTGTATTTTAATACATGTTATTTAGGACAGACTCACGGTAACACAGGTTATCATGTAACGCATGGCATGATGATTTCATAGCCCTTATTCATAGATGTCATCAATCCAAAGGTTGGTTCTATTCAAACTTAAAACTTCATAAGTTTATATTCTCATTAATTGGTTCTGGGGGGGATTGGTCTCCCTGATCACCCCCCGTAGTTACGCCACTGGTCTTGAGTATTCCTTAAATTTTATTTGGTCATTAAGCAGGTGTCTATGAATCAGTGCATTAAATCATGCTTCAGTACGCCTAGTGTTATTTATTTATTGGGTACATGATGTAGCTTAAGGGGGGTCCACCCTTTACAAACATCGCTCACCACTATTAGTTTGCAGACACTTTCACTCCATGTACATATACCGTACTTAATTCGATCAGCATCTCTTCTCCCTCCTCTAAAAGAAGCAATATTGACGCTGATATAATTCTCCTTAAGGTCATTCTGGCAACGTTATATTATTTCAGCTGATTATTATTTACCCCACTAGCCTGTATAAGCAAAGAGTAGGCTACTGAGATGTTGATACGTGAAAGTGATCCTGTTGTAGGAGGCAGTGGACGAAGGACGATGATCGCCGGCTAGGGAAACCGCTTTTCTGACTTTGTGCGCCGGCGATCATCCCTGTAGCCAAACCGTACCTTTTGAGCGTTAGTAAAATCTAACCTATAATTGAACTTTACACAAGTGTAATTAGTGGAAGGTTCTTTTACATGCCATAAATCTATAACATGGGACCACCGGCTTTACTTCCTCTCCGGAGGAAGGCATACTGAGAGATTTTTAACGCTCTTAAAAATTCCTACGACTTTGGCCGGGTTTGAACCCGCGAGCTTGGGCATAGAAGCTCAGCATGCTACCAACTACGCCAACGAAGCCGCTGTGCTAATTCATATTATGCAAGTCTGGATGGGGCATATTTCGAAATCCGTAGTGCGGCTTTAAGGAACCTAGCTTTCATTCTTTCCGAGGTTGGAAGGTCATTGTAGCTAGGCCTAAGGTCATTCCATATTATTTGAATCCCGTGTGTGAAGATAGCCTTGAGCCCTGAGTGGATAAACAAAACGTTATCCGCATCCGCCAGGCATCCGCACGGCTGTTATCCGCATCCGCCCCGTATCCGCATGACTTTTATCCACATTCACCCCGCATCAGCACGTGTGTTATCCGATTCTACTGGCATTACAATGAAAATCCACAGCCTGCTTCCAGTCTCCGACCGGGTCAGGAATGGAATGAATGAAGCCCCTATCTTGCGGCGAGGATATGAACTGTGCCGGCTGCCGAGGCCTGACGCACTCCTCTGGGGCAATGATTAAATGCATGACAGATGAAATGAAATGATAGTGGAGAGTGTTGCTGGAATTAAATTTTGACAGGGAAAACCGGAGTACCCGGAGAAAAACCTGTTTGCCTCCGTTTTGTCCAGCACAGATCTCACATGGAGTGATCGGGATTTGAACCACGGACCCAGCGATGAGAGGCCGGCGTGCTGCCGCCTAAGCCACGGAGGCTTACAATAATATGTTTAATTAGATAAAGTATTAAAGCAACACCTTTCGACATTTGAGGAGAAAGTCGTTCACTTTGGCTGAGCCCGTCATGTACTATGAATGTTATACAGCCAGAATTACAACCCTTTCCAGGTCGGAGTGTTAATTATGCTTGATGACATAATTTGAATGAGATCAACTTAATTCATCATCACTAGGGCTCGGACCGATATGCTCGATAAAATCTCTAGATATGCTCGAAAACCATGTGTTTGATGCTCGATAGATATGCTCGAAAAAAACATTATATGCTCGAAAACCCCATTATAAACCCATTATATGCTAGATAAATATGCTCGAAACTCCCATTATATGCGGTTAAATATGCAGAATATGCTCGAAAAACGCCGTTAAAAACTATAGAAAGGAAGGGAAACGAAAAAACCAATATCATACCTTTATATTCGAGCTTTATTTTCTAATTGTATGTATGATACACTGCAATACACTCGCATTCAAGTTTCAAGTATATATAAGAGAAGTGCTC
This sequence comes from Meconema thalassinum, assembly GCA_946902985.2. NCBI lineage: Eukaryota > Metazoa > Arthropoda > Insecta > Orthoptera > Tettigoniidae > Meconema > Meconema thalassinum. Next base: position 129,970,377 of record OX336388.2, read on the forward strand.
TTATAAAAGATACAGTTTTAAAGTTCATTTACAAAATGTTCAGAAATAGGCGAGTCAATGAAGTAGATCAGCATTAGTCTGTACAACAAGAAATTTTCTATGTTTTCAGTATTGAATGATTTTCTTAAATCAGTCAATAAAAGTTTCAATGACTAGAACGACCTCACAAAAGGTTAAAAGCCTGCGGTTCTATTATTCGCACCAGATAGGCTTTTCAATATTTATTTCTGTTTTCGAACCTTAAGAATGGTCAGGGCCCGAATTCGGGGGAGAATTTGAAGAAAAACAAACTATTTAGACGAAAATCACAAGAATATGCAGTTATATGCTTCTATTCTGAAAACCGCGGTTTTATGCATTTATATGCTCGATAAATTTCAATTCTGTTGGTCCCAGAGAGGTGAAAATACCACCGTAAGGCTTCTTTCAATGTGTACTATTCAGGAAAAAATATGCAAATATGCTCGAATCCGAGCCCTAATCATCACACATTTGTCATGAAAAAGACATAACGTAAAAATATGATCCGGGTCCTAGTAATGATATTCAACAAGTTCGGATTGTATTCTAAAAACTATCCATAAATTTACTCCAAACATCATCCGCAGCTTATCCGCTATCCACACAGGCTTTAAAGATAGGTAGTCTAGTATTTTGGCCTCAAAACGTTTCATGGCTGTAGCAAGTGATAAATGTGTGGTAGGCCTATTTTGTATGTCATATATTGCTATTGTCACAGATGCGGCTCTCTCAATGAGAAGGGAAGACCCCCCACTTTGTACCTGTAGAGCCGTATTCACCGTGGCCCACATTTTCACCGAGTGTGTGGATCCTGCTGACTTACGAAGAAACCTTGGTTTGCAGATGACACTCAAACTTATATTAGCCGATGACGCGGTGGCTGCTGATCGCGTTATCCACTTTATAAGTGAGAGTGGGTTAGGGCCAGCAATCTAAATTTTCCAGTATAAATTGACTCAATGACTTGTTCGTTTTGAATGATAATGTTTTTGTTTTTCTGTAATTTTTGTTTATTTTTATATATAATTTTATTTTTATTTAATTTTTTGTTTTTGTTTTTATTAAATTTTGGTCTTTTTAAACTTAGGTGTCTACCTCAAAATTTTAATTTCAATTCCAAATTTGTATTCTTTAATCTGTGTTAAGAGGGGCAGATGACCTCGTAGTTCCGCCCCTTAAAACAACAATAACTAACTAACTAACTACGTGTGTTCGAAATGATTTGGCTATTGTTTGGAGAGTTACCCCCAATCATTTGAAGGCTTTTTTTTTTAATTTGCAGAATGTTGTTCTGGAGATGAATGAAGTCGCCTACTGCAAGACGACCACCCTTTCTAAAAACCATTCGTACTGCTTTTGCCTTTTTAAGAGCGTTAAAAATCCCTCAGTATGCCTTCCTTCGGAGGGGAAGGAAAGCCGGCGGTCCAATGTCATAGATTTATGGCATGATAAAGAACGTTCCACTAGCTACACTTGTGAAAGCTAAAATTTGTAGGTTAGTTTCATAACGCTATATTAGTACCCACGTTCGCCGCCAGGTGCCCTCTGCGATGGCACTTATTAGCCACGTCCGCAGCTAGGTGTCGTGGATGGTAGCATTTGGTAGCAAAAGTAGAAACTACTTGAAAAAAATAATCGTCTGCGCAGTCCTTCTACCTGAATCACAGATAACACACACTAATAGTCATCATTAGGGCCCGGATGTTGATGACATGTCATCTTTTTACTGAGCTGTCTAAAAAAAATGCTGAAATACATAGAAACTACGGACGGGCCATCCCGTCTTCAAAAATGTTATTTTTATTTTGCATCTTTTTGCATTTTTTGCTCTTTCTCCAATTTAAGAGCATTTTGTTAAGTTTGTTAGAATTTTTTGGTCATACTTTAGAGAAATCAGCTTTCTAAGGTCATTTTCTTCCAATTTAGTCATGTCACAGCTTTATATGAGGGAGTTACGTCTCTCAGAGTTAAGAAGAAGCTAGTAGCTGATACAAGATAATTTAAAATATTGAAATAAATATTGCAGTATTGCTATTAGTAGAAAAAAATATATCTTGGACGCAGAAGAACGGTACCGTTTTCGTCGCAAACCAGTTATTAGCGGAATGGAATATTATCTGCTCTGTTGACGAAGGTCAGCTGTGGTGGGGTAGAAAAGGGAAGGGGTGTATATTCTTGTCTCAGTTTCGCATAGTTCACGGCGAGAGATAACGTTCATTGCCGCTTTCTCCATTTTATAGCGCATTTTTTAATTTTTTGAAATATTGGTGAGTTTATTGTTATAAGATAATTTTCTCCATTTTACAGTGCATTTTTCGCATTTTTAGGTCATTTATTACAGCCATTTTTGAAAATTTTAAGTGTATTTTTTAATACTCAGCAATTCTTCTAGGTTTGTGCCGTGTCATGTGTGGGGTTTCGCCTAGGACACCAAGCTGGCACATCGGCGGGCCGTGAAAGCCTATATACCAGCATTTTTTAATCTTTTTTACGGCTTCAACATCCGGGTCCTAGTGATCACAATTAACACTGGTTATCAGATAAATTCTACACACACACACCAAATACACGGGGTTACATGAAAGCGTTGTCGCAGCCCCTAAACTGAGGAACCAACCAACTGTTTTTGCCAATTTCATTTAGAAGTCTTTTTTTTTTTTTTCAGTCCACGTTCCGAGGTTGTCCATTGATTCCTGTAAAGGTAATATAAGGCATTTGTATGAATAATACCAGTGATTTATTAGTTCAACATTTCCGTATCATTTTTTCCACACAAATAAATACAAACTAAGATTTTTGGCGCATAAAAAGTTTAACAGGGTCATTCTGTTCCCAACTTTGACAGGATCGTAAAATTTTATCACATATCAACAAGTTAACTCTGTGGCCCCTGCTATCACGTAACATATATAACTCCTTTAACGGCGGTGCTTCATGGGTTGCATACACGCCAGGGCTGGGCAATGCCACGTTCTTTTTACTGCGGGCTTGATATCCTGATGAATACGGAAGTGGCGCTGAGCTCGTACTAAAGCAAAGGTGATTAAATTTCAATCATTGTTCTGAGAACGACCCCCTCCACTAACATTATAAGTTTATCTTTAAATTGTGTAAGAATCTGTCTTGGTACATTCGCCGTTCAATTTGTTCTTTGCTTCGTTTTGCTTGGTTGATTTCGTTTGTACTTTCACTCCGTTTCTGATTTTCTTTTTCTTTTTTTATGTTCCTTGTTTTTAGGTTGACTTAGAAATCCAACTATTGCAATGGGCACCATGTTTTGACTTCCGGAATATTTCTTCCCCAGACCCCAAAACCAGTGTCAGTTCTAAAGTATATACACTGGTCAAAAACATTTTCCATATTGCATAGATTTTGTATTTCTAGACCAAATATCATACAACGTGATTCATCCGATAATAGTGTTCAGTACAACCACATAAAGAAACAAGTTATCTCAGAGTTAACACATGAGCCAATGTGCTAAAACGAATATGTCGTCATAAAAGCAATTTAAACAACTCCTCACGTAATCCTTAAACCACAATTAAAGTAAATTTTCTGTGTAATCAGTAGTGTGTGTGGCCTCCATGAATCCTGTGACATTCTTGGAGGCGGTTTGGCATGCTCAATACCAGGGTATCCAGTACATCTTGTGGAAGATTGTCTCATTCCTCTATGGCAGCAGGGATAAGGTCTTGTAGGGTTTGTGGTGGTTGGGGACGGTTGTATATTGCTGTTTTCAGTAATCTCCATACATGTTCCACGCAATTCAAATCAGGAGACGTTGGTGGCCTTACCATCCTGTGAATACCATGTCTTTCCAAGAACCTATTCACGGACTGTTTGCGATGGGCATGAGCATTGTCGTCCATGAAAGTGAAATCTGCTCCAATTTCAGCTCTAAATCCACGAACAATGGGTTCAAGGACGTTGTTCTTGTATTTTCATGACGTCATATTGCCCTCGATGTGGATGAGTGGTGTGCGGCGGCCCATCATTTTTCCTCCCCAGAAGAGTGCTGAACCACCACCTTGCTGGTGTGTGTTTGAGTCTTCAGTCTTTTGACTAGTTTGATGCAGCGCTCCATGCCTCCCTGTCCTGAGCTAATCGTTTCATCTCTACATAGCTACCACACCCTACATCCGAGGCAATCTGTTAAACATATTCTAATCTTAGTCTACCCCTACAGTTCTTGTCCTCGACCCTTCCTCTCTTAACTAAGCTTGCTATTCCTGGGTGTCTTAGTATGTGTCCTACCAACCTATCTCTTCTCCTCATTAGCATTCGCCAGAAACATCTCTCCTCTCCCACTCGTCTTAATACCTCTTCGTTTGTAACCTTATCTACCCATCTGATCATCATTCTCCTGTAACACCAGATTTCAAACGCTTCAATTCTCCTCTTTTCTGCTGCACCAATAGTTCAAGTTTCACTTCCATAGAGTGCGACACTCCAGAAAAAGGTTTTCAAAAATGTCTTATTAGTACCTAAATCTATATTCGATATCAACAGATTCCTTTTCTGTAGAAATGTTTTCCTTGCCTGAGCCAACCTACTTTTTATATCCTCTTTGCTTCGTCCATCACCGGTTATTTTGCTTCCTAAGTAACAGAAGTCTCCTACTTCCTTGCTGGTAGCGTTCAACAATGAAAGCTTCATTGAAACGTTGACCATTTGCCCTCCATACATGAATACTTTTGACATCTGGATGCAACGAAATGCGTACCTCATCTGTAAATAACGTTTGGACCCAATGTTGTCGGGTCCAAGTTTCATATCTTCTTATTCATTCTACACACTGACGTCTGTGGCGATATTCGAGGCGTGGTCCCCTAAATGGCCTTCGAGAGCGTAGTCCTACATTGTGGAGTCGATTTCGCACAGTTTGTGTAGACACATTGACTCCAGTAGCCGCTCGAAGCTCCCTCCGTAAGGTAGTTGCTGTGCTCCTAGGATGTCTCCTAGCGGACATACAGATGTATCGTTCTTGCACAGTGGTTGTTTTGCGTGGTCGACCTATCCTAGGCTTATCAGCTGTAACCGAACTTTTGTTAGGTTACAGAGACTGTTATTATTTAGTTTTTTTTTAATTTTATCTGGTTGCCAGCCGTGGCCACCTGTTGATGGGGCGGCATTGAGAGTCTTATGTGTTGTGGCACAGAGACTCTTTGTGTTTTTCCATCAGTGGGTGGCAGGTGGCTTTGACCTGTCTGGAGGTCAAGATTCCTTGACATGGCATGGTTGCCATGGGGATGGGCTGTTAGAAGATGTTTCATGCAAGATGGATGCTGCCATGCTCTCTGTGCTAGGAATTTTTAGCCTATTTTCAATTTTGAAAAAATAGGCTTATGAGATCACCTTTTGTCCGTGTGTGTGTGCGTGTGTGTGTGTGTGTGTGTGTGTGTGTGTGTGTGTGTGTGATTCGTGTGTGTGTCCCCCCCTAATAAAATCTAAACGGCAGGAGCGATTTCAATGAAACTCGGAAAGTTCATAGCACTATTCCCGGCGACCTTGACCGCGCCCTTCAAATTTTGTTACGACTCACCAATCCAACATGGCGGCTGTGCGAAATATTTCACCAGCATTCAATATCTCCGAAACTATTACCGATATTACCCTGACATTTTCTATGGTGATAGAGGGAACTGCTATATGTTCACTTATGTGACTTTTGAAAACCTGGTAACTACAAAACCAACATGGAGGCCAAGCGAATTTGCGACTTTTAAATAGACGTTTCTCGTGATTTGACCAACCAAACGCAATGAAACTTGGTAAAGTATATGTTTATATACATTGTAATGCACCGACATCTAACTTCATTCAATTGTTTACATAATCACAAGATGGCGGATGTGCGAAATATTTCACCGGCATTCTATATCTCTGAAACTATTAGCGGTATCTCCGTAAAATTTTGTACGGAGATAAAGGGTACTACTGGAAGTCGATCTATAAGACTTTCAAAAACCGGTTAACTACAAAACGAACATGGTGGCCAAGCGAATTTGAAAATTTTAAATAGACCTTTCTCGCGATTTAATGTTCCAAGCGCACTGAAACCTGGTAAAAGAAATATTTATACACATTGTAATCCACTGGTATCTAATTTAGTTCAATTGTTTACATAACCTCAAGATGGCGGCAGTGCGAATTTTAAAATTAAGTTTTTATTTCTTGTGATGTAGTCATGCGATCGAAGTGAAAGCTTGAATAATGAACCTACGCAATAATTCTCCTTTAATGGTACATGACTCTATGGCCTATACATTTAACAATCCAACATGGCGACCATCCGAAATATTTAGACGATACTGAATATCTACGAATCTATTTTAGCAATCAAACTGCATTTTTTAATGTTCATAGGGGCTATGAACTTAAGTTCACCTATAGGACTTTAAATAACCTGGTGATCACAAATCCAACATGGCGGTGACGCGAATTATAAATATTCACATGGACGTTTCTCGCAATTTAACCATCCGAGTGCAGTGAAACTTGGTACAGTAAATCCTTATACGAATGTTAATCCACTGCATGTAATTTATTTCAATTGTTTCCATAACCTCAAGATGGCAGCAGTGAAAAATTTTAAAATCTCCTTGTTTTTTCTTGTGTCCTAATTTTGCGATTGAAGTTTGAATACTACACGTTCACAATTATCTGCATGTAACAGTACATAACTCTAGGACCTACATATATAAAATCCAACATGGCGACCATCCGAAATATTTAGTCGGTTCTTAATATCTACGAATCTATTACAGCAATCAAACAGAAATTGTGTATGTTGATAGTGGCAATTAACATAAGTAGGATATATGAAAATAGGCTGTATAGTTCTTCACGGAACTACTTGTTTTTCTTTAGTTGTGGATAATGAGATGTTATGTGCTGTGGTATGAATGTTCTGATTTGGAAAATAGATGTGATTTTTTTGAAGAATGTTAAGGTAGAAAATTATCTTATATATAAAAGTGAAAGTCTGTATGTATGTATGTGGGTGGGTTGGTTCCGTATACAAATCTACACCGTTTCACCAATCTCAACCAAATTTTGCATACACATAGTTTAGGACCCAGAATGAACCGCTGGCTACATGAATTTTCGATAGTCTTTCTCATTCTTCTGATTTCGGCCCTTTTGCACTCAGCACAGGCTAATCAAATCATAAAATATACTCATGAAAGAATGGCAAGGCAGAGAGTATCCATGGCAACATAGCTCAAGTCGAGACACGGCCGTCTGGATGCCAGTTGCGCTCTGCACTACCGGTATAGAAAATGAGGATCTTTACTTGAAATCCCGTTAGTTACTCAATTGCTCACACAGCACTGTCAACCGGGTATCGCATAACAAAGACTTGACACTATCTACTAGATATTTGTCAAATACCACTCACTCACTCACTCACTCATACATTCATCACGAAATCTCAGAAACCACAAAACGGATTGGAATGAAATTTGGTATGCAGCTTCCTCAAGGGCCGCAAACGCCACTAAGACAGGATTTTTGGATATTCAGTTTCTAAAGGGGTGTTAAGGGGGTAGAACTGCATTTCATTGAATAGCAATATCTCCCGATTGGTTTCATTGGGGGATGTGATACTCGGCATATAAACTCATCATTAAAAATAAGAAGACACGCGTCTGAGTTTTTTTTTTTTGATGTGGTGTATATTATGAGGTGAAAGGGGTGAAAAGTGGGGGTTGAAAGATTCCTAACGGAGCCTGTATCTCTTAAACGACATAGGCGAGGAGTTTGAAACTCAGCGGAAAAAAATCAGCATAAAAAATAAGTAAATAGGGTTTGACCGTTTTTTCATAAATCCAATTTAAGAGGCCCATGGGGAGGGGTGAAATTCTGGGTAAAAAAAACAGGAAAGAAAGTGTCCTAACCGATTGACTAACTCGCTCTTCAAACTCAGGGGGAAAAACTGCTTAAAAATAAGTATATAATATATACATATTATGTATTCGCCATTTTTTTGATAAATCAAATTTAAAGGGTTCATCGGGAGGGGTGAAATTCTGAAGAAAAAAAAATGAAAGAAAATGTCATGACTCACTCATTCACTCATCATCGCCCAGCCAAAAATATTGAAGTTGGAAACATGTCATTTTCGGGATATGTTCGATGTATGTCAAAACCATACACTAAGGGAGGATTTTTGAATATTCAGGTTCTAAAGGGGTCTTAAGGGGGTTAAACCTGCATTTCATTGAATAACAATAGCTCACGAGTGGTTTCATTTGTGGATGTGATACTCGGCATATAAACTAATCATTAAAAATAAGCAGACATGTGTCTAAGGGTTTTTCGATGTGGTGTATTATTATGAGGTGAAAGGGGTGAAAATTGGGGGTTGAAGGATTCCTAAAGAAGCGTGTAGGCCTATCTTCTAAACGACATAGGCGAGAAATTTGAAACTCAGCGAAAAAAAGAGCTTAAAAATAAGTAAATCGGTGTTTCACCGTTTTTTCATAAATTAATTTAAGGAGCCAATGGGGTGGGGTGAAATTCTGGGGGGAAAAAGGAGAGAAAGTGTCCTAACTGACTGACTGACTCACTAACTCATCAAACTCAGGGGGAAAAGACAGCTTAAAAAATAAGTTAATAGGTGTTCAAGCGTTTTTTTCATCAATCCAATTTAAGGGGCCCATGGAGAGGGGTGAGATTCTGGTAAAAATATTGAAAGAAAATGTCCTGTCTGACTCACTCACTCATCACGCCCAGTGAAAACTATTAAAGTTAGAAACATGAAATTTTGGGAATATGTTCGCTGTATGTCGAAAACGTCAACTAATGAATGATTTTTGTTATTCGGGTTTTAAAGAGGTGTTAAGGCGGTAAACGTGCATTTCATTGAATAACGATATCTCATGAGTTGTTTCTTTGGGGATGTGATATTCGGTATATAAGCTTATCATTAAAATAATCAGACATATGTCTAAGGGTTTATCGATATGGTGTATATTATGAGGTGCAAGAGGTGAAAATTGGGGGTTGAGGGATTCTTAAAGGAGCGTGTATCTCTTAAACGACATAGGCGAGAAGTTTGAAATTCGGAGGGAAAAAACAGCTTAAAATATAAGTAAATAGGTGTTCGATCGTTTTTTCATAAATCCAATTTAAGGGGCCCTTGGAGTGGGGTGAAATTCTGGGGGAAAAAACAGGAAAGAAAGTGTCCTAACTCACTCACTCATCAAACTCAGGGGGGGGGGGGGAAAGAACAGCTCAAAAAAAGGAAATAGGTGTTCGACCGTTTTTTTTTTCATAAATCCAATTTAAGGGGTTCATGAGAGGGGTGAAATTCTGAAAAATAATTGAAAGAAAATGTCCTGACTTACTCACTCACTCATCATCCCCCAGCCAAAATTATTGAAGTTAGAAACATGACATTAATGGGCTATGTTCGTTGTATGTCGGAAACGTCCACTAAGGAAGGAATTTTGGATATTCAGGTTCTAAAGGGGTGTTAAGGGGTAGACTTGCATTTAATTGAATAACAATATCTCCCGATTGGTTTCCTTTGGGATGGGATACGAGGCATATAAACTCATCATTAAGAATAAGAAGAGACATGTCTGAGGGGTTTTCGATGTGGTGTATATTATGAGGTGTTTGTGTGAAAAGTAAGTGTTGAAGGATTCATAACGGAGCAAGTAACTCTTAAAAGACAGAGGCAAAAAGTAAGAATCTCAGGGAGAAAAATCAGATTTAAAAAGTAGTAAATAAGTGTTCGATCGTTTTTTTTTTTTCATAAATCCAATTTTAGGGGCTCATGGGGAGGGATGAAATTCTGGGGAATGAAGTCCACTAAGGAAGGATTTTTGGATATTCACTCATCATCCCCCAGCAAACCTATTGCAGTTAGAAACTTGAAATTTTGGGGATATGTTCGTTGTATGTCGAAAACGTCCACTAAGGATGGATTTTTGGATATTCATATTCTGAAGGGGTGTTAAGGTGGTTAAACTTGCATTTCAATGAATAACAATATCTCACGAGTTGTTTCATTTGGGGATGTGATATTCGGCATATAAACTAAGCATTAAAAATAATCAGACATATGTCTAAGGGTTTATCGATATGGTGTATATTATGAGGTGAAAGGGAAGAAAATTGGGGGTTTAAGGATTCTTAACGGAGAATGTACTGTATATCTTATTCAACATAGGCGATAAGTTTGAAATTCAGCGGAAAAAGCAGCTTAAAAATAAGCAAATAGGTGTTCGACCATTTCTTCATAAATCCAATTTAAGGGGCCCATGGGGAGGAGTGAAATTCGGGAGGAAAAACGAGAAAGAAAGTGTCCTAACTGATTGACTCACTTACTCACTCATCAAACTCAGGACGAAAACAGCTTTAATTAAGTAAATAGGTGTTCGACCATTTCTTCATAAATCCAATTTAAGGGGCCCATGGGGAGGAGTGAAATTCGGGGGGAAAGAACAGGAAAGAAAGTGTCCTAACTGATTGACTCACTCACTCACTCATCAAACTCAGGGCGAAAACAGCTTTAAATAAATAAATAGGTGTTCGACCGTTTTTGTATCATAAATCCAATTTAAGGGGTTCATGGGGAGGGGTGAAATTCTCAAAATAAATGAAAGAAAATGTCCTGACTGACTCACTCACTCACTCATCATCGCCCAGCCAAAATGATTGAAGTTAGAAACATGAAATTTTGGGGATAAGTTCGTTGTATGTCGAAAACGTCCACTAAGGAAAGAGTTTTGTATATTCAGGTTCTAAAGAGGTGTTAAAGGGGTAAACGTGCATTTCATTGAATAACAATATCTCATGAGTGGTTTCATTTGGGGATGTGATACTTGGCATATATACTAATCATTAAAAATAAGCTGACACATGTCTAATGGTTTTTCGATGTGGTGTATATTATGAGGTGAAAGGGATGAAAAGTGGGGGTTGAAAGATTCCTAACGGAGCGTGTATCTCTTAAACGACATTGGCGAGGAGTTTCATTTTCTCCGAGTTTCAATCAGCTTAAAAATAAATAAATGAATCAAAATAATTAAATTAAGTAGGTGTTCGACCGTTTTTTTTTTTCATAAATCCAATTTAAGGGGCCTATGGGGAGGGGTGAAATTCTGGAAGAAAAACGTCCATTAAGGAAGGATTTTTGGATGTTCACTCTCATCGACCAATCAAAACTATTAAAGTTAGAAGAAGGGGATATGTTTGTTGTGTGTCGAAAAAGTCTACTAAGGAGGGATTTTTGGATATTCAGGTTCTAAAGGGGTGTTAACGGGGTTAAACCTGCATGTCATTGAATAACAATATGACACGACTATAACGCGAGCGAAGCGAGGCAAAAAATTAGATGGTGTGTGTCTGTATATTACTCAATCACGCAAGAACCACTGGTCCGACTTACATGAATTTTACATGGAAGTAGCTGATTTACCTGGTTAACATATAGGCTACTTTTGATTTCAATAATTTGCACTATTTAAAGATGGTGACCATTTTAGTGACGTCACTACACCCTTTGGTTTCAAACTTTCTTATTTCCATTTCAAATAAAAAGTGAACGCTAAGAAATTGCAAACTTGTGATGGCATATACGAGGTTTAAAATTACATTTTCTATCCGAAAGGTATCTCCAACAGTTAGCGAGTAAAACCTAAATATGTGCTATAAAACACGGTCAACGCCGAACAGTGTGGACAAAATGTTCCATCCTTAATCTCCCCCTGCGCAGCCCCTCGCCTATCTCCTGTTTTAACTGTCACTTTCACGTTTTAATTTATTTATGACGCGTAGCGAAGCACGGGTACTTCAGCTAGTTTTTAATAAAATGCAACCAGAGAAGATAGGAGCAGAAGAATATTAATGATAGTAAAAACCCCCTGGGGCACAAGAGATCCAGGTAAATGGAAGCTTGCTATATTGAATGAATTGTGTATTTGGAGAAGACGGTGTATTGTGTCTCAGTGTGGATATATTTAATGCAAGCATATTGCCCCTATACCCTGAGGTGGCAAGTTTTTTAAATATTATAATGGTGCCCAACGGTGTGGCATGTTGCGATTGGTCAACCCATAACCAACTGAAGGTTTATATTTTTATTACAATGCACAGTGGTTGTTTTGCGTGGTCGACCTATCCTAGGCTTATCAGCTATGGGGTGTATGTGTTGGAATTTCCGCCACAATCTGGAAACATCACTTTAATTACATCGCACCACTTGAGCTACTTCGGCTTGTGTCATGTGACCATGTTGCATTAAAGTCACTATTCTAACTCTATCAGCTGCTGAAATCGTGTACCGTGGCATTTCTGTTACTGTGGTACGGTAAATTACACGGTAAAACAGTATTATCCCGTCCTTTTCAACTGCATTCCATCAGCTCGACGTCGCAACCGATCAGAATCGAACGTTAAAAATCCCTCAGTATGTCTTCCTTCGGAGGGGAAGTAAAGCCGGCGGTCCCATGTCGTAGATTTATGGCATGTTAAAGAACCTTCCACTAATTACACCTGTGTGAAGCTAAATTAATATAGGTTAAACATTTGACTAACGTTCTTAGGTCCCTACGTTCGTCGTCAGGAGCTGATTGCGGTGATATCTGGTAACTAATTTCTGAACTAGTTGGTCGTTGACGGTGGCGTTTGGTGGCAAAAGTAGGAACTACTTGAAAATTGATCGTCTGCAGTCCTTACTTGAATTAAAACTGATACACACACTAATACAGTCATCACAATTAACACCGGTTATCAGACAGATTCTACACACACCCAAAGTACACGGGGCTACATGACCACGTTGTCGCAGCCCCTAAACTGAGGAACCAACCAACCAACCGATCAGAATCGCTCACAGGTAGTATGATCACAGTAAAGAGGCGGTATCACTACCACCTCGACCAATGGAGCTACCCGCTAGAGATATTCGCTCTCAGTTACGCTTACAAATTCTGGCATTTTGGGAGAGTCAGTGGCTAGCTGACCCACTGCCCAGTAAACTGAGAGCGATCAAGGGAACTACTCGCGTGTGGCGGAGCTCTTTCCGGTCACAGAGAGAGTCCGTCATTTTGTGTAGGCTAAGGATAGGTCATCTAAGATCCACCCACTCGTACCTAATGAGAAGGGAAGACCCCCCACTTTGTACCTGTGGAGCCGTTTTCACCGTGGCCCACATTCTCACCGAGTGTGTGGATCTTGCTGACTTACGAAGAAACCTTGGTTTGCAGACGACACTAAAAAACTTAGCCGATGACGCGGTGGCTGCTGATCGCGTTATCCGCTTTATAAGTGAGAGTGGGTTAGGGCCAGCAATCTAAATTCTCCAGTGAACATTGACTCAACGACTTGAATGATAATTTTTTGTATTTCCGCAATTTTTGTTTATTATTATTATTTAATTTTTTGTTTTTGTTTTTATTAAATTTTGGTCTTTTTAAACTTAGGTGTCCACCTCAAAATTTTAAATTCAATTCCAAATCTGTATTCTTTAATCTGTGTAAAGAGGGGCAGATGACCTCGTAGTTCCGCCCCCTTAAAACAACAATAACTAACTATGAGCACAGTGCCAGGAAAACAAATGTAACGTGTTTCAACGATGATACAAAACAATGAAGGCGGCTTCGGTGGCGTAGTCGGTAGCATGCTGAGCTTCTATGCCCAAGATCGCGGGTTCAAACCCGGCCGAAGTCGTCGGATTTTTAAGAACGTTAAGAATCCCTCAGTATGCCTTCCTTCGGAGGGAAAGTAAAGCCGGTGGTCCCATGTCATAGATTTATGGCATGTTAAAGAACCTTCCACTAATTACACCTGTGTGAAGCTAAATTATATATAGGTTAAACATTTGACTAACGCTCTTAGGTTCCTACGTTCGTCGTCAGGAGCCGACTGCGGTGGCATCTGGTAACTAAGTTCTGAACTAGTTGGTCGTTGACGTTGGCGCTTGGCGGCAAAAGTAGGAACTACTTGAAATTACTCTCTGCTGTCCTTACTTGAATTTAAAAACAGATACACACACTAATACAGTCATCACAATTAACACCGGTTATCAGACAGATTCTACACACACCCAAAGTACACGGGGCTACATGACCGCGTAGTCGCAGCCCCTAAACTGAGGAACCGTCCAACCTAAACAATGAAATGCCACATAATTTACCAGTCGTGATCAGAAATACAACATCTTGCAATATGCAAAACTTTTTTGACCAGTAAATATAATTTATTATGTCGTAGTCAGATAGTAAAAATCCAGCGTAAGATGTAAAAAGCGATAGTTGCACTATCTAACGCGTGGTTTCACGGAATGACTAAATTTTGCTGTCGCATAGTGTAGTTCATTTTTGTACATTATTTGACGGTAAGTCCAACCCGTTAGCGATGTCCTCGTGATGAGAAGCCTGTGCTTTCCAGTAATATTAACAGTGGCAATATGTTGTGTGGAAGTCACCGTGGACGTTCAAAAGCTGTTGTTTATTGGGTAATTTTGCCAATTAACGACTTCTCTAATTCTTTTGTTCAGCCTGTACTTTTTAATATACACTAGTGTCCAAAAGTTAAGCATAATCAGTAAACGAGGCCATACCGCCTGATAGGAATGTCAGACGGATTGCTGGACAAACGGAGGCCGAATCACACACCATATGTCACACAACTTGTCCAAGAAAACAATGTCAGACAGGTTCTGATAGCTGAGGTACACCTTTGACAACAAGTAACAGAACTTGGCAATGTCTTCCACTACAAAATAGGCTGTTAATAGGGTGCATGGTTACCCCTAACGGCAACACATGCTTCGCAGAGACGTGGCATCTCTATGAGATGGTCCAAGAGTTTTTGTGGCAGTCGATCCCATTCCTCCAAAAGGGCAATGCGAAGGTCTTGGAGGGTCCTTGATGGAGGCTGACGGGATGCAATTCTCCTCCCCCAATGCATCCCAGGCATGTTCTATAGGATTCAGTACCGTAGATTTCGCTGGCCAGTCCATGCGATGAATGTCTTCCGCAGACAGAAATTCGTCCACCAGAGCAGCGCATTATCGTCCATTAAGAGGAAGTCTGGACCAACCAGTGCGGTTGGACATTATCGTACATTAAGAGGATGTCTGGACCAACCAGTGCGGTTGGACATTATCGTACATTAAGGGGAAGTCTGGACCAACCGCACCTCTGAAGAGTCGAACATGTGGTCTCAGTACCTCATCCCTGTATCTCCGAGTGTTCACAGTGTTCCTCGGACCACCCATGAAGATGTGCAGGTCCGTACGGCCATTCAACATGATGCAGCCCTACACCATGACGCCACCACCACCATACTGGCCCCGTTCGACAATGGTACCTTCTCTCCAGATTAACGAGCGACGGGAATCGTTCTGCAAACTTAAGTGGGATTCATCTGTGAAGAGCGCATGTCTCCATTCATTCATGGTCCAGTTTCGACGTTGACGGCTCCACAGTAAACGTCTCCCGTCTCTGTGCTGGAGTGAGCGGGACGCACACCGCTGGACATCTGGCAAACAGCCCTGCTGTTCTGAGCCTCCGGTACACAGTTTAGTTAGTTATTGTTGTTTTAAGGGGCGGAACTACGAGGTCATCTGCCCCTCTTAACACAGATTAAAGAATACAAATTTGGAATTGAATTTAAAATTTTGAGGTGGACGCCTAAATTTAAAAAGACCAAAAATTAATAAAACAAAAAAAACATTAAATTAAAAAATTAAAAATTATAAAATAAACCAAAATTACGGAAAAACAAAACATTATCATTCAAAAACGAGCAAGTCGTTGAGTCAATTTATACTGGAAAATTTAGATTGCTGGCCCTAACCCACTCTCACTTATAAAGCGGATAACGCGATCAGCAGCCACCGCGTCATCGGCTAATATAAGTTTGAGTGTCGTCTGCAAACCAAGGTTTCTTCGTAAGTCAGCAAGATCCACACACTCGGTGGAAATGTGGGCCACGGTGAAAACGGCTCCACAGGTACAAAGTGGGGGGTCTTCCCTTCTCATTAGGTACGAGTGGGTGGATCTTGTATGACCTATCCTTAGCCTACACAAAATGACGGACTCTGTCCGTGACCGGAAAGAGCTCCGCCACACGCGAGTAGTTCCCTTGATCGCTCTCAGTTTACTGGGCAGTGGGTCAGCTAGCCACTGACTCTCCCAAAAAGCCAGAACTTGTAGGCGTAACTGAGAGCGAATATCTCTAGCGGGTACCTCCATTGGTCGAGGTGGTAGTGATACCGCCTCTTTTGCAGCTTGATCCGCTAACTCATTTCCCGCAATTCCCATGTGGCTTGGAAGCCACAGAAAGGTGATTCGAGTGTCAGCGCGGCACAGCCCGGCTAGTAGGTCGTGGAATCGCTGCACTAGAGGGTGTTGCGGGAAACATGTAGCAATTGACTGCAACGAACTCAAAAGAGTCAGTACACATGAGAAAGTGGATTCGTGCATCCTGTAGTGCAAATTGCAGAGCTTCATAGATGGCAAAGAGCTCCGCAGTAGTACACAGTTTGCTGGGATACGCATTTAATGTGTGTTTGTTCTTTCTGGAAGAACACAATTAGCATATTTTTCAAAGTTTTTCTACACCTCCTGAAAATTAGCTACTGAAACATTTGAATAAAATATTGGTAGGGAGCATTGTGTATGGTATATCACTCATGTGTGTTCAAACACAGATGCTGGTCATGACTAGGGCCCGGATGTTAATGCTGTAGAAAAGTTTAAAAAATGCACTTAAAATTTTCAAAAATGACTGTAATAGATGACCTAAAAATTCGAAAAATGTACTATAAAATGGAGAATATTATCTTAAATAATAATAAACTCACCAATAATTCAAAAATGACATTTAAACTCAAACTGAAAAGTCAATCAAAATAGATTTCTAGCACTTAACAAAAGGTTTTTGTTCACTTTAGTCTCAGTTGCACTGCACTACGAATGCCATTCTGATGTTGTCAAATGTAAATGATCTGCGATTATCAGCCAACAAGTTTTTATATCTCGAAAAGCTGCGTTCAACATCAACTGATGTGATCGGAGCGTACTTGAAGTGAGGAAGGTCGTTTTCCGCTAACTCTGAGAGACGTAACTCCCTCGGATAAAGCTGTGAAATGACTAAATTTGGAGAAAAAAATGACCTTAAAAGGCAGATTTCTCTAAAATATGATCCAAAAATTCTACCAAACTTAAAAATATGCTCTTAAAATGGAAAAATAGCAAAAAAAATGTAAAAAGATGCAAAATCAAAATGACACATTTGAAGACGGGGTGGCCCGTCCGGAGTTTCTATGTACTTCAGCATTGTTTTAGGCAGCTCAGTAAAAAGATGACATGTCATCAACATCCGGGCCCTAGTCATGGCATTAACACTGTCTTGCTGTTCCTTCATATTCGCTGAGTAACAGTAATCTGTATTTCAAGGCCTCATAACATTTTATTGCCACAATCCAAAACAACTGGGCAATCAACTTGCATGACCTATGGATCTATTTTAAATTCAAACAGTAATAATTTAAGACTACTGTACATTTATGGGTCAGTGTAAACATTTATTATTGTTGTTGTATGTCCTAATAAAAGTCCATAAACAGTAATGGAAAAGTACCAAAGAATATTAGTGTGTGTTGGAGTCTTCAGTCATTTGACTGGTTTGATGAAGTCTCCATGGCTCCCTGTCCGGAGATAATTCTTTCATCTCTATATACACACATTAGTTACGGAGAAAATAATCACGCGTAAGAGGCCACACATACACACTTTGGTTACGTAGAAATTAATTTCGCGCCAGAGGACTCACTTACAGACATAATTATTGAGAAATTACTGCCGCGCTATAAGCGACACATTCACACTGTTGCTGATGAGAAATAAATCTATTCCCAAAGACAACACGTGCTCACTTAAGTTACGTGGATATTAATCTCGCGCCAGAGGACTCACTTACACAGTTTGGTTACGGAGAAATTACTCTCATGCTGGAGGTCCCTCGAACAAACTCTGCTTATGGAGAAAATAATCTCGCGTCAGAGGACACATACACACATAATTATTTAGTAATTACTGTCGCGAGATAGGCCACACATAATCACATAGTTATGAAAAAATATCATGGCGCCAGATTCTACACTTGAACACATGTATACTGTTCCCAACATAGCCAGTTATTGGTGGAATACATCTGACACCTTCACATAATTCTGAGTTGAACAGGAGATCTGACAATGCTGGACCAGCGAGTGGGGTACTGTTACATCACAAGTAATGAGGGTATGGATTTTTGGAGGCAAGAGACGGGACCTCATGTGAAGTGTAGGAAAAAAGACGATCTCAGATTATTGTTTTCTGTGCTCTTAAACGCGTGTGTTTAGATGAGTGACACACTCACATTACGTACAGGGTCTTTCATATAAAATAAGAGCGCCAAGCGGCGGCTTTGTTAACCGCAGCTGCGGTCACTTTGGCCGTGCTTGTGGCGCACCAAGGCCCCCTGCTTTAAGCGTGTGTACAATCCTATATGATGCAGCGGCCTTGCTAGCGTGTGTACAATGCTGAAATCTTACTTTAGTTAGTTAGTTGGTTAGTTATTGTTGATGAAACCGAAACCCCTACTTGTGCTAATTTTGTGAGTGATTTATTCGGAGACCGTTCAAGATTCTCGCCAATGTCATCTAGCTCATCCTCTGTTAGAACTGTTCGTGTGCGGGCATGTTTTTATTGAGCACCGAGACAGTGGTATCAAACTTATTTGCAATTACGTGAATATGTGCTAGTGATTTCATCAGGAAATTGCTGAACAAATGCATCATGTACCCGCTGAGTCGACTCGTACTTAAAATATGATTTACATAAAAAATACGATGTTACAATGATAACTGTCTCACCATGTTAGCACTTGAGGTTTAGACTGGCGACTGAGCACTTGCACGCTTATTGCAAGGTCAAGTTTGGCAATGTCAATCTGTTATGTTTATACAGTCCATCGGAACTTGGAAAAAAACCGGCCCTCGTATGCGCGCGCTTTCAATATTACAGCAGGGGGCCGTGGCGCGCCACAGGCTCGGCCAAGGTGACCGCAGCTGCGGTTAACAAAGCCGCCGCTTGGTGATCTTATTTTATATGAAAGACCCTGTAGTTTATTGAGACACTCGCGCGGCCGTGAGCACAATGGGTTATCAAAGTTTTGTGTACACTGCATATCGGGTCTTGTTATATTATGAAATTCGGATAACGTGCAGTTTGTTCTGCCATGGCCTACGCTTCGTGCCGGGATACATGACGCAGTCGTGTGACACATAAATGAACAATATTAGAGATATTGTCATTTAGACTTTCACGGCCCGTGTAATTATTCATAATGTTGAATTTTGGGCTTATGCCGTGTTTTATTATATTGCAATTCGACGCGTTTCGAAAGAAACCATGTCTTTCATCGTCAGGAATAATCTGGAATACGACAATGTTGCTAAGAGAAAGCAACGAAGAACATATAGAAGGTGCCCAAAGATGGACGCCATTATAGCCCCATGTTAGGGACAACGGAAAGCAGCAGTGAATTACTTTCTCAGGGTTCTGATAATAGGTAGCCAGGATTCACTGAGATTGTAGCCGGTGTCGCGGTTGAAATTATCTGGGTGTTTACGTATTTCAACCGCCTCCCTGATGATTCTGGGACGATATTGCTTTATACGGGCAAGAACATCCACCCCTTGGAACATGACATCATGGCCAGGTGTTAAAGCATGATCGGCAACAGCTGATTTATCAGGTTGAATGAGCCTGATACATCTATTATGTTCCTTAATGCGAGTGCATATTGTTCTCGAAGTCTGCCCGATGTAAACCTTGCCACAAGTACAGGGAACTCTGTAGATACCCGGTTGTTGCAATTTAGGCAAACTGTCCTTAGTTGGTCGCAGGAGTTGCCTAATCTTAACAGAAGTTCCAAATACAGTCCGTATGTTGTATCGACGTAGGATTTTAGCAATACGATCCGTTGTGTTATGTATGTACGGAAGGTAAGCAGTTCCTCTTACATCTCTTTTCTCAACTGACGTCCTATTATTATTTGTTGGTTTCAGAACCGTAGAAATCAAAGCCTTGCTATAACCGTTGCTCTCAAAGGTGGTTCGCAGGGTGTTAATTTCTTCTTGTAAAGAAGACACTTCACAAATCCTAGTTCTCACCATCACCCTGCCCAGAAACATGGTATCCTTACAACTCTAACTACCAGGGCTAGGAGGATTTGTGAAGTGTCTTCTTTACAAGAAGAAATTAACACCCTGCGAACCACCTTTGAGAGCAACGGTTATAGCAAGGCTTTGATTTCTACGGTTCTGAAACCAACAAATAATAATAGGACGTCAGTTGAGAAAAGAGATGTAAGAGGAACTGCTTACCTTCCGTACATACATAACACAACGGATCGTATTGCTAAAATCCTACGTCGATACAACATACGGACTGTATTTGGAACTTCTGTTAAGATTAGGCAACTCCTGCGACCAACTAAGGACAGTTTGCCTAAATTGCAACAACCGGGTATCTACAGAGTTCCCTGTACTTGTGGCAAGGTTTACATCGGGCAGACTTCGAGAACAATATGCACTCGCATTAAGGAACATAATAGATGTATCAGGCTCATTCAACCTGATAAATCAGCTGTTGCCGATCATGCTTTAACACCTGGCCATGATGTCATGTTCCAAGGGGTGGATGTTCTTGCCCGTATAAAGCAATATCGTCCCAGAATCATCAGGGAGGCGGTTGAAATACGTAAACACCCAGATAATTTCAACCGCGACACCGGCTACAATCTCAGTGAATCCTGGCTACCTATTATCAGAACCCTGAGAAAGTAATTCACTGCTGCTTTCCGTTGTCCCTAACATGGGGCTATAATGGCGTCCATCTTTGGGCACCTTCTATATGTTCTTCGTTGCTTTCTCTTAGCAACATTGTCGTATTCCAGATTATTCCTGACGATGAAAGACATGGTTTCTTTCGAAACGCGTCGAATTGCAATATAATAAAACACGGCATAAGCCCAAAATTCAACATTATGAATAATATTAGAGATTTTATTTAGGTCTATTATTTAAATCATAGAGATCACAATTTAGTAGGTTGAATGGACTACGGTGTTTTTTCGATGAACCAAATTTTGAATCTAATGATTTTTCACAATTACGAATGGATTATTGATCACAGAGATTTAATCAAGATGAGAAATTAACGCAACATGGTTTGAACCAATCCACAATATGATAGAGTTACGTGAGGTAGTAAACTATGGTATTGGTCAATCAAACACTACTTGGACAAAAGTTAATGGCTGTAGGTGAGGTATAGAGAGATACGAAGACCACAATTATTAAGAAATGTGTGTCGTGCCAGAGGCAACATATGCCAAATGCAAAAGACAACACATGCACTCTTTGATTACGGAGAAATAAATCGCACGACAGAGGCCACACATTCACTCATGGGTTACGGAGAAATTAATCGCATGCCAGAGTCCACACATACAATCTTTGGTTACGGAGAAATTAATAGCGCGCCAGGGGCCACACCTTCACTCTTTGGTTACGGAGAAATTAATCGCGTGCCAGGGGCCACACCATCACTCTTTGGTTACGGAGAAATTAATCGCGCGCCAGGGGCCACACCTTCACTCTTTGGTTACGGAGAAATTAATCGCGTGCCCGGGGCCACACCTTCACTCTTTGGTTACGGAGAAATTAATCATGTGCCAGAGTCCACACCTTCACATTTTGGTTACGAGAAATTTATCCCGCGCCAGAGGCCACACCTTCACTCTTTGGTTACGGAGAAATTAATCGCGCGCCCGGGGCCACACTTTCACTCTTTGGTTACGGAGAAATTAATCATGTGCCAGAGTCCACACCTTCATTCTTTGGTTACGGAGAAATTAATCGCGCGCCCGGGGCCACACCTTCACTCTTTGGTTACGGAGAAATTAATCGCGTGCCCGGGGCCACACCTTCACTCTTTGGTTACGGAGAAATTAATCATGTGCCAGAGTCCACACCTTCACATTTTGGTTACGAGAAATTTATCCCGCGCCAGAGGCCACACCTTCACTCTTTGGTTACGGAGAAATTAATCGCGCGCCTGGGGCCACACCTTCACTCTTTGGTTACGGAGAAATTAATCATGTGCCAGAGTCCACACCTTCATTCTTTGGTTACGGAGAAATTCATCGCGCGCCCGGGGCCACACCTTCACTCTTTGGTTACGGAGAAATTAATCGCGCGCCCGGGGCCACACCTTCACTCTTTGGTTACGGAGAAATTAATCATGTGCCAGAGTCCACACCTTCACATTTTGGTTATGAGAAATTTATCCCGCGCCAGAGG
This sequence comes from Meconema thalassinum, assembly GCA_946902985.2. Lineage (NCBI taxonomy): Eukaryota > Metazoa > Arthropoda > Insecta > Orthoptera > Tettigoniidae > Meconema > Meconema thalassinum. Next base: position 129,992,779 of record OX336388.2, read on the forward strand.
CCACACCTTCACTCTTTGGTTACGGAGAAATTAATCGCGCGCCCGGGGCCACACCTTCACTCTTTGGTTACGGAGAAATTAATCATGTGCCAGAGTCCACACCTTCATTCTTTGGTTACGGAGAAATTAATCGCGCGCCCGGGGCCACACCTTCACTCTTTGGCTACGGAGAAATTAATCGCGCGCCCGGGGCCACACCTTCACTCTTTGGTTACGGAGAAATTAATCATGTGCCAGAGTCCACACCTTCACATTTTGGTTACGAGAAATTTATCCCGCGCCAGAGGCCACACCTTCACTCTTTGGTTACGGAGAAATTAATCGCGCGCCCGGGGCCACACCTTCACTCCTTGGTTACGGAGAAATTAATCATGTGCCAGAGTCCATACCTTCACATTTTGGTTACGAGAAATTTATCCCGCGCCAGAGGCCACACCTTCACTCTTTGGTTACGGAGAAATTAATCGCGCGCCAGGGGCCACACCTTCACTCTTTGGTTACGGAGAAATTAATCGCGCGCCAGAGGCCACACATTCATTCTTTGGTTACGGAGAAATTAATCATGTGCCAGAGTCCACACATTCACATTTTGGTTACGAGAAATATATCGCGTGCCAGGGGCCACACCTTCACTCTTTGGTTGCGGAGAAATTAATCGCGCGCCAGAAGCCACACATTCACTCTTTGGTTACGGAGAAATTAATATCGCGCCAGAGGCCACACATACACACTTTAGTTAGTTAGTTAATTAGTTATTGTTGTTTTAAGGGGGGAACTTCGAGGTCATCTGCCCCTCTTAACAGTGATTAAAGAATACACATTTGGAATTGAACTTAAAATTTAGAGATGGCCATATGAATTTGAAAAGACCACTTCAGCGGGAACCTCAACCGCGCGGACCGCAAAAGCGCGAGCCACTTCAGCGCGGGCCACAACAACGCGGGCCACCTCAGCACGGGCCACTTCAGCGCGGGCCACCTGGGTAGGTTATTAGTTAAGGAATAACCCTCCCTAAGGGAAGATGATGAGAAAAAAAAGGGAAGAAGTGGGTTTCGGAATGGAGAAAAAGTATGGATAGATGGGACGAGAGTCCAATATAACTCATAAACTTAAACTAAAGTAAACGTTTAATCACCATTTTCACTGCGCAAGCCTGCGGGATACCTAAAGTGGGTACGGAATTGGACACAGCTAACGGGAAATGCGGCTGGAGCTTGGGCTATTTGCAAGCAAGCGGCGATCGTACTTTCCCTTCCAAGCCTATACTTGGATACTATGGGGAGGGGTGGTTGTCTGGCAAGACAAAGAATTACAGATTTACTGTATATCCTTTCAAAGGAGTTAAGTTTAAAAGAATGTTTTGAAAGGCGCAAATAATTTGAATTTGCAGTGATGATTTTTCTTGGAACTGTAGGATTTCCCGAGAATGGCCGAGTATTCCCAGAAAGGGTAGCGATGAAGCAGTTATGCTTTTGGGGATAATTTTGTTGCTTTATTGGAGAATTTAGGTAAGAAAAGCAATAGTTGCATTTAAGAATAGCTAAGCTTTTACCCAGCAAATTGCCGACTAAAAGTTTAGAGCAGAAGAAAAACTTAAATTTTGAAAACGAACCACAAGTTATAGAGAAAATCTCAACAAGCAGGAAGCTTGCGGAGCTAGCTTTACTTGCCTTACTGGCTCATTAGAATTAGCTATAACAGCTAAAAGATGCTTTGAAAAAGATGATACTAGAAGTTTTTGTTCAAATGCAACAAGAAGCAAAACTTTTATTATTTTAGTACCGGTATTTGATTTTCTTAAAGAGAGCATAAACCGATGGGAAGAGTCAGGGAAACTAGGGTCCTGCCTAATCGTTATTCTAAGACAAGAACGAAAAAACATAATCTAATTTATTTAACAATGCGTGGAGATATAGTAATTTTGACAAATATAAAAGGTACAATTTAGGTTTTAACCTTTGAAGTTAAGAATGTTGAAGTTTGCACTCGGTAGTTAACAATTTTTAGGTTTGGAACCTCTTATAAGCACTAAAATCTGCATAAGATTTTTAAAATGGTGCTAAGATTAACAAATTCGAAGTTAAACGACAATTAACGCAATTAAAGCTTTAACAATAAATAAGGTACAATGTGGGCACTTTAAGAATTCCTATATGGAAATCTTGAAAGTAAGAACAAATAACGAATTCGAAATTATAACAAAAGAAAGAGAAATTAAGAAGAAGTTTCTATAACTTCTTATGTTCATACTGTAATTACGGCCGTGCTAAATACAAATAGAACGGGTCACTATTTGTGAAACCTGAAGAGAAAAATTAGTTTACTCAATTATGAGTAGAAAAAATTAGAATTCCCCCATTTAGAAGGGAATAGAATTAGAATGTCGACTAGCCACTGATAAAGCAGAAGTTAATTCGTGAAATGCGAAACTAAGTTGGGAGGGCACTTTTTGGCAAGTACGATCGCCGCTTGCTTGCAAATAGCCCAAGCTCCAGCCGCATTTCCCTCATTGATTAATAGCGAGGTACATCAATTGACTTAAATTTAGAATTTAATTAGATTAATTTAGTAAGGTGTTTAGGGAGGAAGAATTGGGAACTTTAGGAAAAAGTTTTGGCCATATTTATTGCTCTCACAAACGCGACGCGGTTGGTGGTTTAACGGGCACCGTTATCACTATAGTCTATTGATGTATTTGAAAAGTTCACTATTGCAGCACAGAAAGTTCACAAGGAGAAAAGTTATTGCAATTATGTAAATCACTAGTTGAATTTTAGCTTGAAAGAGTTTATTGCGTCGTAGCTTTTGTAGGTTGTAGTTGAATGCAGCGGAAAATCGCCTACGAAGGAAGACAAATTATGTTGATTAGAGGTTTATGCAACATAAATTTTTCAGTAAGGAAAATGTATTCCCATATTTGAAGAAATGCTAGGTTATTTTACTTGTAGAAAGATAGTTCGATGTCGAAAGTTCTGGAGTTATGATAACAGTTGAATTGGGCAATAGGTCCCACGGAGAAAAAGCTAAGTTTTTATAGTCAGTATTTCGTTGAATATGAATCCCGCGGTGCGACAACTCATTCTCAGTTAATTTGTGAAAGAAGCACTAAATTTTTAAGTGGAAAGTCAGCTTAGATAGTTAGAGCATGACTAGAAAAATCCCTCGAAGGTAGTTATTGCACTGCATTTAGAAATTTCACACTGTCTATAGAACAAGAATTAAATAGCATTTAGCTGTTTAAAACCAATTAAAATGCGATGAAAACCATTCGAGTTTGGTACCTAGCTCATTGTTTGTAGAGTAGATGATCCATGGCGACCGTTAGCTTAAATCCACATCATGGCGTAGATATTTAAAACATGTCTCGCATGGACAGGAGACAAGCCTTTGTTAGGCTCCAACTGTAAGCTTTGACGTCTAACACACAAGTGAGAGATGAAGAGGACGAGACCACCTGAGCCTTGCCGGCTTGACCACAAGTAGATGAGTGAACGAATAACGCAGCGCGCGAAGAGGCGAGAGGCACCGCACACGTCAGAGGTAGGCGGGCGAGGGGAGAGGGTAGGGGAAGGGAACAAAGAGTTTATACAGAACACACAACACAGAAAAAGGAAACTCTTATACAGGAAATAAAATTCTTCTTGGAGCGGTATCTTCACGGAGTTGTTGGTTGGCAATGATGACTAAACCTGGTGTGTTGATGAGGAAGTCTTCTGGACTTGAGGCAATGGAAGGACTTCAGAAAGCAGCTGCAAGGCGTTGCCAGGCTGGTTCCACAGAATATGCGCTTCTGGAACAAACTTAAAACAACCATGAACAAGTGCATGGGGCAAACAGAATATAAAAGTTCGCTGTTGGTGTTTGCGGGAAGAAAATTTAAATTAATGAATTAATATAAGAGAATGAAGAGCGGCAAATGCCAACTCTGCCTTCCCGTGTATTTCGAGAAAAACACCACCACCTCAACGATGGCCACTTCAGCGTGGGCCACCACAGCGCGGGCCACTTCATCGCGGACCTCCACAGCGTGGGCCACCTAAGCGCGGGCCACTATTACGCGGATCGCCAAAGCGCTGTCCACCACAGCTCGGGCCATTTCAGCGCGGACAACCACAGCTCAGCCCACTTCAGCGTGGGCCACAACAGCGCGGGCCACCACAGCGCGAACCGCTTCAGCGTGGGCCACCACAGCGCGAACCGCTTCAGCGTGGGCCACCACAACGCGAACCGCTTCAGCATGGGCCACCACAGTGCGAACCGCTTCAGCGCGGTCCACCACAGCTCGGGCCATTTCAGCGCGGACAACCACAGCTCAAACCACTTCAGCGTGGGCCACAACAGCGCGGGCCACCACAGCGCGAACCGCTTCAGCGTGGGCCACCACAGCGCGAACCGCATCAGCGTGGGCCACCACATAGCGGGCCACCTCAGTGCGGGCCACCACAGCGCGGGCACATCAGCGTGGGCCAACACAGCGCAGTACACCTCAGCGCGGGCCACCACAGCACGGGCCACCTCAGCGCCGAAAACCACAGCGCGGGCCACCTCAGCGCGAACTACCTCAGTGCAGTACACCTCAGCGCGGGCCTACACAGCGCGGGCCACTACATCGCAGGCCACCGCGGCGCGGGCCACCACAGCGCGGGCTACCACCGCGTGGGCCACCACAGCACTGCCACCTCACCGCGGGCCATTTCACCGTGGGGCACCTCAGCGCAGACCACCACCGCGCGGGCCACTCCAGCGCGGACCATCACAGCGCGGACACCCTCATCGCGGGCCACTTCAGCGAGGGCCACCTCCGAGCAGACCACCCCACGCGGGCCACTTCAGCGTGGGCCACCACAGCGCGGGCCACCTCAGCACGGACCACTTCAGCGTGGGCCAACACAGCGCGGACCACCTCAGCGCGGGCCACCACAGCGCGGGCCACTTCAGCGTGGGCCACCACAGCACGGGCCACCTCAGCACGGACCACTTCAGCGTGGGCCACCACAGCGCGGGCCACCTCAGCATGGACCACTTCAGCGCGGGCCACTTCAGCGTGGGCCACCACAGCGCGGGCCACCACTGCGCGGACCACTTCAGCGTGGGCCACCTCTGCGTGGACAAACTCAGCGCGGTCCACCACAGCGCGGGCAACTTCAGCGTGGGCCACCATAGCGCGGACCACTTCAGCGTGGGCCACCTCAGCGCGGACGACTTCAGCGCGGGCCAACTCAGTGCGGGCCACCTCTGCGTGGGCCACCTCAGCACGGACCACCAGAGCGCGGGCCAGTTCAGCGTGGGCCACCTCAGCGCGGACGACCTAAACGCGGGCCACCACAGTGCGGGCCACTTGTGCGTGAGCCACCTCATTGCGTGCCACCACAACGCGGGCAAACACAGGGCGGGCCCCCACAGCGCGGGCCACTTCTGCGTGGGCTTCCACAGCGCGGGCCACCAAAGCGCGGACCACCACAGCTAGGACCACCACAATGCAGGTTGGCAAAGCGTGAGCCACCACAACACGGGCCAATTCAGCGTGGGCCATTTCTGCGTGGGCCACCTGAGCGTGGTACACCACAGAGTGGGTTACTACAGCGCGAATCACCACAGCGTGGGTCACTACAGCGCGTACCACCACAACGTGGGTCACTAGAGCGCGTACCACCACAGCGTGGGTCACTACAGCGCGGGTCACCACATCGTGGGTCAGTAGAGCGCGTACCACTACAGCGTGGATCACCACAGCGCTGACCACTACAGCGCGGACCACCACAGCGCGGGCCAACTCAGCGCAGGGCCGTTCAGCGTGGGTCACCACAGCGCTGACCACTACAGCGCGGACCACCACAGCGCGGGCCAACTCAGCGCAGGGCCGTTCAGCGTGGGCCACTTCAGCACGGACCACCTCAACGTGGGCAACTTCAGCGCGGGCCACCACAGCGTGTGCCAATTCAGCGCGGGCCACTACAGCACGGACCACCACAGCTCAGGCCAATTCAGCGTGGGCCACCTCAGCGCGAGCCACTTCAGCGCGGGCCAATTCAGCACGGACCACAACAGCGCGGGCCACCTCAGCGCGGACCACCACATTGCGGAACACCTCAGAGCGGGCACCACAGCGCGGGCAACCTCAGCGTGCACCACCACAGCGCGGACCACCACAGCGTGGGCAACATCAGCACGGACCACCACAGCGCGGGCCACCTCAGCGTGGGCACCCTCAGCGCGGACCACCTCAGCGTGCACCACCACAGCGCGGACCACTTCAGCGTGGGCACCCTCAGCGCGGACCACCACAGCGCGGGCCACCTCAGCGTGCACCACCACATTGCGGACCACCACAGCGTGGGCCACCACATTGCGGACCACCTCAGCGTGCACCACCACAGCGCGGACCACCTCAGCGTGCACCACCACAGCGCGGACCACTTCAGCGTGGGCACCCTCAGCGCGGACCACCACAGCGCGGGCCACCACAGCGTGCACCACCACATTGCGGACCACCACAGCGTGGGCCACCACATTGCGGACCACCACAGCGCGGACCACCTCAGCGTGCACCACCACATTGCGGGCCACCACAGCGTGCACCACCACATTGCGGACCACCACAGCGCGGGCCACCACAGCGTGCACCACCACATTGCGGACCACCTCAGCGCGGACCACCTCAGCGTGCACCACCACATTGCGGACCACCACAGCGTGCACCACCACAGCGCGGACCACCACATTGCGGACCACCACATTGCGGGCCACCTCAGCGCGGACCACCACAGCGTGCACCACCACATTGCGGGCCACCACAGCGTGCACCACCACATTGCGGGCCACCACAGCGTGCACCACCACATTGCGGACCACCTCAGCGCGGACCACCTCAGCGTGCACCACCACATTGCGGACCACCACAGCGTGCACCACCACATTGCGGGCCACCACAGCGTGCACCACCACATTGCGGACCACCTCAGCGCGGACCACCTCAGCGTGCACCACCACATTGCGGACCACCACAGCGTGCACCACCACATTGCGGACCACCACAGCGTGCACCACCACAGCGTGCACCACCACATTGCGGACCACCACATTGCGGACCACCACATTGCGGACCACCACAGCGTGCACCACCACATTGCGGACCACCACATTGCGGACCACCACAGCGTGCACCACCACAGCGCGGACCACTTCAGCGTGCACCACCTCAGCGTGCACCACCACATTGCGGACCACCACATTGCGGACCACCACAGCGTGCACCACCACATTGCGGACCACCACAGCGTGCACCACCACATTGCGGGCCACCTCAGCGCGGACCACCACAGCGTGCACCACCACAGCGTGGGCCACCTCAGCGCGAACCACCTCAGCGTGGGCCACCTCAGCGTGGGCCACCTCAGCGTGGGCCACCTCAGCGCGGGCCACCTCAGCGCGGACCACCTCAGCGTGGGCCACCTCAGCGCGGACCACCTCAGCGCGGACCACCACAGCGCGGGCCACCTCAGCGCGGACCACCTCAGCGTGGACCACCTCAGCGCGGACCACCTCAGCGCGGGCCACCTCAGCGCGGGCCACCTCAGTGCGGACCACCTCAGCGCGGGCCACCTCAGCGCGGGCCACCTCAGCGCGGACCACCTCAGCGTGGGCCACCTCAGTGCGGACCACCTCAGCGCGGACCACCTCAGCGCGGACCACCACAGCGTGCACCACCTCAGCGTGCACCACCACAGCGTGGGCCACCACAGCGTGCACCACCTCAGCGTGCACCACCACAGCGTGGGCCACCTCAGCGCGGACCACCTCAGCGCGGACCACCTCAGCGTGGGCCACCTCAGCGTGCACCACCACAGCGTGGGCCACCTCAGTGCGGACCACCTCAGCGCGGACCACCTCAGCGTGCACCACCTCAGCGTGCACCACCTCAGCGTGCACCACCACAGCGCGGACCACCACAGCGTGCACCACCTCAGCGTGCACCACCACAGCGTGGGCCACCTCAGCGCGGACCACCTCAGCGCGGACCACCTCAGCGTGGGCCACCTCAGCGCGGACCACCTCAGCGCGGGCCACCTCAGCGCGGGCCACCTCAGCGCGGACCACCTCAGCGTGGACCACCTCAGTGCGGACCACCTCAGCGCGGACCACCTCAGCGCGGACCACCTCAGCGCGGACCACCTCAGCGCGGGCCACCTCAGCGTGGACCACCTCAGCGTGCACCACCACAGCGTGCACCACCACAGCGCGGACCACCACAGCGTGCACCACCTCAGCGTGCACCACCACAGCGTGGGCCACCTCAGCGTGCACCACCTCAGCGTGCACCACCACAGCGCGGACCACCACAGCGTGCACCACCTCAGCGTGCACCACCACAGCGTGGGCCACCTCAGCGCGGACCACCTCAGCGCGGACCACCTCAGCGCGGGCCACCTCAGCGCGGACCACCTCAGCGTGGGCCACCTCAGCGCGGGCCACCTCAGCGCGGGCCACCTCAGCGCGGACCACCTCAGCGTGGACCACCTCAGTGCGGACCACCTCAGCGTGGACCACCTCAGCGCGGACCACCTCAGCGCGGACCACCTCAGCGCGGACCACCTCAGCGCGGGCCACCTCAGCGCGGGCCACCTCAGCGCGGACCACCTCAGCGCGGACCACCTCAGCGCGGACCACCTCAGCGCGGACCACCTCAGCGCGGGCCACCTCAGCGCGGGCCACCTCAGCGCGGACCACCTCAGCGTGGACCACCTCAGCGCGGACCACCTCAGCGCGGGCCACCACAGCGCGGACCACCTCAGCGCGGGCCACCTCAGCGCGGACCACCTCAGCGCGGACCACCTCAGCGCGGACCACCTCAGCGCGGACCACCTCAGCGCGGACCACCTCAGCGCGGGCCACCTCAGCGCGGGCCACCTCAGCGCGGGCCACCTCAGCGCGGACCACCTCAGCGCGGACCACCTCAGCGCGGACCACCTCAGCGCGGACCACCTCAGCGCGGGCCACCTCAGCGTGGACCACCTCAGCGCGGACCACCTCAGCGCGGACCACCACAGCGTGGACCACCTCAGCGCGGACCACCTCAGCGCGGACCACCTCAGCGCGGGCCACCTCAGCGCGGACCACCTCAGCGCGGGCCACCTCAGCGTGGACCACCTCAGCGCGGACCACCTCAGCGCGGGCCACCACAGCGCGGACCACCTCAGCGTGGACCACCTCAGCGCGGGCCACCTCAGCGCGGACCACCTCAGCGCGGACCACCTCAGCGCGGACCACCTCAGCGCGGACCACCTCAGCGCGGGCCACCTCAGCGCGGGCCACCTCAGCGCGGACCACCTCAGCGTGGACCACCTCAGCGCGGACCACCTCAGCGCGGGCCACCACAGCGCGGGCCACCTCAGCGCGGACCACCTCAGCGCGGACCACCTCAGCGCGGACCACCTCAGCGCGGACCACCTCAGCGCGGGCCACCTCAGCGCGGGCCACCTCAGCGCGGACCACCTCAGCGTGGACCACCTCAGCGCGGACCACCTCAGCGCGGGCCACCTCAGCGCGGACCACCTCAGCGCGGACCACCACAGCGTGGGCCACCTCAGCGCGGACCACCTCAGCGCGGGCCACCTCAGCGCGGACCACCTCAGCGTGGACCACCTCAGCGCGGACCACCTCAGCGCGGGCCACCTCAGCGCGGACCACCTCAGCGCGGACCACCACAGCGTGGGCCACCTCAGCGCGGACCACCTCAGCGCGGGCCACCTCAGCGCGGACCACCTCAGCGCGGACCACCACAGCGTGGGCCACCTCAGCGCGGACCACCTCAGCGCGGACCACCTCAGCGCGGACCACCTCAGCGCGGACCACCACAGCGTGGGCCACCTCAGCGCGGACCACCTCAGCGCGGACCACCACAGCGTGGACCACCTCAGCGTGGGCCACCTCAGCGCGGACCACCTCAGCGCGGACCACCTCAGCGCGGACCACCTCAGCGCGGACCACCTCAGCGCGGACCACCTCAGCGCGGACCACCTCAGCGCGGACCACCACAGCGTGGGCCACCTCAGCGCGGACCACCACAGCGTGGGCCACCTCAGCGCGGACCACCACAGCGTGGGCCACCTCAGCGCGGACCACCACAGCGTGGGCCACCTCAGCGCGGACCACCTCAGCGCGGACCACCACAGCGTGGGCCACCTCAGCGCGGACCACCTCAGCGCGGACCACCACAGCGTGGGCCACCTCAGCGCGGACCACCTCAGCGCGGACCACCTCAGCGCGGACCACCACAGCGTGGGCCACCTCAGCGCGGACCACCACAGCGTGGGCCACCTCAGCGTGGGCCACCTCAGCGCGGACCACCTCAGCGCGGACCACCACAGCGTGGGCCACCTCAGCGCGGACCACCTCAGCGCGGACCACCTCAGCGCGGACCACCACATTGCGGACCACCTCAGCGTGGACCACCTCAGCGCGGACCACCTCAGCGTGGACCACCTCAGCGTGGGCCACCTCAGCGTGGGCCTCCTCAGCGCGGGCCGCCACAACGCAGGCAAACACAGGGCCGGCCACCACAACGCGGACCACCTCAGCGTGGGCCACCTCAGCGCGGACCACCTCAGCGTGGACCACCTCAGCGCGGACCACCTCAGCGCGGACCACCTCAGCGTGGACCACCTCAGCGCGGACCACCTCAGCGCGGACCACCTCAGCGTGGACCACCTCAGCGTGGGCCTCCTCAGCACGGGCCACCTCAGCACGGACTACCTCAGCGTAGTACACCTCAGCACGGGCCAAGGTCGTATATGAGAGGTTGTCTCGTTCCGCGCGCATGCGCTCTACTCCCCCGGCTGATGACGTATTGCTCAGACCCGGCAACAGCCAACACCACAGTCTCCAGTAAGCTGGCAGCTTCAGCTATTCTTTGTGGTGTTGTGTTGATGTGTTTATCTATTCTCGTTACGTTTGATAGTGCTTCATTAAGTACTGCTCTACACGTTTCCCCTAGTAATAGGTAAGTGCTCGGTAAATGAAAGAGCCATTTTTGTATCATTAGCTTCGTGGTACGACCTGATAGTTTTGATGTTTTTTTTATTTCTTTCAGTTTTCTACGATGCCTGGAATGAGATGCACGGTGGCTTTGTGTACAAACAGTCTTATTAAAACGAAGCGGGATCCCGGGAGTGCGCATATAAATTATCATTCATTCCCTAAAGACAATTTAATTAGGCAAAAATGGGTGCTGTGTACTAGAAGAGACGGGAAGTGGAATCCGAATACTTCACAAATATGCTCTGAACATTTTACGGAGGATGACTATGAGAGGGACCTGAAAGCAGAATTATTGAATTTAATTCCTAAGAGAAAACTAAAACAGACTGCTGTGCCTTCACTTAAATTAGGAACTGATATACCCGAAGAAACCCAGGTGCAGATACGTGAACGTGAAATACGTAGTGAGAAGAGAGAAAATAAAAGAACTGTGAATCAAATTTTAGAAAGCTCGTACTCTGTTCAAGAAGTGTGTGATGACGTCCAAACTACAACGGAGGAAAATCAAATAGATGTTTTGAAGATGGAAAATGAAAAGTTGCGACAAAAGAACGCAGAGCTGGAGGAGAGAATCGTACTGAAAAGCCAAGAAAATGGCAGGCTTAAAAGAGAACTTTGTAAAATGAAGAGAAAAAGGATTGATGAAACCAGAGTGCGTAAAAAGGCCCGGGAAATACTTGGTTCAGTTTTCACCGAAAATCAAATAGACATCCTTTTAAGTAAGAAAAAGAAAGTTAAATGGGCAGACGATGAAATATCTCTTGCATTTTCCCTGAGATATATTAGTAAGCGTTCATATCTTTTTCTGAAGAATAAAATGAACATTCCTTTGCCTGGACTGTCTACACTGCAAAAATGGGCATCAACAGTCGATATGAACAATGGTGTTCTCCAAGATGTTTTCCGCTTTCTGTGCGTTGCTGGTTCATCTCTGAGCAAGAAAGAAAAATTACGGTTCTTCTTTTTGATGAAATGTAAGTTAAAAGCGTCATGGAATATGACCGGAAAGGAGATGAAGTTATCGGGCCACACTCCAATGTGCAAATAATAATGGCTCGGGGACTTTTTGCTCAATGGAAGGTGCCTCTCTTTGTTGATTTTGACGTGAAAATAACCTGCGAGATTTTAAACTCTATTATTTTAAAACTTTCCGATATAGGGTACATTGTAAAAGCAAGTGTTAGCGACATGGGGGGTGGAAATGTTGGACTTTGGAAGGAACTAGGAATTAGTACTGAAAAAACCTGGTTCACTCATCCCTCTACGGAAGAAAAAATATACATGTTTGCTGACGCGCCACATCTTCTGAAACTAGTGCGGAACTGGTTTTTAGACACTGGGTTCCAGCTAAAGAGCGGACAGATTGTAAATAGAAATCCTATCGTAGCATTATTAAATGATCAGAAGAAAAGTGATCTCAAAATGTTGCATAATCTGAACGAAAGTCACATCACTGTGGAAAAGACTCCGAGACAAAATGTGAGGAAAGCGTGTCAGTTATTGTCGCACAAGACAGCTACTGCTCTGCAATTTATGAAACCGGGAGCTGATCCTCAGCTGGCTGAAGAAACTGGAAAATGTATTGAAATAATTGATAGGTGGTACGATGTGATGAATACATACACTCCCAAACTTTCAGGTAGACCTTCCAAGAACCCATATGGAAAAGATCTGGAATCTCAAGAAGCAATTCTCAACGACATGCTTGAATTAATTCAAACAATGAGATGCTGTGGCAAGAAAAATATACAGCTTTTTCAGAGAGGAATCATCACATCAATTAAATCTTTGAAGTATCTTCTGTAAGATTTGAATAGTGTCCATGGTATTGAGTACATACTCACCCACCGTCTCAACCAGGACGCTTTAGAAAATCTGTTTTCTCAGATTAGGACGAAAGGGGGTCTGAATGATCATCCTTCTCCTTTAGACACATTATATCGTTTAAGAATAATTATTTTAGGGCGAAATCAAGGACTCCTTCAAAATAATTCTAATACAGGAACCGAAGATGATTCCGAATATATTCCAGCCAAAGTGCTTCGAATGTCTGGTGTATTATGCAAGAAGGAAGAGGATAATCCGGAGAAAGATAGCGAAATAGATGTCACCAAAGAAATGATTGCATCTTCGATTCCTGGAAACGAATTGAGCACCCCCCCTAACTGAAATGGAAGCCAATGCATTGTTTTACCTTTCTGGGTGGGTAGCAAAAAAGCTTAGATCGACATGTCCAAACCTTGGTAGCTATACATTTACTAGCTCTGAATCGCAGACTATGAATCCACAAAATGCATGGATCAAAAGTTTGTCGTTCGGTGGACTCGTAGAGCCTTCTGAAAGCTGGAAAAAAGAGGCAAATTTGCTAGAAGATGAATTTAAGAAGTACCATGGTCTCAAGAGGTAAATTGTGCATTACCAATTTGGTTGAATCTCTTTACAAGAAATATCCTGAAATAAATCGTGTAGTGGTAGAGACATTCGTTCGACAGAGGACCTTCATACGAATGAAGTTCATGAATGCACTGAAGACAACACAGGGGAGCTACAAGAGGAGTAATGAATGTTCAGTCTCTCATGACAAAATATCCAAGAAGATGAAAAAATACACCAGGTGAATATATTTTCAGGCTTGAACGCTCGATTGAGTTCGTGAACAGTGAGCAAATGTACCGGTAATAGTTTGCCCTACTTAATCTCAACAGTATAATTGAGCATGAATTTTAATAGAATTAAAACGGCGCTGTGTATTGTACATTATGTTGAACTTTATCAATTATGACTCAATTTTGAAGCTTCAGAATTCTCGTTCTTTGTCGATTCGAATAACTTTTATATTTAATTATTCATGATGATGATGATGATGATGATGATAATTGTTGTTTTAAGGGGCCTAACTCTAGGTTATCGGACCCTAATGGTTTGGGTGATAGTGAAAATGAAAGATGATCAAATGAAACCTACAACTAAAACTAACTACTCTCTTACAAACTAGAAGAGGAAATGGTAAACAAAAAGTGTATTTACACGCTCTGATTATTTAAAGCTCTATTATATTAAACTGCATTTATAGCTACAAGTATCACGAGTTCTTATGTTGTACATCAACCCCGTGGTTACCTTCTGCAGTAGTGCAAGGCTAGCCGTAACAGTAGTCCCATCCGCTCAGCGCGGGTCGGCTGATGACGTCACACAGCAGGGGAGCACTGTTACCACAGACCTTATGAGAACGAGGCAACCTGTTCTCTACAAGCCTTGAGCACGGGCCACCTCAGCGCAGTACACCACAGCACGGGCCACCTCAGCGCCGAAAACCACAGCGCGGGCCACCTCAGCGAGGACTACCTCAGCGTAGTACACCTCAGCGCGGGCCACCACAGCGCGGGCCACTACATCGTAGGCCACCACGGCGCGGGCCACCACAGCGCGGGCTACCACCGCGTGGGCCACCTCGGCGTGGAACACCACAGCACGTGCCACCTCACCGTGGGCCACCTCAGCGCGGACCACTTCAGCGTGGGCAAACACAGCGCGGACCACCTCAGCTCGTGCCACTTCAGCGTGGGCCACCAAAGTGCGGGCCAACTCAGCGTGGACCACCACAGTGCGGGCCACATCAGCCTGGACAAATACAGCGCGGACCACCATAGCGCAGACCACTTCAGCGTGGGCCACCTCAGCGTGGTCCACCACAGCGCGGTCCACTTCAGCGTGGGCCACCATAGCGCGGGCTACCTCAGCGTGGGCCACCACAGTGCGGGCCACCTCAGCCTGGACAAATACAGCGCGGACCACCATAGCGCGGACCACTTCAGCGTGGGCCACCTCAGCGTGGTCCACCATAGCGCGGTCCACTTCACGGTGGGCCACCATAGCGCGGTCCACCACAGCGCGGGCAACTTCAGCTTGGTCCACCACAGCGCGGTCCACTTCAGCGTGGGCCACCTCAGCGCGGTCCACCACAGCGCGGGCAACTTCAGCGTGGGCCACCATAGCGCGGTCCACTTCAGCGTAGGCCACCAAAGTGCGGGCCACCTCAGCGTGGGCCACCAAAGTGCGGGCCACCTCAGCGTGGGCCACCATAGCGCGGGCAACTTCACCGTGGGCCACCATAGCGCGGTCCACTTCAGCGTGGGCCACCAAAGTGCGGGCCACCTCAGCGTGGGCCACCATAGCGAGGTCCACTTCAGCGTGGGCCACCAAAGTGCGGGCCACCTCGGCGTGGGCCACCAAAGTGCGGGCCACCTCAGCGTGGGCCACCATAGCGCGGTCCACTTCAGCGTGGGCCACCATAGCGCGGTCACTTCAGCGTGGGCCACCAAAGTGCGGGCCACCTCAGCGTGGGCCACCACAGTGCGGGCCACCTCAGCCTGGACAAATACAGCGCGGACCACTTCAGCGTGGGCCACCTCAGTGTGGACCAACTCAGCGCGGTCCACCACAGCGCGGGCAACTTCAGCGTGGGCCACAATAGCGCGGTCCACTTGAGCGTGGGCCACTTCAGCGCGGGCCAATTTAGCGCGGGCCAATTTAGCGCGGGCCACCTCTGCGTGGGCCACCTCAGCACGGACCACCAGAGCGCGGGCCAGTTCAGCGTGGGCCACCTCAGCGTGAACTACCACAGCGCGGACCGCCACAGCGCGGCCAATTCAGCGCGGACCACTTCAGCGCGGACCACCACAGCGCAGGCCAACTCAGCGTGGGTCACCACAGCGCGGGCCACCACAGCGCGGGCCAACTCAGTGCGGACTACTTCAGCACGGACTACCACAGCGCGGGCCAACTCAGCGCGGACTACCACAGCGTGGACCACCGGAGCGCGGGCCAATTCTCGCGGACCACTTCAGCGCGGACCACCACAGCGCGGGCCAACTCAGCGCGGACTACCACAGCGTGGACCACCACAGCGCGGGCCAATTCAGCGCGGACCACTTCAGCGCGGACCACCACAGCGCGGGCCAACTCAGCGCGGACTACCACAGCGTGGACCACCGGAGCGCGGGCCAACTCATCGTGGGTCACCACAGCGCGGGCCAACTCATCGTGGGTCACCACAGCGCGGACCACCACATTGTGTCCACCTCAGCGTGGTCCACCTCAGCGCGGACCACCTCACTGCGGGACACCTCAGCGTGGGCCACCATAGCGCGGGCCACCACAGCGCGGACCACCACATTGCGGGCCACCACAGCGCGGACCACCACAGCGCGGACCACCACATTGCGGTCCACCTCAGCGCGGACCACCACAGCGCGGACCACCACATTGCGGTCCACCTCAGCGCGGACCACCACATTGCGGTCCACCTCAGTGCGGACCACCTCATTGCGGTCCACCTCAGTGCGGACCACCTCAGTGCGGACCACCACATTGCGGACCACCACAGCGCGGGCCACCTCAGCGCGGACCACCACATTGCGGTCCACCTCAGTGCGGACCACCTCATTGCGGTCCACCTCAGTGCGGACCACCTCAGTGCGGACCACCACATTGCGGACCACCACATTGCGGTCCACCTCAGTGCGGACCACCTCAGTGCGGACCACCACATTGCGGTCCACCTCAGTGCGGACCACCACATTGCGGTCCACCTCAGCGCGGACCACCACATTGCGGTCCACCTCATTGCGGTCCACCTCAGTGCGGACCACCTCAGTGCGGACCACCACATTGCGGACCACCACATTGCGGTCCACCTCAGTGCGGACCACCTCATTGCGGTCCACCTCATTGCGGTCCACCTCATTGCGGACCACCACATTGCGGACCACCTCATTGCGGTCCACCTCATTGCGGACCACCACATTGCGGTCCACCTCATTGCGGTCCACCTCAGTGCGGACCACCTCATTGCGGTCCACCTCAGTGCGGACCACCTCAGTGCGGACCACCACATTGCGGACCACCACATTGCGGTCCACCTCAGTGCGGACCACCTCAGTGCGGACCACCACATTGCGGTCCACCTCAGTGCGGACCACCACATTGCGGTCCACCTCAGCGCGGACCACCACATTGCGGTCCACCACTGCGCGGGCCACCTCAGCGCGGACCACCTCAGTGCGGACCACCTCAGTGCGGACCACCTCAGTGCGGTCCACCTCAGTGCGGACCACCTCAGTGCGGACCACCTCAGTGCGGGCCACCTCAGCGCGGACCACCTCAGTGCGGTCCACCTCAGTGCGGACCACCTCAGTGCGGTCCACCTCAGTGCGGACCACCTCAGTGCGGACCACCACATTGCGGTCCACCTCAGTGCGGACCACCTCAGTGCGGACCACCTCAGTGCGGACCACCACATTGCGGACCACCACATTGCGGACCACCTCAGTGCGGACCACCTCAGCGCGGACCACCTCAGTGCGGACCACCACATTGCGGACCACCTCAGTGCGGACCACCTCAGTGCGGACCACCTCAGTGCGGACCACCACATTGCGGTCCACCTCAGTGCGGACCACCTCAGTGCGGACCACCTCAGTGCGGACCACCACATTGCGGTCCACCTCAGCGCGGACCACCACAGTGCGGACCACCTCAGTGCGGACCACCACATTGCGGACCACCTCAGTGCGGACCACCACATTGCGGTCCACCTCAGTGCGGACCACCTCAGTGCGGACCACCTCAGTGCGGACCACCTCAGTGCGGACCACCACATTGCGGACCACCACAGCGCGGACCACCTCAGTGCGGACCACCTCAGTGCGGACCACCTCAGTGCGGACCACCTCAGTGCGGACCACCTCAGTGCGGACCACCACATTGCGGTCCACCTCAGTGCGGACCACCTCAGTGCGGACCACCACAGTGCGGACCACCTCAGTGCGGACCACCTCAGTGCGGACCACCTCAGTGCGGACCACCTCAGTGCGGACCACCTCAGTGCGGACCACCTCAGTGCGGACCACCACAGTGCGGACCACCTCAGTGCGGACCACCACATTGCGGTCCACCACAGTGCGGACCACCTCAGTGCGGACCACCTCAGTGCGGACCACCTCAGTGCGGACCACCACAGTGCGGACCACCTCAGTGCGGACCACCTCAGCGCGGACCACCTCAGTGCGGACCACCACATTGCGGACCACCTCAGTGCGGACCACCTCAGTGCGGACCACCTCAGTGCGGACCACCTCAGTGCGGACCACCTCAGTGCGGACCACCTCAGTGCGGACCACCTCAGTGCGGACCACCTCAGTGCGGACCACCTCAGTGCGGACCACCTCAGTGCGGACCACCTCAGTGCGGACCACCTCAGTGCGGACCACCTCAGTGCGGTCCACCTCAGTGCGGACCACCTCAGTGCGGACCACCTCAGTGCGGACCACCTCAGTGCGGACCACCACATTGCGGACCACCACAGCGCGGACCACCTCAGTGCGGACCACCTCAGTGCGGACCACCTCAGTGCGGACCACCACATTGCGGACCACCTCAGTGCGGACCACCACAGTGCGGACCACCTCAGTGCGGACCACCACATTGCGGTCCACCACAGTGCGGACCACCTCAGTGCGGACCACCACATTGCGGTCCACCTCAGTGCGGACCACCTCAGTGCGGACCACCACATTGCGGTCCACCTCAGTGCGGACCACCTCAGTGCGGACCACCTCAGTGCGGACCACCTCAGTGCGGACCACCTCAGTGCGGACCACCACATTGCGGACCACCTCAGTGCGGACCACCTCAGTGCGGACCACCTCAGTGCGGACCACCACATTGCGGACCACCTCAGTGCGGACCACCACATTGCGGACCACCTCAGTGCGGACCACCTCAGTGCGGACCACCTCAGTGCGGACCACCTCAGTGCGGACCACCTCAGTGCGGACCACCTCAGTGCGGACCACCACAGTGCGGACCACCTCAGTGCGGACCACCTCAGTGCGGACCACCTCAGTGCGGACCACCTCAGTGCGGACCACCACATTGCGGACCACCTCAGTGCGGACCACCTCAGTGCGGACCACCTCAGTGCGGACCACCTCAGTGCGGACCACCTCAGTGCGGACCACCACATTGCGGACCACCACATTGCGGACCACCACATTGCGGACCACCACAGCGCGGACCACCTCAGTGCGGACCACCTCAGTGCGGACCACCTCAGTGCGGACCACCTCAGTGCGGACCACCTCAGTGCGGACCACCTCAGTGCGGACCACCACATTGCGGACCACCTCAGTGCGGACCACCTCAGTGCGGACCACCTCAGTGCGGACCACCTCAGTGCGGACCACCACAGTGCGGACCACCTCAGTGCGGACCACCTCAGTGCGGACCACCTCAGTGCGGACCACCTCAGTGCGGACCACCACATTGCGGACCACCTCAGTGCGGACCACCTCAGTGCGGACCACCTCAGTGCGGACCACCTCAGTGCGGACCACCTCAGTGCGGACCACCACATTGCGGACCACCACATTGCGGACCACCACATTGCGGACCACCACAGCGCGGACCACCTCAGTGCGGACCACCTCAGTGCGGACCACCTCAGTGCGGACCACCTCAGTGCGGACCACCACATTGCGGTCCACCTCAGCGCGGACCACCACATTGCGGTCCACCACTGCGCGGGCCACCTCAGTGCGGACCACCTCAGTGCGGACCACCACATTGCGGTCCACCTCAGTGCGGACCACCTCAGTGCGGACCACCACATTGCGGTCCACCTCAGTGCGGACCACCTCAGTGCGGACCACCACATTGCGGTCCACCTCAGCGCGGACCACCTCAGTGCGGACCACCTCAGTGCGGACCACCACATTGCGGTCCACCTCAGTGCGGACCACCTCAGTGCGGACCACCACATTGCGGTCCACCTCAGCGCGGACCACCTCAGCGCGGACCACCTCAGTGCGGACCACCTCAGTGCGGACCACCTCAGTGCGGACCACCTCAGTGCGGACCACCACATTGCGGACCACCTCAGTGCGGACCACCTCAGTGCGGACCACCTCAGTGCGGACCACCTCAGTGCGGACCACCTCAGTGCGGACCACCACATTGCGGTCCACCTCAGCGCGGACCACCACATTGCGGTCCACCACTGCGCGGGCCACCTCAGTGCGGACCACCTCAGTGCGGACCACCTCAGTGCGGACCACCACATTGCGGTCCACCTCAGTGCGGACCACCTCAGTGCGGACCACCTCAGTGCGGACCACCTCAGTGCGGACCACCACATTGCGGTCCACCTCAGTGCGGACCACCTCAGTGCGGACCACCACATTGCGGTCCACCTCAGTGCGGACCACCTCAGTGCGGACCACCACATTGCGGTCCACCTCAGCGCGGACCACCTCAGTGCGGACCACCTCAGTGCGGACCACCACATTGCGGTCCACCTCAGTGCGGACCACCTCAGTGCGGACCACCACATTGCGGTCCACCTCAGCGCGGACCACCTCAGCGCGGACCACCTCAGTGCGGACCACCTCAGTGCGGACCACCTCAGTGCGGACCACCTCAGTGCGGACCACCACATTGCGGTCCACCTCAGTGCGGACCACCTCAGTGCGGACCACCACATTGCGGTCCACCTCAGCGCGGACCACCTCAGTGCGGACCACCACAGCGCGGACCACCTCAGTGCGGACCATCACAGTGCGGACCACCTCAGTGCGGACCACCTCAGTGCGGACCACCTCAGTGCGGACCACCACATTGCGGACCACCTCAGTGCGGACCACCTCAGTGCGGACCACCACATTGCGGTCCACCTCAGTGCGGACCACCTCAGTGCGGACCACCACATTGCGGTCCACCTCAGCGCGGACCACCACAGCGCGGACCACCACATTGCGGTCCACCTCAGCGCGGACCACCTCAGTGCGGACCACCACATTGCGGGCCACCTCAGTGCGGACCACCTCAGTGCGGACCACCACATTGCGGTCCACCTCAGCGCGGACCACCACAGCGCGGACCACCACATTGCGGTCCACCTCAGCGCGGACCACCTCAGTGCGGACCACCACATTGCGGTCCACCTCAGCGCGGACCACCTCAGTGCGGACCACCACATTGCGGACCACCTCAGCGCGGACCACCACATTGCGGGCCACCTCAGCGCGGACCACCTCAGTGCGGACCACCACAGCGCGGACCACCTCAGTGCGGACCACCACATTGCGGTCCACCTCAGCGCGGACCACCACAGTGCGGACCACCTCAGTGCGGACCACCTCAGTGCGGACCACCTCAGTGCGGACCACCACAGCGCGGACCACCTCAGTGCGGACCACCTCAGCGCGGACCACCTCAGTGCGGACCACCTCAGCGCGGACCACCACATTGCGGGCCACCACAGCGCGGACCACCACATTGCGGACCACCTCAGTGCGGTCCACCTCAGCGCGGACCACCACATTGCGGTCCACCTCAGCGCGGACCACCACAGTGCGGACCACCTCAGTGCGGACCACCACATTGCGGTCCACCTCAGCGCGGACCACCACAGTGCGGACCACCTCAGTGCGGACCACCACATTGCGGTCCACCTCAGCGCGGACCACCACAGTGCGGACCACCTCAGTGCGGACCACCACATTGCGGTCCACCTCAGCGCGGACCACCACAGTGCGGACCACCTCAGTGCGGACCACCACATTGCGGTCCACCTCAGTGCGGACCACCTCAGTGCGGACCACCACATTGCGGTCCACCTCAGTGCGGACCACCTCAGTGCGGACCACCACATTGCGGACCACCTCAGCGCGGACCACCACATTGCGGTCCACCTCAGTGCGGACCACCTCAGTGCGGACCACCTCAGTGCGGACCACCTCAGTGCGGACCACCACATTGCGGACCACCTCAGTGCGGACCACCTCAGTGCGGACCACCACATTGCGGTCCACCTCAGCGCGGACCACCTCAGTGCGGACCACCTCAGTGCGGACCACCACATTGCGGTCCACCTCAGTGCGGACCACCTCAGTGCGGACCACCTCAGTGCGGACCACCTCAGTGCGGACCACCACATTGCGGTCCACCTCAGTGCGGACCACCTCAGTGCGGACCACCTCAGTGCGGACCACCTCAGTGCGGACCACCACATTGCGGTCCACCACATTGCGGACCACCTCAGTGCGGACCACCTCAGTGCGGACCACCACATTGCGGTCCACCTCAGCGCGGACCACCACATTGCGGTCCACCTCAGCGCGGACCACCTCAGTGCGGACCACCACAGCGCGGACCACCTCAGTGCGGACCACCACATTGCGGTCCACCTCAGCGCGGACCACCACAGCGCGGACCACCACATTGCGGTCCACCTCAGCGCGGACCACCTCAGTGCGGACCACCTCAGCGCGGACCACCACATTGCGGGCCACCACAGCGCGGACCACCACAGCGCGGACCACCACATTGCGGTCCACCTCAGCGCGGACCACCACAGCGCGGACCACCACATTGCGGTCCACCTCAGCGCGGACCACCACATTGCGGTCCACCTCAGCGCGGACCACCTCAGTGCGGACCACCTCAGTGCGGACCACCACATTGCGGTCCACCACATTGCGGACCACCACATTGCGGACCACCTCAGTGCGGACCACCACATTGCGGTCCACCACATTGCGGACCACCTCAGTGCGGACCACCTCAGTGCGGACCACCACATTGCGGTCCACCACATTGCGGACCACCACATTGCGGACCACCTCAGCGCGGACCACCACATTGCGGACCACCTCAGTGCGGACCACCACATTGCGGTCCACCACATTGCGGACCACCACAGCGCGGACCACCTCAGTGCGGACCACCACATTGCGGTCCACCTCAGCGCGGACCACCACAGCGCGGACCACCACATTGCGGTCCACCTCAGCGCGGACCACCACATTGCGGGCCACCACAGCGCGGACCACCACAGCGCGGACCACCACATTGCGGTCCACCTCAGCGCGGACCACCACAGCGCGGACCACCTCAGCGCGGACCACCACATTGCGGTCCACCTCAGCGCGGACCACCACAGCGCGGACCACCACATTGCGGTCCACCTCAGCGCGGACCACCACAGCGCGGACCACTTCAGCGCAGGCCACCTCAGCGCAGACCACCACATTGCGGACCACCTCAGCGCAGGCCACCTCAGCGCAGACCACCACATTGCGGACCACCTCAGCGCAGGCCACCACAGCGCGGGCCACCTCAGCGTGGGCCACCTCAAGGCGGACCACCACATTGCGGTCCACCTCAGCGCGGACCACCTCAGCGCGGGCCACCTCAGCACGGGCCACCTCAGCGTGGGCCACCACATTGCGGACCACCTCAGCGCAGGCCACCTCAGCGCGGACCACCACAGCGCGGGCCACCTCAGCGTGGGCCACCTCAGCGGCGACCACCACATTGCGGACCACCTCAGCGCAGGCCACCTCAGCGCGGACCACCACAGCGCGGGCCACCTCAGCGTGGGCCACCTCAGCGGCGACCACCACAGCGCGGACCACCTCAGCGCGGACCACCACAGCGCGGACCACCTCAGCGTGGGCCACCGCAGCGCGGTCCACCGCAGCGAGGTCCACCACAGCGCGGGCCACCGCAGCGCCGACCACCACAGCGCGGACCACCTCAGCGCGGGCCACCTCAGCGCGGGCCACCTCAGCGCGGACCACCGCAGCGCGGACCACCTCAGCGCGGGCCACTTCAGCGCGGACTAGCACAGCGCGGGCCACATCAGCGTGGGCCAGCTCAGCGCGGACCACCACAGCGCTGACCACCACTGCGCGGGCCACCACAGCGCGGACCACTACATTGTCGGCCACCTCATTGCGGACCACCTCAGCGCAGACCACCACAGCGTGGGCCACCTCAGCGCGGACCACTACATTGTCGGCCACCTCATTGCGGACCACCACAGCGCGGACCACCACAGCGTGGGCCACTACATTGTCGGCCACCTCATTGCGGACCACCTCAGCGCAGACCACCACAGCGCGGACCACTACATTGTCGGCCACCTCATTGCGGACCACCTCAGCGTGGGCCACCTCAGCGCGGACAACCACACTGCGGACCACCACAGCGTGGGCCACCTCAGCGCGGACCACCACAGCGCGGGCCACCACAGCGTGGGCCACCTCATTGCGAACCACCTTAGCGCGGACCACCACAGCGTGGGCCACCTCAGCGCGGACCACCACAGCGCGGGCCACCACAGCGTGGGCCACCTCAGCGCGGACCACCTCAGCGCGGGCCACCTCAGCGCGGGCCACCACATTGCGGACCACCTCAGCGTGGGCCACCTCAGTGTGGGCCACCTCAGCGCGGACCACCACAGTGCGGGCCACTTCACCGCGAACCACCACAGCGCGGGCCACCTCAGCGCGGACCACCACAGCGTGGACCACCTCAGCGTGAGCCACCTCAGCACGGACCACCTCAGCGCGGACCACCACATTGTGGACCACCTCAGCGTGGGCCACCACAGCGCGGGCCACCTCAGCGTGGGCCACCTCAGCGCGGACCACCACAGCGCGGGCCACTTCTCCGCGGGCCACCTCAGTGTGGGCCACCTCTGCATGGACCACCACAGCGGGGGTCACCACAGCGCGGGCCACCTCAGCGCGGACCACCACAGCGCAGGCCACTCACCGCGCGCCACCTCAGCACGGACCACCACAGCGCGGGCCACCTCAGCGTGGGCCACCTCAGCGTGGGCCACCTTAATGTGGGCCACTTCAGCGCGGACCACCACAGCGCGAGCCACTTCAGCGCGGACCTCCACAGCGCGTATGAATTATTGCCTCCCGTCCCACTGGGGGTCTTCCAAATCAAAATCAGTAATGTAGTCAGTCTTGTCGTCCCTATTATTCGCCTTCTACTTCAGGCAGAGCATACTGTGGGTGTATTCTAACCCGAAACCCACTCGGGGGCACTTGAGGGTGTATCACTATCCAGGGTGCGCCAGAAGTGGTGGGGATACACACACCTTGCTTCCTTAAGGGCCTTGTGCAGAAGGCAGGAAGATATCATGGAAAGAAAAAGAAGGCAAACCCCTCGAAAAATGAGGGTATCAGGAAAGATCAGACAAGGGCAACTAAGATTGAAAAGTGAAAGACTCCCTATGCTTCGGATACCCTAATACCGTCCGGGTCCAATAAGAACAAGATTTGACCAAGGGAGGTCGACAGGAAAGAAGACGGAGAGGAAACCAGCATAAGTAAGTCCGGTTACGGAGAAATTAATCTCGCGCCAAAGACCACACATACCGGTACTCTCTTTGGTTACGGAGAAATTAACCTCGCGCCTCAGGCCACACATTCACACTTTCGTTACGGATAAATTAATAGTGCGCCCGAGGCCACATATACACTCTTTGGTTGCGGAGAAATTAATCGCGCGCCCGAGGCCACACATACACTCTCTGGTTACGGAGAAATTAATAGCGACCCCGAGGCCACACATACACATTTTTGTAACGGGGTAATTAATCTTGGGCCAGAGGCCACACATTCACACTTTGGTTACCGAGAAATTAATCTAGGGCCAGAGGACACACATACACACTTAGGTAGCTGGGGCATTAATTTCGCTACAGAGGTCACACATATAGAAATTATTATGAAATTAGTGTGCGCTAGAGGTGACAATATACACTTTTGCTAAGGAGAAATAAATCTAGTCACAAAGACAACACGTGCTAGCTTATGTTACCTGGATATTAATCTCGCGCCAGAGGACTCACTTTCACAGATTGGTTACGAAGAAATTACTCACGCGCTGGAGGTCCTTCGAACAAACTCTGCTTATGGAGAAAATAATCTCGCGTCAGAGGACACATACACACATAATTATTTAGCAATTACTTTCGCGATAAAGGCCACACACACATAAAAATGGAGACTTTCATCTCGCGAGATAGGCCACACATAATCACATAGTTATGAAAAAATAGTATGGCGCCAGATTCTACACGTTAACACATGTATACTGCTCCAGCCAGTTATTGATGGAATACATCTGACACCTTCACATAATTCTGAGTTGAACAGGAGATCTGACAATGCTGGACC
Source organism: Meconema thalassinum (assembly GCA_946902985.2). Lineage (NCBI taxonomy): Eukaryota > Metazoa > Arthropoda > Insecta > Orthoptera > Tettigoniidae > Meconema > Meconema thalassinum. The sequence goes on from OX336388.2 coordinate 130,018,857, forward strand.
AGCGAGTGGGGTAATGTTACGTCACAAGAAATGGGGGTTTGGAATTTTGGAGGAAAGAGGATGGTAGAGATATTCATGAACGCCACATTTGTTGGATAATACGAACATTAATGAACTTGATATTTATTGAATTTAGCGCGGTCATGTGTTCACCACGAGGAGGCAGCACTGCAGACCATGTGGCAGGACCTCGTGCGAATTGTCAGAAGCAAGACGAGCTCAGATTTGTTTTCTGTGCTCTTAAACGTGTGTGTTGAGATGAGTAACACACTCACATTACGTAGTTAATTGGGTCACTCGCGCTGCCTTGAGAAGAACGGGCTATCTACGCTGTGTGTACACCGCATGTCGAGTCGTGTTATTATATGAAGCTCGAATAACGTGCAGTATGTTCCGCCAAGGTCTATTCTTCGTGCCGGGATGCTTGACGTAATCGAGTGATACAAAAATGAACATATAAGAGAATGTATTTAGGCCTATTAATTAAATCATACAAATCACGATTTAGTACATTGATTGGACTACAATGATGTTGTTGTTTTTTTCGATGAACCCAAGTTTGAATCTAATGATTTGTCCCAACTACGAATGGATTATTGATAGTAGAGATTTTAATAAAGATGAGAAATTAACGCAACATGGTATGAACCAATCCACATTATGATAGACTCTTACGTGAGGTACTAAACTATGGTATTTGTCAATCAAACACTACTTGGACAAAAGTTTATGTATGTAGGTGAGTAATAGTGAGTTAGAGAGACCAACATTATTAAGAAATTAGTGTCGCGCCAGAGGCGACAAATGCCAATGTCTAAGACACACATGCACACTTTGGTTACGGAGAAATAGATCGCGCGACAGAGGCTACACATACTCTCTTTGGTTACGGAGAAATTAATTGCGCACCAGAGGCCACATAGACTCTCTTTGGTTACGGAGAAATAGATTGCGCGACAGAGGTCACACATACACACTTTGGTTACGGAGAAATTAATCTTGCGCCAGAGGCCATACATACACACGTTGGTTATGAAGAACGAAATCTCTTGCTGGAGGCCACACATACACCCTTTGCTTTCGTTGAAATTGATCCTGTTCCAGAGGCCGCACATTGATACCTTGGAGACGGAGTTTAATCGCGCACCACTGGCATCACATGCACACTTTGGATACGAAGAAATTCATATCGCGCCAGAGGCACGAATGCACTCATTGGTTACGAAGAAATTATTAGCGCGCCAGAGGCCCACATTCACACTTTGGTTATGGAGAAATTAATCTCATGCCAGAGGAAACACATACACACGTTGGTTACGGAGAAATTAATCTTGGGCCAGAGGCTAACATTCACTCTTTGGTAAAGGAGACATTAATCGCGCGCCAGAGGCCACACATACACACTTTGGTCACGGAGAAATTAATTTCACGCCAGAGGCAGCACATACCGACTTTGGTTACGGAGAAATTAATCTCGCACCAGAGCCGCACATACATTCTTTGGTTACGGAGAAATTAAGAGGCCACACAATCACACTTTGATTATGGAGAAATTAAATTCGCGCCCGAGGCAACACATACACACTTTGGTTACGGAGAAATTAATCTCGCGCCAGTGGCCACACATACACACTTTGGTTACGGAGTGATTAATCTCGAGCCAGAGGCCACACAATCACACTTTGGTTACGGAGAAATTAATCTCGCGCCAGAGGCCGCACAATCACTTTGGTTGAGGAGAAATTAATCTCGCGCCAGTGGCCACACATTCACACTTTGGTTACGGAGTAATTAATCTCGCACCACAGGCCACACATCCATACTATGGTTATGAATAAATTAATCTCGCGCCAGAGGCCACACATTCACACTGGTTACGGAGAAATTAATCTCGCACTAGAGGCCACACATACACACTTTGGTTACGGGGAAATTAATCTTGTGCCAGAGGCTAACATTCACTCTTTGGTTGCTGTGATAATATTTTCGCTCTAGAGGTCACACATACACACATAATTATTAATAAATTAGTGTCGCGCTAGAGGCGTCACCTGCTCGCTTTAGCTAAGGTGAAATAAATCTAGTCACAAAGACAACACGTGCTCGTTTAAGTTTCGAGGACATTAATCTCGCGCAAGAGGACTCACTTACACAGTTTGGTTACGGAGGAATTACTCTGGTGCTGGAGGTCCCTCGAACAAACCCTGTGTATGGAGAAAATAATCTCGCGTCAGAGGACACATACACACATAATTATTTAGCAATTACGGTCGCGATAACCCCCCCCCACACACACACATACACACATAATTATTTAGCAATTACTGTCGCGATAAAGGCCACACACACATACATAGATATAGAGAACTTCATCTCGCGAGATAGGCCACACATAATCACATAGTTATGAAAAAGTATTATGGCGCCAGATTCTACACATAACACAAGCATACTGTTCCCAACATAGACAGTTATTAGTGGAATACATCTGATAACATCAAATAATTCTGAGTTGAACGGGAGATCTGACAATGCTGGACCAGCGAGTGGGGTAATGTTACGTCACAAGTAATGAGGGTATGGATTTTTGGAGACAAGAGAAGGGTAGAGATATACATGAACGGCACATTTGTGGGATAATTCGAACATTAATGAACTTGATAATTATGGAATTTAGCGCGGTCATGTGTTCACCACGAGGAGTCAGCACTGCAGACCATGTGGCAGGACCTCGTGCGAAGGTTCGGAAGCAAGGCGAGATCAGATTTGTTCTCTGTGCTCTTAAACGTGTGTGTTGAGATGAGTAACACACTCACATTACGTAGTTAATTGGGACACTCGCGCTGCCTTGAGAAGAACGGGCTATATACGCTGTGGGTACACCGCATGTCGAGTCGTGTTATTTTATGAAGTTCGGATAACGTGCAGTATGTTCCGCCAAGGTCTATACTTCGTGCCGGGATACTTGACGCAATCGAGTGACACACATGTGAACATTATTAGAGATTTTATTTAGGCCTATTAATTAAAACATACAGATCACGATTTAGTAGGTTTAATGGATTGGTTTTTTTTTCTGATGAACCAAATTATGAATCTAATGATTTTTCACAACTACGAATGGATTATTGATCACAGAGATTTAATCAAGATGAGAAATTAACGCAACATGGTATGAACCAATCCTCATTATGATAGAGTGTTACGTGAGGTACTAAACTATGGTATTGGTCAATCAAACACTACTTGGACAAAAGTTAATGGGTGTAGGTGAGTTATAGAGAGATAGGGAGACCAAAATTATTAAGAAATTAGTGTCGTGCCAGAGGCGACATATGCCAATGTCAAATAAATATTACGGTGAAATTAATATTGCGCCGGAGGCCACACATTCACTCTTTGGTTACGGAGAAATTAATAGCGTGCCAGAGGCCTCACATTCACACTTTGCTTACGTAGAAAATAATCACGCACCAGAGGCCACACATTCACCTTTTGGTTACCGAGAAATTAATTGCGCACCAGAGGCCACACATTCTCTCTTTGTTTACGGATAAATTAATCGTGCACCAGAAACGACACATACATTCATAGGTAACGTAGAAATTAATCTCGCGCCAGAGGCCACATATACACACTTTGATTACGGAGAAATTAATCTCGCTCCCGAGGCCACATATACACACTTTGATTACGGAGAAATTAATCTCGCGCCAGAGACAACACATACAATCTTTGATTACGGAGAAATTAATCTCGCGCCAGAGGCCTCACATACAATCTTTGGTTACGGAGAAATAAATTGCGCACCAGAGGCCACACTTACACACATAATTATAAACAAATAAGCGTCACTACTGGGGCTACAAATACCAGTGCCAAAGGCAACATATCCACACTTCGGATATGGAGAAATGAATTTTACGCCAGAGGCCATACATGCAATCTTTGGTTACGTAGAAATTAATCTTGCGCCAGAGGACACACATACACACTTTGGTCACGAAGAAATAAATCTTTCGCTGGAAGCCACACATACACATTTTGCTTTCCTAGAAATTGATCATGTTCCAGAGGCCACACATTCATACTTTGGAGCCGGAGTTTTAATCGCGCACCAGTGGCCCCACACACACACTTTGGATACGGAGAAATTAATATCGCGCCAGAGGCCAGACATACACACTTTGGTTACGGAAAAATCAATCTCGCGCCAGAGGCACACATTCACACTTTGGTTATGGAGAAATTCATCTCGTGCAAGAGGCAGCACATACACACTTTGGTTACGGGGAAATTAATCTTGGGCCAGAGGCTAACATATACACTTTGGTTACGGAGAAATTAATCTCACGCCAGAGGGCACACATACACACTTTGGTTACGGAGAAATTAATCTCGCGCCAGAGGCCGCACATACCGACTTTGGTTACGGAGAAATTAATCTCGCGCCAGAGGCCACACATTCAAACTTTGGTTACGGAGTAATTAATCTCGCGCCAGAGGCCACACAATCACACTTTGGTTACGGAGAAATTAATCTCGCGCCAGAGGCCGCACATTCACTCTTTGGTCACGGAGAAATTAATCTCGCGCCAGTGGCCACACATTCACACTTCGGTTACGGAGTAATTAATCTCGCGCCAGAGGCCACAAAATCACACTTTGGTTACGGAGAAATTAATCTCGCGCCAGAGGCCACACAATCACACTTTGGTTATGGAGAAATTAAATTCGTGCCAGAGGCAACACATACACACTTTGGTTACGGGGAAATTAATCTTGGGCCAGAGGCTAACATTCACTCTTTGGTTGCTGTGATAATATTTTCGCTCTAGAGGTCACACATACACACATAATTATTAATAAATTAGTGTCGCGCTAGAGGCGACACCTGCTCGCGTTTGCTAAGGTGAAATAAATCTAGTCACAAAGACAACACGTGCTCGTTTAAGTTTCTAGGACATTAATCTCGTGCAAGAGGACTCACTTACACAGATTGGTTACGGAGGAATTACTCTGGTGATGGAGGTCCCTCGAACAAACCCTGTGTAAGGAGAAAATAATCTCGCGTCATAGGACACATACACACATAATTATTTAGCAATTACTGTCGCGATAACGCCCCCCCCCCCCACACACACACACATAGATATGGAGAATTTCATCTCGCGAGATAGGCCACACATATTCACATAGATATAATAAAATATTATGGCACCAGATTCTACACATTAACACATGCATACTGCACCCGTTTAGGAAAACGGAAGTACCGGTCATCATCCGACTAAATGCTCAGCTCAGGGCGTATAAAGTTATTTACACTGTCTGACCATGTACTCAGAATGTGAACTATAGGAAGGACAAGCACAAAAGGACTATAACACCAACTACTGTAAATTGATATCTTTAATTCACTCAAATATTTCCAAGTATAAAGTCACAACACTAATATATTGGTTGAAATTACTTTCAAACATAATAAAAAACAATATAATGACACTTAGTCTATCTTGCTTCATTCCCAATGGATTCGTCATGATCCATCTGCTTACACGGATACTTAAGTCTTAGATATTCTAAATCTTATATTCCCAAAAATAAGGGGTTTCAGTCACTTCAACTTGTTTCGCCTCGTCAGGCTCGAATTCAGGATATTTACCTTTACTATTTCAATGCCTTCATTTGGTTATAATATGAACTTACTATTCTTCACATTTATTTATCCTTTTAAATATCTTTTTCCACACATTTAAAACACAAGTTATCCCCCCAAAACACAAATAACATTATTTACACATGAGTACTATTTATTTCTCCATCTTCATGCCAATTATGATTTTATTGCAGCCATTGTGTCCCTGAGAACTTGGTGTTCAATGGAGCCCGCACTCCACGAAGTCCAATTCTATGATTTTTCCTTGCCCGTGTTTATTCTCTTTAAGAGTATGGAACCAAAATTTGACATTTTCAAAAATGCATTTATTCTTATTATTATTCTTTATATTCATCATTATCATTTTATTACTATTATCATTCAGGATGGGCAATCCATGAATAATAATGATCTTTGGCAGGTATTACTTCTGCGACATTTTAATCCTTCAAATAAAACCACGAGGTCTTCATTAAGACATTCTTTTAACACAGTGACAGTTTGATGGCTCGGCCTGCGTGCGGTGCGGCAGTCATTAAGTCTCCCCTCACCTTGAGCGGGACATCGAACCCCTTATAAGCAACATAGCCTTCCCCTTTCGTATCTTGACCTAGCTCAATCTTTAACCATATGTTTTAACATTCAAAGAAAGACCACCTCTCCATTGAGACTCCAAACATTTTTATTCTATTCCTTATCTGGACTGTGCTCAGTCTAATTCTTCACATTTATTCATGCTTATTTTGGGATAATTATTCTCTGCTATTAGGATGACAAAACAAACGTATTATTAAGCCCGTTTTGGCCAACATATTATTCTGCTGTGATAGGTATTCCAAATACAAATGCTAACCAATCTAGAAACGCCATGTTCTACCTGACTGCAGAGGTTGGCCTAGCTCGGAGGAGGGAATCAATCTCACCCTACTTCCGGCTACCCGCCTGGACAAATATCATCTATCGAGTCTTACGATACCTTTTCATTCATGTACTCCCTAGCGACATGAGAATTACATAATAACTGAGTGAGCATTTATTCTTTCACTCGAACAAATTATATGACCTTACCTTGGTCAACCAACGAATTTCCCATAGACTATAACAATTATCCGATACTTGCACGTTAATTCAATATTTCAAAGCCCTAGCTTACATTTGGTCTATCCTATTTTCGGCGACAATAATCTATTTCTTGGATACTCAATTCATTATTACTGTGGTCCAGATATCCTGGCGAGGATAAATGAATTTACTTTTACATTTTTACATGTTCATATTATTTCCATTTCGTTATTCCGTGATCTTTTATTATTACACTTATTTTCATTAGGCCTTTCATTGCCTTTACTCGTGATGCTAAGGTCATTTGCAATTACTTTTAATTTATATAATTTAACCGTGTATGGTTAGTTTATTATTTTTATCACTGACTTTGATTTTCTTTGCATTACTTTAAACTTCATTAAATTATCTTTCAATTTCCTGATTATTTATTTTCGCATTAACTTAAGTTGCGTTCAACTTCTATTGCGTTCACTTTGCATAACAAACGTCACTGATTTCTATTAGTTAATATATTTATTTCGACAATAATTTGGTTCCACCCCTTTATTAATTACTTTATATGCTTTATACGCACTTGGGTATTATCCGTACAATATTTAACTCGTTACTGGGCCTCATTTTTACGGCCTTACTTATTAAAAAGTAACGTCTATACTATCGATTGGATTTCAACCACATTTCTTATGTACTATGTGTACTATAACAGATATGACTGTGAGTATTCTAAAGAGCCACCAGGGCTGCCAACTATTAATAAGTACCCTTTCTATGTTTTAATCCTAATATCAATATATCAGAAAGTATGCATTAGGTTGTAGTTACTTATATACATCAATGCTGCCAACACGATTCTAAGCCTCCTGATAGGTACAGTCTTTAAATGCATATAACTCCTATACTAACAAATGGACTTCAACCATATTTCGTATGCGCTTTGTGTACCGTAACAGTTATGACTATGCATATTCGTAAGAACCAGCAGGGCTGCCAATTTTAAAAATTCCTCGCTCAATTTGTTTAATCCTAATATCAATACCTCAGTGCGGCTTCGGTGGCGTAGTCGGTAGCATGCTGAACTGCTGTGCCCAAGATTGCGGATTCATACCCGGCCGAAGTCGTCGGATTTTTTAAGAGCGTTGAAGGTCTTTCGGTGTGCCTTCCTTCGGAGGGGAGGTGGGGCCGGCGGTGCCATGTGGTAGATTTGTGGCGTGTGGAAGATCCTTCCACGGGCTAAACTTGTGTGCAGCTGAATTGTTAGGTTGGATTTCGTCGGAACGCTCTATCAAAGTTCCAACGTTCACAACTAGGTATCATTGATATCTGGTGGTGAAAGTCGGAGCTACTTGAAATTGAATGGAACTTGTAGCTCACCCTAAGGGTGTCCGCTGGAAGCCGCTACAGACTCAGGCGAGCCGAACATGTCCTCGGACACTCCCGGCACTAAAAGCCATACGATAAATAAATAAAAATAATTAAAAAGTGACACTTTAAAGCACTATTCACCGTTATCCCTTTATCATTAATCATTTCACAATAGTACATTTCAAATTATGGGTCCACAATGGCTCAATATGTTAATTCATTTTGGTACTCACCAACCCAGGATCCGCCGTTGTGAAGAATTTCCCCCACATGGTTGTAACTAATACATTTTCACAACAATATTTCAACACATAACACTCGTGATTTTTACCTGATATGACATATTGATATTTCTACACATAATGATTCTTGATTATGAAACACTTTCACAAAATGTATATTATTTTTTAAACAATTACACTATACCTTTTCACACGTTTCCATTTTCTCATTTATTCACTCTGTGACAATTCACACGTGTTAACCCTTGGGTTATGTCCTATTTTATTATCTATTTACAATTTCTTTACACACTGTGTAATAGTTCTTGTCGCATCTCAGAACGCAAGCGATGACTTCCGATTGGTTCCCTGATGAGGACTCCTCCCCTAGATCTAGTTACACGATCTGTCCTATGATGACTTCTAGATCGGACCCCCTAGGTCTCGACTCAATGTTCTGTCGTTTATCCAGGGTTTAAACCCATCGGTTTATTAACTTAACCTGGCTCCTCTTTTAACAACGTTATGTTGTGAAACGATGTAATTATCGACCTGTTCTTTGATTTCAACAAGGCTCGAAATGTTCTTTTTTATTTGACAATGTTCGGTACTTTCCACTTTTCACTGCGCATTCGTTTCATACTGTAACGAGACTCTATTTTTACTTCCGATACGCGGCCCTATTATCTTAGTGGCTTTCATTTAAAGACCAATAGATGATGCTAGCGATACTTGTTTCTAGCTACCGTGTTCGGACCTGATTTTCACTTCTGTTGCGTATTGTTCGTCTATCCTCACAATCTTATATAGGCGGAGTTCTTTCTACTTTCGGTAACTTCTGCCTGGTCTCGAACCAGCTTACTTGTGATCTTGAAACCTTAATAGTTCTTTCCGAAGCTACGTGACATTTCCCTGATGTCTTTGTGCTCGATGTACTGAACTATCTCGCCACGGCGGATACCAACTGAATACTGTGAACCAGTACCGTGCTCCTTGGTAGACTGAATATACTGAAAATTGTTCTTTGCGCCCTGACCGGGCCTAAATTAGCGTAATGACGACTTGTACTTGTTGAAACTGGTTGTACAGTATGACCTCCCCTGAGGTTCATACAACTGAATACGTTATGAGGCAGCAACCTCCCTTAGGAGTACTCTGTAAAACTAAATCTGATACAGCCTCACGCCCCACTGGGCTGACGAAAACTGCATGCTCTCTGGCTGAAACCTCGGCTATATATAGGGAACTTGCAAAAATAAATTAATTTGGTCTTCTTCTCGGAGCTATCTTTTGAACTAGACGTCGCACGTTTTTTGAAAAAATAACCATTATGTTCCCTACAACCTAAACGTTAAATTCTCATCTCGTTTTCCGAAAATCGATCGTCTACTATTTTTAAATTAAATCTGCAAGGCTCCTCAGCTGTGTGGGCGAGTTGGTTTATTTTCTCCTACCCAGGACCTCTTCATAGCCCCGCCTAATGACGTAGCTGCTTTGTAAGCAGTTTTTCCCTGTGCCTAAATTACACGATTTTTGTCTAGATTAATTCGTAATTCCCTGGATTATTCTGATTGACATAAAATACTTATGTGATTTTGCGTTATTTCCAAGAAAACGGGTTATTTCATAATTCTGCGGTGTTGGGATGCAATCCAGGGTTGCCATAAAAGCGCTGATATCGAACCTTCGCAGTGGTTCCTGCCTACCTGCTCTGATCGTTTCCTCACAGCATTACTGTCCTCGTGATTCATACACGGGTTGCATCTTGTGACTTCAGATAAGGCTGTCAATGCTCTGCGTCATTGCCTGAATCACTTCATATTTCCTCATGGCTAGCTTATATGTAACTGAAAGTCGTATAACTATTTTACATTTCTCGATTTTTAATAACGTAGGTTCGAACCCCGTGCCTCTCGATCGGGCACAATTCTGTGCCCAACATAGCCAGTGAAATATATCTGACAACTTCACATAATTCTGTATTGAACAGGAGATCTGACCATGCTGGACCAGCGAAAGGGGTAATGTTGGTATGTTTTTACTGAGTGCTAACACTACCTGAGGGAAGATGATGAGAAAAAAAAGGAGGTGGGTTTAGGAGTGGAAACAATGTTTGGTAAAAGGGACGAGAATCCAAAATAAAACCACTGGAGTAATGATTTGACAACAAGTTACGCTGAGTTAGCCCGTTGGTAGCTAAAATAAGAGGGGACTCGGAGACCGTCAGCGGAAAGAGCAGCCGGATCTACGGTTACCTGAGAGATATAACAATGTGCCCTTTCCCTCCCGAGCTGAGATTTGGGTATTATGGAGAAGGGTGATACTCTGGCAAGACAAAGTAAGCCAAAAGGAAAGATTTACTAACTTTCCCTTCAGAAGGGTTAGATTTTATTACGCATTCGAGAATGCTGGAAAGATTTGAATTTGCCGTAATATTTTTTATTTCTGGGCACTGTAGGATCTCTGGCAAAAACAACCGAATGCTCCCAGAGAGGGAAGAGATAAAGCCACTTTAGTGTTTTTAGCAATATTTCTACTGTTTTTTGTGAAAATCCTATAAGAGTACCAATTGTTGCACTTAAGGTAGGCTAAGCTTTTACCGAACAGGATGCCGACTAAAAGTTTAGAACAGAGAACAACGGGCTAAATACTATGTGTGTACACCGAATGTCGAGTCGTGTTATTATATGAAGTTCGAATAACGTGCAGTATGTTCCGCCAAGGCCTATACTTCGTGCCGGGATACTTGACGCAGACGTGTGACATATAAATGAACAATATTAGAGAATGTATTTAGGCCTAATAATTAATTCATGCAGATCACGAGATAGTAGGTTGAATGGACTACGATTTTTCTTTTTTTCTTCGATGAACCCAATTTTGAATCTCATGATTTGTCACAATTACGAATGGAATATTGATAGTAGAGATTTAATCAAGATGAGGAATTATCACAACATGGTATGAACCAATCCACATTATGATAGTGTTACGTGAGGTACTAAACTATGGTATTCGTCAATCAAACACTACTTGGACAAAAGTGTATTGATGTAGGTGAGTTATAGAGAGATAGGGAGACCAAAATTATTAAGAAATTAGTATCGCGCCAGAGACGACATATGCCAATGGCAAAGACCGCACATGCACACTTTGGTTACGGAGAAATAAATCGCGCGCCAGAGGCCACACATTGGTTACGGAGCAATTTTCTCGGGCCAGAGGCCACACATACCCTTTTTGGTTACGGAGAAATTAATCTCGCCCCAGAGGCCACACATACACGCTTTGGTTACGGGGAAGTTAATTTCGCGCCAGAGGCCACACATAGATACTTTGGTTACGGAGAAGTAAATTGCGCACCAGAGGCCACACTTACACTTATAATTATAAAGAAATAAGCGTCACTACTGGGGCAACAAATACCAGTGCCAAAGGCAACACATGCACACTTTGGTTACGGAGAAATTATTCCCCCGCCAGGTCCCCATATTTACACATGGCTACAGAGAACATAGTCCCAAACCAAAGACGACATTTGCACTCAAGTTTTCGAAGAAATTATTTTAGCGCCACACCTTCATTCTCATTACGACTTGCAGGTTACCCACGCGCGTCATCTAGAACAGCGTTTCCCAAACTGTGGTACGCGTACCACTGGTGGTACGCTCGTACTGCTGTAGTGGTACGCGGTGATGTTACGAAAAATATAAAAAATATTAGATACGTTACGAAAAATATAAGAATATATAATTAAAAAATGTCAACCCCTGGCACTATCCAGCCCATGACGGGCTAAGGCCGACCAAGCGACCGCTGCCCAGCCATTTGGCCTGCAGATATTGGGGTGACGCGTGATCAGCGCGTCGGGTCCCCTCGGCCGTTAATCTTGGTATTCGTGATCGGGGCGCTGTCTCACTGTCAGACAGCTGCTCAATTGTCCTCACGAGGCTGAGTGCACCCCGTTCCAACCCTCACGTCAGTTTTAAAATCCCTGTCGGAGCCGGGGATCGAACCCGGGGCCTCCGGGTGAGAGGCAGGCGCGCTACCCCAACACCACGGGGCCGGCAAGAATATATAATATACAATTTAAAAAAATATATAAAAACTTTGATATGTTGCCGGAGGATTTTAGGACCAAAGATAAGGAGCAGTTATATGAATTGAATTGTGGTTCAGAACTAAGGCAAACTTTTTAAAACATGGTTCTTGTGAACTTTTGGGTTGAGAGGTGTGCAGACTATGCACACATAGCTGACAGAGCAGTTAGATTTTTACTGCCTTTCACTACTTCCTACTTGTGTGAGACTGCATTTTCTTCATTTGTTTATCTCAAGAATAAATACCGGACGAAGCTCCTTACAGTGGAAAACGATCTTCGTTTGAGACTCAGCAATCTTAAACCAGACATTCCTAAGTTGGCTTTTAATTTTCAAGTTGTTAGATGAACTTTGGTTTTTATTTTTAATTATTAGACCAAGAGTTCCTTTATTAATATTATTTGTATAGTTTCATTTCTGAATGTTTGAATTGAATACTTATTGTAATAAATAATATTTTTAGCGTATGGCTTTTAGTGCCGGGAGTGTCCGAGGACATGTTCGGCTCGCCAGTTTTGTAGCTGCTTCGAGACGGACACCCAATGGGTGAGCTACAAGTACCGTTGGGGAGGAAAGTTGGAATGGAAGGTCGAGGAGTTGGAAGGTAGCGGCTGTGGCCTATAGTTAGGGACCAACCCCGGCATTTTCCTGGAAGGAAGATGGGGAACCACAGAAGACCATCTTCAAGGTTGCCGGCGGAGGGATTCGAACCTCCTCGCCTCCCGGATGTGAGCGACTGCCAGCAGTCATGCCGTAACGACCACGGCTAACTCACCTGGTGTAATAAATAATAAAACAACTGGACACACTTTTTTATTATTGGAACTTGAACTCCGACAGTCTAACTCTAACAAACACTATTTACAAATCCATATTTTGGTCTGCTACGTAGAGGTGGTGGGGTTATAGTTACTATATCTCCCAACTATTAGGTGGTACGCGAGAGATTCTCATCCCTTAAAGAGGTACACACAGAAAAAAGTTTGGGAAACACTGCTCTAGAAGACCTACACTCTACCTCTCTGGAGGCCACACGATCATTATTTACTTCAAACTTTTGAAGTTCAAGGAAATTTTTTCATTATTTCAACACTATGGAGACTGAGTGCTATTCATTGTTAAACAATTTTGCTCTAGAAATTACAAAATATGTTGTCTGTCTTTCTACCAGCTTGTCGGTATTTCTTTCGGAGCAGTGCATAAAAATGTTCTGTTTGTTAGTTTTTGCTTTAAGGTTATGGTATGCGAACCGTGCCCCTAACTTACCAGGGGCTATGTAATGCCAAAAACTACGAAGAAATGCAGTGTAGAAATTACATGGTATCGTGCAATCGATTGCGCTGACAATGAAAGAGACCTCCTTGTGGTGTTGGTTGGTTCCTCATTTTAGGAGCTGTGTCAACGCGGTCATGTAGCCCCATGTACTTTGGGTGTGTGTAGATTCTGTCTTATAACCGGTGCTAATTGTGACGGCTGCATTACTGTGTGTTGTCTGTAATTCAGGTAGGGACTGCAGAAGATCAATTTCAAATAGTTCCTACTTTTGCTACCAAATGCTACCATCTACGACACCTAGATGAAAACTTGGCTACTAGATGCCATCGCAACCAGCACCTGGCGACGAACGTTGGAACTTAAGAGCATTAATAAAATCTAACCTACAAATTCTGCTTCACACAATTGAAGTTAGTGGAAGGTTCTTTTACATGCCATAAATCTATGACATAGGTCCGCCGGCTTTACTTCCCCTCCGAAGGGAGGCATACTGAGGGATTTTTAACGCTCTTAAAAATCCGACGACTTCGGCCGGGTTTGAACCCGCTATCTTGGGCATAGAAACTCATCATGCTAAGAACTACGCCAAAGATGCCACCCACCTTGTGGTGTAGTGGCTAATATTCTTGGCTCTTGGGCCCCAGTGGTCCAGATTTGATTCCCTGCCCAGCCAAGAAATTTAATTCCGGTTTGAGGTACTGAAATGGTATCGATATATGTAAGTCATCAAGCGGTGTTCACTTCGAAGACTTGCACCAGGTCAATGGGCTACACGAGTTACCTTTTTCTACATTCTTATTCTGCAATCCTGACATTGATATGGGAACTCTGAGAACGACTAATCCAAAGTAGACATGACAGGGAGTAGCATGGCACAAATAGGTGGAAACAAAGGTTGCTTTTGTGTGAGACCTCCATGGGCGTAGCCAGGACTCAGTATGCTTCAAACACTGCGGAGTGCCTGAAATCCTAGCTTTCGTTGAAGAACCATAATTAAGAAGGGGATTTACTACAAACGTTAGAAATCACTTAAATAGGTCTAAGATGCAGCTGTAACATTTCATAAATGTTACGCGATCTATATTTTCGTGCATTCCTCGTGTTAGAAGCAAAACTACAATGGATATAATTGTTATTGGCCACAAGAGGACCTTGTAGTTTGGATAAAAGATGCTTCCGATATGCAGGTAAACTTTTGTACAATTCGGTAGGGATCAGATGAATACGGTAGGTTCGTTGTAATATGATCTAAGCTTTTATCTTTTAAGTGGCAACCATTTCGTGAAGATGGTGGCAATATAAACCATGACACTGAGTTGTCATTTTCTAGTGCTACCTCTGTACCAAACTTAGTTCAACTCGGTTATTCATGTTTGTTATTCATGTTTGAATTGATAGGGGGGACAGACATACACACTCACACAGACAGACAGACAGACAGACAGACTGACTGACTGACAACTTCTAGCCCGTTTAGAACTCATAAGTCTACTTTCATTTTTTCCAAAAATCGAAAGTAGGCTCTTAGCTCTGTTTGTGCACCTGGTTGTCTGAAATATGTGGAACAATTCAATTCACTTCTTGGCGAGAAACAGTTTTTAGCCTACTTTTCTCATTTTGCAAAAATGAGGAAAAAATAGACTAATGAGATCGATCCGGGAAATATCTGTCTGTCCTTCCCTGTCTGTATGTCTGTCTGTGTGAGTGCCCCCCCCCCCCCTCCCCGTATTAACTCCTTAACGGCTGCATTTATCGAACCAAATTTTGTAAGAGTAATATTTGAAATTGACGTCATTGCTACCAACTGCTAAAAAATCGCAAAAGAAATTTGAGCCCTATGTTGGATATCTCAGAAGTTATTCATGCAAACTATTCCAAATTTAGCACACATATAGATAGTAACATTCCAGATTAATTTTCAGAAGTCCATACATGCCAGCATTGCCAACATGATTCTAAGCCTGCCAATAAGTCCGATTTCTAAATGCATGTAACTTTTATCAATTGGATTACAACCAAATTTCGTATGTACTACGTGTACTACAACAGATTCTAAAGAGCCACCAGGGCTGCCAACTGTTAATAAATGCTCTCTCTATGTTTTAACCCTCATAGCAATATATCAGAAAGTATCCAAGCCAACAGCTCTAAACTTTGCGCACGTATATTACCTGACATTCCACCTTAGTTTTGTGTAACTTATATACATCAGTGCTGCGAACACGATTCTAAGCCTTCTGATAGGTCCAGTTTTTAAATGCTTATAACTTCTATACTAACAAATGGATTTCAACAAATTTTGTATGTCCATTCTACACCTTAAGAGATGGAACTAAGAATATATTCAGAGTCACCACGGTTGCCAACTGTAGTAACTTACTCCATTAGGCTACACTATTTCAGGTGTATTTCACACTGCAGTACTTAGAAATGTTAGTATTATCAACTTGATTTCGTCATTATTCTAGATAGGTCTATGTAGATTGGAATGAATCTTAAATTTTAAGAAAAGTAGGCTCTTTAGTTCGTCACGGAACTACTTGTTATTTGTTGCTGTTGCCTCAATAATGAGCTAGGAGAATCTTGGTCATAATTTCTCGTGTGTATGTGTGTGCATGAGTGTTATATTTATCTGATAACTTGTGTATGGTGTAGCAGTGTGTGTGTGTATGTAAACCCATTAAGGGGTTTTATACCACACGTTTGAAGCATTTGAAATGTGGTGTTACAGGAGTTAGTTAGTTAGTTAGTTATTGTTGTTTTAAGGGGCGGAACTACGAGATCATCTGCCCCTCTTAACACAGATTAATGAATACAAATTTGGAATTGAATTTAAAATTTAGAGGTGAACACCTACATTTGAAAAGACCTAAAATTAATAAAACAAAAAATTAAATTAAATAATAATTATAAAAATAAACAAAAAATACGGAAAAACTACAATTTATCATTCAAAAACGAACAAGTCGTTGAGTCAATGTTCACTGGAAAATTTAGATTGCTGGCCCTTATAAAGCGGATAACGCGATCAGCAGCCACCGCGCCATCGTCTAATATAAGTTTGAGTATCATCAGCAAACCAACGTTTTTTCGTAAGTCAGGAAGATCCACACACTGGGTTAAAATGTGGGCCAAGGTGTTACAGGAGTATGGTGAAGATGGGTAGATACAGAAACAAATGACGAGGTATTAAGACTAGTAGAAGAGGAGAGATGTTTCTGGCGACTGCTAATGAAGAGACGAGAAAATATAGGTTGGTAGGACACAATCATACTAAGACACCCAGGAATTTGAAACTTAGTTATGTAAGGAATGGTCGAGACCAAGGTTACAATATGTTAAACAGGTTGCCTCAGATGTACGGTGTGGTAGTTATGTAGAGATGAAGCGATTAGCTCAGGACAGAGAGGCATGGTGAGTTGCATTAAATCAGTCAAAAGACTGAAGAGTTATACTAGAACGACTACAACAAAAACTGTAAATTACGCAAATTAACACACAAATCCAATACACACACATAAGAACACGGGGCTCATTACCACCCTGTCCAAGCCCCTCAAATTTGCCCCGCCAGAGCTCACACATACACAGTTTGTATACGCAAAAAATAAATTGACGCCAAAGGCCAGCCATACACATATTGATTAAAAACATTTTATTCTCGCGCTAGAAGCCACACATACACATTAGTTAGTTAATGTTGTTTTAAGGGGCGGAACTACGAGGGCATCTGCCCCCCTTAACACAAATTAAAGAATACAAATTTGGAATTGAATTTAAAATTTTGAGGTGGACACCTAAATTTAAAAAGATCAAAAATGAATAAAACAAAAACAAAAAAATAAATAAAAAATAATAATTATAAAAATAAACAAAAATTACGAAAAAACAAAAAATTATCATTAAAAAATGAGCAAGACGTTGATTCAATTTACACTGGAAAATTTAGATTGCTGGCCCTAACCCACTCTCACTTATAAAGCGGATAACGCGATCAGCAGCCACCGCGTCATCGGCTAATATAAGTTTGAGTGTCATCTGCAAACCAAGGTTTCTTCGTAAGTCAGCAAGATCCACACACTCGGTAAAAATGTGGGCCACGGTGAAAACGGTTCCACAGGTACAAAGTGGAGGGTCTTCCCTTCTCATTAGGTACGAGTGGGTGGATCTTGTGTGACCTATCCTTAGCCTACACAAAATGACGCACTCCCTCCGTGACCGGAAAGAGCTCCACCACACTCGAGTAGTTCCCTTGATCGCTCTCAGTTTACTGGGCAGTGGGTCAGCTAGCCACTGACTCTCCCAAAATGCCAGAAATTGTAGGCGTAACTAAGAGCGAATATCTCTAGCGGGTACCTCCATTGGTCGAGGTGGTAGTGATACCGCCTCTTTTGCAGCTTGATCCGCGAACTCATTTCCCGCTATTCCCATGTGGCTTGGAAGCCACAGAAAGGTGATTGCCAGCGCGGCACAACCCGGCTAGTAGGTCGTGGATTCGCTGCACTAGGGGGTGTTGCGGAAAACATGTAGCAATAGACTGCAATGAACTCAAAGAGCCGGTTTGTTCATGGAGAAATTAATCTCACGCCAGAGGTCACACATAAAAACACAGGTACGTTGAAATTAATCTCGCGGTAGAGGCACCTATGCAAACCCGGGTTAAGGAAAAATTGATCTTGCGCAAGTGGTCACACATACACCCTTTAGTTAAGGTTAATTTAATCCGGCGGAAGTTGCCATACAAGCACACTTGCGCTAAGGGTAAATTAATCTATCGCCAAAGGCCAGACGTGCACACGTTGGTTACGAATATATAAATAGTGCACAATACGCCTCACATACACACGTTGTTTACAGAGAAATGAAGCTCGCACCAGAGTTCACACTTACACACTTTGGTTACGGAGAAATTAATCTCTCCGCTGACGCCACACCTGTTAACATTGTTGGTTACGGAGATTTTCTTTTCTTTTCGCCTGAGACCACACATGCACAATTTGGTAAGTGAGAAATGAATCTAGCGCGGGAGGTCACACGTACACACTTTGGTTAAAGAGAAAAATATCGCGCTCCATAAGCCACACCTACACACATTGGTTACAAGGAAATTAATTACGCTCCAGAGGCACACATACACACTTTGAAGGGCAGATGACCTCGTAGTTCCGCCCCGTAAAACAGCAATAACTAACTACACACTTAGGTTATGGAGAAATAATCTAGCGCCTGAGGCCACACATACACACTTTGAGGGACAGATGACCTCGTAGTTTCGCCTTGTAAAACAGCAATAACTAACTACACACTTTGGTTATGGAGAAATAATCTCGCCCCAACAGCCACACATGCTCGCTTTGGTTACGGAGAAATAAATCTCGCGCCAAAAGCCACACTTTTACACTTCGATTACGGAGAAGTTTATATTTCGCCAGAGGCATACCTACAGTTTTTTTGTTACGGAGAAATCGATCTCGTGCCAAAAGCCACACATATACACAAAGTTGTGGAGAAATATAATCTCACGCCAGAGGCAACACAAAGTCACATAGTTATGGAGAAAGTAATTTGGTGGCAGAGGCTACACTTACACTCATGTTAGGTAGATTTCACGAGAAGGCTACCTATTGCAATGAGCACCAAGTTTCGACTTCCGGAAAACTTCGGCATATCTTCGCGTTTCACATCTCCCAGACCCCAAAACCCCCATCAGTTCATTTATAGAAAAAGTGAAATATCGCTATAACTCTCTTAATATGTGAAAGATCGAATCCATTCAAAGTTCGTACTATTCTTAGGATAAGGGCCAAACATTTGTCAGTAAAGTTTTTTGATAGCACCAACCATTGACCAAAGGGGTGGGGAAACGTGGGATTTTAGAGAAACAAAAGTCGTATCTCTCTTAATAGGCACGATATCAAAACCGTTAAAAATGGTTGGTTGATTCCTCAGTTTAGGGGCTGCGACAACGCGATCATGTAGCCCCATGTACTTTGGATGTGTGTTGAATCTGTCTGATAACCAGTGTTAATTGTCATGGCTGTATTAGTGTGTGTGTTATCTGTAATTCAGGTAAGAACTGCAGACGATCAATTTCAAGTACTTCCTACTTTTTCTACCAAATGCTACCGTCAACGACACCTAGCTGCGAACTTGGTCACTAGATGCCACTGCAACCTGAAACACAGGATAGCCGGTAAGAACAGCTTTATCTAACATTTTTCGAAGAATCTGCTTCATTATTCCAACGAGTCTTTCCCAGAATCCACCCCACCAAGGGGCTGCCGGTGGAATTTCCACTCTATTTTCTTCAGGCTGCTGTATTGCACGATCTTATTCGAGTCAACGAATCTCAAATCATTTAAAGTGCCCACAAAGTTCGATCCATTATCAGAATAAATGATTGCTGGCCTTCCTCGACAAGCAACAAAACGCCGAAGTCCCTGAAGAGAAGTTTCTGAAGACCAAGATGACAATAATTCCAGATGTATAGCTCTATATACAGCACATGTCAATAAGCAAATTCAGGCCTTAACACCATCTCTTAAATGTAATGGCCCTGCCAAATCAACACCGACTACCTCAAATGCAGCAGTCTTTGATTCGATCCTTAGGTAGAGGGGCAATGGGAGCCTGTAAATTATGTCCTACACTTGGACAGGCTATGTCGAACAGTCTTCCTAGCCTTCAAACTCCAAAACTGTTCCCTCAAAATGCTGAATAATATTTGAACACCAGCATGAGAGTTCTTTCTGTGTTCACCCACAACATCTACCACAGGATTGTTTGAAGGCAGAACAATAGGGGTACAAAAATACTCATTATCACTACGATTAATGATTTTAGTTTTCAGTCTCAGAAGTCCCTTCTCATTCCTAAACACTTGTAGGCAACTGAGACTTTTGTCATTTTCTGAAGAGAAAGACGCTTTCTGTACCAATCTTGACTATTTCTTTCTGCTGACTTAATCTCCTCTCATGATAATTCTCCACGAGCCCTTGTAAGGGTTGCTCTTCGCGTATTTTGGATAAACATCTTTATCCAGGCAACCAACCTAATTATTTTCCATAACTTGAAAAATATAATATGGTACTAATTAAAATCGTGGTACCTGCACTGATCATTACCATATCTTGGGGTGCTGCACAACACACATGACCTATGTACAAAGTAACTCATTGTTTGAGTTGATTTTCTCTTTTCTTGAAAAATCAGCTCTGCCTCTGCAGGTGGAACTTCACCAGGCCACTCTGGCCGGTCCTTTCGTAACCACGCTGACCCCTCCCACCATCTCAGTGCTAACAATTTTCTGCCAAGCAGCCTCTTGAAGGAACATCTTCAGGGTTTCAGTGGCCAGGAACATATCTCCACATTTCAGGTAAGGTCAACCGATGGATTTTTCTAACACGGTTGTTGACAAACACAGTCCATGTTTCTTCCTTTCGAATGCATGCTAAAACCGTTATCGAATCTGTCCAGAAATACGACTTGACATATTGGTAGTTTAGTCCTCCTAGCACTGAATTACCTAATCTAGCTCCCACTGTTGCAGCAATTAGTTCCAGTCGGGGAATGGTGACTGTCTTTAATGGGGCTTAAGGTGTACCTTACTCTCACCGTCAATTTGCAGTCGTATAAAGACTCATGCAGCGTAGGCCTGTGCACTAAAATCACAACAAATATGTAGACCGACATCCCTGTGGTTCTTGGAATAATGAAACCAACGTGGAATTCTCATCTCTTTCAGGAGAAAGAGGCTTGAATATCAAGTTACAAATTGGTACTTAATATCAGTACGGTACTGACCTCTTCATTCAGAGATATACCACTTAACCATATCTTTTGCAATAAAAAATTAGGAATTAGAAGTACGGTACTGGACTAACTACGCCATACCTTTTGTGCAATTGACAGACTGGATCTTTTTGTGATCCCTCCCAATTCATGGTTCTGTAACCATTCCAAATTTAACAATAAAGATTCCAAATCCCATCGTAAACCCAGCACCGCTGTTCTACAAGAATGAAAGCATCATTGTTGGCCTGTCAGCCTCTCAGGTTGAACTTTCCATCTTGCAATACATCACGAGCTTCATCAATGAATTATTTCAGTTATGATTCAGTACCGTATCAGCATAAAGGCTCTGTTTTAAGTCTTGATATCTGTTCTTTATTACTATATTGACAATATTCCATTTACTTGTCCCAATGGTAATCAAGAACTGCTCCTAAAAGGAAAGGGCTACATTTTAATCCAAATACTATCCTCCGATGCCGAAATATCTTTATATTCTTCCAGTCATTTGGATCACACCAGAAGAACCTACGATAATCTCTATCTTCGTGACGAACACTTATTTGTAGAAAAGCCTTTTGTACATAACCTATCACCCCAAATCTCCCTTTTTCGAAATTTTAGTAACAGGGAATGAATCTGCTCAATCAAGTTGGGCCCACACTCTAAACAATGATTGAGAGAAGGGGTACTTCTATATCTCGCTGACGCATCAAATACAGGCGAACTCTGGCAGTGCTATTCTCCTTAATAACAGATCGATGCGGTAGGTGGTGGCCATACTTCCCTACTTCTTCGACCGGTACTTCTTCAATCATTCCCAGTTCTTCCTACTCAGCTAGAACCGCATCATAAGAATTGAGAAGATTTTGAGACTGAAGCTTTCTTGTGGTAGATTCTAACCTTTCGAGTTGCTAGGAAGAGGTAAGCTATCTTCTTTCCATACTTACTTACTCCTTGGCGCTACAGCCCTTTTAGGGCCTTGACCTCCCAAACAATCTCCACCGATTCCTCCCTGTTGACTGCTTTGGGTCTCCATCTTCTGACTCCCATCTTTCTCAGATTCTCTTCCACGTTATCCAGCCATTTTGTCCTATAGAGCATCCAGCGTTTAGAAAAGACTGTGGGTCTTATGGGATTTTACTTTTAACGGACCCCCCCCCCCCCCCCCACTGGTTTTGTTACCTCACCTTTTATCATGAAGGAACTCTGAACATATATATTTTTCGTCATAATAGCTTCCTACAATTATCTGCCAATTGATTACCTTTGTTATTGCATACAAGTATCGTTTATATTACGTCTTAGTGATTTAAACATTTTCGAGGTTAGCACGCTGGAAAGAAGAGCCTCGTCCAGTGCTGCATGTTCGTCCGGAGTGGAGCACGTGCTCAGTTCCGCCGGCAACATAAGTTCTGAAGCACTATCCGTCATTGGTGTTACTGTTTGTGTGTGTCTGTTTTACTTTCTGTACAACGGTTGTATACTACCAAACAATCGCAATTTACTTAGAAAACACTCTACCTACCAGCTAGAACTGTAAGGGAATTGATCTGCAACATAGTCCGGTGAACCCGAACTTGAGGGATAAATGGAAACATATAAACACAATTTTATTGTAGATATTAAGAGCAGTGTACTTTATATAAACAAATAACCCACCTTAATTCATAGATTTGTAAGTGAAGTCTGCCCTCCTCTCCTTTTACGATGCAAAGTGGTCAATGGCATGCTCATTGAAGTTCGGTGAATCCAACAACTCCTTTTCTGTGGAACACATTGCAAGTGAACAGAGTCGGCCTTCTTTCATCGTGTATCGTAAAAATGTTTTCACTCGTTTTAGGGTAGAGAAACACCACTCTGCCTCTCCTGTCGTCATTGGAATGGTCACTATGCTCTCGGGCAAAGCTCCCGCCAAGGTGTCGTAAAGAAAGTTCAACCAAGTCAACGCACCTGATGCCTTTGCAAAGTCAGGT
Organism: Meconema thalassinum; assembly: GCA_946902985.2. NCBI lineage: Eukaryota > Metazoa > Arthropoda > Insecta > Orthoptera > Tettigoniidae > Meconema > Meconema thalassinum. The sequence continues at coordinate 130,042,306 of OX336388.2, forward strand.
CGGCTGTATAGCACATTCAGCAGCTCTGTAGAGTTTAACCTGAATAAGTCGACTGCTATTTTCAGTTCTTTTTCAGGGAAAACAGTGCAGTGTTTAGGAACAATGACGGCTCAAATAACCTGGCAATTGTCAGGTGGTCACTAAACAGAAAGCGATCACTGATCTGCGTCATGTTGATATCACAGACCTCTCTCGCACACGCACTCCGCGACTCAGTGAAACGCGCACGGTTTATGGACTGTCCCTCCCCCTCACAGAGTTGACCACTATCAAGCGAAGACCTAGCCCACTGAATGCTTGAAACAAAGTCAGATACATACGACATTGATTTCACTGCATCAACATTTTTTTGTTGAAGTTGATTGAATAAAATGTAACAATGTCACAGAATCTTTCAAGAGAGGCTCCGCCTAAGAGCCGCACCCCTGCACAGTGTCCTTTCTTAGATCACGTAAAACATCCACTCTTCTCCTTTAGTACCTTCTGTTCCTCAGGCAGACCTAATTTTTGTGCTTCAAAACAATTCATGGCATCATGTTGACCTACACAAAAATACAGTACCCTCTCCTCTCCTCAACTGAGTTAGTGTTTAACAAGTCAGCTGCAGTAGCAATTCGTTCTGACAGTTTGGATTGGTATCTACTCCTGCTATTGTCTTTGATTCCAAAACCTGAAATTGCTTAACTGATCCGTTCCTCGGCTTCCTCTTCCCCCTTCATAAATAGCATGAGCTTGTCTAACCTATCTTTTGAATCAGGTGTGTGTGCAAAGTTGGAACTTCTTTGCCATACCCTAAGAAACATCTCAGGCAAACATGACTCTACCAAAGAATACAACATAGATACACACTTATCCGTTGTAACACCTAGGGTTTCAAGTGACCGTTTGTGATGATGATGATTGAGTCTTCAGTCTTTTGACTGGTTTGATGCAGCTCTCCATGCATCCCTGTCCTGAGCTAATCGCTTCATCTCTACATAGCTACCACACCCTACATCCGAGGCAATCTGTTTAACATATTCTAACCTTGGTCTACCCCTACAGTTCTTGCCCTCGACCCTTCCTTCCATAACTAAGCTTGCTATTCCTGGGTGTCTTAGTATGTGTCCTACCAACCTATCTCTTCTCTTCATTAGCAGTCGCCAGAAACATCTCACTCGTCTTAATACCTCTTCGTTTGTAACCCTATCTACCCATCTGATCTTCATCATTCTCCTGTAACACCACATTTCAAATGCTTCAATTCTCCTCTTTTCTGCTGCACCAATAGTCCAAGTTTCACTTCCAAATAGCGCCACGCTCCAGACAATGGCTTTCAAAAATGACTTCCTAATACCTAAATCTATATTCGATGTCAACAGATTCCTTTTTTGTAGAAATGCTTTCCTTTCCTGAGCCAACCTACTTTTTATATCCACTTTGCTTCGTCCATCTCTGGTTATTCTGCTTCCTAAGTAACAGAAGTCTCCTACTTCCTTCAGCTTTTCACCTGCCAATTTGATCTCCATAGAGGTTTCTGATTTATTTCGGCTGTATTCCAGTATTTTTAGCCTATTTTCAATTTTGAAAAAATAGGCTTATGAGATCACCTTTTGTCCGTGTGTGTGTGCGTGTGTGTGTGTGTGTGTGTGTGAGGTGTGTGTGTGTCCCCCCCACCTAATAAAATCTAAACGGCTGGAGCGATTTCAATGAAACTCGGTAAGTTCATAGCACTATTCCCGGCGACCTCGACCGTGTCCTTCAAATTTTGTTACGTCTCATCAATCCAACATGGCGGCTGTGCGAAATATTTCACTAGCATACTTTATCTCCGAAACTATTACCAATATCGCCCTGAAATTGCGTACTGTGATAAAGGGCACTACTAGAAGTTCACCTATGAGACTTTCAAAAACCTGGTGACTACAAAACCAACATGGCGGTCAAGCAAAGTTGAGACTTTTAAATAGACTTTTCTCGCGATTCAACTATCCAAACGTAATGAAACTTGGTACAGCAAATGTTTATACACATTTTAATGCACTGGAGTCTAATTTAGTTCAATTGTTTACATAACCTCAAAATGGCGGCTGTGCGAAATATTTCACTGACATTCTATATCTCCGAAACTATTACAGATATCACCCTGCAATTTTGTACGGTGATAAAGGCTACTGATACAAGTTTACGTATGTATATTTCATAAACCTGCAGAGTACAAAACGAACATGGCGACCAAGCGAATTTGAAATAATTTAATAGACTTTTCTCGTGATTTAACTCTCTGAGCGCAGTGAAATGTGGTACAGTAAATGATTTTGCAGATTGTAATGCACTGCCATCTAATTTAATTCAATTGTTTACATAACCTCAAGATGGCGGCTGTGCGAAATTTTAAAATTAAGTTTTTATTTCTTGTGACGTAATCATGCGATCGAAGTGAAAGTTTGAATAATGAACCTAGGCAATAATTGTCCTTGAATGGTACATAACTCTATGGCCTATACATATAACAATCCTAAATGGCGAGCTTCCGAAATATTTAGACGGTTCTCAATATCTATGAATCTTTTACAGCAACCAAACTGATTTTTTTTTAATGTCCATAGAGACTATGAACATATGTTCACCTATAGGACTTTCAGTAACCTGGTGAGCACAAATCCAACATGGCGTCGACGCGAAGTATAAATATTTAAACGGGCGTTTCTCGCGAATCAACTATCCGAGTGCCGTGAAACGTTGCACGTTAAATGCTTTTACAAATGTTGATCCACTAGCATCTAATTTATTGCAATTGTTTGCATAATCACAAGATGGCTGCTGTGCGTAATTTTAAAATCTCGGTTTTACTTCTTGTGTTCTAATCATGCGAATGAAGTTTGAATACGACACGCACACAATAATCTTAATGTAATAGTACAAAAATAAAAATTCAACCTGGCGACCATCTGAAATATTTAGACGGTTCTCAATATCTACGAATCTGTTACAGCAATTAAAGTGAAATTTTGTATGTTGATAGAGGCATTTAACATGAGCAGGATATATGAAAATAGGCTGTATAGTTCTTCACGGAACTACTTGTTGTTTTACATTTATTAATTTTCATCATGAATTCTTTACGTAAGACGGAGTCCATACCAGTCAAAAACACTTTCAAATCCTCAGGTTTGTCGGCCAAGATGACGATGTCATCAGCAAATCTCAGAGTTGAAATTATTTCTCCTTGAATCTTCACTCCCACTTTAATTTTTTCTCCAATTTCCTTCATTGCTTGTTCAATGTAAAGATTGAAAAGTATGGGTGATAAGTTGCAGCCTTGCCTTACACCTTTCTGAATACCAGCTTCTCTCGCATGTCCTTCAGCTCGAATGACTGCCGTCTGGTTTCTGTATAGATTGTATATCACCCTCCTATCCCTGTACTTTATTCCAATAGATTTCAAAATGTCGAACAATTGAGTCCAATCAACGTTATCAAAAGCCTTTTCTAAGTCTACAAATGCCATGAACGTTCTCTTATCTTTCCTTATTCTACCTTCCAAAATCAGCCTAAGACTTAGTACAGCTTCCCTTGTTCCTACATTTCTCCTGAAACCAAACTGGTCTTCACCCAACTCCGATTCTATCTGGCTTTCAATCCTCTTGTAAATTATTCTAGACAGGATCTTTGAAGCATGAGTAACCAAGCTGATTGTACGGTAATCTTCACATCTGTCAGCTCCCACTTTCTTTGGTATAGGGATGATAACATTCTTCTTGAAATCAGGGGGTACCTCACCTGTCTCATAAATCCTACACACCAAGTGAAATAACCTGATCAGACCTTCATCTCCTATACAGTGTAGTAACTCAATTGGTATATCATCTATGCCTGGTGCTTTGTTCCTGCTTAAGTCTTCCAATGCTCTGTCAAATTCTGATCTCAATATTAAATCTCCTTTTGCATCCTCATCAATTTCCTCCTCCCTTTCCATTACACGATTCTCAATCTCCTTTCCCTTATAAAACACTCTATGTAAGATTTCCATCTCTCAACCTTTTCTTCCCTACCTGTTACAAGCTTGCCATTTGTGTCCTTAATATTACAGCACTTAGTATTCTTTTCCTCAAAAGTATTCTTAATCCTTCGATAAGCTGTGTCTACTTTTCCTAATTTCAGACAATTTTCTATACCTGCACATTTCTGTTTCAACCATTCTTCTTTCGCTTCCTTGCACTTCTTGTTGACCTCATTTCTCAGACGTCTGTATTCTGCTTTCCCCTTTTCATCTCTTACATTCTTGTATTTCCGCCTTTCATCCATCAATTCTAGTATATCCTGAGTGATCCACGGTTTTCTACCTTGTCTTTCTTTCCTACCAATGTTTTCTTCTGCGGATTTTGTTATTTAATTCTTCAAAAGTGCCCATTCGTCTGCAATTGAAGTTTGTTTAGGGTTTTTCATTAGTCCTTCCTTTATACTCTTCTTGAATCTTTCGTTTACATCCTTTACTTTCAGTCTGTCTATTGCCCACCTTTTTGGCTTTTGACTTTTCTTCAGTTTCTTCAACTTTAATCTGCATTTCATTACAACCAGATTGTGGTCAGAGTTTATGTCAGCACCAGGATATGTTTTACAATCCAAAATCTGGTTTCGAAACCTCTGCTTGACCATAATGAAGTCGATTTGGTAACGCCCTGTATCTCCTGGTCTCATCCATGTGTATATTCTTCTATTGTGGTTATTGAATAAGGTGTTAGCTATGACCAACTCATGCTCGGTGCAGAATTCCATCAGTCTGCTTCCTCGATCATTCCTTTCACACATTGCAAGTGCACAGAGTCGGCCTTCTTTCATCGTGTATCGTAAAAATGTTTTCACTCGTTTTAGGGTAGAGAAACACCACTCTGCCTCTCCTGTGGTCATTGGAATGGTCACTATGCTCTCGGGCAAAGCTCCCGCCACGGTTTCGTAAAGAAAGTTCAACCAAGTCAACGCACCTGATGCCTTTGCAAAGTCAGGTCGGCTGTATAGCACATTCAGCAGCTCTGTAGAGTTTAACCTGAATAAGTCGACTGCTATTTTCAATTCTTTTTCAGGGAAAACAGTGCAGTGTTTAGGAACAATGACGGCTCAAATAACCTGGCAATTGTCAGGTGGTCACTAAACAGAAAGCGATCACTGATCTACGTCATGTTGATATCACAGACCTCTCTCGCACACGCACTCCGCGACTCAGTGAAACGCGCATGGTTTATGGACTGTCCCTCCCCCTCACAGAGTTGACCACTATCAAGCGAAGACCTAGCCCACTGAATGCTTGAAACAAAGTCAGATACATACGACATTGATTTCACTGCATCAACATTTCTTTGTTGAAGTTGATTGAATAAAATGTAACAATGTCACAGAATCTTTCAAGAGAGGCTCCGCCTAAGAGCCGCACCCCTGCACAGTGTCCTTTCTTAGATCACGTAAAACATCCACTCTTCTCCTTTAGTACCTTCTGTTCCTCAGGCAGACCTAATTTTTGTGCTTCAAAACAATTCATGGCATCATGTTGACCTACACAAAAATACAGTACCCTCTCCTCTCCTCAACTGAGTTAGTGTTTAACAAGTCAGCTGCAGTAGCAATTCGTTCTGACAGTTTGGATTGGTATCTACTCCTGCTATTATCTTTGATTCCAAAACCTGAAATTGCTTAACTGATCCGTTCCTCGGCTTCCTCTTCCCCCTTCATAAATAGCATGAGCTTGTCTAACCTATCTTTTGAATCAGGTGTGTGTGCAAAGTTGGAACTTCTTTGCCATACCCTAAGAAACATCTCAGGCAAACATGACTCTACCAAAGAATACAACATAGATACACACTTATCCGTTGTAACACCTAAGGTTTCAAGTGACCGTTTGTGTGATTCCAAATTATCACAAAGGCTACACATTGAGCTGCCATCACCAGGAGTGGAAGCTTTCTTAAGAACTAAAGATAACACCTCTCTGACATAAACTTCAACATGCTCTTTAAACATTCTACCTCCTTCGCATCATTCTCTAGCAGGGGACCATTTCACAGTAGCTTGCATTAAGTACCGTATTGAAACTTATATTCCGGTGAATTATCCGGAACCTTGTCTATCTTTTCAAACTGACCCTAGAACTGTAGCCACTGTTTCACATCACCATCAAATGTTCTTAGTTATAATTTTGGTCATTTTTTTTTTTCTTGCTCACAAGTTCTACACTGCTACAATCACTGTTGTCTTGAGCGTTGTCTCCTGGAGTTAGAGTATAATTAACACTCACCTCTATATCAAGAAATTGGCGCTGATAGTTATCGGCAAGTCTACACTAGTCGTCCAAATCCTCTTGGCCGACGTCAAGGACCTTACCATCCAGCTCCAGGAGCCACAATGCCCCACGTTGCTCGATACGTTCAGTCCTACCAGAGAATGCCGTTGGTACTTGCGGCGATGACTGCTCTCTGACGCATTCCTGGTTACTTTTATCGTCGTTGGTTGCTCGTATCCTTCTTGGCAGTGCTGTCCAGAGTAGTGGCAGATGATTTCCTAGTTCCGTCCCTTAAAACAACATTAATAACTAATAAGCAGTTAAAAGTTTAATTTATACACCAATCAATGCTCACACAAATATATACAGTGTGGTCCACCAGCCCCTTATTTTTTTTGGAGGAAGGCAACCCAACTAACGCGTATATCACAGTCATCCTAAAAACATTGGTACCTGCTCCTTTACGCCCATTATACAACTTTACTGTTGAGTACATCCTCGCGAATAGAGTAGAAATCAATAGTAGCAGTGTTCTTTCAATGACCTCAAATGTAATGCATGAATGGAACGATCAGAGCTCCGAATAACACCTTCTTACGTTTGGACAGGAAGTGTCTACGAATAGATTCAATTACAGCTATACACCATTGTTCACGGTAGCTATGGTGGCTAAATCAAGAATTGCTAGAATAGCTACAACGAAGTCGCATTGTAGTAGGTTCGATCCTTGAACCAGTACTTTTTTTTTTGCTTAATGTCGTTTATTGTGGATGTATTACGGACGCATATCTATCTGTTCCAATGAGTGATTTTCTATTTGGTCCTCAAAAGGACCGTATTCACCCGATGGTACGCAGCCAGATTGGACGACGACATTATGATCTGTAGAACGAAAGCAAGGTATCTTGTGTATTCAAGGTAGCAAATGTTCGAAATTTTGACCACCTTGGTTTAAAGGAAAACTCACTCAGACAACCCACATAACAAATAGATTTGTTATGTGGGTAGACTCACGAATAAATACATCAGACCGAAACTATAATTTCTTTCAACGGCGTATGTGCGAAAAGCGCTTGCTAGTTAGTGAGGTTTTAAGGGGCGGAACTACGATGTCATCTGCCCCAAACATACAGTAAATACAGATAATTATAATGTTATTGGTTTTACGTCCCTTTTAACTACTCGGGCTTTTAGAGACGTCGGGGTGCCGGAATTTTGCTCCGAAGGGGATATTCAACGTGCCAGTAAATCTACTGACACGGCTCCCTCGAATTTGTGCACCCTCAAATGCCAGCTGACTGCGCCAGGGTACGAACCTGCAACTTTGGGCACAGCAAGCGAGAACGTTACCGTTTAGCCTCGCAGCAAGGCAGTAATTACAGAACGTATCATATTATTATTCTGGGATAAATATTGAACTATTAAAATTCTAATTATCACGAATAGAGTCGCCTCCGATGCGTAGTGGTCAGCGTGATTAGCTGCCACCCCCGGACGTCCTGGGTTCGATTCCCGGCTCTGCCATGAAATTTGAAAAGTGGTATGAGGACTGGGACGGGGTCTACTCAGCCTCGGGTGGTCCAAATGAGTAGAGGGGTTCGATTCCCACCTCACCCATCCTCAAAGTGGTTTTCCGCGGTTTCCCACTTCGCCTTCGGGCAAATACCGGGATGTTACCTACCGTACGGCCACGGCCGCCTCCTTCCCTCTTCCTTGCCTGTCCCTCCCGATCTTTCCCTCCCTTCCCATCCGTCAAGAGGACCCTGTTCGCTTTGCAGGTGAGGCCACCTGGGCGAGGTGCTGATCCCACCTCCCCAGTTGTATCCCCCAGACGAGATGTATTTATTCGTGAGCCTACCCACATAACAAATCTATTTGTTATGTGGGTCGTCTGAGTCGGAGTTTTCCTTTAAACAAAGGTGGTCAAAATTTCGAACACTTGCTACCTTGAATATACAGGATACCTTGCTTTCGTTCTACGGATCGTTATGTCGTTGTCCAATCTGGCTGCGTACCATCGGAAAAGTACGGTCCTTTTGAGGACCAAATAAAAAATCACTCGTTGGAACAGATAGATATGCGTCCATAATACATCCACAATAAACGACATTAAGCAAAACAATGTACTAGTTCAAGGTTCGAACCTACTACAATGCGACTTCGTTGACGCTACTCTAGCAATTCTTGATTTAGCCACCATAGCTACCGAGAATCATGGTGTATTGCTGGCATGTATTGAATCTATTCGTAGACACTTCCTGTCCAAACGTAAGAAGGTGTTATTCGGAGCTCTGATCGTTTCAATCATGCATTATATTTGAGGTCATTGAAAGAACACTGCCACTATTGATTTCTACTATATTCGCGAGGACGTACTCAACAGTAAAGTTGTACAATGGACGTACTAATGTTTTTAGGATGACTGTGATATACGCGTCAGTTGGGTTGCCATTCTCCAAAAAAAATAAGGGGCGGGTGGACCACACTGTATATAGGGTGATTCTTATTAACGTTTAAACCTCTATATAGCGACGTAGATGGCATTGAGACGAGTTATTTGATACAGGACACTTAGGGTCGCAAGTGTCCGGAAATACCTTAAAGTGAACAACAACTGTTAAACATATGACGTCATCAGGTGACGGCTCAGCTCGAGCGGGCAGGTTCGTGCTTTCTTACACTCAGCAAAGCATCCAAAGCAAACGTTAATGTCATATCACTCTGGCTCTGAGTCTGCGTGTGTGACTCGGGCGCGTGGGGTTCGAGGTTCAAATCCGGGGCCTATCCATCAGCTTTCTTTGTTCTCTCTCTTCTCATTTCAAGTGGAAGCAGATTGTTTGTTGACATTAAGACACGGAACCAGAGTGATATTCAACGTTTGCTTTGGTGTGCGTAAGAAAGCACGGGCCTGACCGCTCGAGCTGAGCCGTCACCTGATGACGTCATATGTTTAACAGTTGTGGTTCACTTTTAAGGTATTTCCGGACACCTGCGGCTCGGTACCCTGTATTAAATTACTCGTCTCAATGCCATCTACATCGCTATAGAGAGCTTTAAACGTTAATAAGAATCACCCTGTATATTATATATCGTACATATTTCGACCTGACATTGACGTCTTCTTCAGCTCAAATTAAAACGAAATTAGGGGCAGATGACCTCGTAGTTCCGCCCCTTCATCATCATCAGGTTCTAAAGGCTAAAAGCCTTGTCGTTGCAGCCATTTCTTACGGTCTTCAGCAGTCCTCTTCATATTGACGTACGATTCACATTCCATTTCCTTGACAATGTTCTTGAGATACAATTGTCTTGGTCGTCCGCTTGGTTTCTTCCCCAAAATTTTTCCTTCAAAAATGACCTGGAGGAGAGTGTCATGTCTGAGTACGTGTCCCATGAATTTTGATTTCCTTTTCTTGATGGTGTTCAACAGGCATCGATTCTCCTGAATTTGGTTCAGAACAAGCTCATTTCTCTTTCTTTCCACCCAGCTTGTTCGGGTCATTCGTCTCCTAAACCACATTTCAGCTGCCTCAAATTTTGATTCTTCTCTTTTCCCCAGAGTCCATGTTTCACAACCATAGGTCAACACACTCCAAACAAAGGTCTTGAGAAATGACTTCATCTTCAAGTTGAGGTGCTCATTGAGCAGCAAATTCTTCTTATTTTGAAAGGCTTTCTTCGCCAACAATATTCTTTTCTTAATTTCTGAGATGCATCTGTTGTCATAATTAATCACACTTCCCAAATAGCAAAATTCCGTTACTTGTTCAATGGCACTATCATTTAACATTATTTTAGCTAAAATTAGTTGTTTCCGCCCCTTAAAACAACAATAACTAACTAAAATGAAACCAATTAAGAATTAAAAATAAGTAGAGAGTGCTGACTCTCGGAATGGAAAGTTCGTGGTTAAAATTAACCTCACGCTAACTCAGTAGCTGATAGAAGTTATCTTACTACAAGTACCTCATGATAACACATGCAGTTTTCATTGTTAACCTTCAAAACGTGTTTTGTGATGTGGATTACAGCGACTGCCTTTGAAAGGTACCTACCGGTAATTTAAAAAAATCGGAGATGCGAAAACCAAGCGGAATGCTTTAATAAAATTTGCATTTAATAAACATCACATTAATGGAAGTGAAACTTGGACTATTGGTGCAGCAGAAAAGAGGAGAATTGAAGCATTTTAAATGCGGTGTTACAGGAGAATCAGATGGGTAGATAGGGTTACAAACGAAGAGGTATTAAGGCGAGTGGGAGCGGAGAGATATTTCTGGCGACTGCTAATGAAGAGGAGAGATTAAATATCGTATGGCTTCGGGTGCCTGGTGCAAGCTTTGTTAATTGACACCCAGAGGGTAGCTTGCATGTCGAATTTCGTCGTTCCTTTGAACGCTATGAAAGTCAAGGTGGTTAGATATCTAAACTCCTTGACACTACAGCGCTTTCAAGTAGAGAATGGAGGAACTTTGTGTTGGCGGAAAATCCCGAGATTAATTTTGCCATTGAACACGGCCTACTGAATTCAAATGGGTTCTTTAACATGCCAAAAACGTATGACATGAGTATCGTGATTTTTGTCGCCTTCAAAAATCACTTACCATTGCCAGGGGCGAACCTGCAATCTTGGGGTTGGTAGTCCGACACTATAACCACTCACCCACCGTGGCAGAGATAGGTTGGTAGGACACATACTAAGACACCCAGGAATAGCAAGCTTGGGCCTAGTTATGGAAGGAAGGGTCGAGGACAAGAACTGGAGGGGTAGACCAAGGTTAGAATGGGTAGACCAAGGTTAGAATAGGTTAACAGATTGTCTCGGATGTAGGGTGTGGTAGCTATGTAGAGATGAAACGATTAGCTCAGGACATGGAGGAATGGAGAGCTGCATTAAACCAGTCAAAAGACTGAAGACTCAAACAACAACACATTAATAAGATTTTAAATGCATACATATTGTCACAATTAGAAATATTGCGTTAAACCTAAATGAAAGATTGCACAATCTGTCATGTTTTCAAGTTACCTTTGCCACAGTTTGCGATGTCTCCCGGTCACCTCTATATCAAGAAATTGACGCTGTCTACACTCGTCGTCCAAATCCTCTTGGCCCACGTTAAGTTTTAGACTTAAGACCCTACCATCCAGCTCCAGAAGCTCCTCATTCTTCTTCCGTAGTAAAGAAAAGTAAACCTGCGTTAGTGTTATTCTTGCCATTTCTTCACACAAGATGAAAACGCAATTTTACACCTAGGAACTACCTCGATTTTTTATCAATAATGTTTCCATCATTTCCATGGTTACTGTGGGGATTGATTGTTGTCGGCTGGCTGCATGGCTCAGCTGATCCCAAGGTTGCAGAATCGAGTCCTGGTTGGTTGGTTCCTCGGTTTAGGCGCTGCGACAACGCGGTCAAGAAGCCCCGTGTACTTTGAGTGTGTAGAATCAGTCTGATAACCTATGTTAATTTGGTGTTTTACCCCTTCAAACAATCTTTACCAACACCATTAGAGTGAGAAACTTAAGTGCTAGAATATACAGAGTGGTTCCTGCTGTGTCCAGCTAAAGGCTTGGAAGGCTTTTTTGGAAGGCAACCCAACTAACGCGTATATCATAGTCATCCTAAAACATTAGTATCTGCTCCTTTATGGCCTTAATACAACTTTACCGTTTAGTTCATGCTCGCGAATATAGTAGAAATCATTAGCGGTAGTGTTATTTCAATGGCATCAACTATAATGCATGTTTTAAACGATCACAGCTCCGAATAACACCACCTTACGTTTCGACAGGTGTCTATGGGGGCTGCGAATAGATGCAATACACGCCAGCATTTCAGCTTGGCTTTCAGTAGCTAAGGTGGCTAAGTCATGCATACCTGCTGTCGGGTCAGACAAGCTGCATGGTAGCAGGTTCGATCCCCGGGCTGGTACATGATCTTTCGCTTAATGCCGTTTACAGTGGATGTACTATGGCCGCTTATGTACCTGTTCCTACGAGAGATTTTTATATAAATACATATTCCTTCCCTTTGCTTATACATAACTAAAAATGATAAATGTCCATGAATTAGAACCTTAGCTACCATCTAATTACATTTTATTGGCACATATTTGATCATAATGACATTTGTTTTAGAAACCCTATAGGCCTAGGCCTACTTACTTTAAAATTAAAATTCTGTGTTTTTATTTTACATACCGGTATTTGATCAAAATGACATTTTTTGACATAACTTTACTTGATTTATTTAAAATTACATATTATGTCTCATTTGCAAGTGAAATATATTTGTTCACTAGAAACTCAGGTACATGAAACGGATTTTCAAAGCAATTCATAAGCTGTTGAGAAAGGGCCAGGGAAGATATTAGTGGAGATAAGGGGATGGACACCCTGCTGGAGACTCAGCGGCTCGACTTCAGCTGGACACAGCAGGAAAGATGGCGTCACAGTGAAAGTGTAGTGAAATAGCAGCTAGTGTAAATATTTGATAAAATTGGTAAAATATTATAACAGAGGTATAAAATCTATAAAGTTACTTTCCTTAGGTCAAGTGAAATATGGAATATTGATAGTATTTAGAAATTCTTATTGATAATTTAATAAACCTAAACTAAGTTGTGGGAACGTGTTTCCAAAGATTCGGTGACTTCTTCAATCACTGTTTGAACCAAGTAGAGCAGTGGTGCTTTTACGAGATTTCACCCGATTGGAAGATATACGTATTTCACATTCTTCTTTATTGGTAGGGAATTAGATTAACTCATTTCGGTAGTAATAATGAAAATAAATTTAGTGTAATTTGGTATAAACATCTAGGCTAACTTAGATCTCTAGTATGTCGTCAGTCAACAGTGTTAGTGTCTCGTCAGGTTGTGTAACCGTTACGGATTTATGCTCGTCGTGCAAGATAAAAGTAAAAAATGCAAATAAAATAATCACAAGATCTCAGGTAAAATTGAGTGAGGAGAAAAGTGAAACCGATTGTCGTAATGTAGGCCTACCGGTCGGGCGCGGATTCAAGGAGGGGGTCACGGGGTCATGACTCCCCCCCAACGGGAGACCAAATTTTTCTGCAAACTGAAAAAACGAAAACACAAGAACAAGACAAATAACACTTAACGAATTTTAACTGAAAAACAGTTTTTTTTTCTCATTGTATTCAATACTGAAAATATCTTTATTGCAATTATTATGTTCTGTTACCAGTTTACATATTTACAACTTCATACATGTTATATAAAAACGATTATTTATATAACAAAATCAACTCGTCTATTTTGTTTAGCAAACCTTGTGATTACCGAATCGACGTTTATAGTGATGTCAAGATGAATGTGCAGCAATGCCCGGATAGGAATTTGGGGCTTTTTTTTTTTCGCACCAAAAAATTTTGCCGACGTCCAAACTGCAAGCTTGGTTGGCAATTTTAAGCTGTGACTTTCTCCCTTTGTCGGTACTGCGCCCGAATTCACCAATCAGTACCTATATCCGCTGCACTGTAAAGGATTGCAGTCATGTAAATACCCAGCTCACAAACTTACCATGTCTACTAAGTAAAATAAGGGAACTTCAGGAACACATAGGATAGATATTATTCGTAAGAAAATAGTACTACCAGCCTAGGTACAAATTTCTACTATCATTTACATTTAGAGCAAATTGAGAAACTCCAATCTCGAGGGGTGATAAGGTTAATCTATAGTGAGCGCCTGTATCTATACCTAGCAGTACTATTTTCGGCGATGACGACAATGAAAACGATGTCAGCTAAGATAAAAGTTGACTGAATCGCTAAGGAGCGCCAGCCGTTTATTGTGCTAATAAATGTACAATAAAACTGACTTCCTGCCTGAATGTGGTGTCTCCTTGACACTGCAATAAAAATACTCTCCAAAAGCAAATTGCACGTGGCACTGATGAAATAAAAAAATACTGAAACGGCGTGATATTATGCATTACCCTATTTTATACAATTCCGTTTCATCTCTGAACCGTAGTTCCACATCTAAGAAAAATTATTCAACATTAACTATGTCCATATTTACACTCATTCATAGTTCGCACAAATCTACACTTTATTGTGATCAAAAGATTAAATTGTCTATGTTTCAATGAGTCTTCACCACCCAACTTCCGTAACAATCAAACAAACACACACCGCAACTCTATCGGTTGAAAGTATAAATACTTGTCTATATCAATAGAACATAAGTGACAAACATTTAAGCTAAGCACTGTTCCGATTTTGTCTTTTCCCATTTGATTATAAAATGTTGAAAAATTCCTGAAATTCTTTACTCTGTTAGTAATTCTCTGATAAACGTGAATACTAGAAGTGCATGGCATTTGACCTTCATTTCACACTCCTCTTCCAAAATTATACAACAATCACATCATTTCTTAAACACCCTGTACAGAACTTTCCTTTAATACACTCAAATAACAACGTCACAATATTTGCGATCAATACTAGAAAAACTTGAGACTCCTCCTCAGTCTCCTTTCGTAAAAATACGTAACTCATTTACGTCTACATCTCCTTACTTGCACGGTCTTTCAAATCTAAACTCCCATTTCAATGCATTTCTTACTAACACTCTCATCTATCCTTATACAACTTCGCCTCGTGCTTATAATTTCACTTCTGCAATAATTTTCTGTACATTTACTTTTAGATCACCCTGTGATTTAACTTTCTTAACTCTTTCTTTTTTCACGTGTTTAAATTCAGTTTTACATTATTACAACCTTTAAAGAATTATCAGTAAGAATTCATATTTTTAACAAATGATATAAGTTTATCTTCCTTCCGTGAATATATTTGTTTAACAAATTTATCTAGGCTTTTTAATGCTCTAAATTATCATTGGACATAACTATATAACAGTTCTTGTAATACTTTCGTTACTAGAAAATGTGGTTCATCACGTTACAGCATAGATCTACATATCTATCTGTCTCAATACTGTGAATCTAATATCCATTAGTTTAATCATGTATCAAGCATTTGATTAATTTTTTATCATACTTTGTGTCGTGTAACAATTCAATTTCGTTCATAATTGGTTGAAAATAAATTTCTGACACTCGAATCAACATCATGAGTTGTCGAAATATTTTGACACTTCGTGACATAACTTTTTAAATATGCGGTACTTAAATTTGGTTCAATATACATTCTTTAATTCATTCACAATTATACTCCTTCTTTAATTCGTTCAATATTATACTCCTTTCAAATAGTTCACCATACATTCCATCGCTGCGCATAAAACAGATTTAATTAGTTTAAATCTAACGCAAATATCAATGATTCTAAACGATTTTACTCTGAAAAATGACTTTAACGTTAATAACAACGCTATGCAAAATTTCGTCCAAGTGACTGAAATTTTCAAGAACAAGAAAAATGACTCCTAAGAAAATACGATAAATATACTACTTCAAAAATCTACATAATCTTAATTATACTGACAAAATTATACGGTTGGTCAATTGGATAAACACAGAACATAACTACAATTCTACGTAATATAAAGCAATCTCTTCTCTACCTTGAGTTGAATCTGGTCTTGGGAATACCTTCGTCTCGCCTGCCAAACCAAGCTTGTTTGCGTGCATCGCCCACAGCTATGTAGACCGGTTGTGTCGGAACCAGCTGGCCTCTTCCCCCAGTGGAACAAGGTCGGTGACATGCTCGGGTGAGCGACCTCGCCGTGAAACAGCCTGCTCCGTCCGCTCCGTCTCTCTCGTTCACTGCAAGTCGTCTGGCTCTTCCTTCGATTCCCCATCTCTTCAGTATTGACATCTCGTCTCAAGGTTGAAAATCGTCGTTTATACAAGCGTTTGCGAGTATACAAGATGTATAAGAACTCTTGTAGAAAACTAGAGGTTCGTTCTGTGATTTTGCGTATCACGTGGATGTTCTGCTGCGCCTTCCATAATTGTGAATTCCGGAATTCAACTGTTCATCCTTGTAGTTTCCACTTCCGTATGATGTAGCTTAACACATGGTCATTCTCATTTCACTAATGACACATTTAAGACTTCCCCGTTGCTGATTTATAACTTGAATTTTTAATGTAATGTTCAATTATGCGTTCAAACGTAATAATCGTAAATTTCTTCTTGTAGAAATGTTTTCATTCGTAGTATAACAGCTTTGTATTTAAATCACTGTAATATTCAACAATATGCTGTGCTGTTCTGCGTGATAACGTTGCTTGCTCCGCAAGTTACAGTCTACTGAACTGCACTCGTCTTCCAACTTTCATAAAGCGTGGCACTATTATAACAAATACTAGCTTCTTCTCGAGGTCTTTACTCGATGAAATCTCAAATTGGAAAGAACTCTCTGTCTCCGGCTCTCTGCGTTCGGCAAGTTACTCACTCTGCCTCCCCTCTTGTGGTGTGACGTAACTTCTACCACCTCTCCTCACTCAGTCCGTAGTTCGACCTTCGTCCCTTCTCCTCTTTCATGACGTACTCTCGTTTCAAGTGGCGTGATGTCTCTCACACTGTAGACCTCCCCACATTCATATAATAAATATATATCCATATTTAAATCATTCCTTCTTTCTTGCCTTCTATAATTACATAAGATGCATAGTATTTCATTCATTTCCACACAGATTTTCCCATATCTCACGAATTTTAAATGAATAAAAGATTTTCATCCACTCTTTTATTTTTCCTGGGTCTTAGTTCATATCCAGATTGGTTCTTTCGTAATGGCCTTAAATAAATTCTGGCGCAGTACCAACTCGACTTGCCGAAACTGTAACGTACCTTGATACTTTTCTCGAAGCTTGATGTAAAAAATTTCTATCCATGTAGCTTTCAAAAAAAATTGGTCTGGTTTTGTACATTTGGTTATTTTGTGATTGCGTTTTTAGTGATACCATTTTTCTTAACAATTTCGATTCTCTGACCCCCCCCAAGCCAAACTCTAGATCCGCGCCTGCTACCGGTACCGTCATGCGAATGTCATAACCTGAGAAACGAACTGTCCTCAAAAGATGAAAATATAAAGATGCTAAAGGAAGATATTGCTAAGTTAATGGAAAAGTTGAATAAATTAAAAAGAAACAGAGAGGAAAGCAAGGAAACTTGTCGACAGTGGTTGCTGGTAAGGTAAGATTGAATAAGTCTAGGCCTATCAATGGAGTACATGTAACTGAAATTCCCGTCTCAAATTCATTTGGAGCGCTCGTCGAAGAAAATGATGACTTTCTTCAAGAAGAAAAGAAGAAAGTGATAAAGAGAAAATCCAGGAAGATGCGGATATTTGCGGATAGCCACGGGCGAGATATAGCAGCAACCGTATTGGAGAGGAGCGGAGAAATGGAGGTCACTTCGACAGTAAATCCAGGAGCACAATTTGCAGCGGTCACGAGCGGGATTGTAGGAGAGTGTGCGACCCTCACTTCAAAGGACTATGCAGTAATCATCGCTGGAGCAGACGACGTCTATAGAAATGAGAGCAAAAAGGTAATCAAAGATTTAAAGGGTACATTGCCATCCTTGCATAACACAAAATGTCATTATTGTAAACATTCCGCAGAGATACGATTTAATTCCCGAATCATGTGTAAATGTAGAAATAGAGGCTACAAATGGAAAAATTCGTAAAATTTGTAAGAGATTTCCAAATGTCCAAATTATAGATGTAAGTAAATTAGACAGGAAGTTCCACACTCGACATGGCCTACACTTAAATAGGTTAGGAAAAGAGTATCTTAGTGATGAAATCTGCAAAATTGTAAATTCAAATGGTAAGAATAGTTCAACAGTAATATCTTTAGAGTGGAAGCAGGGAAACTTGTAGAAGAAGCCAAACGTGAGGTTAGGCATTCAGATCTTTCGATGTCAAATTTAACAGAGTGAAACAATGGTATTTCGGATTTGTCCAGCAACAATAATAATAACAATTATGATAATAATAATAATGTAAATAAAAACTCCGCTATACCGGTCGCAAGCCCGGGGCCTCTTCTTGCAAGAGTCGAGGAAGGAGGAGCGGGAGGAGTAACAACCTCGTTAAATCCGGGGTTCAGCTGGCCCGGCTGATAGCACCCTGTAAGGGCCCCTGCCTAGGGTACAGGTGAAAACTGGACAACGGCTTCTGAGGCGGATGAAGATGGTTGGCATCATCTCAACGGTAAGGAAGGCGGAAGAACCAATATGGGGCAGATTGGTCTCCTCAGCCTTGGAAGGCAACCAATCTACGGGAGACAACCCTAATTCAAACCTACTGGAGCTCACAACCTCAGTAGTAACTTGATCAGGGGGTTAAACCTCTGATCCCTCTAACCAATCTTCAACTAAAGCATGGAAAGTAAACGCACGGAATTAACTACCCCAGGTGGTATCAAATCCACCTCCGCTGTCGGCGGTGTTAGTGGGCCTTTGGAGTCTGGGGAGCCCACACCAACATGCTTTAAGGACGGGTCGGAGCGTCCTGGAACCACTAACAACAAGATCAGACATAAACAACAGAACTATTTCGCCACACTGAACATCAACTCGCTACTTAAGATAGGCAAACTGAAGCATGTAACAGACACTTTGACTAATCACAAGATACTGCTCACAGCAATACAGGAAACCAGATATACTGATGAGCATGCCTTTGACTCCCAAGGCTACCGTATTTTCAAAGGAAAGGTAGGACGTAGGAGAATGAAGAACGTACCACACCTGGGGACTGGTTTTATTGTAAGCCATAAGATACTGGATTCAGTTATTGACTTCAGCTCTCTCAATAGTCGAGTGTCTTTAATAACCTTCCGGTGCACAAACAAGGTCTACACTGTAGTAAATGTCCATGCACCCATCAATGAGGACAATAAGCGTAACCCTGAAAATACTGACAAGTTTTGGGAAGAACTAGAGGACATCATATGCAAGGTCCCAGAGCGTCATACAATCATCTTACTCGGTGACTTCAACGCCCAGCTAGGGAAAGAACGCAAGTACAGAGACATTGTGGGAGATTTCCCGGCCCACACAAGGACAAATAGGAATGGAGAGCGCCTAGTAGGACTTTGTAAGGCCTTCAACTTGGTAATGAAATCAACGGCTTTCAAGAGACTGCCAAGGAAGCAAAAGACCTGGGCATCACCTAACTGTCTCTTGGGAGAATTCCAAATAGACTATGTTGCCATCTCAAAGAAGTCCCATAGAGAGATCCAGAATGTTCGAGTGTTAAGAGGAGCAAATTTGGACTCCGACCACTATCTCTCCAAGGTCAAGCTAAGATTTCTACCTCGGAATACTAAGAAAAACAAAGTCACACAAACTTACTAAGTTTGATTTAGAAAAACTTTCAAATTGCAACCAGTTCACGGAGAAAATGGAAACCCTGGAATGTAAAACCTGGGATGAAGTGAGGGAGAACCTAGTGAAAGTTGCCACGGAGATTGCGCCATTACTGAAGCAGAAGAAGCATGCCTGGTGGACGACTACCTGTGATGAAGGGGTGACACAGAGACAAGCAGCCTGGCTTAAGTGGAACTCACAGAAGACACAAAACAACAGGGATAAGTTCATAGAGCAACGAAAGTTAACTGCCAGGATCATCCGACAAGTAAAACGGCAGTTCACAAAGGACCAACTGACTCAGTTGGATGACGATTTCAAGAAGAACAACACCAGAAATTTCTACAGAGGCTTTAAACGGAACCTCAGCCGTTATAATCCTCCTAGCCTCCACTTCAGAGGACCGGATGGACAGATACCTATAATGATATGGACAATTGCCACCTTCTGGCCAAGTACTTCGAGAATCTCCTTAACTGTGAATCACCTGACACATTCTTCACTTATCAAGACACCATCGGGCAACCAAACTCTCAACCACCAACCAAAGAAGAAGTGATAGACATCATCAAGTCCTTGAAAAACAACAAAGCATCAGGTGAAGACTCAATTGTAGCGGAACTATGGAAACAATCTGGGAATAGGACTATAGGCAAGTTGACAGAAATCTTCCATGACATTTGGGAGACTGAAACATTGCCTAGTGACTGGACCTCTGCTTTGATTCATCCCTTACATAAAAAAGGAGACTTGACCGACATCAACAACTATCGAGGAATCTCGTTAGTACCTGTGACATACAAGATCTTTTCTAAGGCCTTATTAAACAGAGCTGAACCCCAGCTAGACCCTCGACTAGGAGAATACCAGGCAGGATTTAGAAAAGGACGCTCTTGTACGGAACAGATACTGAACTTGAAATCAGTGCTACGGCAAGCAAAAATGGCTAGTAATAAATATGTCATCATTTTTGTTGATTTTAAGAAGGCGTATGATTCGGTTGACAGACCTACTCTCATGAAGATCCTGCAAGAACTAGGACTAGACGAGAAGACACATAACCTTATCCAACAGACTTTAAAGAACACCATGTCACGAGTGAAGTTCAGAGGAACCCTCTCTGAAAGTTTTGAAATTAAGTCAGGAGTAAGACAGGGAGACGGTCTCTCACCTCTCCTATTTAACTGTGCCCTGGAAAAGGTGATAAGGGAGTGGCGAAAGGAGCTAACTAGTCAGGGGGTACCAAGTGGTATCACTTTGGGACACAAGTGCAATGGGCTCAGTGTTGATTGCCTGGCATTTGCCGACGACCTGGCACTTCTATCTCATTCAATAAAAACGTCTGTGAAACAACTTAATGTTCTCATGCAACAAGCAGCTAAGGTAGGACTATATGTGTCACTTGAAAAAACACAGTACATCACAAACATCAGTGAATCTCCTTGTACACTGCATTTGGACCAGGGAGAGATCAAGAAAACTGACAGATATAAGTACCTAGGAGAATGGCTTGAACCGAATCTCTCGGAAGTAAGGGCATTATCAACTCGAGTTAACAAGTTAGAAATGGCTTATCAACTAACCAAGAACACATATAATAAGAAGTGTTTCTCCCGAAAGACTAAAATGAGACACTACCAGACAGTTATACGTCCTGAAGCCTTATATGCATCAGAATGTCTAGTATTCAACCGGAAGGGACTCACGGACAAACTCGAAGTACAGGAGAGAAAGATAATGAGGAAGATATTGGGACCTGTTAAGGAAGGTAATGAATACAGAAGGCGGCCTAATCAAGAGCTCTACAGGTACTGTGAAAGAATCACGGATGTTGTTAGAAAACGACGTCTAGCATTTTATGGACACGTCTACAGGATGCATCCTACCAGGTTGACCAATCAGCTCCTCGGTTACTGGCAAAAGCGGAAGACCAAGTCACCATGGTTGTGGGAAGTGAGCAAAGATCTGCAAGAACTTGGAGGGACGGAAAGAGTCTTAAAAGACCGGACATCTCTCAGGAAGATGCTTCAGCAATTGAGGTTCCAGGACAAACCGCCAAGAAAGAAAACAGGTGCCCTTTGGACCCAGGAGAGGAGGGAACAACACAGCCAGAGGATGCGTAACTACTGGGCAAACATCAAAGCCCACTCCAAATGTAACAGTTGAACGTCGTGGTCCATAGATGGCCTATTCGAAACAAGAAGAAGAATGTAAATAAATCACCAACACAAGCTTGCAAAAGTAACAAATTTAAAATTTACCACCAGAATGTTCAGTCTCTCTATAATAAAATTGATTACATAAATCTAATGCTTAAAAATGAACTTAAAGACATCTCAGCACTATGTATTTCAGAACATTGGCTGAAAGAGGAACAACTCGAATTAATTCAATTCCCAGGGTTTATACAAGCTAGTAAATACTCTAGATCTAATATTAGCCATGGTGGTACCTGTATCTTCTTAAGAAATAATTTAGATCATGAACAGTTAACAGCTTATGATTACCGTATCTAATTATGGAACAGGATTTTGAATTCTCTGCCGTAAAAATACAGCATTTTAAGTTAATAATTGTTTGCGTATACCGTTCTCCGTCAGGAAAGTTTCCTCTATTTATAGATAAATTAGAATTGTTACTCAATAACATGAGCAATGTAAATTACGATATAATAATTTGTGGGGATGTAAATGTGGATTTCTTAAAATTTGATAGAAATTGTGAATTATTAACACAGTTACTAATTTCCTATGGACTTAAACCTACAGTAAATACCCCAACAAGAATAACAAAATTTAGTAAAACCACTCCTGATCATTTTTTTTAAATACAGATAAATATCACCATTCAATAGAAGTCTATTGTCCGGGTTTTAGTGACCACCATGGACAAATACTGAGTTTTGAAGTACCCGAAACAATCAATAATAATGATAATGGAGTAAAATCAAAGTGCAGGTTATTCACTGAAACAAATGTTACATATTTCAATGACTTATTAAATAAGGAAACATGGTCAGAAATGTATAAACTAGAAAATGTAAATGATAAATGTAATGCATTTAACAGTACCCTAAAACATTATTTTGAAACAGCATTCCCCTTTAGACAAAGAACTGTTCAAAATAACAAAACTAGCAATTGGATAACAACAGGGATTAGAAATTCATGTCAAAGAAAGAAATTTCTACACAAATTATATAAACAATACCACACAACACCTGAATTCAATTTATACTACAAAATACACTAGCGTATTAAATAAGGTAATAAGACTAGCAAAGAAAATGCATAATGATAATTTTATTTCCCAATCATCTAATAAAAAAGATAAAAAAGAAACTGGAAAATCTGCTAAAATACAAAGGAACATTACACTGACTAGAAATAATAAAGTGATTAATAATCCAGAGGAAATAGCAAACACTTTTAATGACTATTTTCTGGAAATTCCACAAAAATTATTAAATAAATCACAGGTAAATACACTAAATTCTAATAATAAAATAAATATATCTAATATATGTAGTGATTCTTTATTTATAAATCATGTCATAAGTGAAGAGGTAAGAATAGTTATAAAAGTGCTATAAAATAAAAGGAGCCCTCAGACTATAGATCATATAATTTTCGTGTGCAGTGAAGTGAAAAATATTAGGCAATTCTTGATCAATAGTGTTAATAGAGATGATAACTGGCCGATTCAGAAATCTGTTCTATTAAAAAAATTATTTGAAGGAATTTTCTAAATTTGTTAATGCTCTGGATTTTCAAGCTCTAAGGAAAAACGATGAATAATATTGTTTGATATTGTTAAGACTAAGTCATCTAGTAATTATTGAATTATTATAATGTAATTTATTTTGTTCATTTATAAAATGTAATGTAAGTGCATGTAGTACTACTTATGTAGTGGAGCATGCAGAGAGTATGAACAATAATATATATATATATGTAGTGATTCTTTATTTATAAATCATGTCACAAGTGAAGAGGTAAGAATAGTTATAAAAGAGCTAAAAATAAATTCTGTGCTGGCATTGATGGCATCCCTGATGCAATTTTAAAGAAATGTGCAGAAAATATAATAAATCCACTTACACACTTAATAAACAGTTCAATTCTCTCAGGAACTTACCCGGATATTTTGAAGTTATCAAAAGTAATTCCAGTGCACAAAAACGGTTCAAAAGATGAATTAGATAACTATCGTCCTATTACTTTACCAACTGGCATTGCAAAAATTGTGGAAAAATCATGTATAAGAGACTGATAAGTTTTATAGAAAAAAATAAAATATTATCAAACTCACAACATGGATTCAGAACGGAAAAATCTACACAGACAGCAATTTTTGAATGTATTAATAGTATACTGAAATTAATTGACAATAAGGAACATGTAACTGGCCTATTCTTGGATTTATCGAAAGCATTTGATGTTGTTGACCATAAAATCCTCCTCACAAAACTAAATCAATATGGTATTAGAGGTCTAGCTAATAAATGGATAGAGTCTTACTTAACAAGTAGGAGTCCACGCAGCACGACCTGCTTTTAATGAGACGGTGGCGCAACATAGAGGCCAGCAAGAGGGGTAATAATCTCAAACAACAACATCGTTGGCGGCAAGGCCTGCGGAATTGCATTTCAGACCTTCGACCCTATTGCCAGGAAATGTAGGAAAATTATAAAATGTTATTCTAGGCAATGCTGACATCATCACATGGTTATGAAAGCCGGACGTCCTCGGAAATGGAAAATATCTTACTGCTGTAAATACATGATTCAACTTATTGAAAAGGTTAAAACGATTTATTATAGATAATTTTCCGTAGAATTCAATTAGACCATCATTTAAATTTTTACCAATTATTATATACATTTGGGCCCCCTTTTCTTTTTCAAAAACCAAAAACATTTATTAACATCTTCAGGGCCCCAAAATAAGAAAACGGTGAGAGATATCAAAAAATCGTTATGAGTAAAAAAGTTGCATACCGCGGAGATCTTACACCTGTACATTTAACGTTTTTCGATGCGACCAACCGTTTCCGAGATATAACGATTCCAAAAAAAAGTTTGAAATTCTGGGCCCCCCAAAAAGATCCGGCCCTGCACCGTTTTTAACGCCCGACAACTGGTTTCCTCACAGGGTCCAACTCTTTCACAGCTCCAAATTTCAGCTCGATATCTTGAAAATTGCGACCTGTACTTCGCTAAACCCAAAAATGTCACGCACAATGGACATTTTCAGGGCCCAAAAAATAGAAAACGGTGAGAGATATCAAAAAATCGTTTTGAGTAAACAAGTTGCATACCGCGGAGATCTTACACCTGTACATTTAACGTTTTTCTATACGACCAACCGTTTCCGAGATATATCGATTCCAAAAAAAAGTTTGAAATCAGGGCCCCCAAAAAAGATCCTGCCCTGCACCGTTTTTAACGCCCGACAATAGGTTTCCTCACAGGGTCTAGCTCTTTCACCGCACCAAATTTCAGTTCGATATCTTGAAAATTGCGACCTGTACTTCCCTAAACCCAAATATGTCATGCACAATGGACATCTTCAGGGCCCCAGAAAAAGAAAACGGTGAGAGATATCAAAAAATCGTTTAGAGTAAAAATGTTGCATACCGCGGAGATCTTACACCTGTACTTTTAACTTTTTTCGATGCGACCAACCGTTTCCGAGATATATCGATTCCAAAAAAAAGTTTGAAATTCTGGGCCCCCAAAAAGATCCGGCCCTGCACCGTTTTTAACGTCCGACAACTGGTTTCCTCACAGGGTCCATCTCTTTCACATCTCCAAATTTCAGCTCGATATCTTGAAAATTGCGACCTGTGCTTCGCTAAACCCAAATATGTCATGCACAATGGACATCTTCAGGGCCCCAGAAAAAGAAAACGGTGAGAGATATCAAAAAATCGTTTAGAGTAAAAAAGTTGCGTACCGCGGAGGTCTTACACTTGTACATTTAACGTTTTTCAATACGACCAACCATTTCCGAGATATATCGATTCCAAAAATAAGTTTGAAATTCAGGGCCCCCAAAAAAGATCCGGCCCTGCACCGATTTTAACGCCCAACAATAGGATTCGTCACAGTCACTAACTCCTTCACCGTACCAAATTTCAGCTCGATATCTTGATTATTTCGACCTGTACTTCGCTAAACCCAAAAATGTGACGCACAATGGACATTTTCAGGGCCCCAAAAAAAGAAAACGGTGAGAGATAGGATTCGTCACAGTCACTAACTCTTTCACCGTACCAAATTTCAGCTTAATATCTTGAAAATTGCGACCAGTATTTATCTAAACACAAAAATGTCACACACAATGGACATTTTCAGAGCCCCAAATAAAGAAAACGGTGAGAGATAACAAAAAATCGTTTTGAGTAAAAAAGTTGCATACCGCGGAGATCTTACACCTATACATTTAACATTTTTCGATACGATCAACCGTTTCCGAGATATATCGATTCCAAAAAAAAAGGTTTGAAATTCAGGGCCCCAAAAAAGATCTGGCCCTGTACCGATCTTAACGCCCAACAATAGGATTCGTCACAGTCACTAACTCTTTCACCGTACCAAATTTCAGCTTAATATCTTGAAAATTGCGATCAGTATTTAGCTAAACGCAAAAATGTCACGCACAACGGACATTTTCAGGGACCCAAAAAAAGAAAACGGTGAGAGATAACAAAAAATCGTTTTGAGTAAAAAAGTTGCATACCGCGGAGATCTTACACCTGTACATTTAACATTTTTCGATACGACCAACCGTTTCCGAGATATATTGATTCCAAAAAACAGTTAGAAATTCAGGGCCCCCAAAAAAGATCCGGCCCTGCACCGATTTTAACGCCCAACAATAGGATTCGTCACAGTCACTAACTCTTTCATCGTACCAAATTTCAGCTTAATATCTTGAAAATTGCGACCAGTACTTAGCTAAACGCAAAAATGTCACACACAATGGACATTTTCAGGGCCCCAAAAAAAGAAAACGGTGAGAGAAATCAAAAAATCGTTTTGAGTAAAAAAGTTGCATACTGCGGATATTTTACACCTATACCTTTAACATTTTTCGATACGACCAACCGTTTCCGAGATATATCGATTCAAAAAATAGGATGAAATTCAGGGCCCCAAAAGAAGGTCCGGCCCTGCACCGATTTTAACGCCCAACAATAGGGTTCGTCACAGGCCCCAACTCTTTCACCGTACCAAATTTCAGCTCGATATCTTGAAAATTGCGACCTGTACTTTGCTAAACACAAAAACGTCACGCACATACGTACATACGTACGTACGTACATACAGACAGACTTTTTTTGAATTTTTTTTTTCGACTCTGATTCGATTGGAATAGGTTTGAACACTGGGCGGCGCTTAGTTTCCGAGATCTCGAAAAATCCTACCACGGCTATATGAAAGCCTATAGGATCTAGATCCGGATTTCATAACAAGGCGTAAACAAATAGTAAGCTTGAGACACAAGGATGATGGAACCAAATTACTTAATGAAACATTGTCCAATGAGGGAATTATTAAATTTGGAGTACCCCAGGGATCGGTTTTGGGCCCACTACTCTTTCTTCTATATATCAATGATATAACACAGAACGTTCATTCACACAAGGACATTTTGTTTGCGGACGATGCAACACTCATAATAAAAGGTGAAACTAAGCAGGTCATACAGCAGTCTGCTGACTCCGTTACAGGAGAGTTAACCAAATGGTCACAAGATAATCGCCTCATAATAAACTATAAAAAAAACAGTATGTCTAAATTTCCACACTATTCAGAATAGGAATCCTGCGAAGCCCAATATAACATTAAATGGTCATCAAATAGAAAATAAATCAGAAACAAAGTTTTTAGGACTATGGATACAACATGACTTGAAATGGAATAAACGTATACAATATATGAATACTAAACTGAACTCTATGTGCTTTGCGTTACGTATTTTGAAAACCTGCACTAGCATGCACACATTAAGAAATACTTATTTTGATTATTTCCATTCATACTTAAGATTTGGGGTCATATTTTGGGGTATGTTGCCAGATGTACTAAGCACGTTTAGGATACAAAAGAGGGCGATTAGAATTATGGCAAATGTAAACACTAGAGAATCATGTAGACCTCTGTTTAAAAATTTAAACATTCCCCCACTGCCCTGCATATATATCTTTGAAAGTATTATGTTTTTTTTTTAAGAATTTAATGAATAAGGATGTTTTTCTTAAAACAAACAATGATGTTCATAGGTATAACACAAGACAAAATCAAAACATTCATATTTCACACACACACACAAGCATATATCAAAACGGAACTTTTCACACAGGAGTTAAATTATACAATAAACTACCCCAGTATATAAAACTTGCCCCAAAAATAAAAACCTTTGATAGAATGTTGAAAGCTTATCTGCAGTTCCATTGTTTGTACTCTGTAGTTGAATATCTTAGCGTATAGGAGTGATGAAATCTATAATTATATTTTACTTTTCTATTTTAATTGTAATACCTAGCTGTAAGTTGTTGTATTTATAGAATTAAGTTTTCATATTATGATAATAGAGTTAGGTGTAAATAGTTGTCCAATAAGATTGTACCTCTTAAGATCTGTTATTATAATAAGTTATAAATAGTTATAGTATTAGTATTATATACCTATTACTACTTTTATTTTATAGATGTAAATTCTGACGTGTCCTATATCAAAAATGTATTGTATACATGTATTTGATCAAATGGAATTAATAAAATCTATCTATTTCCGTTGCCCAGTGAGTGCCAGAGACTAAGAATTAACGCACAGAACAACAAATCAAGCGATTATTCACAGAACAAATAGCCAATCGATAAACGAAAGAAAAATGGCTGCCCAAGGATCATGCCCCGCTTGGTCTGTCTTATAGACCTCGTGCGCCTCGCTGGATTTTGACCGCTGGTGCCTCTAGTGGATGCTTGTGCAACACGTAGGATGATTGACTGACGCAGTTGCCTTTGAGTCAATGCAAGCAATTATATTTACCGCTCCAATGTCGTGCTCTGTTGAAGTTTGTGTTGCTTTTGATAGGATACAGTGGACTCAGACTTATTTCAGACCTTCCACCCTGAAGAAAGTTGCAAAACTCAATGAGAGTTGCCATGTACTCAAAGTGAGAGAAACGTCGGGAGGGGAAATTGCCGGCATATATTTGAGAGAAACAAACATAAATCAAGAGGCCCAATCAGCATTACCTTAGTTTATGTCTTAAATTATCATGGATAAGCCACTAGGCTATCATGCCCGTCTATTGACTTATAATTCGTGTTTCTTGGCAGATCGATCGCGAAAGAACTCTTCAATCCGCTGAATGCCAGTGCAAAGCCGGCCTCTCCCAATGCTGTAAGCATATTGCTGCGTTGTGTTATTATGTTAACACAGAAAGAGACAATTCTAGTACTTCCTCTCTGCAGCGGTGAGAGAAACCTAGGAATGTTCCCGTAGGATATACTAAAGGTGAAAGCATAAGGCAAATGATAGAGAAGAAAACAACTAAGCGACCAGTTTACTGCATGCCAGAAAGGGGAAATGACGAATATTTCAGTGAAGAAGAACTATATGCCCGTCTTAAGAACATCTATTGCGCATTAACGGGAGTTTTAGAGGTGGAATGCGAAGGAGAGTCGTCTTCCATAAGTACTTCAATTATAGACCACGTCATGGATAATGCTGTAGGACTAGCTGAGAAAGCGTCTGTGACTCAGTGCGTCCATGGATTTGACAACCAATCTCAAGTGCTATGAAATCACTCACAAGGGCGGTGGTAAGATAGTGCAAGTGAAAAAAAAAATGAATATATATTGTCCAGCGAAGTGTTGAGATTTAAATGTGACAAAGTAACAATCAATATTTTGCAAAAATATGAAATTGCATTTGAGATAATGGCACAGTCTCGATGTCACTCGTGGTTTCAGCAGAGATTGATTCGAATTTCCGCCAGTCAGAATTTTTCACAGGATCATAACATTACAACGTGGGGATTACCAAAAACTAGCATCTGTAATTCATAACTCCAAAGACATAAATACTCCTGCAGTTAGGTATGGAAGGGATAATGAAACAAATGCGATAATGGAATTCTGTGCATTGTTCCAATGTTCGGTAAGCCAGGTAGGCTTGCTTGTAAAACATGAACAACAATGGCTCTGCTGCAGTCCAGACAGGATTGCTCTACGGGAACATCATGAAGAGTTTCCATCTCTTCTCAAGATCAAGTGTCCGTATTCGTGCCGGGAAAACCTGTTATTGAAAGGAAACTGTGCAACATCCCATACGGTATTTGTACATTAATAATAATGGGGAAGTAAAATTAAAGGAGAACCATGTTCTGCGGAAATCCTTTGTCACACATCACAAGGTCACCTGGCTGAATGTAGTTCAGAATGCCTGATTGAACTGTAATGTAGCTATCAGTCGCTCTTCCACCGTAACATTTAGAAAGAAAACAAATATATCCGGATGGGGTGATCGCAACAAGAAATTTCACAATAAAATTGTTCTTATAATGCGGGAACTTTTAAATTCTCTGACGGACACTTTGAGGTCTTTCACACGGGACTTCACTGCAATCTATTATGCATGCGCAATTTTCAAAATGTATTTTAAATGCATTAGGCATGGTATTCATTATAGTGGACCGTTGTGGCCAGAAAATCCAATCTTTGGTATTCTGAAACATATTCTGCAGGATAAATTTAAAGGTGGCTGATTCTGTAGTCCTGTGACAATTAAAAACAAGAAGTTCCGTGAAGAACTATACAGCCTACTTTTCATGCCAATGATTATTCTACAGTATATGAACCTATCCGCCTTCTCCTGCTCCTTCTTCCCTTTCTCCTTCTACTCCTCCTTCGTTTCCATCTCCTTCTTCTTCTTCTTCTCTTTCTCCTCATTCTTCTCCTGTTCCTTCTTCTCTTTCTCCTCTTCCTTCTATTTCTCCTTCTTTTTCTCCTTCTCCCGTTATTTCTTCTCGTTATCTTTCTCCACCTCCTACTCCTGCTCCTCCTAATCCGCCTTCTCCTGCTCCTTCTTCCCTTTCTCCTTCTACTCCTCCTTCGTTTCCATCTCCTTATTCTTCTTCTTCTCTTTCTCCTCATTCTTCTCCTGTTCCTTCTTCTCTTTCTCCTCTTCCTTCTATTTCTCCTTCTTTTTCTCCTTCTCCCGTTATTTCTTCTCGTTATCTTTCTCCACCTCCTACTCCTGCTCCTCCTAATCCGCCTTCTCCTGCTCCTTCTTCCCTTTCTCCTTCTACTCCTCCTTCGTTTCCATCTCCTTATTCTTCTTCTTCTCTTTCTCCTCATTCTTCTCCTGTTCCTTCTTCTCTTTCTTCTTTTCCTCCTCCTCCTTCTTCTATTTCTCCTGCTCCTCTTTCTTCTCCTGCTCCTCCTTCTTCTCTTTCTCCTCCTCCTTCTTCTCCTTCTCCACCTCCTTCTTATCCTGCTCCTTCGTCGAAATATCTAATTAGTTCAAAATATACCTGGTATAATGTAGCCTAATAGAGTACTACAGTTGGCAGCCCTGGTGACTGAATATATTCTTAGTTCCACCTCTTAAGGTACAGAATACAAAATTTGGTTGAAGTCCAATGGACGTTACATGCAGTTAGACACTGGATCTATCAGCACGCGTAAAAGCATGTTGCCAACATGTTGCTGGTCAGAAATAATCTGAATTATTATGATATCTTGTTGTGCCAATTTTGGATGAAATCCATTTGTTAGTAGAGAAGTTACATGTATTTTAAAATTGGACATATCAGCAGGCATAGAATCATGTTGGCAGCACTGCCTTGTAGTAATTACTCCAAATTAATCTAGAATGTCAGGTGCTATACGTGTGCAAAGTATAGAGCTGTTGGCTAGCATACTTTCTGATATACTGATATTAGGGTAAAAAGAATATAGACAGCATTTATTAACAGTTGGCAGCCCTGATTGCTCTTAACAATACTTATAGTCATATCTGTTATGGTACACATAGCACATACGAAATTTGGTTGAAATCCAACTGATAGTATAGAAGTTACATGTATTTAAAAATTGGTACTATCAGCAGGCTTATAATCATGTTGGTAGAACTGACGTATATAAGTTACTCCAAATTAATCTAAAATGTCAGAATATACCTGTGCATAGTTAAAAGCTGTTGGCTTGCATACTTTCTGATATATTGGTATTTGGATTTAAAAAAAATAGAGAGAGAGCAATTATTAACAGTTGGCAGCCCTGGTGGCTCTTAACAATACGCTCAGTCATATCTGTTTATATACAGATATTACATACAAAATTTGGTTGAAATCCAATTGATAGTGTAGAAGTTATATGCATTTAAACATTGGACCTATCAGAAGGCTTAAAATTATTTTGGCAACACTGTCATGGTTGGCCTCCTGGAAATTAAACTGAAATAGTATTATCTACATGTATGCCAATTTTGGAATAGCTCCCATGCATACCTTGCAAGATATCCAACATGGAGCTCAAATTTCTAGTGCGTTTTTTCAGCAGTTGGTAGCACTGACATCATTTTCAAATATGGATGTGAGCTATTCCGGTGCACATCTTTACTCATACTAAATTTGGTATTGATTGCTGCAGCTGTTTAGGAGTTGATAGGGGGGACACACACACAGACAGACAGAAGGACAGACAGACAGACAGACAGACATTTTCCCGGATCGATCTCATAAGTCTACTTTTTCCTCATTTTTGCAAAATATGAAAAGTAGGCTAATATACCAAGAGCGGCAAAACTAATTCCTAGCTTCAGCTTCATGAGAAAAGAAGTAGCATGTTTTCTCTGCCTAGAGATCAATTCCGATTTATAGCGGGTACCAAGGATAACAGAACACTGAACACTCCTAATTTTACACCCGCTATTTCAAGGAGATGCGAGTCCTTTTCTTGCACGGATTTGTAGCCACAGAATATATTATTTATGCTTAAACTATCCGCATTTACACCACCGTCTGCTTTATAACACGTATCTGTCATTGTTTGTTTATTCTCACGAGGTGTCGGTAGATTTGTTTGAACTTCAGCCTCACCATTATTTCTTAATGAAGAAAACAGTATATTGGCATCAATGTTGGCTGAACTTACGTCCATAATATCAGTTTGTGTGCTAGCATCACTGCATTGTTTCACGAGATTGTTGTCAACTAATTCCTTTCCATGTCTGAGTTTCCGTCTCTTGTATCTCGTCGCCTCTGCAGTTTCCCTTTTTTGTTCATGCTGGTCGGAAGAAGTAGGTTTCAAGTAGAGTTTGGGCATGCAACCAGGACTGTCGGGATCCCTTATAGGTGTTCCGTTAACAAAATGACGACTACAAATACGTGCATTTTTACTGGTAGCCCTTGGTTTCCTGTCAACAGTCTCTCGCCTCACTGATTTAATCCAAGCTGTCCTTCTGATTATGCTGTTTATCATTAGGAAAACTAAAAAATCTAGTACCGGGAGGACTGTTTCTGTACGTGTAATTGCAACCAACCACACAGCAGTTTCTTCGACTATTTGTAACACTCACTTCCATCGCGAAAAACTGAAGATTCCTTTCCATCAAGCGGTAGCCTACCTTACACTAGAGAGCTGCGTCATCCTCACCAGCTATAGATTTGTCACCAGAGCGCAGCAGGGTAGGCGCGCACGAGGTCTTGGACGTGGAGAGGTTGGCTGATGGGTTATATTCGTGAGCATTTGGATTACTTCGTTAGCCCCGCTGGGCTGTCTCTAGTTTTACGCCCCGTCGCCCACCATCGCCACACGTCAGAACCGAACTCTCAACGGCTGGACTGTACTGTATGCAAATGCAACGTCATTGTCACTCTGGGTCTGACAGACTCGGGTGGAATACCACACTCTTTTGATGGACAAAACGAGAAACGACGATACAGGATATTAAAATAAGTTATTTATATAGACTTAAGAAATATTTGGTTTCGGTTTATGATTACTATATTTATCATTTACAGAATAAAATTACTAATTTACACAGCTGAATTTAACGTAGGTGGTGCCGGGAGAGCGTGGGTTAGAATCCCGCCTCGGCCGTCCTGAAAATGGTATTCGTGGTTTTCCATTTTCACCACCAGGCAAATGCCGAGACGGTTACGTTATAAATTTTTAGCCTACTTTACACATTTTGTAAAAATGAGGAAAAAGTAGACTTAAGAGATCGATCCGGGCAAATGTGTGTCTGTCTGTCGTTCTGTCGGTGTGTCCGTCCGTCCCCCCCCCCCCCCTCCACCCCCTCCCCCCGCTATCAACTCCTAAACGGCTGCAGCTATCGAAACCAAATTTGGGTATTAGTAAAGAAATATGCCTGAATATCGCAAGGCCATATTTGAAAATGACGTCAGTGCTACCAACTGCTGAAAAATCACAATTGAAAATTGAGGTCTATGTTGGATATCTCGAAAGATATGCATGGGAATTGTTCCAAGATTGACACACATATAGATAATATTACATCAAACTAATTTACAGGAGCCCATACATGAGAGTGTTGCCAACATGATGCTATGCCTGCTGATAGGTCCAATCTTTAAATGCATGAAACTTCCATACTATCTATTGGATCTCAGCCAAATTTTCCATGTCCATTGTGGACCTTAAGAGATGGAACAAAGAGTATATTTAGAGTCGCAAGGTCTGCTAACTGTTTATATCTGGTCTCTATGATTTGAAGAAAAGTAGGCTCTTTAGTTCGTCATGGAACTACTTGTTTTTCTTTTACAAATTTAGCAATTTAGTCTCTCACACTTTTTCAGTCCTAGACATCAGAAACATTGTAAATATCACTCAGGAAAAACGAAAATATGAGAACCTGTCACAATATTGTTACTACATACAATATTACTACCCGTGTTTCACTTACCTGCTTGCAGGGCCGTCTCGAGGGTGCGCGGGGCCTGGCGCGAGAATGTGCGCGGGGCCTAGTAGGCATGAGGGGGGATAGTAAATGGAAATTTTAGACTGTAAGTATTTGTGTTGTACGGAGAGTGATGTTTTAAAAGAAATTACAATTTTAGGCTAGTTAAAACTCATTTTATTACATTTCTAGTTTCTAAACAAACCTCAACAAATAGGATAAGCATAAAATTGGATACAGGAAGCACCTGATCGGATAAGAGCAACAAGCAATATCAATGGAAATCTGATATAATGAGGTAACGAAGGTGATTTTTTTGGCATAAATAATATATTATGGAAAACGAAGCATGTGCTTAATGTACTTTTTTTTACCCAAACGCACATAATTAATAACAATACAGAATCACGATTGCATATTTCAAAATTTCTACGGCTATACAGTTGTTCATAACTAAACTAACTTACTTAAAGTGCTATAAGTATAATTTCTGTTTTTTGTTTAGAATTTAGAGCTTTTTATTTATGTAAAAGGCGCTTTGCGGGTCTTTGCTAGGGCAAAAGTGTTGATTAAATCATTCATTTCTAATTTTTTGGCCGTTTCATATTCGATTGACAGAGTAGCCAAACCGTTCAGACGCTCCTACGCCATCGTTGATCGCAAAAAAAAATTTAGCCTATTTTCATCTATAAAAAAAAATAGGCTTATGAGATCACCTTTTGTCCGTGTGTCTGTCTGTGTATGCGTGTGTGTGTCCCCTAATAAAA
This sequence comes from Meconema thalassinum, assembly GCA_946902985.2. NCBI lineage: Eukaryota > Metazoa > Arthropoda > Insecta > Orthoptera > Tettigoniidae > Meconema > Meconema thalassinum. The sequence goes on from OX336388.2 coordinate 130,077,599, forward strand.
TCTAAACGGCTGGAGCGATTTCAATGAAACTCGGTACGTTCATAGCACCATTTCAGACGACCCCGACCGTGCGCTTCAAATTTTGTTAGGTCTCACCAATCCAACATGGCGGCTGTGCGAAATATTTCATCAGCATTCAATATCTCCGAAACAATTACAGAAATCACCCTGGAATTTTGTACGGTGATAAAGAGAACTACTAAAAGTTCATCTATGTGACTTTTGTAAACCTGGAAACTAAAAATCCAACTTGGCGGCCAAGCGAAGTTGCGACATTTAAATAGACGTTTCTCTTGATTTAACCAACCAAACGCAATGAAACTTGGTACGGTATATGTTTATACACATTGTAATGCACTGACATCTAACTTCGTTCAATTGCTTACATAGCCTCAAGATAGCGGCTGTGCGAAATATTTCACCGGCATTCTATATCTCTGAAACCATTACCGGAATCACCCTGAAATATTGTACGGAGATAAAGGGAACTACTGGAAATTCATCTATGAGACTTTCAAAAATCGGTTAACTACAAAACGAACATGGCGGCCAAGCGAAGTTGAAAGTTTTAAATAGACTTTTCTCGAGATTTAATGATCCAAACGCAATGAAACTTGGTATAGCAAATGTTTTTACACATTGTAATGCACTGGTATCTAATTTAGTTCAATTGTTTACATAACCTCAAGATGGCGGCTATGCGAATTTTAAAGTTAAGTTTTTATTTCTTGTGTCGTAATCATACGATCGAAGTGAAAGTTTGAATAATGAACCTACGCAATAATTTTCCTTTAATGGTACATGACTCTGTGGCCTACACATAAAACAATAAAACATGGCGACCATCCGAAATATTTAGACGGTTCTCAATATCTACGAATCTATTACAGCAATCAAACTGAATTTGTTGATGTTCTTAGAACATAAGTTCACCTATATATTATACTAGCTGAAGTACCCGTGCTTCGCTACGCGTCATAAATAAATTAAAATATGAAGGTGACAGTTAAAACAGGGGATAGGCGAGGTGCTGCGCAGAGGGAGATTAAGGATGGAACATTTTGTCCAACTACACCACTCGGCGTTGACCGTGTTTTATAGCACAAATTTAGGTTTTATTCGCTAACGGTTGGAGATATCTTTCGGATAGAAAATGTAATTTTTAACCTCGTATATACCATCAAAAGTTTGCTATTTCTTAGCGTTCTCTTTGTATTTGAAATGGAAATATGAAAGTTTTAAACCAAAGGGTGTAGTGAAGTCACTAAAATGGTCGCCATCTTTAAATAGTACAAAGTATTGAAATCAAAAGTAACCTATATGTTAACCAGGTAAATCAGCTACTTCCATGTAAAATTCATGTAAATCTGACCAGTGGTACTTGCGTGATTGAGTAATACATAGCCGCACATCATCTCATTTTTAGCCTCGCTTCGCTCGCGTCATAGTCGTGTCATATTGTTATTCAATGAAATGCAGGTTTAACCCCATTAACACCCCTTTAGAACCTGAATATCCAAAAATCCCTCCTTGGTAGACGTTTTCGACACACAACAAACATATCCCCAAAATATCATTCTTCTAACTTTAATCGTTTGGGTTGGTCGATGAGAGTGAACATCCAAAAATCCTTCATTAGGGGACGTTTTTCTTCCAGAATTTCACCCCTCCCCATAGGCCCCTTAAATTGGATTTATGAAAAAACGGTCGAACACATATTTATTTTATTTATTTATTTATTCATTTATTTATTTATTTATGTATTTATTTATTTATTTATTTATTTATTTATTTATTTATTTATTTATTTATTTATTTATTTATTTATTTATTTATTTATTTATTTATTTATTTATTTATTTATTTATTTATTTATTTATTTATTTTTAAGCTGATTGATTTCCTCCGAGTTTCAAACTCCTCGCTTATGTCGTTTAAGAGATACACGGTCCGTTAGGAATCTTTCAACCCCCACTTTTCATCCCTTTCACCTCATAATATACACTACATCGAAAAACCATTAGACATGTGTCAGCTTATTTTTAATGATTAGTATATATGCCAAGTATCACATCCCCAAATGAAACCACTCGTGAGATATGGTTATTCAATGAAATGCACGTTTACCCCCCTTAACATCTATTTAGAACCTGAATATTCTAAACTCTTTCCTTAGTGGACGTTTTCGACATACAACGAACATATCCCCAAAATGTCATGTTTCTAACTTGAATAATTTTGGCTGGGCTATGATGAGTGAGTCAGTCAGTCAGGACATTTCCTTTCATTTATTTTTGATAATTTCACCCCTCCCCATGAACCCCTTAAATTGGATTTATGAAACAAACGGTCGAACACCTATTTACTTATTTAAAGCTGTTTTCCCCCTGAGTTTGATGAGTGAGTAAGTGAGTCAAACAGTTAGGACACTTTCTTTCCTGTTTTTTCCCCCCCAGAATTTCACCTCTCACCAAGGGCCCCTTAAATTGGATTTATGAAAAAAAAACAGTCGAACACCTATTTACTTGTATTTTAAGCTGTTCTTTTCCCGCCGAATTTCAAACTTCTCGCCTATGTCCTTTAAGAGATACACGCTCCGTCAAGAATCCCTCAACCACCAATGTTCACCCCTATCACCTCATAATATACACCACATCGATAAACCCTTAGACATATGTCTGATTATTTTTAATGATTAGTTATATACCGAATATCACATCCCCTAAGAAACAACTCATGATATATCGTTATTCAATGAAATGCACGTTTACCCCCTTAACATCTCTTTAAAACCCGAATAAACAAAAATCATTCCTTAGTTGACGTTTTCGACATACAGCGAACATATACCCAAAATTTCATTTTTCCAACTTTAATAGTTTTCGCTGGGCGTGATGAGTGAGTGAGTCAGACAGGACATTTTCTTTCAATTATTTTTACCAGAATTTCACCCCTCCCTATGGGTCCCTTAAATTGGATTGATGAAAAAACGCTTGAACACCTATTAAATTATTTTTAAAGCTGTCTTTTTCCCCTGAGTTTGGTGAGTGAGTTAGTCAGTTAGGACACTTTCTCTCCTTTTTTCCCCCTGAATTTCACCCCACTCCATTGGCCCCTTAAATTAATTTATGAAAAAACGGTCGAACACCGATTTACTTATCTTTTTAGCTGATGATTTTTCGCTGCGTTTCAAATTTCTCGCCTATGTCGTTTAAGAGATAGGCCTACACGCTCCATTAGGAATCCTTCAACCCCCACTTTTCACCCCTTTCACCTCATAATAATACACCACATCGAAAAAACCTTAGACACATGTCTGCGTATTTTTAATGATTAGTTTATATGCCGAGTATCACATCCACAAATGAAACGACTCGTGAGATATTGTTATTCAATGAAATTCAGGTTTAACCCCCTTAAGACCCCTTTAGAGCCTGAATATCCAAAAATCCTCCCTTAGTGTACGGTTTTGACATACAACGAACATATCCCCAAAATGCCATGTTTCCAACTTCAATATTTTTGGCTGGGCGATGATGAGTGAGTGAATGAGTCAGGACATTTTCTTTAATTTTTTTCCCTTCAGAATTTCACCCCTCCCGATGAACCCCTTCAATTTGATTGATAAAAAAACTGTCGAACAGCTATTTACTTACTTTAAAGCAGTTTTTCCCCCTGAGTTTGATGAGTGAGTCAATCAGTTAGGAAATTTTCTTTCCTGTCCCCCCCCCCCCCAACAGAATTTCACCCCTCCCCATGGGCCTCTTAAATTGGATTTATGAAAAAAAAACGGTCAAACACATATTTACTTATTTTTATGCTGATTTTTTTCCGCTGAGTTTCAAACTCCTCGCCTATGTCGTTTAAGACATACACGCTCCGTTAGGAATCTTTCAATCCCTACTTTTCACCCCTTTCACCTCATAATATACTCCACATCGAAAGCTTGCCACGGTGGGTGAGTGGATAGCGTGTCGGTCTACTAACCCCAAGATTGCAGGTTCGCCCCTGACCGTGGTAAGTGATTTTTGAAAGGCGGCAAAAATACGATACGCATGTCATACGATGTTGGCATGTCAAAGAACCCATTTGAATTCAGTAGGCCGAGTTCATAATGGCAAAATTAATCTCGGGAGTTTCCGCCAGCGCAAAGTTCCTCATTTCTCTACTAGAAAGCGCTATTGTGTTCAAGGAGATTAGATATCTAACATCTAACCTCCTTGACTTTCATAGTCAAGGAACTACGAAATTCGACATGCAAGCTACCCTCTGGGTGTCAAATAGCAAAGCTTGCACCAGGCACCCGAGGCCATACGATATTATTATTATTATTATTCCACATCGTAAAACCCTCAGACACGTGTCTTACTTTTTAATGATGAGTTTATATGCCGTGTATCACATCCCTCAATGAAACCAATCGGGAGATATTGTTATTCAATGAAATGCAGGTTTAACCCCATTAAGACCCCTTTAGAACCTGAATATCCGAAAATCCTCCCTTAGTAGACTGTTTTGAAATACAATGAACATATCCCCAAACTGTCATGTTTCTAACTTCAATCATTTTGGCTGGGTGATAATGAGTGAGTGAGTGAGTGAGTGAGTGAGTGAGTCAGGACATTTTCTTTCAATTTTCTTTTTTCAGAATTTCACCCCTCCCCATGAACCTCTTAAATTTGATTTATGAAAAAAACTGTCGAACAGCTATTTACTTACTTTAAAGCAGTTTTTCCCCCTGAGTTTGATGAGTGAGTGAGTCAGTCAATCAGTTAGGACACTTTCTTTCCTGTTTCTCCCCCCCCCCCCTACAGAATTTCACCCCACCCCATGGGTCCCTTAAATTGGATTTATGATGAAACGGTCAAACACATATTTACTTATTTTTATGCTGATTTTTTCCCGCTGAGTTTCAAACTCCTCGCCTATGTCGTTTAAGAGATACACGCTCCGTTAGGAATCTTTCAATCCCCACTTTTCGCCCCTTTCATCTCATAATATACACCACATCGAAAAACCCTCCGACTCGTGTCTTCTTATTTTTAATGATGAGTTTATGTGCCGAGTATCACATCCCCCAATGAAACCAATCGGGAGATATTGCTGTTCAATGAAATGCAGGTCTACCCCCTTAACACCCCTTTAGAACCAGAATATCCAAAAATCCTCTCTTAGTGGGCATTTGCGGCCCTTGGGGAAGCTGCATACCAAATTTCATTCCAATCCGTTTGATGGTTTCTGAGATTTCGTGATGAATGAATGAGTGAGTGAGTGGTATTTAACAAATATATAGTAGAAGATAGTGTCAAGTCTTTGTTATGCTAAACTCGGTTGACAGTGCTGTGTGAGAAGTTGAGTAACTAACGTGATTTCAAGTAAAGATCCTCATTTTCTATACCGGTAGTGCAGAGCGCAAATGGCATCCAGTCGGCCGTGTCTCGACTTGAGCTATGTTGCCATGGAAACTATCCGCCTTGCCATTCCTTCATGAGTATATTTTATGATTTGATTAGCATGTGCTGGAGTGCAAAAGGGTCGAAATCAGAAGAATGAGAAAGACTATCGTAAATTCATGTAGCCAGCGGTTCCTTCTGGGTCCTAAACTATGTGTATGCAAAATTTGGTTGAGATTGGTGGAACGGTGTAGATTTGTATACGGAACAGATCCACATACATACCCACATACAGACTTTCACTTTTATATATTAGATAGAATTAAGTTTTCATATTGTGATAATAGAGTAAGATGTAAATAGTTGTCCAATAAGATTGTATGCCTTAAGATCTGATATTAGAATAAGTTATAAATAGTTATAGTATTAGTAATATATACCTGTAAGTTCTTTTATTTTCTATGTAATTTCTGACGTGTCCTATATCAAAAATGTATTGTATACATGTAATTGATAAAATGGATAAATAAAAATCTAATCTAATCTATAGGACTTTCAATAACCTGGCATACAAATCCAACATGGCAGCGATACGAAGTATAAATATTCACATGGACGTTTCTCGCAATATAACCATTCGAGTGCAGTGAAATTTGGTACAGTAAATTCTTATACAAATGTTCATCTACTTTCATCTAATTTATTTGAATTATTTCCATAACCACAAGATGGCAGCTGCGCGAAATTTTAAAATTTGTTTTTACTTCTTGTGTCCTAATCATACGATTGAAGCTTGTATACTTCACGTACACAATACTCTTCATGTAAGAGTACATAACTCTAAGACCTACATATATAAAAATCCAACATGGCGACCATCCGAAATATTTAGTCGGTTCTCAATATCTATGAATCTATTACAACAATCAAACTGAAATTTTGTATGTTGATAGTGGCAATTAACATAAGTAGGATATAATAGGCTTTAGTTCTTCACAGAACTACTTGTTTTGATTAGTTTCAAAATGGAAAAACTCCTTTTCACCGACGCAACTGTTATAGGAATTGTAAGCATAATTCGATATTCCGTCGTTTAATCAGGGTAAGACTCCTTTATCGGGGCTAAGTACTCTAGTGCACCTAAAGCACTTTTTACAAATGACGGAACAGCGTAGCAAAATATTTGTAGCTCCAGACAAAGATCTTCTGCACCCAAATCTGCAAGATCCCCGTTTTTGAGAAAATTAGAGAGTGTTTGACAATGGTCTTTCAATTGCTTTTCCTCCAAATTGGAAAGCTTGGAAGGATCGAAAAAAAATCCAAAGTATTCTAAAAAAAAAACTTCGTTAAATCTATTTTCTACGCAGCTCAGACAGACAAAAAGAATTTTACCCGAAATTTATTTCAGCTTCTTTTTAAAGTTCCTCTTCGGTTTTCTCCACCTGTTGATCATTTTGCTGATTTATTTCATCAAGGAACCTTTTGGGATTGCCTTGACGGAGAATAGAAAATTTCTTTGCATAGCCCAAATTTTCCATTATTTCTCTAACGGTGGACATTGCACTGTTAAAGCCAGTTTTGCGATAATTTTGAAAAAATGACGCTATGCCCTGAAGTTCGGTTAAAGCCGTATCTAACGAAGTCTTATCAGATTGGAGAGTTTTACTTGTTGAATTCACAGAAAATAAAATATCGTACCAGATAACGAGGCTTAAAACAAATTCATACGAACTTGTATGAAGCAACAAAGATTGGGCCTCTGACCGGGTAACAGGATCTTTGGTAGTTTCTGCCACCTTTTTCTAGAGCTTCGTTTACTTTGCCTAACTGGTACCTGATGAGCTTGACACTGTCAATTCAACATTCCCATCTCGTGCTAAATAAAGATTTTAGTGTGAGGAGGCCAGGACATAGTTCGCACAAAATGTCCCACCTTTCCGTGGAAGCTACAAACAAAGTGTGCATACGTTGAACTATACCACAAAATGTCATAGCATACTTATTGCATTAAGCATGTCACCCAAAAGTAAGTTAAGATTTTGTGCAACACATGCCGTGAACATTGCTCGTTTATTAATATTTTTTTACTCGCGTCTGCACTCCCTTATATTTGGTCTTCATATTAGCACCGTTGTCATAGCCTACAGTCCCCTACAGTCCATGATATCAAGATCATTATCCTCCAATACTTCCTCTAAAACCCTCACCTAACCCCTTTCCCGTAGTGTCGTGTACCTCCAAAAACTCGATGAACGATTCGACGATCCTTGGAGTTTCTGGCATCATATCAACATAGCGGAGGACCAATTTTAATTTGGGCTGGACTGAATCAAACACACTACCTTTATTTTTTTAATTTATGGAAAAAAAATGGCCTGAAGCGCGGGGCCTTTCTGAGCGCCGCCCTCGCGACGGCCCTGCCTGCTTGCTCCATAGAGCCCTAAACGATTAAAACAAATCTGGAGTGTAAGGTCACGGCTGGCCCGCACTACCAAACTGAAAATCCACAGCCTGCTTCCAACCGACCGACCGGGTCAGAGATTGGAATGAATGTAGTCCCCATCTAGCGGCGAGGATATGAACTGTGCCGGCTGCCGAAGCCTGACGCACTCCTCTGGGGCAATGATTAAATGAATGCCAGATGAAATGAAATGATAGTGGAGAGTGTTGCTGGAATGAAATGATGACAAGGAAAACCGGAGTACCCGGAGAAAAACCTGTCAGCCTCCGCTTTGTTCAGCACAAATCTCACGTGAAGTGACCGGGATTTGAACCACAGACCAAGCGGTGAGAGACCGGCGTGCTGCCGCCTAAGCAACGGAGGCGTTGCAATGCCAAACTATTTACAACAATAATGTAGGAAGCTAGAAGACAGATGAGCATTTTCCACTGTTGCCAACATGTTCAGAAACAAGACTGAATAACGTCAAGGGGCTCTCAGACCCAAGAGTAGCAACGGAGGGTTAAAAGCTATGTGCGAGAGTCAACTTTTTCCCAGTTTGATACCCGGATTTTGGCGAATGAACTGTTGGCAATGGTAGAAATATCAACGTAATAATGTTAATAAAGTGCGGGAATTGAAGTGAAACACAAAATGTCATAGCGTACTTATTGCATTAAGCATGTCACCCAAAATGCGGGAAATCAAAAGTGATTAGGCTAACGTCTGCATCGCTTCCACCTTACCTGATATCATTAAAATAGGTTGTACCGGTATTCTCATCTATTTTTAGCCTATTTTCAGTTTATGAAAAAATAGGCTGATGAGATCACCGTTTGCCCGTGTGTGTGTGCGTGCGTGCGTGTGTGTCCCTAATAACTTCTAAACGGCTGGAGCGATTACAATGAAACTCGGTAAAATCATAGCACTATTCTGGCCGACTCCGACAGTGTCCTTCAAATTTTATTGTGTCTCACCAATCCAACATGGCGGCTGTGCGAAATATTTCACCAGCATTCAGTATCTCCGAAACTATTACCGATATCGCCATGAAATTGTGTACGGTGATAAAGGGCACTACTAGAAGTTCACCTATGAGACTTTCAAAAACCTGGTGACTACAAAACCAACATGGCGGCCAAGCGAAGTTAAGACTTTTAAATAGACTTTTCTCGCGATTTAACCATCCAAACGTAATGAAACTTGGTACAGCAAATGTTTATACACACTGTATTGCACTGGAGTCTAAATTTAGTTCAATTGTTTACATAACCTCAAAATGGCAGCTGTGCGAAATATTTCACTGACATTCTATATCTCCGAAACTGTTACTGATATCACCCTTAAATTGTGTACGGTGATAAAGGGTACTGATACAAGTTTATCTATGTAACTTTCATAAACCTGTAAAGTACAAAACGAACATAGCGGCCAAGCGAATTTGAAATATTTTAATAGACTTTTCTCGTGATTTGACTCTCTGAGCGCAGTGAAATGTGGTCGAGTATATGATTGTACATATTGTAATGCACTGTCATCTAATTTAGTTCAATTGTCCCGGCCCCATGGTGTTGGGGTAGCGCGTCTGCCTCTCACCCGGAGGCCCCGGGTTCGATCCCCGGCTCCTTCAGGGATTTTAAAACTGACGTGAGGGTTGGAACGGGGTGCACTCAGCCTCGCGAGGACAATTAAGTAGCTGTTTGACAGTGAGACAGCGCCCCGATCACGGATACCAAGATTAACGGCCGAGGGGATCCGACGCGCTGATCACGCGTCACCCCAATATCTGCAGGCCAAATGGCTGGGCAGCGGTCGCTTGGTCGGCCTTAGCCCGTCATGGGCTGTATAGTGCCAAGGGGTTGGGTTGTTGTTTACATAATCTCAAGATGGCGGCTGTGCGAAATTTTAAAATTAAGTTTTTATATCTTGTGTCGTAATCATGCGATCGAAGTGAAAGTTTGAATAATGAACCTAGACAATGTCCTTGAATGGTACATAACTCTATGGCCTATACATATAACAATCCAAAATGGCGAGCATCCGAAATATTCAGATGGTTCTCAATATCTATGAATCTTTTACAGCAATCAAACTGACATTTTTTATGTTCATAGAGGCTATGAGCAGCCTCCGTGGCTTAGGCGGCAGCACGCCGGCCTCTCACCGCTGGGTCCGTGGTTCAAATCCCGGTCACTCCATGTGAGATCTGTGCTGGACAGAACGGAGGCAGACAGGTTTTTCTCCGGGTACTCCGGTTTTCCCTGTCAAAATTTCATTCCAGCAACACTCTCCACTATCATTTCATTTCATCTGTCATTCATTTAATCATTGCCCCAGAGGAGTGCGTCAGGCCTCGGCAGCCGGCACAGTTCATATCCGCGCCGCTAGATGGGGGCTTCATTCATTCCATTCCTGACCCGGTCGGAGACTGGAAGCAGGCTGTGGATTTTCATTTTCATAGAGGCTATGAACATATGTTTACCTACAGGACTTTCAGTAACCTGGTGAGCACAAATCCAACATGGCGGCAACGCGAAATATACATATTTAAATGGACGTTTCTCGCGAATTAACTATCCGAGTGCAGTGAAATGTTGCGCGTTAAATGCTTATACAAATGTTAATCTACTAGCATCTAATTTATTTCAATTGTTTGCATAATCACAAGATGGCAGCTGTGCGAAATTTTAAAATCTCGTTTTTACTTCTTGTGTTCTAATCATGCGATTGAAGTTTGAATACCACACGTACACAATAATCTTAATGTAATAGTACAAAAATAAAAATCCAACCTGGCGACCATCTGAAATATTTAGACGGTTCTCAATATCTACGAATCTATCACAACCTTCAAACTGAAATTTTGTATGTTGATAGAGGCAATTAACATGAGTAGGATATATGAAAATAGGCTGTATAGTGTCATAAAATAATTAGCAAAAAAGTTTACTAAATACAGTCCTAAACTCCAAATTGATGGGAGAAGAAACAAACACCGACATCCATTGGTCACAACCGGAAACAGACAGTTATATTCAAAAAGTACATTTGACTTGTGTGGTATACAAAAACAAAAGAACACTGAGAAATACAAAAACAAAAGAAACACACTATGAGAATTTGTGAATGCAAACTCACACTTCCCCCCATTCACAAATTGCACACAAAAAAACTTAACCCCCCCCCCCAAATACATAACTAGCCTTACACTAACAACAAACATTTGTACATCAATCCTTGTATGGTAACAATCCCAATTGAGGGTAGATTTTACGTAATTTTATCCTTGGTAACACCTTGGTAAATATATCAGCAAGGTTTGATTCTGTGTTGACATATTCAAATGCTATCTCACCCTCTTGCACACACTCTCGTAAGTAGTATAAATCTAACAGAAGTTGTTTAGTTTTCTCTGACACTATTGGGTTTTTAGATAGTGAAATGGCTCCTTGGTTGTCAGCAAAAACAACACAGGGCTTGTCGGCAAAAGTTGACTGTCCTATCTCTTTAAACAAATTACACATCCATTTCACCTCATCTACCACATCCGCCATTGATACGTATTCAGCTGCCACAGTTGATCGTACAATGCGTCTTTGGAGTGTGGTTTTCCAACTAATGGCACCCTTGGCCAGCACAAAAACATACCCCTCACATGACCTTCCACTTACATAATTTCCATAAGCAGCATCAACAAACAACTTCAGTTTTTCTCCTGATTTTTCATAACACAATGACAAATCTTGGGTCTCCTTGAGGTAATGAAGGAGGTGTTGAACTTCCTTCCTATTTTGCATTTTAGGATTTGAATTAGCCTGGCTAACCTTACATACTGGGAAACTTAAATCTGGTCTAGTTGTACTGGATAAGTATAGGATCTTACCTACAATTTTTCTATAACGTTTGTTTTTTTTAACTCTTCTGTGACATTGTTTGGTACAGTTGAAGGTAAAGGGGTACCACAACCTTTTGGGTAGGGTTCTTCTAGTGATTTAAGAACATTTGTCCTTATGTACATGTTTTGACATAACATACCTTTTTCTTAGACCCTCGAGTGACTTTAATCGACAAAAAATCTGAGATATTTCCCAAATTACGCACTTCAAACTTTGACTTCAATCTTTTTACAAACCAATCTATTTTAGCTTGTAATCCCCACACACCTAGATCATCAACATAAAGGGCAACATACAGGTCATGATGTGGGCTAAAATACAGACATGGATCACATTTGCTTTGATTTAAGCCAAGCTTGACGAGTTGGGCAGTGATACAATTGTGCCAATCATTACCAGCTTGACATAAACCGTAAATACTCTTGTTGAGTTTTAGCAATTAGTCTGGGTATTCTGCACTGCGAAACCCTTCTGGTTGACTTACAAATACAGTTTCCTTAATTTTGCTATTAAGGTATGCCGATACAATGTCCAAATGACAATTATCCCATTCACGCTCTACTCCTATGGCTATAAGGGTCCTAATAGTTTTCCTTTTTACCACATGACTGTAGGATTCAAGGAAATCTGTACCTTTTATCTGACTGAAACCTTGAGCTACTAAACGTGCTCTATACCTAAGTACTTCACCTTCTTGGTTTCGTTTAGTTTTATGCACCCATTTGGTGCCTATGACAGTCTTGCCCCCTGAATCTTCTGCAAGTGTCCACACATTATGTTTTTCCAAGAGAGCAATCTCTTGGTTCATTGCCTCAAACCATTTATCTTTGTCATCTCGTGAGGTGGCTTCTTGAAAAGACTCCGGATCGTTATATTCTGACCTCAACATGACAATGCGACATTTGACCTTGACTTCATTACAACACACACACTTACTGGGAAGTTTTCTCTCTCTACTCGACCTGCGTAATACTGTGTGTTCAGGCTGTAATGGAGCGTCTATTACGACATCAGAATCTGACAAAGAGGCATCACTATCACTTGTTACAGAATTTTCATTTCCTGATTTGGCTACTTCGTGTTCAAACACGGCACCTCCACAATCTTTCTGCTCGACAAACACTTCTCCAACTGTTCTAGGTTCACAATCTATCTGAGTTACAGGTTTTTCCTGGGCTTTTACAGAAAACGGAAATACATCTTCAACAAATTCTACATCCTGGATTTAATGACACATTTCTTTTCGATGTCCCATACACGGTAGCCCCTCGAGTCATCGGGGTACCCTAGCATTGCACCAACATTTGCCCTTGGCACTAACTTTTCCACATTACGTTTATGGATCCAAACTTTACAACCAAATGTCTTGATCTTTGCCCAGTTGGGCCTCGGAGTACTCTTCAACGGGTGTATCTTCTACCTCTCCTGTATCGGTCTTTCGTGGCAAACCTTGAACCGCGTCCCAGAGACGCCTTGTTTGAAGCAATGCCTTTGTTCGGGCGCTCCACGCTTCCCAATTGTCGTCCTGTAACCTCACTATTGCAACTACTCGCTCGCTGCTTCCCGTGTCTGCATCCATGTTAGTATGTATACTTAAAATAAAACGTACAAATAGTCCTCACAATAGAAAATCGTCCACAAAATTCACCAAAAACTATCTTGAATGCACACTTAACTGGAGGTCAAGGAGGTCCGTCTTGAGGATGTCCTATACTCAATGACTCAGTGCAAAGTGCCTGGTGGGAGACAGGCTCGCGCCACGGGCGAGCGGGCAAGCGAGGGTCTCCGTTATATACAAACTAAACTCTCTGTATGTTTCAATTCGCTAGGAACGCTGTGCGTCATCCTGACCTCGTCAGCTGTCAGCTTGCCATCATGAAGAAAAGGAGGGGTTACGACCATCACTCCTCGGTTGAAAAGACGTGTTGCTATTTCAAGAAAGCTTTTGTCAACAATGGTCTCATCACGAGGTTCTAACAAAACAATATTAACAACCCACTGTCGTTTGTGATAAGATAAACACGTCACTTGATCTCCCGGCGTAGCATTTGGACGTAAAACTTATCATACAACAGGGTGATAGGCTATACCGATTAAAAGTAATGGGAATAGAGAAATGCTCTGCTATCTACCGTAGAAGGTTGTTTAACTTTTATTTCTGTACAATCGATAATCATCCATCACCCTGCATTACAGTTACTTATTTCTTCAACACCACTGGCAGGGTTTCATCTACACTTTCCTACTGGTCCATAACACATTTGACAATATGGAAGCTAGAAGCATCGCAGTGGCGGTGAAAATACGTGACACAGAATTTGGACTGGTACTTCATCTACAGCAGCCACCAGTAAGGAACACTTCCAGATAGGTAACATTTTAACCAATTCTACGCACGTGTGCCCCTACATTAGCACAAGAAATTGAAAAATAACATAGATCCCTCCTGCGGCGCTCACAAGCGACCGATCGTGACAGACGAGCATTCAAATGAAAGAGAATAGACATTAGCAGTGACGCATTGCACTCTAATTTCATAAATATCTATAATTTCTTTACAGAAAGACTTTTAATAAAATGTATGAAGGGTGCGATTTGCAGATACTGTTTCTGTAGGAAAAGACGCTCCATGATTGCTGTCCACTTCACATTTTGGTCGCTGTGACGCCTGTCTCATATAATTTTAACATTCTGAGGTCTTTCCTTTATCATTTTGCATGGATTTCAGAAATAGTAAATCAAAGGAATGAGTACTCAAATCGTAGACTATGATTTCATAAATATCGAATAACCGGCGAGTGTTAGGATGATCCAATTTTCAGTGATTGCCCTCTTAAGTTAGGGAACGTTGAACTTGGAGTTCTAATTGAAATGTAAATAGTGTACTATAATCGTTTGGTTGAAATAATAACATAACAACCATTCTCCTTAAGTCTCTCATTATAAACCTATTGGGGAAAGTGTGGTTTAAGAAAATGCGAGATTTCTCGCTCGGGTCCGCTAGTGTAACTTAATTCGGAAAGAATGCAAATAAAAGGGCAGATATTCTGGGCCGGTTCAAGGTTCTTTTTGGCACATGCGAGATCAGGGTTTGACGCCGCTCTCTTAACTTATTCGTCTTGTAATTAATGGTATGTAATAATTTTATTGTTTATTACAAATTACAAATAAGTATGTGTGTTTTGTATTTGCATTAAATGAAAAATTGACTAATAGAATAACACATACCGTATCATAAAAGACTTCTTATGAACAAACTTTTTAAAACATACTTTTCTCGCCTTAAGCTTGTCAAAGTCTTTCAAAATTGAATCAGTATCAATAATGTTTAAAATTTGGTTTTCAGTTACCATTCCAATATTCCAAATGATATTGAGATTTATTTAGCGTATTTCTACATCACAAAATGTACAGTTAAATAATATTACAATCATAATAGTACATTATTCAACGAGCCTATAATGGCTATAATTAAGACACGAGTGTCTTTATAAAACGAGCTTTAGCGAGTTTTATAATTTCCATACGAGTGTCTTAATTACCATTATAGGCGACTTGCATACGACTGTTTATGTTCGACGATAATTATAACTTTATTACATGTTTTAACATAAATATTCATAAATATCTGTTCAGTAACTAGAATTTTGTGCTCGGGTGGTGCGCTAGGTAGCACATCTCCCTGTTCCAAGCTCTCTGGCCGGCCGACGCATGCGCTCTAAGTGCTTCAATGCCAGATGTGCAGATCGTGAACCAGTATTCAGCAAAACTGTCACCGTAGTCGTTTGAAATCAACGCGCCGAGTAGAAATTGGATTT
The DNA here is from genome assembly GCA_946902985.2 of Meconema thalassinum. Classification (NCBI taxonomy): domain Eukaryota; kingdom Metazoa; phylum Arthropoda; class Insecta; order Orthoptera; family Tettigoniidae; genus Meconema; species Meconema thalassinum. The sequence continues at coordinate 130,093,146 of OX336388.2, forward strand.
AGGTATATTAAGGTACAGTGCTATTTCTTGTCTCATATTCACCAGTTTATTTACGCGAACATTTGGACGGTGCACTTTCGGTAATTTATATAGACATGTTGGATTTTGAGAGCATGCGCGAAGGTATCCTTATCTAATTAGTCAAAAAATTTGTTTCTTGAGCTGTGATTGGTGGGAGAAACTGTTTCATAATGAATAATAGTGTTATAATGACCATCATTATGATACAGTTTTCAGACACATAATAGTCAGGGTCGAACATAAAGATAATTATAACAGACTACAAACTAATATCAAGTCCATGAATATAGTCCAGTGATCCCTCCGTCATCACCAGGAACTCTGATTGGTCGCCAGCGAAAGCTCTCAAGGGACATTCGTGCACCACATGGAAGACCGTCTGCTTTTCAGCACCACAGTCACAGCTTGGAGACTCTCTTTTCTTCCACTTGTACATAAGGTCTGCACATCTTCCAGTGTTGGTTCTTATTCTATTAAGTATTGACCAGTCCTTGCGTGGTAATTCAAACCGGGTGGCTTCGTTGATATGCACGGCATCTTCAATTGCTCTGCTGTTGCGTTGGTCTGCCATGATTGCCTCCAGCAGTCATCAGTATTAAAGTTGTTGGCATATAAAGCTCTCGCGGTTTCAAGGGGTGGATGACGAGAGCGAAGCCTACCTCTTCCGATGTATGGTATGTCTTCATGCACAGCAAGGTGTGGACTTTTGTACAGCCTTTTGTACTCGCGTAATAGTGCATTTTTCCGACTCAGAGATGGAGGTTGTATGTGGCTAAGTATGGGTAGCCAGAAAGTCGGCGTGGGTCTGATTGTGCCAGATATTGAGATGTAATATCTCAATAAAATGTTGAGATCCAATGCTTAATATATGTTCATATTCAGGGGCGCCAAAGTTTATATTTCAGTTTTATAGCGTCGCAAATTCAAAATATGATTTTCGAACGAAAAATAAAATAAAAACGCCGGCTTCACCAGCGCGGCGCCCCAACCGTGCCAGCATCCCATGGGGGCCTCGCGCCGCCCCTGCAGACATTTAAATGTTTCGATCATAAATCCCATGCTCGAAGTTTAACCGAGTCGAACTTTCATCTTGCCCTGTGCAATATTGCACGCAATCGATATTAGTTCGCATGTATCGATAGACGTGAATAAACAGAGAATCGATCAATACGCATCCAGTGTTTTTCATTTAATAAAAGTAAAATTACGTTTTTCCTTGTATTCATGTGTTCATAAACTATGTTATTATTAATCCGCTAGTAAAATATGTTGAATTAGATGGATAAACTAAAAGTTTCATTTGTATCGTAGATTGCCTTGCCAACTGTTGGTAGCATACAGAACTATTTTGCAGCCAGTTATGACTGCTAGCGCTCCAGGCGTCGGCAGGCCATACTACTTCGAGCTAAGTTAGAGTTGGCTTCTAAACCCCTGCCCACCTGGTGCAGACCAATAAAGAACTGTATATTATCCAAATACCTCCACACCTTTCCGGTCTGGCAAACTATTATTACATCGTTCGACGTAGAATAATTATATCATTCCATCGGCGTTGCACAAATTAAATATAAAAGTACGCGTTAAAAGCATTATGGCATTGTTTTGTAACCACTCGTATGTTCATGATAACAATCGTGATTTAAGTATGTAATGCTGGGACTAAAACTTTACTCTTTGGGACGTAACATCCCTTGAAATTAAATAATTTTTGTAAACCAACACTCATCTCTCTAGCGGATTTAGTGAAGTCACGAGCTGCTTTTGAGGTGTAGGCGGTCTGGTTAATTATTTGAAATAAACTCAGAAACTGTCCTAGATCTCTAACCAATGCACATGTCTAAAAATGAGCTTAACCGATTTTTCGGAGTATCGGTGACAGAAAGAAGCCTCCGTGGCTTAGGCGGCAGCACGCCGCCCTCTCACCGCTGGGTCCGTGGTTCAAATACCGGTCACCCCATGTGAGATCTGTGCTGGACAAAACGGAGGCAGACAGGTTTTTCTCCGGGTACTCCGGTTTTCCCTGTCAAAATTTCATTCCAGCAACACTCTCCACTATCATTTCATTTCATCTGTCATTCATTTAATCATTGCCCCAGAGGAGTGCGTCAGGCCTCGGCAGCCGGCACAGTTCATATCCTCGCCGCTAGATGGGGGCTTCATTCATTCCATTCCTGACCCGGTCGGAGACTGGAAGCAGGCTGTGGATTTTCATTTTCATCACAGAAAGCACGTAATATTCACCTCTTATAATTTAAGTGTTATTATACCAAATGCATAGGGAAATGTTTGTTAACATGATGTGCAATAAATTAACAAACGGAATGTCATTACCCGTATCGTGTCTCTGAGATACCAATTATTTACAGAATTTAATGTAGGTTTAAAAGTAAAATGACTTCACTTTTATGACGAGTGTTCATACAATATAATATACAAGTACAATATACAACAGGGACTGGTACTTAATCTGGAGGTTTGTAACAGAAACAATCTTATTTACAGCGGCTTCGGTGGCGTAGTTGGTAGCATAGTGAGCTTCTATGCCCAAGATAGCGGGCTCAAACCCGGCCGAAGCCGTCGGATTTTTTAAGAGCGTTAAAAATCCCTCAGTATGCCTTCCTTCGGAGGGGAAGTAAAGCCGGCGGTCCCATGTCATAGATTTATGGCATGATAAAGAACCTTCCACTAATTACACCTGTGTGAAGCTAAATTGGAAAGGTTAAGAATGTAAACAACGCTCTTAGGTTTCTACGTTCGTTGCCAAGAGCCGACTGCGGTGGCGTCTAGTAGCTTTGTTCTGAACTAGGCCTAGTAGTCGTTGACGGTGGTGCTTAGCGGAAAAAGTAGGAACTATTTGAAAAATTCTAAGTTGCAGTCTGTACTTAAATTAAAAAAACAGATAACGCACACTAATACAGTCATCACAATTAACGCCGGTTACCAGACAGATTCTACACACACCCAAAGTACACGGGGCTACATGACCGCGTTGTCGCAGCCCCTAAACCTAAGAACCAACCAATCTTACAGTATTTATGTACAGTTATACATTACAAATTGTAGAATATATTGGCCAAAATTGGAAGTATGCAGAGCCTATTTTGTCACAGATACTTCCGTGACAGCGTATCTGATATATCGGTGACAAAGTAGCAGGCTGTGATTTATCGACCATCTCTACACATGTCATCAATGAAGTTCGTTAATATCTTCGATATTGGAAGTTTTAACTATTGCGGCTCTTAACAATTAGAAACGCCGGGCTGTAGGAATTTTGCCTCGAAGGAGATGTTTAACGTGCCAGCATAACGAATAGAATAAGAAGTGATATCACTGGCCTAGTACGCCTGGTCCGCCGCAGCGCAGCGCTGGCTCCGATCTGTGATGTAAGTTAGCATTGGCGCTTACGAGACTTTTAAAACCTTGCGACCTGTTTTACATGTTAAAACACCACAAGATATCATCATAGGCGCTAATAAGTTCAACATCTCAACTTACTTTACTGTGCCCAATTATAATTTAATAAGTCGTCTACTGTAATAGTCCAGTTTCGACAATAAGCGAAGACAGAGAACAAGTTCAAAATGCAATTAGTTTTGCCAGCTATCGGTAAATAATAATAAAAAAAAAGAACGGAAAAATTAACCTCGCTTTCAGAAAGGATTTCTTCACATTGTTACACATTTTACATTCCCTTAACAGTCTTGCAACACAGCAAAAATATAAAAAACCGTACGAACGCAACTTTCAACTTTACCGTAGATTATTATAAAATTGAATAATAACCATAAATTTCACTCCACAAACACCAAAATCAGTAAACTACCATCATTTCAGAAGAACTTAACATTAAACAGGCATAGAAGACATAGTATTGACCCCTTCATAGAGTAGGCTATTGCCTAAACCCGATCACGGCTCCTTCAACTTTACCTTAGAATATTACAGAAATCAATTATACCCATACATTTCACTCCACAAACACCAAACTCAATAATCTACCATCATTTCAGTAGCACTTAACATTTAATAGACATAGAAGGCACAGTCATGACCCCTTCTTAGAGTAGGCTATTGCCTAAAACTGATCATGCCTCCTTCAGCATTACGGTATGTTTTTAAACTCATTGTCGTTTTATTCTCATCCCTTTCTTCACAGAGGTAGTCTTTAATGGCATCAAGAGCATTTTTATTTACACCATATTGGACAAATAGTTGGGCAAATTAGGAAATATACGTGGAACAGAATAGTCTTTTAATCGCCAGTTGGTTCTTGGGAGAAGTACAGTACTACTTCCTATCACAAATTTGTCAAATTTAACAATTAAATCTTCTGAAAAGTGAGCATCACAGATGTAGGACTTTTCGATAAGTTCCCTATCCTTCCCTGGTATGACCCCTTTGCACTTAATAAAACGTTCCTTATCTTAGTTTGAAAAACCGTCTGACCTCTTTACAGTCCCCATAGCCAGATCTGCATCCTGGTACAAAACAGCAAGGCATCTTCACTACTCACATTAAGCACTCATGAAAATGTAAGGGCTAAACTGCTGTTTACCTACATTAAATAACAATAAAATTAACATACGAAGATAACGTCAACACACGAAAAGAAATTAAATTCCATTTCAGTTAATGCTTCCTACAATAGGATTTCAGGTATTAATAATATGAAGTAATAGTGTAAGCACTTGTATATCAATAAACGTTTGCACAGAACACCACCAAAACACTCCGACCGATTAAATACTTAATATATCGCACATAAACACATAAACATATTTGGAAATCAACAATCTCAAATCGACTGTAGCGCTGCGTAGCGGCGAGTGCCAACCCGATCCGTATTCATTACATGCTATTGCATGGTCGACTCTAGAAAGGTCGGAAGGTTCGACCTGACAACACTGTAGCTACGGTTGTTGTCAGTCATACTTCGTCTCGAGCGCCTGAACAGCTGTTTGCTGGGAAGGGAGGCGACAAAAACTACGGAATTAATATTGGACACAAAGTTTAGTAAGACATCTGTTTATTTATTTTTATTATTTACGTATGACCAGTGTTACAATCGGAAATAAATGAATAGCGTACATATGATCGTGAAAAGTTGTTATAAGAGCCAAGCAGCTGGCATTAGGCGTGAATGACACGGAAATAATTTACCAACATAAATGTGTTAAGCAAAATAAAGAAAATTCTTTTATGCTTCTATTCGTATTTTACTACTCTGAAGTACGGTAATAAAAACATTGCCGGTATTATAATAATAATATGGAGTAAGTAGATGCAATTGAGGGTTATGTGGTGCAAAAATGTAGGCTATCTCCCGTAACATCTTTACACTGTAGGCCTATAAACCCTAAATTCCGCCACACATGTACCGTATGTAGATAATTTACTACCACTATAGAAATACTCTGTTGTGCTGGTATTTCATAAATATATCAGATTACTTATGTTTCCTTCCTCAAGTGTCTGCAACTTTCTATTCCCATAACCAAGTTTGCTGACATCAACAGCATCATTCCTAGCCTGTGAATAATTCTTTAGCAATACATTGGCAATAACTGAAAGTTACAGCTGGGGACAAAACATTTATCTGGCATTGTTACTGTGCCGAAACATTCCTGGAAAATCAAAGTTTAAAACATGAAGTACGTGTGATAATTACATGTACCGTACAAGCACACTCGTCAGTGTGTCCTCGATTAGGGATTACAGTTAAAATCTCACTTGGAAGGATAGTATGAACGCTACTATAAAGCGTATGAACGTACAAAGCATAAGAAACAAAATATAGAAGGAAATATCCCTGTGAGATAAACGAGAACACCTTTCAGACTGAACCAAAGACTGAACGTTTCCTTCGTGTTGCCGCCTGACAAGCGTAGGCCTATGACTGATGAACATGTTGCCAAGTCTCAGCCTTCCGACCTATCTAGAGTCGACCGTGGCTATTGAGGGAGAAGAGATCACACTTTATATTCTATTCGTTATGGTGCCAGTAAATCATTCTTCCGTACCGTATGTTTGTTTGCAACAGGTGGAAATCACGCATTAATTATTACCACCCTAGGGGCTCACACAATTTGTGGGACGCAAGAAGTTGCACCCTCTTTATTAATATTATTTCTGTCACAAGGGCTCACTGTTGTGTGACACGAAAGAGCTTTAACCAGCGTATTACTCGAAGTGCCATCGATTCCCACCCTTCAATCGAACTCCAGATGAGTCGGACACTGCAATGGTCCGCGCTTGTTCGGTGTTCGCCGCATTTTTGGATTAGCTGTGTAATCTACTCGATCAACATTGTACAAAGTTTCAATCGGAATCCTGCAAAGGCTTGCTACAAAAGAATGTTCATAACATTTTATTAATCTAAGTAAGTACGGTATCCGCGCAACATTATTCTGGATGAGAGCCATATGTAAATTATGTAACTCCCACACGTCACGCTAACAACCAGCTTGTTATCGGTCACACAACACACCAAGTGACAAGGAAAACACCATCCACGAGATTTTTGATATCCTCATTGATGTTTATGAAGTTTATCACGGTCTATTCGAGCACCCGTGAGATCATTCGCGAGCGGAGGTGCGCCTGTTCGTGTGAGCGCATAGCAGGATTAGCAGGCACATGACGTAGAGGGCTTTGGCTGTCGTGCAATTTATCTTGATGTCGTCTGGTTTAAGGCTTAAGTGCCGGGTATGCGAAGTTATGTAATTGGTTGCGAATTTATCAGGACATCCATTAAACGAATAGCAGTAGAGTCGAAGTGTATAAAACGTCCTTCAGGTTTTGCGAAGGGTACACTACTGTTGTTCTGTGGTACACTGTTACGATTATAGTAGAATGCTTGGCAGACTGTGAATTGTTTTGCCTTTCAAATTATATAGTGGATTATGAAATGAAATGGATGGAAGAACTAGTTATCAGTGCTTAATTATTATACGTTCCTTCAGGTTTTTTAACGTTACATATTAAATTACATGAACTTCTAGAGCATTGAAATGGGACGCCTTCCATACACTGGTAAAGACCGGGAGGTAAGGTTTGCCGGTATTATAATCAATATTGTTAATGATAATGGGCCTTTGACGATGAAGTAAATGAAATGAAAATCGATATCTTTGTTTTTAGTTGCTTTTGTCAACTTGTCATTGGCCAGAGTACCTGCTATAGGCTACTGATATTGACATGAACTAGTTGAACTGATCTAGTTTTAACTTTTCCAGCGTCACTACTCCACAACTCCACCAGTGTCACTATTGTTGGTGTCGGTCCTGGGTTCAATAGGGATGGCTGCTGGATCAGTGTTGCTGTTGGGACCAGAAGACCGCATCTCGCCTGCCCGTGGGGCAGGGCTGTCACTACTTGGTCTAGTCTTCTTTGTATCGCTGTTTGATCTCCTCAATCATTTTGCATTACGCACAACTACAGGACACATGTTCCGCAAGAAGTATGAACTAACATTGGCTGAAGTGCTGGACATTTCTAACAAGTAAGTGAAAATACTCTAGTTAACTACTGTACCGTAGACCAACCTGAAGGAGTCTCTGACGGGAATGAGTTGCTGAAATTAAAGTACCTTTATGGGATTTTATGATATTACCAACTGAAAGTTGCTAAATTAGGGTAATTATTTCGACACAGTAGCCTATCGAATAGTTTGTGGTACTGGAGAATTGCTCTCCCTATTATGTTTCTGAGTTAGTCGGCCCAAAGGCTGGTCATATACTCAAAAGCATTGTTATACTGTAGGTTTATGTGTAAAATCCCCAAAAACCAACGCAGGAAGCTCGTGTTGTGTATGGTGCCAGCTGCCAGATATATATCGCAAACATTTCCTATAGAAACCGGTAATGTGACAGAGATCAAGGAGTTAAACTGCTTGCCACTTGGGAGTTTTACCGCATATTAGATGTGCCAATATGGCTGCGACTGGCGACGATGGGATTTGCTGTTCATGTGGCTATATATATGGTATTGATTGGATGGAAATTACCAACTGGTTCAAGTTCATGTATATACCGCGATTCCTATGTTTTGAGGAGAATTTACTAATTCTGCACACCGTGAGAACATGCCTTATTTCACTTTTAACACCTTAGCTTATTGAAAATATATCATTTATGATATGCATACCTTTCGGGGAGTTGTTGGGAGTCGTTTCACAATCTCTTCATACTCAATAGCCACTGCTGCACCGCAATAATTGTTATTTCACGGAAATAATGCATTTTCGTTCACTTACGAACGCCATCTTCGACAGTCATGTGACACCCGAAAGACGATCATGTGACTACGTTACCAACTTCAGTAAAGAAATTCACCACATGCCTTCGCTACTAAGTTAGGCACTGTCTTGCGGAAAATTACTGCTAGTACCACAAGCAAGGGGGTCTGGGGCGTAAGCCCCATGTTAGGTTTGTTTTTGTATGTAAAACATTAATAAGATAGAATTTATGTACGCTACTAGGTTAGGTACTGCCTGGCCAAAAATTACTGCTAGTACCACAAGCAAGGGGGTCTGGGGCATAAGCCCCAGGTTAGGTTTGTTTTTGTAGGCCTATGTAAAACATTATAAATACATAAATAAACACTGTAATGGAGTTCACTTTCCACTGAGTATAGCGATTTCATAAATCGCGTGCGAAATAGTACCAAACGCGTGGGGTTGGCATTACTGACTCAGTGAGAAAGATGGAAGTCAGAACTTCGATTTCAACTATATAAGTAATGTTGCTATTTGGGATGGCTGGGTAGGTCTATGACAGCGGACGAGTCAATATCTATTAATTTATCATCTCCAGATACCATTACTACAGGTACTTTGGCTAATTTCATTACTCAATTTTTTTATTACATGTGTTCTCACGGTGTGCAGCGCCACCGAGAATTTTTAGTGTAGTCGATGACATATGGACGTTGATGTTCATTTGTTTGATGTTGTGCCCTGATTGCTGCTATGTAACTCGACTGTATGAGGTTTCGAACAGTGTGTTGTTAAATGTGGATGCGGTCGGATGCATTCAAATGCAAGGTTTGGTCGTGTGTTACAAACGTTCATAATTACTTTTAGATGTTCAATTCAATTGAAAAGTTGCACTGCACTCTTCTAAAACCATGGCAAGACGAAATCATTGGTCGCTAGGTTAGATGACTGTCTGGACAAAACCATTGGTTGCTACTAGGTTAGACTACTGTCTGAGCAAAACCATTGGTTGCTTCTAGGTTAGACTCATCATCATTGGCTATCACTCGCAAACGAGTATAAAATTGTCTTCCAAAACATTCACTGGTGGGTTCTCAGGTGACTGTGGAGACCAATCCTCGAGCTACAAACTCACCCACACTGGTGGCAAGTTTTATCATCACCAAGGTGCTGAGGGTTGTATCTTCTCATAGACTCCCGTTCTTTACGAGCGATTTGCTTCAGAGCCTCAGCACTCTGGCGGTCCTGCTCGAAAAGTAGAGGGCCATTGTGAACGAGTCGACGCCATGCCAGACGGTCAGCTGCTGTCGTCTCCCAATTTGGGATGTTAATCGAGCATTTCTTCGTGTTTGACTTTAAAGCATCCTTGAATCTCTTCCTCTGTCCTCCCTGATGCCGAATGCAAAACCATTGGTTGCTTCTAGGTTAGACTACTGTCTGAGCAAAACCATTGGTTGCTTCTAGGTTAGACTACTGTCTGAGCAAAACCATTGGTTGCTTCTAGGTTAGACTACTGTCTGAGCAAAACCATTGGTTGCTTCTAAGTTAGACTACTGTCTGAGCAAAACCATTGGTTGCTTCTAGGTTAGACTACTGCCTAAATGAAACCATTGGTTGCTTCTAGGTTAGACTACTGTCTGAGCAAAACCATTGGTTGCTTCTAGGTTAGACTACTGTCTGAGCAAAACCATTCTAGGTTAGACTACTGTCTGAGCAAAACCATTCTAGGTTAGACTACTGTCTGAGCAAAACCATTGGTTGCTTCTAGGTTAGACTACTGCCTAAGTGAAACCATTGGTTGCTTCTAGGTTAGACTACTGTCTGAGCAAAACCATTGGTTGCTTCTAGGTTAGACTACTGTCTGAGCAAAACCATTCTAGGTTAGACTACTGTCTGAGCAAAACCATTCTAGGTTAGACTACTGTCTGGGCAAAACCATTGGTTGCTTCTAGGTTAGACTACTGTCTGAGCAAAACCATTGGTTGCTTCTAGGTTAGACTACTGTCTGAGCAAAACCATTGGTTGCTTCTAGGTTAGACTACTGCCTAAGCAAAACCATAGGTTAGACTACTGTCTGAACAAAACCATTGGTTGCTTCTAGGTTAGACTACTGTCTGAGCAAAACCATTGGTTGCTTTTAGGTTAGACTACTGCCTAAGCAAAACCATTGGTTGCTTCTAGGTTAGACTACTGCCCAAGCAAAACCATAGGTTAGACTACTGTCTGAACAAAACCATTGGTTGCTTCTAGGTTAGACTACTGTCTGAGCAAAACCATTGGTTGCTTTTAGGTTAGACTTCTGCCTGAGCGAAACCATGGGTTGTTTCTTGGTTAGACTACTGCCTGGGCTAAACCATTGGTTGCTACTAGGTTAAACTACTGCCTGGGCGAAACCATTGGTTGCTACTAGGTTAGACTACTGCCTAAGCGAAACCATAGGTTAGACTACTGTCTGAGCAAAACCATTGGTTGCTTGTAGGTTAGACTACTGCCCAAGCAAAACCATAGGTTAGACTACTGTCTGAGCAAAACCATTGGTTGCTTTTAGGTTAGACTATTGCCTGAGCGAAACCATTGGTTGTTTCTTGGTTAGACTACTGCCTGGGCTAAACCATTGGTTGCTACTAGGTTAGACTACTGCCTGGGCGAAACCATTGGTTGCTACTAGGTTAGACTACTGCCTAAGCGAAACCATAGGTTAGACTACTGTCTGAGCAAAACCATTGGTTGCTTGTAGGTTTGACTACTGCCCAAGCAAAACCATAGGTTTGACTACTGTCTGAGCAAAACCATTGGTTGCTTCTAGGTTAGACTACTGTCTGAGCAAATCCATTGGTTGCTTCTAGGTTAGACTACTGTCTGGGTGAAACCATTGATTGCTTCTAGGTTAGACTACTGCCTGGGTGAAACCATTGGTTGCTTCTAGGTTAGACTACTGCCTGAGCAAAACCATTGGTTGCTTCTAGGTTAGACTACTGCCTGAGCAAAACCATTGGTTGCTTCTAGGTAAGACTATTGCCTGAGCAAAACCATTGGTTGCTTCTAGGTTAGACTATTGTCTGGGTGAAACCATTGGTTGCTTCTAGGTTAGACTACTGCCTGGGTGAAACCATTGGTTGCTTCTAGGTTAGACTACTGCCTGAGCAAAACCATTGGTTGCTTCTAGGTAAGACTACTGCCTGAGCAAAACCATTGGTTGCTTCTAGGTTAGACTATTGTCTGGGTGAAACCATTGGTTGCTTCTAGGTTAGACTACTGCCTGGGTGAAACCTTTGGTTGCTTCTAGGATAGACTACTGCCTGGGTGAAACCATTGGTTGCTTCTTTACATGGTGTCCACAGGCAGGAAAAGTCAGGAATTTTGTTTTTGGTCAGGAAAAGTGTGAAAAAATGGCGTGAGTCAGGAAAAAATGGCGAAAAGTATTAGAAAGTCAGGAAATTTTAAATTAACCATACAGTATTTTGTGTTTTACAGCCATATTTTGATGTTACTAGTTCAACTGATCTCTGAAGTTAAAAAGCTGGACATTATGGAAAGTTTCCATTTTTACAGTAAGTTAAATCATAGTAAAAACCTCTAACCTATTTTTTGTATGCTTTTTTGGCGTTGCCGTAGGGATGTGGCAACCCCATCACTGTAGTTTAGGTTATTAAGTACTTTGATTTACGTATTATTGCATTATAATTTACTTTATTTTGTATTTTAAATAAATAAAGAGGCAAGCGTTGGACAGCAATGGGGATGGTGGAGGCTGCAAATAAGAGAGATAATTATATATACTGTATATTTGCTCAATAAACCATTTTTCCCATGTTACGGTGACTTGGTGAGTCAGGAATATTGTTGAAAAATGGTCAGGAAAAGTCAGGAAAATTGACATTGAAAATTCTGTGGACACCATGCTCTAGGTTAGACTACTTCCTAGGTGAAACCATTGGTCCCTACTAGGATAGACTACTGCCTGGGTGAAACCATTGGTTACTTCTAGGTTAGACTACTGTCTGAGCAAAACCATTGGTTGCTTCCAGGTTAGACTACTGCCTGGGCGAAACCATTAGTCCCTACTAGGATAGACTACTGTCTGAGGCAAACCATTGGTCGCTACTAGGCTAGACGACTGTCTGAGCAAAACCATTAGTCCCTACCAGGCTAGACTACTGTCTGAGCGAGACCATTGGTCCCTACTAGGATAGACTACTGTCTGAGCGAAACCAATGGTCACTACTAACTAGACGACTGTCTGAGCGAAACCATTGGTCCCTACCAGACTAGACTACTGTCTCAGCGAAACCAATGGTCGCTACCAGGCTAGACTACTGTCTCAGCAAAACCATTGGTCCCTACTAGGATAGACTACTGTCTGGGCGAAACCATTGTTCTCTACTAGGTTAGACCACCATCTGAACGAAACCATTGGTTGCTATAAGATTAGATCACTGTCTGGACAAAAATTGTGCCGGCCCTGTGTTGTCGGGGTAGCGCACCCGGAGGCCCCGGGTCGATTCACGGCTCCATCGGGGATTTTAAAAACTGACATGAGGGCTGGAAAGGGATGCATTCGGCCTTGTGAGGACAATTGAGTAGCTGTCTGCCAGTGAGGCAGCGCTCTGGTCACGGAGACCAAGGTTAACCGCTGAGGGGACCCGACGCGCTGACCACGCGTCACCCTATAATCTGCAGGCCAAATGGCTGGGCAGCGATAGCTTGGTAGGCCTAGGCCCTTAATAGGCTGTAGTGCCATGGGGTTTGATTTGGTTTGGACAAAATTTACTGCTTGTAGACTAAGTTACTGCATCCTTTAAACCTTGAGTTGTATACATTAAACAGAAATTATCAAGATTCATCCACCTAGTCAATACTTTTGTCGATACATAATTGTGATATATAACAAAAGAGAAACTGTTCCGCCTAGTCAATACATTTATTTAAAACAATTTATAAACTTTCTATTATATGGTACATGTTTCTGGGCCTCTAGTACTGGTCCCTTCTTCAGCCATAAATTAAGATGTACCATATAATAACAAGTTTATAACTTGTTTTAAATAAATGTATTGACTAGGCCGAACAGTTTCTCTTTTGTTATATAGTGAATCTGTCAATACGGAAAATTAACTTCTTTCAGAGCACAATTTACATAATTGTGAGTCGCTACGGACCCTAACATGATTTAGCATATCATCAATTAAACCTTCAGTGTTGTCCATCGTGTTGTGGATGCCGCCATTTTGTGTCTAGGGGATTTTTTTAGTGTAAATAATCGCGATATGGAGTACTCTCACATTTGCAGTGCTTGGTATGAATCAAGGAGCTGCTTCTACTGCAGGAAGTATGGTGGTGAAGACGGGGTGTACCGAATTAGTGCGGTGTTAAGTCTTTACATACAAAAACGTGCCTAATTTGGGGCTTACACTCCAGACCCCCTTGCTTATAGTACAAATAGTAATTTTCATCCAGACAGCGGACTAACCCAGTAGCGATCAATTGGTTTCACTCAGACAGCGGTCTAACCCAGTAGCGATTGATTGGTTTCACCCAGACGGTGGTTTCACCCTGACAGCGGTCTAACACAGTAGCGACCTATAGATTCACCCAGACAGCAGTCTACCTTAGTGCCAATGGATGGTTTCACCCAGACAGCAGTCTAAACCAGTAGCGACAAATAGTTTTACCCAGACAGCAGTCTAACACAGTAGCGACCTAGAGTTTCACCCAGACAGCATCTAACTCTGTATCACTGGATGGTTGCACCCAGTTTCCAGTGTGAAACGATTGTTCTGGATAAAGATTATTGATGCACGAGTACTTTCACTGTGCGGGACAAAAACTAGGGGTGAATATATTAGCTAGCGTGGTCTAGGCAAAACCCATTCGTCTGGATAAAGATTTTTGATGAGTAGTACTGTATGCGCGATGATGGCAATATTCTATTTGTCCAATGATTCACACATATAAGATTTCAAACAGTACATTATTACATGCCGATGCATTCAGTTGTGTTCAAGTGCAAGGTTTAGTTGTTGCTTTCAGTTATTGAATTTAATTCAAAAGTTCCACTGCACTCTTCTAAAGCCATGGTGAGACGAAGCCATTGGTCGCTACTAGGTTAGACGACTGTGTCGGGACGAAGCCATTGGCCGCTACTAGGTTTGACAACTGTCTGAGCGAAACCATTAGTCCCTACTAGACTAGATGACTGTCTGAGCGAAACCATTGGTCGCTACTAGGTTAGATGACTGTCTGAACGAAGCCATTGGTCGCTACTAGGTTACAGTAGCGACCTATAGATTCACCCAGACAGCAGTCTGGATGAAGCCATTGGTCGCTACTAGGTTAGAGTACTCTCTGGACTAGGCCATTGGTCGCTACTGGGTTAGACTACTCGCTGGACGAAGCCATTGGTCGCTACTAGGTTAGACTACTCTCTGGACGAAGCCATTGGTCGCTACTAGGTTAGACTACTCTCTGGACGAAGCCATTGGTCGCTACTGGGTTAGACTACTCTCTGGACGAAATCATTGGTCGCTACTGGGTTAGACTACTCTCTGGACGAAGTCATTGGTCGCTACTGGGTTAGACTACTCTCTGGACGAAGCCATCGGTCGCTACTGGGTTAGACTACTCTCTGGACGAAGCCATTGGTCGCTACTGGGTTAGACTACTCTCTGGACGAAGCCTTTGGTCGCTACTAGGTTGGACTACCGTCTGTACGAAACCATTGGTCGCTACTAGGTTCGACTACCCTCTGGACGAAACCATTGGTCGCTACTAGGTTAGACTACTTTTTGGACGAAGCCATTGGTCGCTACTAGGTTAGACTACTGTCTGGACGAATCCATTTGTCGCTACTAGGTTAGACTACTGTCTGGACAAAGCCATTGGTTGCTACTAGGTTAGACTACTCTCTGGAGGAAGCCTTTGGTCGCTACCAGGTTGGACTACCGTCTGTAAGAAACCATTGGTCGCTACTAGGTTCGACTACCCTCTGGACGAAACCATTGGTCGCTACTAGGTTAGACTACTGTCTGGACGAACCCATTGGTCGCTACTAGGTTAGACTACTGTCTGGACGAAGCCATTGGTCGGTACTAGGTTAGACTACTGTCTGTACGAAAGCATTGATTGCAGAAGGGAATAATGCAGCGAAAATTCATAAAAGAATTAGATCTTCGGATTCATGGCAACTTCCGCCCTCAAAGTGCTGTTATAACCCAACAGTGTTTTCAGCCAGGGGCGTAAAACACGGGAGTGTGGGTGGTCATTGCCTCCCCCCCCTAGAGTTATAGGTGCAAGACAAACATGTTAAGTACCCTTTGAAAAAAAAAAAAGGAAGTATTCTATGAATGATTTAATACTACGCTAGGCAGAAAATGCAAAAGGCCATCTTGCTATGCTTAGTCGTAATTTCTTTATTCTACCGAACAAAAGGCCCGCCCTATAGTCCTGATCTCTCATTGCGATTATCACACCTTCAGTTCCTTAAAAAAAAGGCCTTGAATGGTCGACGATTCCTGTTGGACGAGGATGTGCGGCTATTGGTTACGGACTTCTTCATGCAGTAGGACACGGTGTTTTACCACACGGGGATCTTCTACATGGTACATCCGTAGGATGAGTGTCGAATGCTCACGGAGATTTTGCCCGATTGGCGTACTGTACTGATTCTGGACTGTACAACCGTCAAACGGAAACTGTTTGAATACACCTTATCATTATTATTAATCTTGATTGGTCACATTGGACCACTTGAGTCGTTCCACAACACTTCTTCTTTGAAGGTAATACTGCTTGGTTCTTGCTCTCTTTCCAGTACTTTTTCATTCTTTCAGATCGGGATTTTCTCAACTCATCTGAAATCTCCATATGCTTTCTATGTGAGTTTTAAGAATGGTGTTAATTTTATTTTTCTCCTCGGCATCTGTTATCTAGAGTCCAACTGCTTTGAGATCTTGTTGGATTTCTTGGATCCATTTTCCTCCATTTTTCTTTCCTAGATTTCTCATCACTAGTTGGCGTACAATTCTGTTTTCTGGAAGCCGTAAGATGTGAAAAAAATATGAAATTCTTTTCTTCTTCATTGTGCTGGTGATTGGCGCAATCTCACGATAGACAGTTTCATGTGGGAGAATCCTCCAGACTCCCTCAACCTGATACTTTTTATTTATGCACGTACTAATGATTCTTCTTTCCGTTTTAAGGAGGTGATCAGTTCTTTGTTCATTTTTAATTTGGAACAGTGTTTCACAAGCATAAGTGGCTTCAAGGAGGGTTGCAGTTTTATAATGTTGGATCTTAGTAGCTGTTGAAAGGCTGTTGGCCGACACGCCTGAGGATTTGAATGAGTTTTTGAATGGTATGGACTCCATCTTAAGGAAAGAATACATGATGAAAATTAATAAATGTAAAACAAAGATACTGGAATGCAGCCGAAATTAATCAGAAACCTCTATGGACATCAAATTGGCAGGTGAAAAGCTGAAGGAAGTAGGAGACTTCTGTTACTTAGGAAGAAAAATAACCAGTGATGGACGAAGCAAAGGGGATATAAAAAGTAGGTTGGCTCAGGCAAGGAAAGCATTTCTACAGAAAAGGAATCTGTTGACATCGAATATAGATTTAGGTATTAGGAAGTCATTTTTGAAAGCCTTTGTCTGGAGCGTGGCGCTCTATGGAAGTGAAACCTGGACTATTGGTGCAGCAGAAAAGAGGAGAATTGAAACATTTGAAATGTGGTGTTACAGGAGAATGATGAAGATCAGATGGGTAGATAGGGTTACAGACGAAGAGGTATTAAGACGAGAGGAGAGGTGTTTCTGGCGACAGCTAATGAAGAGAAGGGATAGGTTGGTAGGACACATACTAAGACACCCAGGAATAGCAAGCTTAGTTATGGAAGGAAGGGTTGAGGATATGATTTATAGGGGTAGACCAAGGTTAGAATATGTTAAACAGATTGCCTCGGATGTAGGGTGTGGTAGGTATGTAGAGATGAAACGATTAGCTCAGAACAGGGAGGCATGGATTGCTGCATCAAACCAGTCAAAAGAGTGAAGACTCGAACAACAACAACGAAAGGCATCTTTTTTTATTATATGTTGACCAGGTTAGAGATTGTGCCTTTTTCATTTTATTTGTTCTATTTATCCAAGTTACTTTTTCGTTTAAGTTATGTGTGATAATTTCTCCAAGATACTTGAATTGAGGAACTAGGTTAATTTTATGATCATTTATAGAGACTTTATTTATATCTAAGGGTTTCATAGGCATGATCTCAGTTTTTTCAAAGGATATCTGTAATAAATTTGCTGCAAACCGTATGTAAATTTGAAATTCAAAATGGGAAATTTAGGATTTTCAAATGCTAAATTCCACAAAGTTTACCAGATGGGTGATTAAAGAGTTTCTATAATATTGACACTGTGCACAGTATATTGGCAATCTTGTTTACTTAGAACATGTATGTGGCAACACCTTATGATGTTTGCTGTTAGTAGGTTACAGTTGCATCATCACTTTGTCTAACAAGTGTTTTAGCAGGTGTCAGCGTGTGTTTTGCAACTCTTTGCTAATTGCTTAGGACTAAGTTACATCACACAAGCTTCTGCTGACACTTGCTTTCTTCAGCTTATTGTCATTGATTATATAGCTTCAATGTTTTAACATTCTACTGTGCATTCTAACTAGAGTTTATTTATTTTATTTATGTAGCCTATTTATTCATTTATTAATGAATTTTATCATTTATTCTTTCATTAGTTCATTTGTTCAATCATTTATTTATTTATTTATTTATTTATTTATTTTATAATTTATTCTTTCTTTAGTTCATTTGTTCATTTATTTATTTATTTATTTATTTATTTATTTATTTATTTTATAATTTATTCTTTCATTAGTTCATTTGTTCATTCATTTATTTATTTTATCATTTATTCTTTCATTAGTTCATTTATTTATTTATTGAGAAAGCATATGGCAGTGTATGCAGAAACAAAGTATGGAAGTCCCTGGAGGATAGAGGAGTAGAGAAATGGACTATAAAGAGGATAAAGGAGATGTACAAGGGAAGCGTGAGCTGTGTGAAAGTGGGAGGAGAGAGATCAGACTGGTTGGAACAGAGAAACGGCCTGAAACAAGGAAGTGCACTGTCACCGTTACTTTTCATTGTGGTGATGGATGACATAATGACCCGAGTGGCACAAGTAATTGGGGACGGAAAGATGAAAGCAATGGTGTTTGCAGATGATTTGATGATTTGGGGAAACAAGGAGGAGGAGGTACAGGAACAGTTGGACGTGTGGGAAGGAATAATACAAGGATATGGGATGAAATTTAGCATAAATAAGAGTGAGATGGTGATCACAACAAGGAAGAAGGAAAGAACCACAACGGGAATAACAATTGGTGGGGAACAGCTGAAGAAAGTGGAGAGTTTCTAGTATCTGGGAAGCCTGATACAAGATAATGGAAGAAACGATAGAGAAATAAATGAGCGGGAGAGGCAGGCAGAAGCATTTCGGAGGAGTGTGAGAAGCATGTTATGGAGCAAGGATGTCCCTCAGAACAGCAAAAAGATCATATATCGGACGTACTATGTCCCTATCCTGACGTATGCCTCGGAGACCTGGGTTATGAAAGGAAGGGAGAGGAGCAAAATACAGGCCAGTGAGATGAGGTTCTTGAGAAGCAGTATTGGAGCTACAAAGATGGACAGAATAAGAAATGAGAGGACCAGAGAATTAATGAAGGAGGAACCATTACAGGATGGTATAGAGAAATCTAGACTTATGGACATGTAAAACGAATGAAGGAGAAGAGGATACCCAAGAGAGTACATGAGACGAAGTGGGAAGGAAAGAGACCGAGGGGAAGACCGAGAGACAGGTGGCTGAAGGGGGTGGAAGAAAGCGTGAAGAAGAGAGGAGAAGACTGGACAAGGGTGGAGGCTGAGAGATGGTGGGAAGACAGAAGACGTTGGAGAGGCTTGTGTTCCAAACAGACCCTGTGCAAGATGATGATTTATTTATTTTATCATTTATTCTTTCATTAGTTCATTTATTTATTTATTTATTTTATCATTTATTCTTTCATTAGTTCATTTGTTCATTTATTTATTTTATCATTTATTCTTTCATTCATTTATTTATTAATTTGTTCATTCATTTATTATTTATTTTTAATCATTTTTTATTTATTTATTTATTTGATTTTCCTCTTCTTTCTTTGTTTTGGCCTGCTGTGTTACTTCAACCGATTGCACCCTAGAGCTTTAACTCTTCCCCTATATTCTCGCATTCGCGTTCTGTGGGCCTCCTTTCCTTCATCAGTCCACTTCTTGCCGGTTTTCAATTTTGTCTTTTCTTGGAAGCTCTTGTATGCTTGAAGTCTTCTCTGGAGAGGTGCACGCTCCTGGATGTCTTCAAGTGTGATTCCTACTTCTTGAAGATCTTTTTCAACTTCGATAAACCAGGATCCCTTGGTTTTCTTGTTAACAAAATAGGAAAAGATCTTGTTGGTCTGTCTCTGCAAGCTCATGCGTGTTATGTGGCCATAAAATTCAATCCTCCTTTTCCAAATGAAAATCCACAGCCTGCTTCCAGTCTCCGACCTGGTCAGGAATAGAATGAATGAAGCCCCCATCTAGCGGCAAGGATATGAACTGTGCCGGCTGCCGAGGCCTGACACACTTCTCTGGGGCAATGATTAAATGAATGACAGATGAAATGAAATGATAGTGGAGAGTGTTGCTGGAATGAAATTTTGACAGGGAAAACCAGAGTACCCGGAGAAAAACCTGTCTGCCTCCGTTTTGTCCAGCACAGATCTCACATGGAGTGACCGGGATTTGAACCACGGACCCAGCGGTGAGAGGCCGGCGTGCTGCCGCCTAAGCCACGGAGGCTTCCCTTTTCCAAATGGTGTCTGTTATCCTCTCTGTCACCTGTACTAGTCTTTTTCTCTTATTGGTCCAAGGAGCTTCCTCATGATTTTCCTTTCTTTGGCTTCTTACTTTTCAATCAGACCCTTTCTATTCATTGCCAGTCATTCTGCTGCGTACAGGGCTTCTGGGCGAATGACTGAACAATAATGCTTAAAGGAGATCACAACACAAAATCACATATTTCATTATTTATTGCTAAATATGCAACATGGAAATTTAATAACAATGCCGTTAATCCGGTGCCTCTACGTCCAACCGTTCTCAAGTTATGTGCGAAACTAGTAACTGCTCGTGATGTCACTGCACTCTCAAGTCTACATAGCAGCCTTGTTGCTGTGCATAAGCTCGGGCAGTCTTTTCCCGCACTCCATCTGCTGCTGCCGTGTTCTTCTGTTGCCATTGTTAGTGTTAGTCAAAAGACTTATAATGGATGTAAATAACATTCGTCCTTAAGTGTTGTCAACATCATAAGAAACACATTTTCGGAACCCAGTGGCACCTATGTGGGCTTCAAGCTGTAAATTCAAACAAAGGAAGGTAGATTGTAGTTTTACGTGACCGTGAATCGTGTGATTATGAGACACAGGACCTCCTTTTTAGGTGGATTCCGAACCACAGGACATGGCATTTCACTTCGAAAATCTCACATGCATTGACCGGGGATGAAACCCAGACCACCTCGGTGAGAGGCCAACAGCTTGACCGCTGCGCCACCACGGCCACCGTAAATTAGAACAGTAGAATTATGTAAGAGTGTTCTAAGATTGTTTAATTTACGATAAATATAGACATATTATTTTGATATGCAGTGCGGTACATCATTTATTGTTACATGTGAAATCGTGAGAAGTACTTCTTCATCAGGTCGTCCTTGGAAGGTCGAGGTATTGGAGCGATGTTCTTAGGCAGTGACAGATCCATTGCTTCAGCTTCAGGTGAAGCTCTACTACAGTCAGTTTGTGAGAGGTTAATTTTGTTCATTATTGCCTTCTTCCATCCATCGTTTGACGCTTCGTATTTCTGTTTTACCATCCAGGCTCCTGTTGATTTTGAGTACCGAGTTTTGGTACCGACTTTCAATTTATTGATGTTCCAATTATAGTCCAGTGCAGCAATCCTCGACCTGACCTTTAAGCCGCTGTACAAGAAATGAACTCTTTTAGGAGCGTATTTCAAACGAAGATTGTGATAACTTTCTAGGTTTCCGGTGTGAACGTAGTGTTTTATATGTTCCACATCTTTTAAGAAAGATTTATCTGTAATTATTTTCTTCAAGGCTTCATATGCACTTGAATTTCCATTAATCCACATTTTCTTTCTCTCTTCTTCCTCTGTTAATTTATCTTGCTCACAGGATTTTCAGGCTACTTCATTTCCTAACTCGCACTGTATTTCTAAACTACATACGTGACCATCTGATAACATATTTTCTATCACATCATTCTGTACATCGTGTACATCTTTATCATTATCACTTTTGCTTAATACTGTGTCAAGAAACTCCCTTCGTCTTTTAGTATCATACCTTTCCGTCCTGCTCTGCTCAGTTCCTGAAGAGGAACCCCACGGTGTACTTTGTGAAGCAGCTTGCGTATGAATTAGCATTCCTGCATGAGAAGTACATCCATCTGTCGGCGCCGGACACCTTATTGAAGGAACAGCTCCTGGCTTCAATTTTGGACCTTGTAGATTTTCCGTAGGCATCAACTTCATTTCCAAAAGTTGCGTTTCATCATAGTCTGTATTTTTAAAATGCATTGAACACACCGCTTACGGCGCAGTGACGTCACAGCTACTTGTGTTTCCTTCGTTTACCGGCCTGAGGAGCGGCATAGAGCAAAAGCAAATATATAGTTGAACATTGCCTGATACATACTTTGATTTTGAGGCAAGTTGACTTTTGTGTTTTGGTCTCCTTTAAAGATGGTATATTGGCTTTTACGGCCAATGAATTAAAACTCAGCAATTCTTCTAGGTTTGTGCTGTGTCTTGTGTGGGGTTTCGCCTAGGACACCAAGCTGGCTCATCAGGGGGCTCTTGGTGTCCTAGACGAAACCCCACACAAGACTCGGCACAAACCTAGAAGAATTGCTGAGTTTTGATTCACTGGCCGTAAGAGCCAGCAATATACCATCTTTTTGGAAGCCTTCATAGGGAGGTTATGGCTGCTTTAGCTTTCAGTTCTCGCAGTACAGAGGCACAGGTGCACTTCATAAAATGGGAGGTAGCGCGCAGTTCGCTACTCTTGTGGGGGTCCGGGCGGGGACACCAAGAGCACGCTGATGAGCCAGCTTGGTGTCCTAGGCGAAACCCCACACAAGACATGGCACAAACCTACTGTCGACCAAAATATTATGTGCACTCGAGTTTGAAGGTTGTTTGTGAAGTAACCAATAGACCTACATAAAATCCAATAACATCATGATTTTCGTCGTTCTATTTTACGTTAGTTCATGTAGGTTTGGAATTTTTAATTCATATTTTAATATTTTTTATCGCAGTTGGAACACAAAAAGTGCCCGTTTCTTAGCGTGTTTCAACCATGCGTCACATTTAAGAATTATTATCTCACAAATCCGTCATCAGATCGAATCCAAATTTTAACACAATATACAGTGGAATGTTGTATAACTGGTTTATTAATTTCAAAATTTTGTGTGTTCAAGAACGAAAGTGGTTATCATTTTTGTAAGGTAACTTTTTCTCGGCTCGGGGTCGTTGGAAAATGTAGTTCTTGGTTGCGTTGTATTCCTTATACATCAAAAGGTTATGCTGTTTGACTGTGAAATACGTAAATTAATTCACTTATTTTATATCAGTTTGTATTTGTACGGGGAATTAAGACATGGTTTACCAGTTGGCCACTTCGGTGAAAGCTGTACAACGTTGCCAAGATGGGCTCCATCACACGTCATGGCGCGCCTCGCTCGGAAGTGATGGGCTCCATATCAGCAACGCTGTACAGCATTTCCCGGAGTGGCTAACTGGTGAACCATGTCTTAATTTCCTGTACAAATACAAACCGATATAAAATAAGTGAATTAATTTACGTATTTCACAATTATACAGCATACCTTTTTGATGTATAAGGATTACAACGCAACCAAGAACTAAATTTTCCAACCACCCCGAGCCGAGAAAAAGTTACCTTACAAAAATGATAACTACTTTGTTTCTTGGACACACACAATTTTGAAATTAATAAACCAGTTATACAACATTCCAATGTATATTGTGTTAAAATTTGGATTCGATCTGATGACGGGTTTGTGAGGTAATAATTCTTAAATGTGACGCATGGTTGAAACACACTTAAAAACGGGCACTTTTTGTGTTCCAACTGCGATAAAAAATATTAAAATATAAATTAAAAATTCCAAACCTACATGAACTAACGTAAAATAGAACAACGGAAATGATGTTATTGGATTTTATGTAGGTCTATTGGTTACTTCACAAACAACCTTCAAACTCGAGTACACATAATATTTTGGTCGACAGTAGTTGAATTGCTGAGTACTAATGCTTAAGCTTGGCGTTGATGTACACTGATCTTTTGTTGTAGACATCTCCACTTCTATCTTGTTGATCCTAGCTATGTTTGCTTCTTTCTCAGAATTGTTTGGTACTATCCACTTGCCTAAGTACTTAAACTTTTCTGCCTGCTTGATTTTGCCCTCTTCCACAGTGAGCTCTCTGGGAGCTGGCTTAATATTAGTTATAAACTCTGTTTATTGAAAGGAGAGTGAAGGCCAGCTTTTGTTGCTTGAGTTCCAAGTTGGTAAAGTTCTTTTTCAGAATCGGAGAATATCGCCAGGTCGTCTGCAAAAGCTAGGCAGTCTATTATCAGATCAGTTTTCTTGTATCCTATTCCAATTCCATTGTCGACCTCTTCTTTGCACATCTCTTTGCACCATTCCCAAATAATTTTCACCAGAAAGCAGTTGAAGAGCAAAGGTGATAATCCGTCTCCCTGCCTAACGTCAGACTTGATTTCAAAGTCTTTTTATTTATTTATTATATTTTATTTTTTTAAATGTAATTTTGTCGCCTCCGTAGCGTAGCGGTCAGCATGGTTAGCTGCCGCCCCGCAGGTCCTGGGTTCGATTCCTGGCTCTGCCACGAAATTTGAAAAGTGGTATGAGGACTGGAATGGGGTCTACTCAGCCCCGGGTGGCTCAAATGAGTAGAGGGAGTTCGATTCACACCTCAGTCATCCTCAAAGTGGTTTTCCATGGTTTCCCACTTCGTCTTCGGGCAAATGCCGGGATGGTTCCTACTGTAAGGCCACGGCTGCCTCCTTCCCACTTTCTTGCCTAACCGTCCCACTCTTTCCATCCCTTCATCAGGCCTCCTGTTCGCTTTGCAGGTGAGGCCGCCTGGGTGTAGTGCTGGTCACACACCCCAGTTGTATCCCTGACTCAGAGTTTCAAGCTCCAGGACACTGCCCTCAGTGGCGGTAGAGGTGGGATCCCTCGCTTAGTCCGTGGGAGTAGCCAATCCTGGAGGGTAAAACGATAGCGGGGGGGAAAAAAAGCGAAAATGTAATTTATTACGATCTTGTGATGAATTCAGTACATTTGCATTGTCTTTTGGCACAGGCTAGAGTAAAATGTGGCTTTTCACCGATGTCTCAGTCTCATTCATGGCTGTTTATTTTATTTATCGTATGGTCACTCCTGGTGTCTTCCTATGAACTACTCCCAAGGCAATATAAAATTAGGTTTATTTGTATTTTTCAAATTTAACATGCAGCAAAAATGACAATCATTTTCAAAACAGTATAATTGAACTAATGAGCTGATGACCAAGATGTCCCTACACCCTAAACATTGATCAACAAGAACGTGAGCTATGTGCGTAGTGGCCACTACTCCGGGAAAACCTGGAAAACTCCTGGATTTAGGTAGATTTCATTAGAAAGCTAACTGTTGCAATGGGTACCATGTTTCGACTTCCGGAAAATTTCGACATATCTTCGCGTTTCACATCCCCCAGACCCCAAAACCACCGTCAGTTCAAAAGTTTATATATAATTTATGTATATATGTATGTATCTATATATATATATATATCTATCAGTTTCTTGTGGACACGATAACTGCCGTAATTTTGCACCAATCACTTTGAATTTTTTACATAATATGTATCCCTATAAAATCTCGGTCGAGTTCGTTAATGGGCATAATCGGTCGAAGGGGGGTGAAAATGGGGGGCTTTTTTCGAAAAAGTGAAATTTCGCTATAACTCTCTTAATACGTGAAATATAGAATCCATTCAAAGTTCATAATATGTGTCGGATAAGTGCCAAAAATGTATGTCAAATAAGTTTTTTGATAGCACCAACCATTGACCAAAGGGGTGGAAAAAAGTGGGTTTTTCGGGAAACATTAATCATATCTCTCTTAATAGGCACAATATCAAAACCGTACAAAATGGAAAATATTCCCCTAATAATTACCTAAAACTTTTGTCTGAAAGAATTTTTGATATGACCCACCATTACGCCAAGGGATGAGAAAAATGATTTCGGAATTTTAAAAAATGCCAAGTGCCATCAGAGGTTACCATAACAACGCTTTTAAATTGATAAGGGATGATCTATCAGAGGTTGCCAAGACAACGCCATTGACGAGATCACATTCATTTTTAGCCCACTTTTCACACTTTTCAAAAATGAGGAAAAAGTAGACTTATAAGATATTGTTTTAGATCCCTTATTTGGGGGTGGATCTAAAAGGGAGAGTTATTGTACTAATTTATAAGGTTGTGCCTAAAAAGGGTAGCTTCCCTTGGCAGGGCAAGCTGACCAGTGTAGAGTGTTGTGGTGTGCTAGGAACTAGGGGGCGTTCCTATGAATAATGTAGTAGTGTTTGAAGGGATGGGACCCAATGTAAAGGGTCGCTGTGCTAGTCGCTCAGCTGACTGCTTATTATGTAATGGAATCTGCTCGTATCAGCCGAGTGGCACGTGCTGCTTGCTGGCAGCCGGGCCGGCTCGAGAAACACAAAGGTACCTGAGTTAGCGCTATTAGACTGCCGTCTGTCACGTCTTTACGTGACGGGAATAAGGAAGGGCGTTGGGATGTAAAGAGGCGTATAAACAGTAATGCTAGTGTAGAGTGTGGACCAAGTGTTTTATTGGTCTGTAGTTCTGAGTATGAGTCCCTTGTAGGGAATGTAATTATGTTCACAATGTAGTACAAGTGTTGGGTTACAGGTTACAAAAGTAGGAACTCTGAACACGATTGACTGACTCACCTCGGTTGACACCAGCGTAGCCTCCGGCCGTCTCGATGAAGCACTGATAATGGAGAGATCCCTTGACCTCATTACGATGCCTTCTTATACTCTCTGGCGCTATGTTGTCAGCAATGTGTTGGCCCAGTTACTAGTATGTCGGTATGTGTAACCATTGTGCAAGGACTGAGCTGCTTCTTAGAGTGGCAAGCTGTCCCTGCTAAGTTTTATGGATGTTGGGCCGGCTTTCCAAGGGTTGCCATTTAGGGGATTTAGCCAGATGCCGAGGGGATGGACTCCAAGGGGTGCATACCCCTGGGAGGCTGTACAAGCGTCTTCCTTCATTTGTTCGCGTCCTCGCGAACGGGAACGGAACTGGAGGTTGGGGTGTTGACGTAGTGGTCCTTGAAACCCCCTCGTATCTCCTGGTGGTGTCGTATCGACGTGTGGGTGTGAGGTCAGCCCGTGTTCAGAGGGGAGGGTTATGGGATGTACAGATATATGTATACACTGATATTGACATTGTGAAAAAACAAACAAAAAAATTGACATTGCGAAAGATTTGATATCGAGAAAAAAAATAGCATTGGGGAAAAAAAATTGACATTTGAGAAAAATTTAACATTAAAAGAAATTCGACATGTAAAAAAAAAATTGCCCTTGCTGTTGCTGGCATATTGCTAGTTTCAAAAAAAAACATGGTTTCTGATGGTGATTCGTTACATAGTTGTGCAGGGAGGAAAAACCCAGGGCCGAACGGATGATTGCGTCGTCCGCCCTATCTTAGGGAAAAAGTGCTCCCTGCAATAAGAAAGGTAGAAGAAAATAGAAAAATGGGTGTTCCAGGGTATAATTTAAGGGAAATATTCAAAAGTATTTATTTGTTTGGGAAAAAACGGAACACCCTGACAAATGGGGAAGTTAGAAGAAGGAAAAATGAAAGAAAACAAATCACAGACATTGTGTACATGGAATCTTGATAAACAAACAAAAATATATAATGTTTAATGTACTATGTTGCGATTCTGACATGTAGGAATATTGTCGCTTTCCAGTGGAATAATTGTATGAAGTTTATCCTTAAAAATTATGAATTACAATGACCTTATGTCTAGTGGAATAATTGTATGAAGTTTATCCTTAAAAATTATGAATTACAGTGACCTTATGTCTAACTTAAGTGCGCTAATCCCTTATAATTCTAGTTTTTGTGAGGTACCTCGCGTGCACGCTACCCGTCTGTACGTACGCTTGCCGTCTCACGGCTGATCCTGTACAGCCACTCCTTGGTACGGTATAGTGGTCGTACCGCTTGCATGTATTCTTAATACTTAATCTGTGAAGCATCCTCTGTGGGTGAATGCTTTCACACTTGACAATGAGAGTCACTGCCACAAATCGGTTGCGCCCTCATTGTCGTAATCTGCGTCGCATTTTGACGCTTTATGTGTTTCTATTTAGTTGATCTGCCAGTAAGCCTGGTACCCCACAGGCACCAGTCCTGCTGTGCAGATTTTTTTTGGAGTGTGTAGCTGAAAAAGAAAAATGTGGTGAGTGTTTGAGAGTGTGTTGGGATTAGTGCAAGTTGACGTATATAAAATAAAAAAAAATAGTACACAATCATGGCATGCCGCAAATAATATGACACTGCTATATGGTAGTGAAATTCCTGTCACCAGTTTCCTGTATCTGGTGACGATGCCTGTGAAAAAATGGCGAGGTTTAGAAAAAAACATATTAGTATGACATATTCTCTATGTCGCTTCCTGTGTCACAGTTTTTACTGGCTGAAGCTCTTCTTTCTCTGAAAAAAAAATAGCATGATTAATGTTAATTTGCTGCATGACCGGGCTTACCCTATACGGTGCCGTAATGCCGTAAATAATATGTAGTTGGTCTTACCCCGGTAGCGGAATTGTGGTTACCGGGTGCCGATATATTCCACTTTGATTATGCCTATTGTACTATATTATATATTATCCTATATTATAGTGTATTGTCGGACTTACCCTGATGCCGGGTTTGGCGGTCATCAGGAGCCGACCGGCGTTACTTAATACTATCTATCTTAATTATGGTCTAATAATAAAAAAAATGCTATTTCTAAGCCGAGAGGGTTGCCTAAATCTATTGCCGAAATGTGCTGCGCCATACCTGGCAACAGCGGTGAATAAATTTGCTTAATCCTAGGTTGCGTGTCAAATGCAACCGTCTTACAACTAAATTTGGCCTAGGACGATCGCCTGGGGCAATTAAATCCCCAGGACACCACCCGCACGAGCCCCAGAAACACCGGTTGTCTCTAGGGTCGCTAGATTCCGTCCCCTTAATTCTAGGTGTCGACGTCTATTACTAGTACTAATCTATTCGCAGGCGGCTTACGGTGCCACTAAGCTAACCGTTTCGCCCGCTGTAACTTCCTTGTTCATGACCGTTTGCTGTTCCGATTTATCGTAGTTGAGCCGCCCACTTGGCTCCTGTGAGGTGCGCGCACTGCCCCTCTCTTAATGCCCTCTGGTTGCCCGATGCGTCGCCATTTATGTGGGCATTGGACATTGTGGTCCAATGGCATAATATCCTCCGGGAAGTGAGCGTCCGGGGAGTCCTCTTCGCCTGTGTCGGCCGCAATAGTAATGATTCATGTGTCCTCCGGGAAGGGAGCGTCCGGGGAATCCTCTTCGCCTTAATCGGCATTGCTGGGTTGGCCCACTGAACCCCTTTGAGTGCCCGCTATGCTACTCATTTAAGAACTCTGGCGACCCGTTGTCGTCCATCTACGTGGGCGCAGGACCGAATGAGCGCGTACATTCCATATATATATATTCATATTTCATTCTTCATTATTGATTACCGTCGTGGTCTTCACCTTCACCTCGCGGGGTAAGGACTTGTCGGATCTAGGATTGGTCCTGCTGAACCCTTGGATCCTGCTTCACTCCTGACGAATAGGAGTCTGACTCCCCGCCATGGAAGTCCTACTTACGTAAATTTAACTAACAGTCTAGTCATAATATGGGGTCGTCTCTAGGGATAGCTCCCGAGGCCGGCGGTGAGTGAGCTATTTCTCCCGCCATTCTCAGAAAGTCTCCCTGCAGGTCTTGGCTTCGACGACCGTGGCACATAGTGGGTGTAACCTTCTCCGACAAGGGGGATAAGCGACATGCACCCCTAGATCTCGATGTTTGCCCGCGCCAGGTCGCGAATGCTTTGACCTTACGTGGTTCGTCTATTTGGTCAGGTCAGTGATTTGGTGAGCCAACTGGGGTAAGGGTCCACATCGCCTTCCCCAGCTCTGCTCCAGTGTGGTCCCTCTGACCTTCGGCTTACACCGTTGTCAACAATCAGATCGTATCAGATTCCTTTGTAAGACGAAAAAAAATGTGTCGTAACCTGTGTAAATAGTTTAATCTCTGTGTAAAATGTAAAATATTTCCAGTGTTGCGGGGTTGTAGATCTTCTAAATACATGGGCTACTTCTGGCCTACCCTCGCTACGTCAGCTTTCCAGCAATAATGCTTTCTTTACCTTAATGGAGGTGTTAGTAGGGTCTGTAATGTCAGGTACCCTGTTATTAGGATTTGGGGGTAGTTATTTGTTGAGTGGGCTTAAAGTATGGTAGGAAGGGTTTGCGCACCTTTGGGTTCCACGTTAGTGGTGGCCTGAAACCGGTGATGCCACTGGGATGCTTCTATAGTGAGTGGAGTGGGGAGGCAATTCCCGGGATTGCAAAGATACGAAAATTCATGCAGGTTTGATATTAAAATCCCTGGTAAATGGATGGGATACTCATGCATGTGTCTGGATATGAAGTGTCTGCCTTCATGTACGGATAGGTGTAGGGTGGGGCGTAATACCAATATATTCCTTTCATGCGGGAGTGTTTAAGTACTAAAGAATGGTTAATATATATATATGGCCTCCTCTCTCATTTGGAGAGGCGCATTATGCTTCTTTAATGTTTGCTGAGCCACTCCTAATACTCGGGTGGTAGCATCGTGGCTCAAGGCGTAGCATGCCTGCTCTTTAGACGCATGAAGTCCATCAACCCCTTGTGTGTATTTTGTAATGTAGTGTAGCTGTTTTTGGTCGTGTAGATGTGTCTGCGTTGTTTATGTTGGGCGTGAGAAGGTTATGGGAAGGGGGTAAGGTGGTACGCTGGTAGCCTGTTCTCCTGTCATCCTCCCTTGGTCCATGTTGGCTTTCTATCCGCGCCTTGGGATAGTAGAGCTGCATGACCTAATCTGGTCGGTCATTTGCAGTGTAGATGTGGCCAGTGGTCGTAGTGCGACTGGTCATGTGCTAGTCATCTGTAATGACTCTTATGCCTTACGATCTATAAGAGAAGTTATTAGGGGGGAGATCTTGTCTGTGTTCGCTCCTAATTGTTGAGTGCGTGTGCGTGTGTGTGACTATGTACCGCTACACCACGCGGACGGTTGGTCTGTTGCAGGCCAAGTCGTAATATGTATCGCCTGTGTGGGCAGAAGGCGCCCGTGGCTTGCCAACGTCCCTGCGAACGTGCCCTATAGGCCCAAGATAAGTTCCGCTGTGTCACGTCTTGTCCATTGCCAAATGTTTTTGCAGTGTGTAAAAAAAAATGTATGGTGTTATAATTGTTATGTGTTTGTAATTTCACGGTCACTGGCGCTACGCAATAGTGTCTCGTCACCGCAGTATTGCAGTGTGAATAGTCTGCAGTCAGCAGTTGGTATGTGTAATGCCAGGCTGGGAAGTTACTGTTTGTCATCCGCTGGTATGTGCCTTTCTGCACGAATGCAAGTGTGGTCATTGTTTTGGATTCCTAGCGGCCTAATGTAGCAATTCGTCCTAGTTAGGTAATGACGTCGTGTGGCCATTGTTCCCTAAGACTTGTGTCTTGTGAAATTTTCCTATCTGTGTCTGTGAAATGTATCCTCTATGCCTGGTGTAATTCGAAATTTTATGTCTGGCTTTTGGTGGGAGGAAATGTAGTATTCCCTGTTCATGCATTTGTATGGGCCAATTTCAGTATGATTGGGCGCCTGAATAGCTGTTCTCCTTTGTGTCTAAATTTTTACTGGAACTCAGACCCGTGACCTTATGTCATTCTCTGTGTTTTATGTTTGCGTTGTGTTATAGGGCTTGGGGGTTTCCCAGTGTGGTTTTTGCTTGTGTTCCGTGTACCAAAAATACCATTGGATAGTTAGTTTTTGGTACGCGTGTGGTGTGTGGTCATGGGTTCGAATCCGGTTGTCTGTAAAGACTTGGTGTGATCATTTCCGTGCCGCATATAATATGGCACGTTCCCGTGGATGTGCAATGCGCATATGAAAGCATGCATACCTGTGTAGAGTTTGTATTTTTTTGATTTCCCCTTGTAGTGTAATTTTGGAAGATATAGGGTCTCTAAATCGGGCGTGAATGATGCCGTGCGCTCTGCTCCGAGAGCTGTTGTCTGTAAGCTTGCAGGTTATCACTGAGGCCTGCGTTGTTGCTGAGTATGGTGGTATCGGATTACAATGTCTTGCGCGCTCGCTTGTTACTTGTCCTGATAACGCTGTGTGTCCGGCACATGTGTTTTTAATCGCTTACTCTCTGTGACTGTGATTAGTGCTTTCCGCATTGTAAAAGAAAAGAGGGGAACTTGTAGTTTAACGTGACCGTATTTGGAGATCATGAGCCACGGGACTCCCGTTTTACGTGGAATCCA
Source organism: Meconema thalassinum (assembly GCA_946902985.2). Classification (NCBI taxonomy): domain Eukaryota; kingdom Metazoa; phylum Arthropoda; class Insecta; order Orthoptera; family Tettigoniidae; genus Meconema; species Meconema thalassinum. The sequence goes on from OX336388.2 coordinate 130,125,254, forward strand.
AACCACAGGCCATGGCATTTCACTTCGGAAATCTCATATGCATTGGCCGTACTGTAGAAGAACCTTCCATTGACTACATTTGTGTCCCCAAATTTTGCGTTAACTGTATCGTGGTTCAAGTATGTTCTTACAATGGTACGAAATGTCATTATGCCCGCGTGTCTCCGGGACAGTTCTGTGGGGTGTTAGGAACGTATCTGTCGTTGAGAAAAAGTCATGTTAGAGGCGTGTAATGTTTAACGTGTACCTATGTATTAAAAATATATATATGCTTAACTTGGCCACCTTTCTTTCATCGGGCCTAATGCCTGCGTCATAAAAAAAAATGAGCTATGCCCCGCTCTGGATTAAGAGAGCACTTTGAAAGAAAATAATAGCAGGTGGCGATAGTCTCTAAAAATTATGTCGTGAACACTATAAAAATGTTTAAAAAAAATGGTGCTTGGGACCTGAGTGTAGTATTTACCATTTTGGTAACGTGAGTACTACCGTAATCTGGTTACGTCTCAGGGGAATCTACCGACACTGTCTAGTACACATTAGGAAGGCCATTGCAAGACGTAATTGATACACTTGTATCCACGTCACGAGCAAAGCCAGTGCACTGTGGGAGTCAAACCTGCCCTTCAAAGTAATTGTAACTCAACAAGATGACAGTGTCTCGTCCCGGTGTGCAATTGGGCTTTTCAATTGGTTAAAGCACACCTCACCAAATTTTTGAAACTAGTTTGAGATTCTTAATTCTTGCCACTCTTACGGCTTTCGCCCGCAACAAGAGAATCTACCAAACTGTGGAACCATAACATAGAACGTTTAGTCATTTCTACCTAGAAAGACTCACTGAAGCTTTATGCTGTGATTTTATGCTTAAGCTGTGTTCAAAATATCTCTTTTTGGCCTGAAGCCTGCTTGGCTTCCACTTGGCTTGCATATTAGAGACTTTACGTTATGGTGTTAACCACTTCGCCCAATGACCATTGATGGCCTGAGAGAAAAATGCCATGGTTTCGAAAGAAAAAAAAACAAGAAGGGTTTAGAATTATTCCTTCTAATTTGGCTATGTTTCACTGTATATACATAAAATAAGAGAGAGAGAAAAAAAATGCAATTTTATGTTTATTATGTACTTGTTGGACTATTTTCTTATCGCCCCCGTGTAAGAGAACTTATGTATCCTATAATGTTGGTGCAAGTGATGTTAGTTTATTTCTGTGGCCCTGGTGGAAGTCGTTATCTTCTTTCGAGCTTCAGTGGGCAGAAAGGTGAAGGGTTTTGCCCTGTTATTAGATTATAGGCCTCTGAAATCCACTGGGGTGTTCCTTTGCTACCTTCCGGCGGAATTTCTAGCAAAGTAAGCTTTGGCCTACTTCCACCGTAGCGCGTGTCTATAGGTTTGAGTGAACCTGTATTCGAGGGCCTAATTGTGCTTGACGCTGCCCTAGTAGATTTTACGGGAGTGTGTATGTTTTGGACTGCTTGGTTTTGTGGGGTGGCTAATAACACTTTCCCTAATCCCCGTGTACTGTGTGGTAATGCCCGGTCAAAATGTTCGTGCGTATATCGTGCATCCTGAGGGACTAATACCGGTGTTCGCCTTCGTTCTGGCAAATTTGCCCTTTGAACTGGCGGTAAAGGTCGCTTAATGGCTTGTGTCTGGCCTAGCAATGTGGTGGCTTGTAGTCTGACCGCTTTTCGGCCTGTGACCACGGCAGACTCCTGCCATTGCGCTAGCCTATCTGCGTGGGTGTATGCAGGCTTTATGTGTAGTGGGACGGGTTCTATGTCGTCTGCCCATGACGTGGTTACGTCCCGTTGTCCCTCTGTTATGCTATGTGTGTTTAATGGCCCTGGCTTCAACTCCCTCTCGTCCCTTTGTTTCGAGGGGATTGTTCTAGGCTCTGCCCCTCGGTTTGGCAAAATTGCCTTCCGATCCGGAGCTGAAGGACGTGTGTCTGTGTTAGTTTTATTCTGCAGTAAGTTGGAGCCTAACCTGGCCGTCTTCTTGACTGTGGCCACGGCGAACTCCTTCCATTGTGTGGCAGTACGTGGCGAGAGGGACATCCTCGCAAATTGTCGAGTCAGCGTATCCACGCTTATGTCCTCTCTCGGGTGGGCTGATGGCCCTACCATGAACTCAAAAATGGCCTTATTGGCTTGTAGCTCACGGTATTTGTCCCAAATTTGGGTGTACTGCCTTATTGAGGCATATGGCCCGTTTGCAAATTACTGTATTAATGTTTCTGTGCTCTGTATAGTTTTGTGGCCGCTAGTTGGAGAAGCGCTTGGACGCGAATTAGCTCCCTGTATTGGGCGTGTAAACCTGTGTAGTGCACCCTCATTCTCTCGAGGGTTGCATTATCTATTACGGGACCATATGTGGTGATTAATTGTTGGTGTATTTTGTTTCTTCGGACATGGATTCTATTGAGGTGTTCATGTATGTTCCTCAAGTGTTTGTGTGCGCATCTTAATTGCGTTGTCCTGCCCTCTGAACAATAATGTTAATAATATTGGCGTACCTCTATTGCCTCTATGGCTTGCAATCTCTGCATGAGGTGCCATTCTGACTGAAGTGTATGGGACTACAATAAGAATACTAAAAAAAATCTGTGCGTGTTTGACAGTGTATTCCTATATTTCTCTGATTCTGTATGGGGCTAGGGGGTTGGTTTATTAAGAATTTCCCCTGTTTAGCTAGTTTGGGGCACACAAAAAAAAATGGTGCTTTTTGTCTGGGGGAAAAATTTTCTCACTATTTGCTTGGCTTTTTGCGGTACGGAAGGGGTCGTTTCTCCTACGAGGGCTCGTTGGTTGAGTCCCGTTCTCTATGCGTAGGACCGCGCCTCCACCAGTGTTTTAGATCCCTTATTTGGGGGTGGATCTAAAAGGGAGAGTTATTGTACTAATTTATAAGGTTGTGCCTAAAAAGGGTAGCTTCCCTTGGCAGGGCAAGCTGACCAGTGTAGTGTGTTGTGGTGTGCTAGGAACTAGGGGGCGTTCCTATGAATAATGTAGTAGTGTTTGAAGGGATGGGACCCAATGTAAAGGGTCGCTGTGCTAGTCGCTCAGCTGACTGCTTATTATGTAATGGAATCTGCTCGTATCAGCCGAGTGGCACGTGCTGCTTGCTGGCAGCCGGGCCGGCTCGAGAAACACAAAGGTACCTGAGTTAGCGCTATTAGACTGCCGTCTGTCACGTCTTTACGTGACGGGAATAAGGAAGGGCGTTGGGATGTAAAGAGGCGTATAAACAGTAATGCTAGTGTAGAGTGTGGACCAAGTGTTTTATTGGTCTGTAGTTCTGAGTATGAGTCCCTTGTAGGGAATGTAATTATGTTCACAATGTAGTACAAGTGTTGGGTTACAGGTTACAAAAGTAGGAACTCTGAACACGATTGACTGACTCACCTCGGTTGACACCAGCGTAGCCTCCGGCCGTCTCGATGAAGCACTGATAATGGAGAGATCCCTTGACCTCATTACGATGCCTTCTTATACTCTCTGGCGCTATGTTGTCAGCAATGTGTTGGCCCAGTTACTAGTATGTCGGTATGTGTAACCATTGTGCAAGGACTGAGCTGCTTCTTAGAGTGGCAAGCTGTCCCTGCTAAGTTTTATGGATGTTGGGCCGGCTTTCCAAGGGTTGCCATTTAGGGGATTTAGCCAGATGCCGAGGGGATGGACTCCAAGGGGTGCATACCCCTGGGAGGCTGTACAATATATCCGGGAAAATGTGTCTGTCCTTCTGTCTGTCTGTCTGTCTGTCTGTCCTTCTGTCTGTCTGTCTGGCTGTGTGTGTGTGTGTGTGTGTGTGTGTCTGTCCTATCAACTCCTAAACGGCTGCAGCAATCGAAACCAAATTTAGTATGAGTAAAGATGTATACCGGAATATCTCAGGCCCATATTTGAAAAAGATGCCAGTGCTACCAACTGCTAAAAAACGCACTAGAAATTTGAGCTCCATGTTGGATATCTTGGAAGGTATACATGGGAGCTATTCTAAAATTGGCACACATGTAGATAATACAATTTCAGTTTAATTTCCTGGTGGCCATACATGACAGCATTGCCAAAATAATTTTAAGCCTTCTGATAAGTCCAATTTTTAAATGCATATAACTTCTACACTATCAATTGGATTTCAACCAAATTTTGTATGTAATATGTGTACATAAACATATATGACTGATTGTATTCTTAAGAGCCACCAGGGCTGCCAACTGTTAATAATTGCTCTCTATTTTGTATCCAAATATATCAGAAAGTATGCAAGCCGACAGCTTTAAACTATGCACACGTAAATTACCCGACATTTTACATTAATTTGGAGTAACTTATATACGTCAGTTCTACCAACATGATTCTAAGCCTGCTGATAGGACCAATTTTTAAATACATGTAACTTCTATACCAACAAATGGATTTCATCCAAAATTGGCACAAAAATATATAATATTTCAGATTATTTCTGACCAGCACTCGCATGACATTGTTGCCAACATGCTTTTACGTGTACTAATAGATCCAATGTCTAAATCCATGTAACGTCCTTTGGACTTCAACCACATTTTGTATTCTGTACCTTAGGAGATGGAAGTATGAATATATTCAGTCACCAGAGCTGCCAACTGTATTGCTCTATTAGGCTACATTATGCCTAGTATACCTTATTTCGAACTAATTAAGACATTTCGATATTACCCACTTAATTTCGTCATTATTCTAGATAGGTTCATATACTGTAGATTAATCTATGGCATGAATCTTAATTTTAAGAAAAGTAGGTTCTTTAGTTCGTCACGGAACTTCTTGTTCCATCTGACTATGAGGGAAGCGGCTAACTGGTAGCATGCTGAACTTCTATGCCCAAGGTGCTGGTTCAAAGCCGTACAAAGTCGCCGGATTTTCTAAGAGCGCTAAAAATCAGTCAGCATGCTTTCCTTCGGAGGGGAAGTTACAACGTTCGTTGCAAGTTGCCGGTTGCAGTGGCATCTAGCAGCCAAGTTCACAGCTAGGTGTCGTTGACGTTAGTATTTGGTACAAAATTAGGTACTACTACTTAAAATTGACCGTCTGCAGACCTTACCTGAATTACAGACTAATACAGTCATCACAAATAACACACACTCAATGTACACGGGGTTACATGACCACCTTGTCGCAGCCCCTAAACTGAGGAACCAACCAACATCTCTGCGGGAGATAAAATTTTGCGTGAAGAAGTGACAGACTGTTAGATAGTTACACATTAGTTCCAAACCTTGCATAAGGACAGTGTGATCTCAAGTATAAAAATTAACCCCAAATGACAAGAAGGTTACCATCCCCATAAGACAGTAAAATGTTAAAAGTATGCATAGAAAGACGAAAAAATGTTAACTAACCTCCAATTGTAAAATACTTTCTCGCAATAAATGAGGACTGATCCTCCTACGAAAACCTGCATATTTTGCCTATTATAGCCTATCCCCTAGTTTGCCCGGTGAAATCTACCTCCGCCTTCCGGCGTGCCGAGAGGAATTTTTTATTAGGTCTGGAAAACTCCTGGAAAATGACAAAAAAATGGAAAATAGCCACTGCTAATTTATCATGATTATAAATATCTTTCCATCTTAAATCATACTCCCGCTGCGGTTTTAGGTGAGCACTCTATCGTTAATGAAATAAATTTCCTCAGGCTACCTGTTTCTGTGTGGGAGAACACGCGATAGTATTTTTGTAAAACATATTGAGTATAGATAACTTCACCGCAATAAAGTTGCAGGCGGCATTCTTTTCTCTTTTTGTTAAGCGGATATTTGAGTCACAAAGGCTTTTTAAAAACAACAATTAAATCCATTTGTGTGTAGGCTTGCGTATCGATAACGCAATCACCACTAATTTTTGTCAACATGTGTATAAGTAAACCAAACACAACTGCTTTATTTTGGTCTTGAAGTAGGCAACCGATAAAGCCCCCCCCCGGGACTTGCGCTTATTTTTAAGTCTGGAAAAATGAATTACTCCTGGAAAATTCCTGGAAAACTCCTGGAAAATCCTTGACCGATTTGAGTGGCCACCAAATATGTGATTGTGCTGTACCAAAATAGGTGGATTTTCCCCCTTATTTTTTACAGTTTGTTCAAACTAATGAAAATTGTCACGCGAGGACTGGCGCCATGGGTAAATCTGACCCGACCGTAAATATTATAGAAATAACTGAGTGTTTTAAAAAGCTATGGACATGTTTCTTTTGCAGGGTGAAGTTCAAGGCTAGGAAATAAGGTACAGTAAGAGACAGAAAATGAGGGCTGACCGGAACGAAAATATAGAGCATTTTCTAAGCCTCGGGTCAATAATACTCAAGCGCCAGTCCTCGCGGGTTAATGAACATCTTGTATGTTTGAGTAGGTCAGTTACCTCGTTAATGATTATGTGTTTGTAGATAGGAACATATGTTATGGATCAAAGTATCATTTGTCTGCTGGATCTTATCACAGGTTCATAGTCCAAGTTCAAGGACTGCGGATTACTAGAACACGAGTACTGAATGCCTATTATATGATAAAACATTCCTCACACTCTTATCATTAAACTAGCTATAATTATCCATGTTGAGAGGCCCCCCAGGGGCTCACACCTAGTGGGACGTGGGTTGGCGACCACGGGACCCCAGCTGAGTCCGGCATTGCTTCCACTTACTTGTGCCGGACTCCTCTCCATCTTCTTTCCTGTCGACCTCCCTTGGTCAACGCTTGTTCTTTTCCGACCCCGACGGTATTAGGGTATCCGAGGCCTAGGGAGTCTTTCACTTTCCCGCCTTAATTGGCCCTTGTCTCATCTTTCCTGATCCCTCCTTCTTCGAGGGGTCAGACCTCTTGTTTTCTTTTCATTATATTTCCTTTTCCCTGTAAGATTCCCGCACTGTGTGTTTTTATCATCTCCACTCCATTTTGTGGGTGTTTTCAATCTCCGTTGCATTTTGTAAGTATTTTCGATCTAAATTGCATTTTGTGAGCGTTTTTCAACCTCAATTGCATTTTGTAAGGATTGACAATCTAAATTGCTTTTTAGTAAGTCTTTCACTATAGGGGGCGGACCTTTTGTGAGTATTTTGAATTTCAATTGCATTTTGTATTTTCAACCTAAACCGCTTTTTTTTTGCAAGTAGGCCTAGTTAATTCTCAATTGCATTTTTGGGTATTTTTAATTTAAATTACATTTTGTACGTATCTTCAATCTCATTTGCATTTTGTATTTCAACTGTACGTTGCATTTTGTACGTATTTTTAACTTTACCTACATTTTGTGCGTATTTTTCAATCTATTCTTTTTGTGAGTATTTTCGTTCGAAATTCCCTTTTGTAAGTATTACCGCTCTCCATTTTGTGAGTAGTTTCAATCTGAGTTCCTTTTTGTAAGTATTTTCCTACTCACTTAATTTCCGTTCTGGTTACCACTTCATTGACATTTTCGCTATCACACAGACCATTAGGGGCCGATAACCTGGATGTTAGGCCCCTTAAAACAACAATTATCATCATCATCATCATCATCATCCATGTTGAGAGGTTCGCAGAGTAGGATAACAAAAATATAAATTTTAACTCACGAGGACTGTCGCATGGGTATATTCGACCCGAAGCTTAAATAATGCTCTATATTTTCTTTTTGGTCAGCCCTTATTTCCTGTCGCTTACAATACCTTCCTTCCTGGCCTTGAACTTCACCCTGCAAAAGAAACATGTCCATAGCTTTTTGAACACTCAAGTTATTTCTATATTACTTATGGTTGGGTCAGCTTGCCACGGTGGGTGAGTGCATAACGTGTCGGTCTACTAACCCCAAGATTGCAGGTTCGCTCCTGGCCGTGGTAAGTGATAATTTTTTTTTGAAAGGCGGCAAAAATACGACACGCATGGCATAGGATGTTGATAACAAATTCACAAAGAAATTTGATACAATGGTCCGGCTAGCTCAAAACAGTTGCCAGCGTTTCGCCCCAGTGTACCAATGGGCTCTTCAGTTGGCTATGGTACACCTCACCAAGACGCTTGGCTAGTACATACTGTGAAGGCCGCTGCAAGGCACAAATGTTGCCACGAGCAGCGCCAATGTACTATGGAAGTCATATCTTCCTTTCAAAAATAATGTTAGCTTACCTTGCTAATCCATATTGGAAATATCTGTTCCCGTAGGAAACAGGATGGAAAATTGTCCGATTGAGCTATGTACATAACAAATTCACAAAGAAATTTGATACAATGGTCCGGCTAGCTCAAAACAGTTGCCAGCGTTTCGCCCCAGTGTACCAATGGGCTCTTCACAAAGAAATTTGATACAATGGTCCGGCTAGCTCAAAACAGTTGCCAGCGTTTCGCCCCAGTGTACCAATGGGCTCTTCAGTTGGCTATGGTACACCTCACCAAGACGCTTGGCTAGTACATACTGTGAAGGCCGCTGCAAGGCACAAATGTTGCCACGAGCAGCGCCAATGTACTATGGAAGTCATATCTTCCTTTCAAAAATAATGTTAGCTTACCTTGCTAATCCATATTGGAAATATCTGTTCCCGTAGGAAACAGGATGGAAAATTGTCCGATTGAGCTACGGGAACAGATATTTCCAATAGGATGTTGACATGTCAAAGAACCCATTTGAATTCAGTAGGCCGAGTTCATAATGGAAAAATTAATCTCGGGAGTTTCCGCCAACACAAAGTTCCTCATTTCTCTACTAGAAAGCGCTATAGTGTTCAAGGAGCTTAGATATCTTACCTCCTTGACTTTCATAGTGATTCAAGGAACAACGAAATTCGACATGCAAGCTTCTGGGTGTCAAATTACATAGCTTGCACCCGGCACCCGAGGCCATACGATATTATATTATTATTATTATTATTATGGTTGGGTCAGATTTACCCATGGCACCAGTCCTCTTGTGACAATTTTCGGTTTTACGTTATTACCTATTTAAGATTTGATTGCCGGTGAGCATGGCTGCGCCACCGTGTGTTGATTATTGTAGCAGGAACCCCGCGGGTTAAAGAGAAGGACACAGTAATGACAGAGTGCAGTCTGCACATAAGTCAAGCAGCATTGTCTTAGAAGCGCGGATAAGTATCACAGGAGCTCATGTCACCACGGACAGCTACTGGAGCTGGGTCATATCCTACTCGCGCAACTGTACCTGTCAACGAAGCAGAGTGACGTGTGACACAAGTAAACAGAGAATAGTTCCCATCTCGACCGCCGGCAATCAATTCGTGAAACGTTAATAGTCGGGACAATCAGAAGAAAATAAGGGGGCAAAACCAAATATTTTCATGCAGAACAATCACATGGCTCACGTTCTTGTTGATCCATGTTTAGGGTGTAGGGACACCTTGGTCATCAGCTCGTTTGTTCAAAATGATCGAGATGACTGCTTTAGACTTGGGAATATTCAATGCCATTTTTTGGTCCGTATTGACAAATTATGATTTAATTTATTGAACAACCTTCGTCAAATCAATACAAAGTTATGCGTTATGACTCCCTAAGTGTGGTACATGTTTCAAACCATAGGATAGCGGTCCTTCATCAGCCACATCATGACATAATTAAATAACATTACACAGTCAGGAAGGTCCACAGTGGATTTGATTATTGCTGTAAGGCAGTTACAAGAACAGCACTATGAGTATGGAACAGATCTACTGATGGCCTTCCTGGACATTGAGAAAGCATATGACAGTGTATGCAGAAGCAAAGTATGGAAGTCCCTGGAGGATAGAGGAGTAGAGAAATGGACTATAAAGAGAATAAAGGAGATGTACAAGGGAAGCGTGAGCTGTGTGAAAGTGGGAGGAGAGAGATCAGACTGGTTGGAACAGAGAAACTGCCTGAAACAAGGAAGTGCACTGTCACCATTACTTTTCATTGTGGTGATGGATGACATAATGACTTGAGTGGCACAAGTAATTGGGGAAGGAAAGATGAAAGCAATGATGTTTGCAGATGATTTGATGATTTGGGGAAACGAGGAGGAGGTACAGGAACAGTTGGACGTGTGGGAAGGAATAATACAAGGATATGGGATGAAATTTAGCATAAATAAGAGTGAGATGGTGATCACAACAAGGAAGAAGGAAAGAACCACAACGGGAATAACAATTGGTGGGGAACAGCTGAAGAAAGTGGAGAGTTTCTAGTATCTTGGAAGCCTGATACAAGATAATGGAAGAAACGATAGAGAAATAAATGAGCGGGGAAGGCAGGCAGAAGCATTTCGGAGGAGTGTGAGAAGCATGTTATGGAGCAAGGATGTCCCTCAGAACAGCAAAAAGATCATATATCGGACGTACTATGTCCCTATCCTGACGTATGCCTCGGAGACCTGGGTTATGAAAGGAAGGGAGAAGAGCAAAATACAGGCCAGTGAGATGAGGTTCTTGAGAAGCAGTATTGGAGCTACAAAGATGGACAGAATAAGAAATGAGAGGACCAGAGAATTAATGAAGGAGGAACCATTACAGGATGGTATAGAGAAATCTAGACTTAGATGGTATGGACATGTAAAACGAATGGAGGAGAAGAGGATACCCAGGAGGGTACACGAGACGAAGTGGGAAGGAAAGAGACCGAGAGACAGGTGGCTGAAGGGGGTGGAAGAAAGCGTGAGGAAGAGAGAAGACTGGACAAGGGTGGAGGCTGAGAGATGGTGGGAAGACAGAAGACGTTGGAGAGGCTTGTGTTCCAAACAGACCCTGCCAGTGGCTGGAAACTGTGCATGATGATGATGATGATGACACAGTCACTCATAAAAACACATTAAAAATTCTGATCAACTTAAACACATTGAACATTTAATTATTTTTTTAAGGCAATATAGTCCATTATCTTCTTGTCCAAACATTCTTCAGTTGTTCGGACTTATTGTCCTATCCTTTCATTTCAACTGTCCTTTCTTGGCGAGGTTAAGTTGGGAAGTTGTTCATTATATACCAAAGTGGTAGACTACCTTGCTTATATAAGGACAAAAAATCAAGAAAATATTCCCAATGAACGGCCTAAAATGAACAGAAAACTACGCATAAATTTAATTTTATAATTGAAAATTAAGAGAATGAGTAAATAACTTTAAACTGACTTACTCAAAAATGAATCTTGGACTATTCCAGACTGCTTTACCGCCACTATCAAGGCCAATGATACTGTTACAAAAATTCTTGTCGTTTCTCTGCATTTTAAATTTTAAAAATATAAATAAACCTCATTTTATATTGGGAATTGTTCATAAGAAGACACCAGGTGTAAAAATTAGTTCTTTAAAATCCGTACGACTACAACAAAAAGGGAGTGACACACTATGGGGCAAAATGACCCGGTGCTAGTCTTCGTGTTATATTTCTTCACGCCAGTTCTCAAGGGTTAACTAATCCAACCTCAACGATAATGACTTCTTCTTTTCTTCTGGGGTGTGGTGGCACAGTGGTTGGCTTCTCACCATGGCAGACCTGGTTCGATTCCCGGTCAATGCATGTGAGATTTTTAAAGTGAAATGCCCTGTCCTGTGGTTTGGATTCCACGAGGTCCCTGTGGCTCGTAAATGCGAGATTAATGGTCACGTAAAACTACAAACTTCATTTCTTCTTCTTCTCCTCCTCCTCCTTCCCCTTCTTCTTCTGAATTTGGCCAACTATGAACTGCAAGAAACTTAAGGCTTCTTGGCCTTTTTCCTCTTCTCTTCCCAGAAACCTCTTCATTCTTTCGCTTCTCATCCTTCTCCCCTCCTTGGAAATGATCCTTCCAGGTTTCTTATGTAGTGGTTTCTCTTCAAACGATTTGAAATCGTGTACAGTACTCTTCTTCTGAACTCACTTCTGTCATGAATTATCTCTGAAGTAATTCCTACTTCTGCTGCATCCCTCTTGATCTCATCTACCCACTTAGAGGTGGACTTCAATCCCATGATGTATCGGAAGATCTTTTTGGTCAATCGGTTTTCGTCCATTATTACCAAGTGGGCATATTGACTTTAATAAGATAGGAATCGCTTATTTATGTGCTTGGCTCCACTATCATAGTTTGACAATGAAAATTTCTAGTAAGAAAACACAATCGATCTGCTTAATCAATTAAATTGTTTAAGAAAGGCGGTACATGTTTTAGACCATCTTCCCTCCCATCTCAGCGAATACAATTGATGTTTGATTCTTCAGTTTTTAGACTCCCTCCATGCCTCCATGTGCTGAGCTAATCATTTCATCTCTGCATATCTATAACACCTTACATCCGAGGCAGTTTAGCATATTCTAACCTTGGTCTACTCCTACAGTTCTTGTCCTCAACCCTTCCTTCCATAACTAAGTTTGCTATTCCTGGGTGTCCTAGTATGTGTCCTACCAACCTATCTCTTCTCTTCATTAGCAGTCGCCGCAATCATCTCTCCTCTCCCACTCGTCTTAATACCTCTTCATTTATTACTTATCTACCCATCATTCTCCTGTAACACCACATTTCAAATGCTTCATAAGACTTTGACTTTTGACATCATTTATATTACTTTAGACATTAAAAATTTTTCAATCTCTCTTTATAGTGCACCACCCAAGATTCAATTTTAAGGGAATTTTTAGTGCTACGCCAAACAGTTATCGGGGGGCGTGGTGGTGCAGTGGTCGAACTGTTGGCCTCTCACCAAGGTGGACCGGGTTCGATTCCCAGTCAATGCATGTGGGATTTTCGAAGTGAAATGCCATGTCCTGTGGTTCGGATTCGACGTAAAAAGGATGTCCCGTGGCTCATGATTGCATGATTAACGGTCACGTACAACTAAATGCTTCCTTCAAACTATTATCTTGTATCGTTCTCTGTCATATCGGCTGATGAAGGGGCCAAAACTATTAATTACGCCTCGAAACACAGTGATCATATTTAATAAAAGTATTGATCAGGCGGAACCTTTAACCTGTTTATACTAATTAGTTTATCAATACGGAACCAGAATGAACCTTTTAAGTTCTAAAATTACATTTAAATGTCAAAAAAATCAAGTGGATGGTTGTTAGTAGAAACAAAGATGAAATTCAGGGCATTCTTACACTTGGTAATGAAAGAATTGAAAGGGTTTCATCATATAAATATTTAGGATGTCAAATCAATGATAACTGGGACTTAAGTCAAGAAATTCTCTGTAGAATTGAGCAGGCCAGAAGTTCTTTCATGAAAATGAGAAGTTTTGACAAGCCGTGATTTAAGTCTGTCATTACGCACCCGACTGCTTCGATGCTACGTTTTTAGTGTCCTGCTCTATGGAGTTGAATTATGGACACTTACCGAGGTTTTAACTAAGAAACCGATAGCATTTGAAATGTGGACATATCGCAGGATTTTAAGGATGTCATGGAGAGCTAAAGTCACAAATGTGGAAGTACTGCAGCGCATGAACAAAGACTCGGAAATTCTCAGTATCATCAAAAGGAGAAAACTAGAATACTTTGGTCATTTCATGCGCATCAACAAATACCACCTCTTGCAATTAATTATCCAAGGGAAGATTGATGGCATTAGGGGTCCAGGATACAGACGAATATCCTGGCTAAAGAACTTCAGACAGTGGTTTGGACTTAATACAGTGTCACTGTTTTGAACAGCTATGGACAAACAGCAGATCATGCTACTGATCGCCAATGTTCTTGGGAGGACGAGGCACTTGAAGAAAAAATGCTTTTCTTGCCTGGCCCAACCTACTTTTTATATCCTCTTTGCTTCGTCCATATCTGGTTATTTTGCTTCCTAAGTAACAGAAGTCTCCTACTTCCTTTAGCTTTTCACCTGCCAATTCGAGGTCCATGGGGTTTGATTTCTTTCGGCTGCATTCCATTATTCTTGTTTTACAATTGAAGAGCTCGTTTCCAAAACTCACTAAGTCAGTTTTGGACGAAATTGAGAAATCCGTTGGATCTTGAACGTAATGTGTAGACCTATGTATGTTACTAATATTTTTTTCCAGAACTCACTATGTCATCATAGGATATTGTATTCTTTTCCAAAACTGGACTAAGTCAGGCCATGATGTCTTCCAAACTCTGCTAAGTCTAATGCGTATGCATATGAGCAAGCTCCTGTTTCCCACCAGGCCGTGATGTCTTCCAAACTCGGCTAAGTCTAAGTGACTTAGTTTACTTTTGGAAAATTGCCATTTTAACCTTAATAACTTCAAAATAGGGTTTTGGTTCATTATTATTGTTCATCATATTAATTTGAAACACGTCTCTTTATTTGATAATGAAGTAATATTGCCAAAGTAGGCTCCGATTCAAATAATGTCTGTCCTGAAAAATCATAATTTTTGACTTAGTGAGTTTTGGAAAAGAGCTCTTCAATTAGGTTGTTCCCTCTCCAGGGGCTCATGACCAGTCGGGCATGGGTTGGAGACCACAATAGGCTTGGCATTGCTTCCACTTACTTGTGCCAAGCTCATCTCTTTCATCTTTCCGACCTCCCTTGGTATTAGGGTGTCTTTCACATTTTCCCACCTTAATTGGCTCTTGTCTCATCTTTGTTTGGAGGGGTCAGCCCTCTTCTTTTGTGTTCATGGTGGTTTTAGAGGTATACAACAATATTGGCAAATTAAATGAATTTGAAATATTTTCCTTAGCCCGGTGAAATCTACCTCCACTTCCCGGGGTGCCGAGAGGGATTTTCTTTAAGAAGAAGAGTTTGAGACGCACGTGTACTGGATAACACATCCCATTTCATTGTGAAAGTGGGCACCCAAAACTTTGGCTGGTCTAATTCTGTCCATAATATCCGAGGTCCACTAAATTGAGGGTGTACATGCCTCCTTATGTGTGCTATTTTTTAACATAGCAGGTTTTCTAAATTTAATTTAGTTTAATTTTGTCAGATGGAAATATTCATGAAAATGCTGCCATGTCGAAAGAAATTGATATTGTAATTTTCAGTTGGTCAACAGAAAATAATTCCAATTACTGGATTATGTGAAAAAATAACCTAAATAAATTACATTTGATTAAGATATACATATATGCAGGGTCTCCCAGCTAAAGAGGGACCGTCAGGCGGCGTTTTCACTCTCCGCTATGACAGCTGCCCCAGTCGAGTTTATGTCGCGGCCTCGGCCGGTCTTGTATCGCTCATATACAGTGAGTTCCTCTCATGAGTTGGCCGGCCAGCGCACCAAGCTTATCTGCCTCCCGTTGACTGATCCGTGCTTAGAACGTGTTGATCTGTCGCTCCAACTGCTCTCGAGTTATGAAGTGTTACTTTGAGGTATAATTCTCATAATGCCTCCACATGTGTACACTGTAGAGGAAAGGGTATTTATGTAAGATAATTATGTGAAAACAGAGTCTAGTTAGTTAGTTGTTTTTGTTTTAAGGGGCTGAACTACGAGGTCATCTGCCCCTAAAACGATGTCGAAACTGAAGCCATACAAGAATAATGTTGTACACGAACTGCATCCACGTGATCATGATAAGTGGGTACGGTTTTGTAATTGGATATTGTGAAATGTTCATGATGAAATAATTGATCCACGCTTAATATTTTACTCGGACGAAGCTTGGTTCCATTTACACAGGTATGTTTCGATGCAGAATAACAGATATTGGAGTACAGAAAACTCCCATGGCATATACGAAATTCCACTACATGACGAACGGGTGGGAGTATGGTGTGCAGTGAATGAATACAGAATTATAGGACCTATATTTTTTCAGGACACAATTAATGCACAGAGATACAGGGATAATACGAGGTACGTCCAGAAAGTAAGTTCCGTTTGGTAATAACATTAAATTGTGTACAGATACAGAAAAATTATTTATTGCACAAAATTCTTCTACTTTTCCACATAACTGCCGAAATGTTGCAGGCATTTGTCGTAGCGTGGCACGAGTTTTTGTATACCTTCTTCATAGACGTTTGCCGCCTGTGTCTTCAACTAGTTGTACGTTCCGCTGCAGCGGTTACAGAAGAACTGGTTCACGCGATTGACGACAAGATCCGGGAAAAACGCAGGTTTACAATTAGTGCTCTCGCTATGGAATTTCCCCAAATCTCACGATCACTAATTCGTGAAATTGTTACCGAAAAACTGAACTTTCGTAAACTTTGCCGACATTGGGTACCAAAGATTCTTACAGAGCAACACAAAACAAAACGGATGGGTAGTGCACTTCAGTTTTTGACCTGATACAATGAAGGCGGCGAAGAATTTCTGACACAGATAGTCACAGGAGATGAAAGTTGGGTTTCTTACGACACCCCTGAAAGTAAGCTGCAATCAATGGAATGGAGGCACACTTCATCCCCAGCAAAGGTTAAGCCGAAACAAATCGTGACACCTCGGAAAATGATGTTTCCAACTGGTTGAAGACACAGGCGGCAAACTTCTATGAAGAAGGTATCCAAAAACTTGTGCCACGTTATGACAAATGCCTGCAAAAGTTCAGCAGTTATGTGGAAA
This sequence comes from Meconema thalassinum, assembly GCA_946902985.2. Classification (NCBI taxonomy): domain Eukaryota; kingdom Metazoa; phylum Arthropoda; class Insecta; order Orthoptera; family Tettigoniidae; genus Meconema; species Meconema thalassinum. Next base: position 130,141,709 of record OX336388.2, read on the forward strand.
AGTAGTTTAAGAGGTGTAGAACGTTTTCTGTATCTGTACACAATTTAATTTTATTACCAAACGGTACTTACTTTCTGGACTTGCCTCATGTACAGTACTCAAACCATTTTTTGACATAAGCCATGCTGGGGCAGCTGCCTTAAATGAGAGTGAAAACTCATATCGTTAGTTCACACGTGTTTTGTCATTCATATGGACGTGTATCTGCAGAGTTTAGACGTTAGTGTTGCACGTTTAGTGAGTATTGTGATTACTAGGGCTCGTATTCGAGCATATTTGCATATTTTTTTCCTGAATAGTACACATTAAAAGAAGCCTTTCGGTGGTATTTTCACCTCTCTGGGACCAACAGAATTGAAATTTATCGAGCATATAAATGCATAAAGCCGTGATTTTCAGAATAGAAGCATATAAATGCATATTCTTGTGGTTTTCGTTTAAATAGTTTGTTTTTCTTCGAATTCCCCCCCGAATTCGGGACCTGACCATCCTTATGGTTCGAAAACAGAAATAATTATTGAAACGCCTATCTGGTGCGAATAATAGAACCGCAGGTTTTTAACCTTTAGTGAGGTCGTTTTCGTCATTGAAACTTTTAGTGACTGATTTAAGAAAATAATTCAAAACTGAAAACATAGAAAAAATTCTTGTTGTACAGACCAATGCAGACCTACTTCATTGACTCGCCTAATTCTGAACATTTTGTAAATGAACGTTTAAACTGTAACTTTTATAAGAAAACTTCTCTTATATATACTTGAAAAACTTGAATGCGAGTATATTGCAGTGTATCATGCATACAATTAGAAAATAAAGCTCGTATATAAAGGTACGGTATGTTATTTTTTTCTTTTCCGTTCCACTTTCCTTTCTATAGTTTTTAACGGCGTTTTTAGAGCATATTCTGCATATTTAACCGCATATAATGTGTTTTTTTTTTTTTTTTTGAGCTTATCTTTCGAGCATATAATGAGGTTTTCGAGCATATCTATCGAGCATAAAACACATGGTTTTCGAGCATATCGGGAGATTTTATCGAGCATATCGATCCGAGCCCTAGTGATTACTGTGAATGTTGGTCATGCCTAGACCCAATTCACATTGCGCGAACGTGTGTATATCCATAATTCGTATATGAAAAACAGATAGTGTTGTTCTGAAACGAGACGAAAATTTCGAATCAAGTTTCCAGGAAGACCTGTGCCTCATGCCAGTACAATTAGGAGGCTCGCTAAATGATTCAAGGAAACAGGATCCGTAAATAATAAGAGCTGACAGACATTCTTTCATCTGAAGATAAATAATAATAATATCTTATGGCCTCGGATGCCGGTTGCAAGCTTTATTATTTGATACCCAGAGAGCAGCTTGCATGTCGAATTTTGTTGTTCCTGGAAGCACTATGAAAGTCAAGGAGGTTAGTTATCTAAGGTCCTTGACACTACAGCTCTTTCTAGTAGAGAAATGAGGAACTTAGTTTTGGCGGAAAATCACGAAATTAATTTTGCCATTATGAACATGGCCTACTGAATTCAAATGGGTTATTTAACATGCCAACATTGTATGACATGCATGTCCTGATTTTTGCCGCCTTTCAAAAATTAGCCCGGGGAAAACCTGCAAGCATGGGGTTAGTAATCCGACGTGATGACCACTCACCCACCGTGGCATCCTCATCAGAAGATGTCAGGAGTGTGTTACAATAGAGGGATTACATTTTCAGCATTGCCTATGAGCACTGTAAGTACACATTATTGAACATGTTTGGTAAAAGTGGGATAGTGGGCGCCAACCATTGGCTGAAACGGGTACGCGTTGCCGCTATCTGCGCCAGTCGCTGCCGGCCCAACTTGCCGTTTTTATCGGGGCACACATAGATAATGACCCTGTAATTATTAAGCACACTTTTTTTTATTTCACTACAATGGATATTTCATTTCACCGCTTTGGAGCCTTTTATATTACCATAAATCAGGGTCCCTAAATTGATAAAGCATTCAACAAATGTATTATTTTATGTATATATGAGGCGTTCCCGACCAGAAGGGGAAACTCAACATGTGAGGGTTTTTTTTTTTTTTAATATATGCGTTCTTCTCGATTGGTAACAGTGAACATTGTTGTAGATCAGGGGTGCACAAGCTTTTTATAAGTGGGGGCCAAGTGTATTTTTACATAATAAGTGGCGGGCCCAGGGGAGTGTGACAGGCTTCGGCAGCCGGCACAGTTGATATCCTCGCCGCCAGATGGGGGCTTCATTCATTCCATTCCCTGACCCGGTCGGTGGACTGGAAGCAGGCTGTGGATTTTCATTTCAAGTGGCGGGTCGCAAGTTACCTTTCCACATAGGCACTTGCCAAACCCTACCGCTAAAGCTAATTTTACTATTATCTGAATAACCTATCTTACCAGCAGACAATACCATTTTTGTATCCTCTAAATGGTTTAAATCCATTCTTGAAGTTTTGGGCAAATTGTGTTATTTCCAATCAACTTACTCCTAATTCGAAAAGGTTTAGGGGTTATGCAAAACTTAAAATCTGTCCAATAATTGTTTGCTTCTTAATTTATTTTTAATGAAACATTTTTATAATTTTCTTATTTCAACTTGGGGAAAATCCCATCATTCACTATATATATATATATATTCAAGTTTTCAACAGTATAAACATGGTGGTCACTACTCCTGGAAAACCTAGAAATCTGTATAAGTAAACCAAACACAACTGCTTTATTTTGGTCTTGAAGTAGGCAACCTATAAAGCCCCCCCTGGACTCGCTCTTATTTAAGTCTGGAAAAATGAGAATTACTCCTGGAAAATTCCTGGAAAATCGTTGACCGATTTGAGTGGCCACCATGTATAAAATATTTATCCGCGGGCCTCCGTAACTGACTTTGAGAGCCGCAAGCGGGCTGCGGGCTGTGCACCCCTGTTGTAGATGAATGTAGTTTAGTTCGCCCCGATATACTGTGATAAATGGACAGATGTATATCAGGGGAGTTCGGCTCGACCAGTAGCTGCGCGAAACAGAAGGGCGAACTTGAGGGAGACCGTGATGTCCTCACTCCAAACCCACTTTTCACCAGATACTCCAAGCTCAATCAAGGACACACTCATCCTTGTGAAGCAAAACTGAGAAGAGAAGGGTTCATTTCCCACCTCAGCCATCCGTGGTTTCCCACTTCTACGCCAAAATACCGGGACGGTTCCTAACGTAAGCCTATGGCCGCCTCCTTACCAATCATATCCCCAATTAGCTTGCCACGGTGGGTGAGTGGTTATCTTGTCGGATTAGTAACCCCTAAGCTTGCAGGTTCGCTCCTGGCCGTGCGAGGTAAGTGATTTTTGAAAGGCGACAAAAATTACGACACACATTTTATACGAAGTTGGCATGTCTAAGAACCCATTTGAATTCAGTGGCAAATTTAATCTCTGGATTTTCCGTCAACATGAAGTTCGTCATTTCTCTACTAGAAAGCGCTATATTGTCAAGGAGCTTAGATATCTAACCTCCTTGACTTTCATAGTGCTGCAAGAAACAATATAATTCGACATGCAAGCTGCCCTCTGCGTGCCAAATAACAAAGCTTGCACCTGGCACCCGAGGCCATACGATATTATTATTTATTTATATCCCCAATTTACAAATACACACACTAGTACATCTACCACAATAACACAGGTTATCACACAAATTCTATGCAGACGAATGTACACGGGAGTACATGTCACAAATCCCCTTAAATAAGCAAAAACTACAAACTGTTCAACCATGACCAGTCGATTGTATGCATTCCTTTGTATTATTATTATTATTCCATTCATGTCCCGTTTCTAATATAATAAATGAATAATGTAATAAAAGATTTGTTTTATTGCCATCTAAGTTATATTTTTGGATGAAATCACAAAAGAATAATAATATGTAGTGTCCACCCTTCTGGTCGGGAATGTCTCATATATGCAGGGAGTCCTATTTAAGGCTGCGCATTTGGGGTCGCGACCCGTGGGAATCTCATTTGTAGTCCGCGGGATTCCCCACGTGAGACGATGTCCCGTGTTGATTGCAAGCTGCTGATGGGTGACACAGCTGCAGGCGGAAGAGATTACTCAATAACGTCTGCTCACCTTTGCTGGTCGGCTTCGGAGGCGTAGTTGGTAGCATGCTGAGCTTCTATGCCCAAGATCGCGGGTTCAAACCCGCCCGAGGTATCGGATTTTTTTAAGAGTGTTAAAAATCTCTCGGTATGCCTTCCTTCGGAGGGAAAGTAATGCCGGCGGGCCCATGTCATTGATTTATGACTTGTACAAGAACCTTCCACTAGCCTTGTGTGAAGCTAAATTTGTAGGTTAGGTTTGATTAATGCGCTTAAGTTCCAACGTTCGCCATCAGATGCTGGTTGCGATGGCATCTAGTAGTAGCCAAGTTCACAGCTAGGTGTCACGGACGGTAGCATTTGGTAGCGAAAGTAGGAACTACCTGAAATTATCATCTGCAGTCCTTACTTGAATTAAAAGCAGATAAAACACATTAATACAGTCATCACAATTAACAATCGTTATCAGACAGATTCTACACACACCCAAAGTACACGGGGCTACACGACCGCATTGTCGCAGCCCCTAAACTAAGGAACCAACCACCTTTGCTGGGTCTTGCGGTCACTGTGCTCACTGCCTCAGCTTGCGTGTGCTCCTAATCCTTGGTACTCCATCACAAAGGTTTTGTATTTATATACACCTGAGAATTGAACATTGTCAGTCTGCATATCTTATCTATAAATAGCTTAAAAATTCCCATGTCTGAGAAGTGTTTTGAACTAAGGTATGCTATGTTATCAGTGAAAGCAATTGGAGATTAAAAAAAGGTGGAAGGTGTGTAAGGTAAATACGAACCGGCACAAGGAAGTACCAGGCATGACTCGCAGGTTGTGCCTTATCACATGCTAATAGAAGCTATTGTTCTCCTGTTGCTGAGCAACAAAAGGAATTGTTTTGCATTCAAAGATTAGGATGTGCCCTTGGCTCCAAGTTTTCCTTGTGGACTGTAACTTGTAACTCTTCAGTCGGTCAACACGGATGATTGGCTGGGGTTACAATGTACAGTAAACCCTGCCTAAACCAGTCCCTTCATATACCGGAAACCAGGACAAACGGAAAACAAAATTCGGAAGGGAGGTGTTTCCTATATAAAATGACACTGTAAACCAGAAAACTGCCTAACGCGAAAACGGAAAGAAATTCCGGAATTGTAACCGAAAATAACCTGACTAAGTCAGACTATCTGATCCATAACTAGCAACCCGACCCGGCTTCGACCGGGAACAGTTATGAATGCATTACGTGCAGCGCTTTTTTTTTTCCAATGTCAATGAACAACGACCAATATCCGTTTTACGTCTTGGCATAATGGGTTAAAACCACTGACTGGACTATTAATTATATCATGGAGATGCATGTGCAACAAATTCTTGTCAGACGTAATTTAAGAATGGCGAGGTGCAATGACAATTTCAATGGGTTGAGTGGTCTCCGCCCAATCAATACAAGTTTATTATTGGCATCTATTAATTTATTGCCATTAAGGACATGTTTCGGGCCTCATGGGCCCTTCTTCAGCCGCAAAAATTAATAACATATTCACATCCATCATAATACACAACACACTTACACTTTAAGAAAAACATTAAAATAGACACTCAATTAATTATAAAATATCAACTTATCATGCTGCAAAAATTACAAGTAACATTCAAAATTAATTCCAAAATGCCATCCCATCCACATATAACAGGATTAAAAAAGGATTAAAAAGCACAGCTAAAAGAGATAGGTCTGGTCTTGGTGGCCTTATCCATATTGTGATCTGGCAGGTGCCCCATTCCACAGGCCGTTTAAAAAATATATATTGGAGGTGATTATAATGCGGCCAGAGGGCTATGCTGGCTCTCCATTTGTGTTATGAGTTCCTGTTTTAAAGCCAATCTTCGTGACCTTGGTCCGGGAAATTGTCTTGAACCAAAGTTGGGCCGTTGTTATTTTTTCATTGCCGGATTGGGTGGCACCTGCCAGATCACAATATGGATAAGGCCACCAAGACCAGACCTATCTCTTTTAGCTGTGCTTTTTAATCCTGTTATATGTGGATGGGATGGCATTTTGGAATTAATTTTGAATGTTACTTGTAATTTTGCAGCATGATAAGTTGATATTTTATAATTAATTGAGTGTCTATTTTAATGTTTTTCTTAAAGTGTAAGTGTGTTGTGTATTATGATGGATGTGAATATGTTATTAATTTTTGCGGCTGAAGAAGGGCCCATGAGGCCCGAAACATGTCCTTAATGGCAATAATAGATGCCAATAATAAACTTGTATTGATTGGGCGGAGACCACTCAACCCATTGAAATTGTCATTGTACACGTCAATACGGACCTTGCGAAATGGATATTCTTCCAATTAATCTTGGCGAGGTGCATGAAACACAAATCCCCCTTCGGTCCAATCTTAACTTGACTGTGAATTTTGCGGAACGAAAAGTTCACAGGCGAAATGAAGAAAAGCCGAGTTGCTCTTACATGGAAACTCCAAACACAACCACTCTTTTCTAAAGTTTTTAACTCAACACGACTCGACAGTTTGCTGCTGGCTGTATCTGGGGCAATAGGTTCGCCCGCTAGCTAGGCTGTAACAGGGATGATGGACTCGCCCTTAGCTAGCTCGTAAACTGTCTCCTCAGTAGTTGAATGGACACGGTTTGGAAGAATTAAAATGTAAAAATACTTATAGTGAGCAATGTATTGAAGATAGAGATATGCTCTCGTGGACTTTTTTGTAGAACTTTTCATTCTGAACCATTCTTACACTCATAGTATTTAGATATTTTTAACGGTTTGCCCAGCATAAGCTTACAAAGCGCTCGGACGCCAGTTTTTTTCGACTTTTCCACTGAAATCGTTCCTGCTTGGCTTCTTTTGATCATAAATAAATTATTTTCTACAGAAATCATCCTCGAGATATCCCTTACAGAATGGTGTAAACCGCATCAAAATCCATCCAGTGGTTCTTGAGTTTACCCGTAACATCCAAGAATCGGGGACTTTGTTTTATACTAAGTAGAGATACAATGCTATGTACTCAGTTTTCAGTGTGACTGTACTTGCACCAAAGTTCTAGGAAACATTAACTCTAATTTTTCCTCAAGGATGCAGCAGGTATGCTATATTTCACATCTGTAAATGGATGGAATGTACCGTTACTTCCTCCAACCCTCTTGTAATACACACAGTTTCCTTCTGTGAAGTACGAGTAGAAGAAAACGGTGAACTTGCGTGATTATAAAGGTGTTCTTTTTACTGTCGACTGCATTTATTTACGTACTGTAATTCAGTGACAATGACTTCTAAACATAAGACACTTTCACTGGAGGAGAAATTTTGAAGTTATTGAAGGACACGAGAAAGACAAACGTCCGGCTAAAGAATTAACTGTGTTGTTTAGAGTGGGAAAAATCAAATTAATTCACAGTAATCCTATGCCACAATATAGTATTTCTTTGTAATGTATTTTGTCTTATAAAAATTCAATCCTTTGTAAAACGGAAACCTGCGAAAACGGGAAAATAGATCCGGAACTATTGCGTTCCGCTTTAGGCAGGTTTTACTGTATATAAAGTAACTTAGCTTTGAAGCCATTTTGCAGTGTTACCTTATTAACATTTTTTTTTTTTTTTTTTTTTTTTTTTTTTTTTTTTTTTATTGACTGATTGAAAGCTAAAATATTAATTGTAAATATCTACATTGTATAAAATTAAGTCCCCGATTCTTGGATTTAAATGCGGTTTTCACCATTCTGTAAAGGATTTCTCGAGGAAGGTTTCTGTAGAAAAACATTTTTGACTAAAGGAAGCCGAGCAGTAACGATTTCAGTGAATTGAGTCGAAGAAAAACCTACCGTCCGTGAGCCTTTTAAGCTTCGCTGGGTAAACCGTTAAAAATATCTACAGTATGCCATAATTATAATATGAGTGCAAGAAATGTTTTACAAAAAATCCGTGACAGCATATCTCTATCTTTAATACATCGCCTACTATAAGTGTTTTTACGTTTTCTTTTCTTTCAACAATGTCAATTCAGTGGAAATTTAAATTACTAACTTTGGAGCGAGCCCAGCGTGTTACGGCATCAGAGAAAAGTACAGTAGAGTCCCGTCAATACGAACCCTGCTTATCCGAACAGGGCTAGGAAATAATATCTAGTCTGCCAAATTTGTTTTGAATTTTAAAGGAGGGGAAAATAAAGATTAGGATTAAACTAGTTTTTCCAAATAAAATCGTAAATTAGTTACCACAGAAAAACATGAAATAAATGCTACAGGAGTAAACAGTGAATCTGTCAGCTATCTTATACACAAAAACTTAAAAACAGAAGGCCTAGACCTACTAACGATGCGTATAACGAAGTTTGAATGCAAAACAAATGGAAAAGCAAATCAAAACTTAAGAAGTGAAGCTGTGATCTTCTTTTGACGCAATGCACTGAAACGACTTAGAGCCTTAAAGTCAATATGTTGTTGTATTTGACGAAAATCCACCTAATCCGAACTGGGTTCGGTCCCAATTAGTTCGGATTAGTGGGGCTCACTATTCACCTCAGCTTTTCTGAATTGTGTCTGGAACCTGCCATCCGTGCACCTTTTAAGCCTACGCTAGGTAAACTCTTAAAGGTACAGGGAGAAGCCGGGGCATGTTGCTAGTAACTTGCTTGATTTTATAAGCATGTTTTTAGTACCATTACCAGCATTTTTAGTGTATTTTGATCTGTATCATCTTGATAATGCCAATGTTTTCATATGTTAACGAGAAAGTGTGTGCAAGGCTGAGGAAGGGAGGGACGCACTCCCAAAACATGTACCTTTAAATTCTGTGTATTGAAAAGGCAGACTTCTCAAGTGTTTTCAATTAAAAGTAACTTAATAAGTAAAATAAACACTCCTGAAAGAAATTAAATCTTCTTCTTCCTGGCGTTGTTCCCAATTATTTTTTGGGGTCCGCCACTCTGCACCTCGCACTCCATTTGTTGCGGTTTGCTGCATCTATAGGACGAAGGGTATCCATCCAACGCCTTTTTGGTCGTCCTGCAGGTCTTTGTCCATCAGGCTTGAGAGCAAGTGACTTGCTTACAATGGACTCTGTATTTGCTCGGGCTACATGTCCGTACCAACGCAACCAAGTCTCCCTCATTTTGGCTGGAATAGGGGCAATTCCAAGAGTATTGCGGACGTCTTCGTTCTTAATATGATCCAGCCGTGTAATTCCCATGGACCATCGTAGCATCCGCATCTCTATTGAGTGCAAGGCTTGTTCATGTTTCTTTGTATTAGGCCAGCATTCAGCTCCATACAAAGCAACAGGGCGGACGACTGTTCGATAGATCTTAGTTTTGAGGCGCAAAGGGATCTCGCGGTCACAGAGAACGCCTGTGACCTGGCGCCACTACATCCATGCAGCATTCACTCTTGCACAGGCATCCGAGACTGTGTCACCATCAGGTCTCACAACGGAGCCAAGGTGTCGGAGATGTGAAGCCATTGGTAGTGGGGTGCCATCTACTATGATGGTCCCATCTGCCTGGGAACCACATTCAAGGTACTCAAGTCTTAGTGAGGTTGAGCCGTAGTCCAAATTCACAGAGTCTCGCATTCCAGACGTTGACCAAGTGCTCTAGATCATTACGGGTCTCGCTTACAAGCATTACATCATCTGCGTACAGTAATGTCCATGGTGGTTGCCTCTGCAAATCGGCAGTCACTGTATCCATGCATTGGATAGACAAGAGTGGAGATAGTGCAGATCCCTGGTGAACCCCAACTCGAATATCGAACTGTTAGGTGAGGCCAGCAGCACTGCGTGCAGAGCTAGTTGTATTATTGTAGAGGAGTTGTTGTTTATTATTATTATTATTATTTGATACTAGCGGCACCATGTGAGAACTTGTTTTAAAACCAGCTTGAAGTAAGAAACAGTGATGTGGATGTTATATACACATGACATTTTTTGGTTAGGATTGAAGTTGTCAGTATGGGTAAGAACATGTAAAATTGTGAAGAAACTGTGGAATGTAATCTTTGAAATTAAATATTCCAAGCAGTAGATAGGGCAATGTACAGGTGGTTTGGAAAACATCATCTTGTCTTCTAGTTAATGTTAATATTTTCTCTGGAATCCAGTTTGTGTTCATGACTAGTATACACTATTAATGATTTCCGTCCTTTCAATACAAATATTGTTATTCGTCTATATAACAACAGGGTACATGTTTCGTGCAGTAATCGGCTCTTCCTCAGACCAAATACACAAATAGATAAAGACAAGTATAAAACACTCTATCAAACACATCCAATCCTATGAACAAATATAAAATTAACATGACATAATAATACACGTTAAAATACGATGTGTCATTAAAAATTCATTAAAACACTTGAACCTTTGTCCATTAGTCCCATGATACACTGATAACCTGAAAACATCTTGCTTGTTGAATGGTTGAGAAACTGTGCACTTTAACTCCTGATGTGAGTCTTAACGTGTGTGCTTTAAAACATACCATTTCTTGCTGAATTAAAATATATATTGAAATTTGCTTATATTCCTTGTTGCTAATTTGATGAGAACGGAAACTTAATAATAGTTTGAGTGTAGAATCCTTCAATGAATCAGCTCATTAGTTGGCGACATCTAAACAGAAATAAAGTTTATATTATAAAATGAATACAAACCCATTTGAGTGTGACATGCCACATATTAGTACGGCTTTTATTACGGTACCTTTAAAAATGGTTGAATGAAAACTCCTAGTGCGATGATACTCTAATTGTGTTCATGAGTTGTTTTTGTATGTTCAGGACTGTATCTGCGGTCCAGGCTGTTCTCTCGTGTGTGACTGGTACAGTGGTGTGTGTCTGGTCATGCACTCGTAACTTCCTCCGCTCCTCTCACTTTATGTCTGAGGCGTACGCCTGGTTTGGAGCTGCCTACTTCTTCTATGATATCTGGTCCATGTACCGTGTGCATGCCATCTCCTTCAACGGGCACAGTAAGCGACTGGCTCGCTGGTGCGAGTATGTGAAGCAGCAGCCCGTCATTTTACTGCATCACCTCTTCATCGGTTCGTTTGGCTTCCTAATTATTGTGGTAAGTCTTGTTATGTACTCACTATAAATTATTATTAGCGTGCTTGCCGAGCACTTCCATCTGTCTGGCTGAAATTACGGCAGGATTGGTCAATCTAAATTACATTTTGTAAGTATTTTCAATCTAAATTGCATTTTGTAAGTATTGTCCATCCAAATGAAAAGTTTGAATCTACCATACATTTTGTAAGCACTTTCAATTGCATTTTGTATTTTCAACCTAAACCGATTTTTGCAAGTAGTTAATTCTCAATTGCATTTTGTGGGTATTTTGAATCTAAATGACATTTTGTATGTATTTTCAATCTCATTTGCATTTTGTAAGTATTTTGATTTCACTTGCATTTTGTAAGTATTTCGACTATACGTTGCATTTTGTACGTATTTTGAACTTAACCTACATTTTGTGCGTATTTTTCACTCTATTCCTTTTGTGCGTTTTTTAGTTCGAAATTCCCTTTTGTAAGTATTACCGCTCTCCATTTTGTGAGTAGTTTCAATCTGAGTTCCTTTTTGTAAGTATTTTCCTGCTCACTTAATTTTCGTTCTGGTTTCCAATTCATTGACATTTTCACTTTCACACAGACCATTAGGGGCCGATAACCTTGATGTTAGGCCCCTTAAAACAACAATTATCAACATCATCTTAACAATTTTATTGGTATGGATATTTTAAAAGCCATGTTTCTGTGTTGCCTTTGTATTGCTTTTCCGTTTATTAACATGTTTAATTAACAAGTTTAATTAACAAGAGTTTAGTGCTTTTCAGTCGGTCAACACGAATGTACCCAAAAGAGCTGAATTATGCCCTAATCCTGAAATAAATTACATGAGATTAATAAATACACTAGGATGACCAGTTTCGATCGTCAAGCAATCATCATCAGATCCATTACACTTAGGCTATAAAATCTAGGTTTGAAAATACTGTACAGGTGAAAATATTTACAATATGTACAATTATTTAGTTGCAGTCAGTGTATGCTAAATGCAGTATATATAATGATAGGTGAAATGCTAAATGGTGACGGATATCCGGAGTTTGTAATTTGGAGTGATTATGTGGTTGTAAAAATCAACAATGGTTAAACTGTAATATTACAGGCTAACCCTTTTTGGTTGTCTTCCTTGCTGAAGCTACGCACAGTTTTCGTGTTCAATGTTACTCCAGGTGTGGTCGACTGAGATGGGCTGTTATCTCAACGACACTGGTTTTTCCCTTTTATCGCCCCTGTTTATATGTGCTGTGCGGAGTCAGTGCGATGTGTTTATGTGGGGTGTTGCCAACCTAATTAAGATGTATGTTATTGAATGAGGTGGGTCTACAACTATCAAAGACCGTGGAACATTCCTCGCCACGCGTGGACCATAAGCCATTCAAACTAAGCGCTGCACGGTCTTATGAGGACGTCCCAGCACCTTTAATACTGCCGCAAATATGGACCTTGGTTTATTGCAGAAGAAAAGTACATCGCACACCTGATCCAGATAACATTTACCTATTAAAATCCCCTAATTTCTCCCCCTTTTTTGTACATTCGTATTGACCAACTGAAAAGCACTAAACTCTTGTTTACTAAGGCAACACTGAAAAAATGGCTTCAAACCCCACAATGTTTAATTAATATAAATGGTCCGCCCACTCAATACATACAATTCATATGATCATTACTTATTTGGAGTTCAGGGCCGCCTAGATGAGGGGGCAAATGCACAGGGGCCCGTAAGCGTTGAGGGCCCGTTAGCAACGATGACCCGTTAGTGATTACATTTTCTTGTTTATATTGTTTTATTTTTATTTATTTTTTAAACCTGGTAAGGCAATAGTTTTATCATTTCAAATGATCTTGTCGACTTCATCGTTATGCTTAGGTCTATCGTTATGCGTCACGGTTACGGCGTGTATGACGTCAGAATGTTGTTCAGTGCATATGCACCGAGTCTGAGTTTACTCCTGGGGTCTGGCGTTATGCGATACGGAGACGGCGAGTGCGTGATGTCATGCAGCTCCCGCGCGGTAAGCCTAAGTTAAAGGTTAATGGAGTCTGTTGAGTCTGAGTTTACTCCTGGGGTCTGGCGTTATGCGATACGGAGACGGCGAGTGCGTGACGTCATGCAGCAGAGTGCAAAGACTCCTGGGACTTCGAGCAAAGCGAGAATCCCTCCTGAGCCTTTCTAACATGTATAGCATTTGTAGCATGCGTCATTTGAAAAGATATAAAGTCTAGTCTCTCAGACTGACTGTATCTTTTTTTAACGATAATTATACAACCGCCTTAGTCAATACATAAAACGAATGGAGTTATTATTAGAGTTGCTCCTGGTTCATGTTTCAGGGATTAATAGCTTTTATCCCCTTCATCAGCCAATATTAAAACGTGAAGAAAATTATAAAGTAGGGTGGCACTCAAAAACAAATGGCTATTAGACTTAATATGGTGCACCATAGGTCACAGAAAAATATTTTAAAGCATAGAGCAAAACTAAAAAATATGAAACGGTGATGATATTCAGCCATCAAACACAAGTGAAGATAAACGAAGAGAACCAGTGGACAGTTCATTCACATATCCGTTCCAAGCACAAGTCAAAGCTTGAAATGGCATAAGCGGGATCTCAATACTTCACCATCTGTACACAATCAATGAAGAAGCCTTATGCTTAACAGAACCGTAAGCCAAATCAAATGCCTGCATGCAAACGAAACGAACGTGGAAGGAAGAACTTCATATGGCAATGAGGTTAGCTTGATGCATAACTTGAGGTTAAATCAAAGTATCAATTATGAAATGAATTGTCTTATGTTTGATATTACTGTAAATATATTGTTCGAAGAGGTCCCCCCTGCAATGCGTAGGCTGATAACTAGGGCCCGGATGTTGATGCCATAAAAAAGTTTAAAAAATGCACTTGAAACTTTCAGAAATGACTGTAATAAATGACCTAAAAATTCGAAAACTGCACTTTAAAATGGAGAAAATGATCTTATAATAATAAACTCGCCCTTATTTCAAAAATTCGAAAACTGCACTATGAAATGGAGTAAATGATCTTTAATAAACTCGCCAATATTTCAAAAATTAAATCCTAAGCTCCAACTGAAAAGTCAGTCAAACAAAAGGTTTATGTTCACTTTAGTCTGAATTGCACTGCACTACGAATGTCATTGTGATGTTGTCAAATGTAAATCATCTGCGGTTATCAACCAACAAGTTTTTATATCTCGAAAAGCTGCGTTCAACTTCAACTGATGTGATCGGAGCGTACTTGAAGAGAGGAAGGTTGTTTGCTGCTTAATCCTCCGCAATCCCATCCATGCAGTAGTTTTCACCAGAAAAAATGTCAGATTGTGCAGAATGTTTTATACCTCATGTTTTAGTCCAGCACTTTTCTCAGTTTTGATGAAATACCCGCAGCTATTTCGCTACGATTGTTGCTAAGACTTGTTTCCACCCGGTTGATTAAGGAAATGGAATCAATATTTCAATATTTTAAATTATCTTGTATCAGCTACTAGCTTCTTCTTAACTCTGAGACACTTAACTCCCTCATATAAAGCTGTGACATGACTAAATTGGAAAAAATGACCTCAAAAGGTCGATTTCTCTAAAATAAGACCAAAAAAATCTACCAAACTTAAAAAAATGCTCTTAAAATGGAAAAATAGGAAAAAATGCAAAATAAAAATGACATATTTGAAGACGGGGTGCCCCGTCTGGAGTTTCTATGTACTTCAGCATTGGTTCAGACAGCTTAGTAAAAAGATGACATGTCATCAACATCGGGGCCCTAGTTATAACCTTCCAACTGACGGAATAAGAGCCTTCCTGAGAACAGTTTGATTTTCAAAACTACAGAATGGAGAATGTGTTCATAGAGACTGGTTAGTATGTAGTGACACAAATCAATCAATATATTGTTTTCCTTGCAGATTACTTGGTCACAACCCTGAGTTCCGTAAGTCAGTTTTAGTTACTGACGAAAGCTGGCAAAAAGATTGTTCTTGGCGTAAGCTGTATAATAAGCTGTCAGTTCATGAAATGAGTGCCAGTCCATGGTGTCCACAGGCAGGAAAAGTCAGGAATTTTGTTTTTGGTCAGGAAAAAATGTGAAAAAATGGCCTGAGTCAGGAAAAAATTGTGAAAAGTATTAGAAAGTCAGGAATTTTATATTAACCATACAGTATTTTGTTTTTTACAGCCATATTTTGATGTTACTTGTTCAACTAATCTCTGACACTCGTATCACAAAGAAAGGTTTATGATGCAATCCTTAACTATGGTGGTGTACATAATGTACCCATTTCTCAAAAAATGATTTTGTCAGTGATGGGGGCTAGAAAGCGCTATGAAAATGGTTTACAAGAGAGAGAGAGAGAGAGAGAGAGAGTATGAAAGAACATGAAAAGGCAATTACAGCTAAGAGAAAACTGACATCAGAGATTAAAAAACTAGAAGATGAGAGGAAAAAATTAAGATTTATGTCTCAATATGAAGAAGAGGACATTAAAAGAAAAATTCAGCTGTTGGAAAAACACAAGAAAGAATTGTGAGATGCCAAAGTCAAGTGATAGTTTAAGATTAGAAAGGTTTTTTTTAAGATTGAAAAAGAACTTATTTTATAGTATTAAGGTTGTGTGAATTCACTATAGTTTAGGTTATTAAGTACTTAGATTTATGTATTATTGCATTATAATTTACTTTATTTTGTATTTTAAATGAATAAAGAGGCGAGCTTTGGGGGCGGTGGAGGCTGCTAATAAAAAAAAAGAAATATATAGGCCTATTTGTTTGCTCAATAAACCTTTTTTCCAATGTTACGATGACTTCACGAGGCAGGAATTTTGTTGAAAAATGGTCAGGAAAAGTCAGGAAAATTGACATTGAAAATTCCGTGGACACCATGCAGTCACAAACTATGCTATATTGATATTGTTTCATTTGAGAGGCTTGGACATCGTGGTCATTAAGCCCCGTGTACTTGGGTAGCCTATGAGTGGAATTTTGTGTGATAACCTGTTTTTAATATTATGACTGAGCTTTTCTCAGCATGGCATTGTTTTTCCAGAATAGCTAGTAGTGGATAGTGATAATTAAATGTATTTCAGGGGGGGGGGGGGGGGGGGGGCAAGCAAAACATTGCATAGGGGCCCTTAAATCCTCTCGGCGGCCATGTTGGAGTTGTACAGACGTGGCCAAATTATTAAAATATGCATTCATTGGGAATAAATCTGCTATGTCTGCTTCTCTGCTATCAAAAGTGGCCTCAAGTAGTTTTGGCGAGAAATTTAATTCTTCTGAGGGAAGTGCCAGTGTTATGTGCATTCTGGTGTCCGTTTTATGAGTTTGAAATGACATGTTTCGTTTAAAATAAAGTTATGCTTTTGCTTTTCGTAGTGTATCATTTTTTTTTCTTTCTTATTAAAGCCAAAAGATGGGAAACTTACAAAAAGAATGCTTATCTATTAATGCAAAAATTAAACATTACAATACAGTCATAAAATCGGAAGCCACATACGCAGTAGAAACATTATTCCATCTAAATGAACATTCTAAAACCGACAGATTACAGAAGATCGAAAGGCGAATTGGAAGAACTTGTATCAATAAAGGATATAAAAAAGATGGACAATGGCGAATAATACCTAACAATATTGTCTATAACAACTTGGAACCCATCACTGATACCATGTGAAAGAAAAGACTAGGATTCTTTGGGCACATCATGAGAATGCCAGAATCACGTCTTCTAAAACAACTAGTATAGTACCATACAATCTTGCTTCAAAAAAACGCAACAAGTGGATGCCGATGGTTAAGAGAAATCAGAGAGGACTTAAAAGAAATTGGCCTAACAACAGAAGACGCTGCAAATAAGAAAAGTTTAACTACAGCACTTAAAAATATGACTTTTTATTTTCCACTCACAAAAAAGAAAATTCCAACAAGAATATTTTCTGCCCAAGAAAGGGCAAGTCGATCAATATGCTTGAAGAAGTACTGGGAGGACCGCAAGGCTCGTACAGTTCCTACAAGTCGACGAACTAATGGTGGTCTCAAAAGGCGAAGAAGAAAGCCAAAAGATATTTCTTCATGGAACTGACCCTCTGTCAGTATAATTCTAAGTCCGAACAAACAATTGGGTGTTGTGTTGTAATCAGCGTAATCTGTTTTTTAACAGGTGATCATTTACCGTTGGTGTATTACCTCAGTAGCGACACTCTGTCACTCGGTCAGTGATTACAATATGTATTCTATTCGTCATGCTTTTAACTAATATCAACTAACAAGCATGTTTGTTTCATTTTTACTTGACCTTATCTTGTTTGCTTCTGATACTAGTTTTCTTCTTATTTTTTTTTTTCAGTACCTGCGTGGTGGTCTTGGAGATTGTGTGTTCGGCTTTGTGTACCTGATGGAACTGAGCACTCCATTTGTCTCATTCCGTAGTATCCTCAGTAGACTGAAGGTAAGATTATTTTGTGGAGAATTACACAATACAGTTTCAGCTTGGGATTTAGTGTATGGTAATAGTAAAATGATCACCAATGCCCACAGAGAATTATCTATGGCAGGGGTTCTCAAACTTTTTCTGTCGCGCCCCCCTTCTGAAACATGAAATATCTAGCGCCCCCTATTCTCATTTCCCTTCTTAGCACTTCTCATAGGCTACTTCCCACAAAAACAAAAAAAACACGCAAGATCTACTGTGTATGCTACTGTCTAATTAGAATTTCAACTACCAGTTACATTAATAATAATAATAATAACACACAATTCATTATTCTTAGAGCACATCAAAGTGCAACAACGTTTTAGGAGTATTCGACATCATATTGGTCCGTATTGACTGATATTCCTATTTGACTAAATTATACATTTCCGTCTATTCAATACAAAATGTATTGTTAAAATTAACTTATTTCAATTTTGTGACATGTTTCTACACACATCAAAAAAAGTTTTGCATCACCTCGGTTCCAAGAGTTCCGGAACCTTTAAATACAAAGGGAATAGAGATCAACACAAACAACATTTCAGCTCGTTTTATTGCTCATGAGACCCACACATTGCATGTTGCTAGACTTTCAGCATTTGTGGTCCAGATTGCAGTACACACCACTACCTCTAATACCCAGTAGCACGTCCTCTTGCATTGATGCATGCCTGTATTCGTCGTGGCATACTATCCACAAGTTCATCAAGACACTGTTGGTCCAAATTGTCCCACTCCTCAACGACAATTCGGCGTAAATCTCTCAGAGTGGTTGGTGGGTCAAGACGTCCATAAACAGCCCTTTTCAACATATCCCAGGCATGTTCGATAGGGTTCATGTCTGGCGAACATGCTGGCCACTGTAGTCGAGCGATGTCGTTATCTTGAAGGAACGCATTCACAAGATGTGCACGATGAGGTCGAGAATTGTTGTCCATGAAGACAAATGCCTCTCCAATATTCTGCCGATATGGGTGCACTATGGGTCGGAGGATGTCATTCAGGTATCGTAAAGCCGTTTCGGAGCCTTCCATGACCACCAGTGGCGTACGTCGGCCCCACATAATGCCACCCCAAAACATCAGGGAACCACCACCTTGCTGCACTCGCTGGACAGTGTGTCTAAGACGTTCAGCCTGACCAGGGTGCCTCCAAACACGTCTCCGACGATTGTCTGGTTGAAGGCATATGCGACACTCATCGGTGAAGAGAACGTGATGCCAATTCTGTGGGGTCCATTCAGCATGTTGTTGGGCCCATCTGTACCGCGCTGCATGGTGTCGGGGTTGCAAAGCTGGACCTCGCCATGGACGTCGGGAGTGAAGTTGCGCATCATGCAGCCTATTGCGCACAGTTTGAGTTGAAACACGACGTCCTGTGGCTGAACGAAACGCATTATTCAACATGGTGGCATTGCTGTCAGGGTTCCTCCGAGCGGCCATCCACTACAGTAGTAGCCCTTGGGCGGCCTGAGCGAGGCCTGTCATCGACAGTTCCTGTATCTCTGTACCTCCTCCATGTCCGAACAACATCGCTTTGGTTCACTCTGAGACGCCTGGAAACTTCCCTTGTTGAGAGCCCTTCTTGACACAAAGTAACAATGCGGACGCGATCGAACTGCGGTATTGACCTTCTAGGCATGGTAGAACTACAGACAACATGAGCAGCGTACCTTCGTCCTGGTGGAATGACTGGAACTGATCGGCTGTCGTACCCCCTCCGTCTAATAGGCCCTGCTCATGCATGGTTGTTTACATCTTTGAGCAGTTTTAGTGACATCTATGAACAGTCAAAGGGACTGTATCTTTGATACAATATACACAGTCAACGTCTATATGCCGGAGATCTGGGAACCGAGGTGATGCAAAACTTTTTTTGATGTGTGTATAATTAACTCTTCATCAGCCAGGTGCCTTCATCATCATCGGCTTTAACTCGAATCCGAGTATAAATCTTCTTCCTTCAGTCCAGTTTGTGGATGTGATTACGGTGACTAAAGAGTCCAATCCTGGCATGGAACAAGCGACCACACAAGTCACATAGTATTGCTGGAAGAGGACGTGGTTGGGCTGCTCGAAGTTTCCTAGCTTGATGCTTGGCCTCTTCATGTGTGCGTCGATCCCTTTCAAATGTCTTTACAGTATCCGAGATGGTACGGCACCAAGTTGAGCGGTCTTCAGCCAGCATGTCCCAGGTTTGTGAATCAAGACCTGTCAATTTCAGGGTCTGCTTAAATTGGTCCTTGTAGCGCCTCTTAGGACCACCATGAGGTCTGGTGCCATAGCATAACTCACCATATAGTATTTGACGAGGTAATCTCACATCATCCATCCGATGGACATGACCAATCCATCTAAATTGGTGACCAATTATGGATGATTCTATGCTGTTCATTTGAGCCTTTTCAAGAACAGCAATATTGGTACTTCAGTCTTCCCATTTAATCCTCAGGATTGATCGAAGTTTTTGTAGGTGGAAACGCTCAAGCTTCCTAAGATCACGTCGGTAAAGGGTCCACGTTTCACAACCATACAACAATGTAGAAATGACTACTGCTTTGTACACCATAAGCTTTGTACTCATAGACAGATCTTTATTCATGAAGACCCGGTGCGCTAATCGTCCATACGCTGCGTGGGCTGCGCCAATTCTCTTATCCACATCCTGCTCACAGGTACAGCTCACAGAAATGGTACTGCCCAGGTACGAGAAGTGGTCAACCTGTTCTAATGGCAAATTTGAGATGGAGATATTGAACTGAGGAAGAGGTGTGCCTGGTGAAGGTTGTACCAAGACTTTAGTCTTATTGACATTTATGGTAAGACCAAAGCGATCACATGCACTTTTGTAACAATTAACTGACTCTTGCAGCTCTTCTGGTGTGAGAGTTGGTGACGCAGCATCATCTGCATACAACATGTTAGTAACCTGAGTTTTCCTCAAGGAGCGGAGACGAGTTAGGTTGAAAAGCCCTCCATCAAAACGATACTTGACCTCCACACCTGGGATGTTTGTGGGTGAATCATAAAGCATTGCAGCCAAGTACAGCGCAAAAAGCGTTGGAGCCAGTACACATCCTTGTTTCAGTCCTTGGGTAATGGGAAATTCATCGGACATCTTATTCTGATGGCAAACCTGACCTGTCATGCCATCATGGAGAGCCTTGATTAGATCTACAAAACGCTGAGGGCAACCAAACCGCTTCAGCACTGCCCACATGGCTGGTCTTGGAACCGAATCAAATGCCTTTTCCAAGTCATAAAATACTAAGAAGAGTGGATTCTGTTGTTCTCTACATTTTTCTTGTAGCTGTCTCACACAGAAAATCAAGTCAATTGTGCTTCTGGAAGTTCTAAATCCGCATTGTGACACTGGGTGGATCTTCTCAGAGATAACCTTGAGGCAGTTAAGTAGAATTCTTGCAAGAATCTTCCCCACAATTGATAGCAGTGATATACCACGGTAGTTGCCACAAACACTGCGATCACCCTTTTTAAAGATAGTGACGATAGTGGCATTCTTTAGGTCTCCAGGTACCTTTCTTGATTCCCATATTCTGAGGATAAGGATGAAAATTCTTGTTTTGAGGGAATGACCTCCGGCTTGAATTAGTTCCAGAGGGATGTTATCTGGGCCAGGTGCTTCTCTGGGTTTCAATTGGGTGAGAGCTGCACTGAATTCATGATAAGTAGGAGGTACTGCCAACCACAGTTGTTCAGGTTGTTGCGGCACATCACAGAGGAAGTCTTCAGCAGCTTCTGATGGACGATTTAGGAGATTGGAGAAGTGCTCCTTCCAGCGTTCCAAGATTTCTTGACTATCAGTAAAGGTAGTAGAATTATCAGCGCTTTTCAGTGTACCTGATGATGAGCGAGATGGTCCATATATTTCCTTGAGTACGGCATAGAAGTTCCTCAAGTCTCGAGCATCCGATAGTCTCTGCAGTTCCTGAGCCTTCTGTTGCCACCAAGTATTTTTAATCTGCCTTATCTGCGTCTGGCATTTACCCTTGAGTTCCAGTAGTTTATCTCTCTTTGTGTTGGAAGTTGGGTCTTGAAGATGGGCAAGATAGGCATTCCTTTTGGCATTGATGAGAGACAGAATTTCCTCATTGTTGTCATCAAACCAGTCTTGTCTTTTCCGCACTATAAAACCAATGGTTTCCTCAGCTGACTGTGTGATAATCTTCTGTAATGTGGCCCATTCTTGCTGAATATCATTTGTTACGGGGTTTTCTGATAACTGGGTGACTATCCTGTTTCCAAAATGTTTGTACATGGATTCATCCTGAAGTTTGGATGTATTAAACTTCTTTCTTGACAAATTTTTGATGTTCCTAGGTGGTTTAGGTCTGATGGATATCCTGAGCTTACATATAAGAAGTTTATTATCTGTCCAACAATCGTCTATATTCCTTGCTGTTCTGGTAATAAGAGTGTCCTTCTTATCACATTGCCGGGTAATGATATAATCAAGAATGTGCCAATGTTTGGAACGAGGATGCATCCACGTGTTTTTGAAGCGGTCAGGTAGCCGGAACTGCGTGTTGGTAATGAAAAGTTCGTGTTCTGCACAAAGACCAAGAAGCAGCAGTCCATTGGGATTACATTTTCCAAGTCCCTGTTTGCCCATCACATTATTCCATAGCCTGTGATCTTTCCCAACTCTGGCATTGAAGTCACCGAGGAGCAAGAGTTTATCTGCAGATGGTACCTTGGAGATGATTTCACTTAGCTGATTATAGAACTGAGCCTTTACTTCATCATCAGAATCTAAGGTAGGAGCATAGGCAGAGATGAGTGTCATAAAGGAACCTCCTGAGAGTAGTATGCGGAGAGTCATGAGCCTTTCGCTGATTGCAATGGGCGTAAGTTGGTGATAATTTACCAGTTTGGTCTTCACAGCGAAGCCCACACCATGAATATGACATTCACCCTCCTCCTTTCCTTTCCAGAAGATGGTATATCCTGTTCCAGATTCAGTAATCTTGCCTTCAGAAGACAGCCTAGTTTCACTGAGAGCAGCAATGTCAACGTTGAGTCTTGATAACTCATGGGTTACGAGAGTTGACCTTCTCTCAGGTCTAATGTTATTGTCCAAATCAAGCAAGGTTCTGATGTTCCATGATCCAATAATCAATTTGTGATTCTTTGCTGTTTTTGAGTTTCGACCGCATGAGGGGTGACCTGCTGAGTGCAGTTGCCCAGCCGGACCAAGATTGTGACTTCCGATGTTTAGCCCACCTTTTCTAGGGCCTTCCCCATGTGGGGTGGGCAGCGGTGATCCTAAATAGGCCTGCCCAAACACAGATGCAGGACGGAATTCCTGAGTAGTCACAGAGTCTCCGGAAGACGACCATCACACATCTGCTGCCAACGTGCAGGTCCGAACTAGGGGCTTCCAGTTACACCCATAACCTGCCCCCACCGTCCATATCCCATCGCCGTTGGACTTTGAAAAGTGACGTTCGGAAGAAGTGCCACTGGCGTGAATTTGTTTAGGGTGGATCTCAGCTTGCCAGGACGAGACCCACACACTATGATCTCTGAGCCTTATCCTGCGGCTCACAAAGAATGAGACATGCAGGACCGAACACAGAGACTGCAACGAACTGCCGCATACTCGAGTACTACTGAGGTGCGCCTTTACAGCCAGTTCGTATGGCGTGGCCTCTTCCGCCTCTATGACCGTTGGGAGCCATGAGAGTGATTGGCTCCTCCTCCGCTCATTTTGCCGTTGGGCCAAAACCTGCCCATCATAACTATGGACAATAGTTTGCCCTATTAAACCTGAGCAATAGGCTGCCCCTTCCGCCAACCACACTGTGCCAGAGTTCACCTCTTTCACTGCAGGTACCGTTGAGGACTTCACCGTAACCCTGGCAAGGGACCCTAACAAGGTACTACCAGCCGGGCCAGCTGGACCAGGTTTTTTTAAAGAGGTGTTACTCCTCTATCACTCCCTACTTGATCATACTATATATATATATATATAATTATAAATTGTAACACTAGGAGCTACTGCACCACACTGTGTAACTACACTAGTAGTAATACCAACACTGTATAACACTACACTAGTAGCAATACCAACACTGTATAACACTACACTAGGAGCTATTGCACCACACTGTGTAACTACACTAGTAGTAATACCAACACTGTATAACACTACACTAGTAGCAATACCAACACTGTATAACACTACACTAGGAGCTATCGCACCACACTGCCCCACTCCACTAGTAGTAATACCAACACTGTATAACACTACACTAGGAGCTATTAGGTGCCTTCATAATACACTAAGAAAATGGAAATTGCAACACCATGAAGGCATTGGTCGTTTGTGTTGATGTTCAAGATATGGAACGATGCCATGTAGGTATGTAAACGATCAAAGTTTCAGACCCATTGGATTGTTGCTACAGGTCTCCCCACGTGATTGGTCGCAGAGGAATCAACTCCAGTATACAGACTCTGGTGTAGCGTAGTTGACTTGCAGTTTGTGCAGTGAAGTGTTCCCCGTCAAACATGCCTCGACGACAGAGAAGAGCACGCTATCAACAACTGTCGCCGTTTGAGAGGGCTCGGATAATTGGGCTGTGTGAGGCTGGATTATCGCTAAGGACTGTCGCTGCACGTGTTGGCCAACAGGCATCTACGGTACAACGTGTATGGCAGCAGTGGTCAAATGAAGGAACCCACACTCGTAGACCTGGCACAGGCCCAGCGCGACAGACAACTGTGAGAGAGGATCACCGCATCATTGTGATGGCCTGGATGGAACCCCATGCAACAGCAGCGAAAAATTCGAGCAGCTGTGGCACCCCACATTACACAACAAACAGTTGGTGATCGCCTGCGTGCAGCTGGCTTACGATCCCGTGTCCCTGCAGAAGGTGTTCCATTGACCCCACAACAGCGACGTGTAAGGCTGGCCTAGTGTCAAGAACGATCGATTTGGGTCGAAGAATGGCATAGGGTCGTCTTTAGTGATGAATCGCGCTTCTGTCTTGCCCGCAGTGATCGCCGGAATCGTGTGCGCCGACGTACCGGGGAGAGGGACCGCCCAGACCTTATTGTCGAGAGGCATACAGGGCCAACACCAAGCATTATGGTCTGGGGAGTTATTGGCTTTAATGTGAAATCGCAATTAGTGCTTGTTGAGGTCACTACGTTGATAGGGTACTCAATCCAGTGGTTGTGCCTATGATGGCGAACATTGCTAATGGGATGTTTCAGCAGGACAATGCCCGGGTTCACACTGCACGCATCTCCATAGAAGCTCTCCACGACATCACAACCTTAGAATGGCCCGCCAGATCCCCGGACCTCAGTCCTATTGATCATGTGTGGGACATGATGGGTCGACAACTGGCCAACCGTCCTCAGCCACCCACAACTCTGGAACAACTGACCCGTGCAGTGCAGCAAGCATGGGCCACAATTCCTTAGGAAGCGATCCAGGGCCTTATTGACTCCATGCCTCGACGAATTCATCAATGTATTGCAGCTCGTGGTGGGCACATCCTGTATTGATTGTTGTCCAAACTTGCGGTCAGAGGGACCTGAAACTGTAATCATCGAATCACAACAAAACACTCGTCCTGCGTGTTCAATTGCAGCAATGTTGCACCACTCCTTCTGGGTGTTGCAATTTCCATTTCCGTCGATGAATAATAAAAAAACACTCACTAAAAAACACAAAGTTCATAAACAAATACATTTAACAATATTCATTAAAATTGACATATAGTAAAACTTAGCACACCTATAGTAAAAATTAACATCGTATTATACAGGAGACATTAATAAAATTATGTAGTTGCTTCCTTCATACTTCCCCGTCATAAATTCACCAGCATTGAAACGGATTTAAAGATACTTCATTATGAGAATAAATGATCCATAATGAATATCCTAGAACAATTAGAAATTGACATTGCTCAAAGAACTAATGTGTCTCATAATCTTAATGAGATCAATTTTGGAACCAATATTTTGTTTGATACACCAATGGATAAACTTACAAGTAAGAATAAAAAATAGATTGGCCCAGTACTGTTTCGCAATAGTTAATGATAAGGATTAAGGAATAAGTTGTTTCAGTACATTCTATCGTCGTCGTCGGCTTCAACTCGTTTCCGAGTATACATCTTCTTTCAAAACAGTCTAAAATAATCTAAGGTTGAGATCTGTGGGCATATTTGCGGTGACTGAACAGCCCAATGCGTGCATGAAACAAACGTCCACACAGATCACACAGAACTGTTGGTGGAGGGCTTGGCTGTGCTGCACGGAGCTT
Source organism: Meconema thalassinum (assembly GCA_946902985.2). Classification (NCBI taxonomy): domain Eukaryota; kingdom Metazoa; phylum Arthropoda; class Insecta; order Orthoptera; family Tettigoniidae; genus Meconema; species Meconema thalassinum. The sequence continues at coordinate 130,167,707 of OX336388.2, forward strand.
TCGTGCTTGTTGCTTGGCCTTAACAATTCTACGACGTTCTTCTTCAAACATTTTGACAGCAGCCGGGATGGTCTGGCGCCACGTTGAACGGTCTTTAGCAAGCTGGTCCCAGGTTTGTGGATTGAGACCTGTCAACTTCATATTCTGCTTAAATTGGTCCTTGTAACGTCTCTTAGGGCCTCCATGAGGTCAGGTGCCGGAGGTGAGTTCACCATACAGAACCTGGCGTGGTAGTCTCGTATCATCCATCCGATGGACATGTCCAATCCATCTAAGTTGATGACCAATGATGGATGATTCTATACTATTAGTAAGCGCTTTCTCAAGAACATCAAGATTGGTGATGTGGTCTTCCCACTTTATCTTAAGGATGGATTGAAGTTTCTGTTGATGGAAGCGCTCAAGCTTTCGGAAGTCATGTCGATAAAGGGTCCAGGTTTCACAGCCATACAACAATGTTGAGATGACAACAGCTTGGTACACCATGAGCTTCGTCTTCACGGTCAGATCTTTATTCAAGAAGACCCGGTGCGATGGTCGCCCAAATGCTGCATGGGCAGCACCGATTCTCTTCTCAACATCCTGCCCACAATTGCCGTGTACAGATAGCAGACTGCCCAGATACGAGAAGTGGTCTACCTGCTCCAATGGAGTATCTGAGATAGAAATGTTGAAGTGCGGAAGGGAAGTGCCTGGTGAGGGTTGTGCCAGAACCTTGGTCTTCTGAACATTAATGGTGAGACCAAAACGATCACATGCATTCTTGTAGCAATTAACAGTCTGTTGCAACTCCACTGGCATGAGTGTAGGCGATGCTGCATCATCTGCATGCAACATATTGGTTATCTTCGTAACATGAGTTAGCTTCTTCGAGCGAAATCGAGCTAGGTTGACGAGCCCTCCATCAAAACGGTACCTGACATCTACACCTGGGATGTTTGTGGGCGATTTATAGAGCATTGCAGCCAAATACAATGCAAACCGTGTTGGAGCAAGTACGCAGCCTTGTTTCAGTCCATGAGTGATAGGAAATTTGTCAGAGATCTTATTTTGCTGACAAACCTGACCGGTCATGCCATCATGGAGAGCTTGGATGAGATCAACAAAGCGTCGAGGACAGCCAAAGCGTTGTAGCACCGCCCACATAGCACATCTTGGAACTGAGTCAAAGGCCTTTTCCAGATCATAAAAGACTAAGAAGAGTGGATTTTGTTGCTCACTACATTTTTCTTGTAGTTGTCTTACGCAGAAAATCAAGTCAGTTGTGCTTCTGGAAGATCGAAATCCACACTGGGACTCGGGGAGGATCTTTTCTGAGATAACCTGAAGGTGGTTAAGTAAAATTCTGGCGAGAATTTTACCCACAGTAGATAGTAGCGATATACCGCGATAGTTACATCTACTATATAAAGCTCAAATACCACTGACTGACTGATTCACGAAATCTCAGAAACCACCGAACGGATTGGAATGAAATTTGGTATGCAGCTTCCTCAAGGGCCGCAAATGCCCGCTAAGAAAGGATTTTTTGATATTCAGGTTCTAAAGGGGTGTTAAGGGGGTAGACCTGCATTTCATTGAATAGCAGTATCTCCCGATTGGTTTCATTGGGGGATGTGATACTCGGCATATAAACTCATCATTAAAGATAAGAAGACACGTGTCTGAGGGTTTTTCGATGTGGTGTATATTATGAGGTGAAAGGGGTGAAAAGTGGGGGTTGAAGGATTCCTAACGGAGCGTGTATCCCTTAAACGACATAGGCCAGGAGTTTGGAACTCAGCGGGAAAAAATCAGCATAAAAAATAAGTAAATAGGTGTTTGACCGTTTTTTCATAAATCCAATTTAAGGGGCCCATGGGGAGGGGTGAAATTATGGGGGGGACGTAATATGTCTGAGTGTAAAATTATACATGGCCTATGTTGTAGACAATAACACATTACATCTTTTTTGTCTCTTGCTATTTCATCATACGACGAATACGTATGGAGTTATTAATGATTTTGTACTTTTTGGCCGGAATTTTCTAAGTCCCAGGAATGACATAAAAAATGATTCGAATGAAATTTCAAAAAATAGTTTTTTTAAATACTTTTATTATATTTTTCACGTCTTTTAGGGTCCGAAACCAACATGATATTTTGATGTTTTTTTTTTGTCCCATGCATTTTTGGTTTCAGGTGATTGAATTATTTTCCACTAGGACCGTTGCTTATCTACTATATAAAGCTCAAATACCACTCACTGACTCATTCATTCATCACGAAATCTCAGAAACCACCCAACGGATTGGAATGAAATTTGGTATCCAGCTTCCTCAAGGGCCGCAAACGCCCGCTAAGAAAGGATTTTTTGATATTCAGGTTCTAAAGGGGTGTTAAGGGGGTAGACGTGCATTTCATTGAATAGCAATATTTCCCGATTGGTTTCATTGGGGGATGTGATACTCGGCATATAAACTCAGCACAAAAAATAAGAAGACATGTGTCTGAGGGTTTTTCGATGTGGTGTATATTATGAGGTGAAAGGGGTGAAAAGTGGGGGTTGAAGGATTCCTAACGGAGCGTGTATCTCTTAAACGACATAGGCGAGGAGTTTGGAACTCAGTCGAAAAAAATGAGCATAAAAATAACGAAACAGGTGTTTGACCGTTTTTTTTTTCATAAATCCAATTTAAGGGGTCATGGGGAGGGGTGAAATTATGGGGGTGGGGGTGGAAACGTAATATGTCTGTGTGTAAAATTATACATGGCCTATGTTGTAGACAATAACACATTACATCTTTTTTGTCTCTTGCTATTTCATCATACGACGAATACTTACGAAGTTATTAATTATTTTGTACTTTTTGGCCGGAATTTTCAAAGTCCCAGGAATGACATAAAAATTGATTCGAATGAAATTTCAAAAAATTGTTTTTTAAATACTTTTATTATATTTTTCACGTCTTTTAGGTTCCGAAACCAACATGATATTTTGATGTTTTTTTTTTCGTCCCATGCATTTTTGGTTTCAGGTGATAGAATTATTTTCCACTAGGACCCATGCTTATCTATCTATATAACTAATGTTATAACGGGATTCCAAATGTTATTGCGGGCGAAGCCGCGGGTAACAGCTAGTTCTATATACAGGAGGGATCAAACCTGTTGCGCCCAGCATCTACTGTTTAGACGCGTGCTACATACATACATACATACACACCCCCTCTTCTAGTTTCCCCTCCTTTCCCTGGAGGCGCGTCATCGCCTACACAGGTCGCTCTGTAAGCTGTTATTCCAGCTTGAGACAGCTGAGAAGGTACACACGCATACCGTACTCATGGATCCATGTTGAAGGTGAGCGATAATTTTCGATCGGTTAGGATTCTATATCAAATTTTCGAGAGATCAATAGTTCTGACTAGTGTATTTTGGTTTTTCCTTAGATGAAATGCTGCTAATGACAGGCTACATATAACTAGGATTTTCACTGAGTTTTTAACGTAAGTCTTTTTAAGCCACATGAATTTAGTTAACAAGTTTGTTAAAGTTCCATATTTTAAGATATCAGAATAGTCCTGTTTCTTTTTATTATAGTCAATGAGGAGGCTTCAATGATGGCTGACATAATGCAAGAACCTTGCCACATCAATAGGAAATAGTATTGTTTGAGATTCCATAAGTATTCAAGGGATGACTTGGGGTTGTATGTATGTATGTATGTATGTATGTATTCTTTATTGTCAGACAGATAGACTCCACTAGTGACAATATAATAATTAACAATAAAATTTACAATTATAAACAAAACAAAAACAGCAAACACGTACAAAAATAGCAATACACTAATCTATTATAAATCAGCAACCACAACCATACAGACACGCACTCTAACATCCTATCTCAAGCATTCATTCATGCAATCCCTTTGTACAAGAAACATTACAATAATTATTACAGAAAAAAAACTATCAACAGTAAACAGAAACAGGCAAAAACATAAAATAAAAGATAAGAAGACAAAGTTCAGAAACTAGGGAAAGTAATACAAGAGCGACATTCAAGGATCTAGATAACAGCAAACAAAAAATACATTACTTCATTCACTCGTACATTCAATCAAAAAATCAATCAACCATTCATTCGACCACATGTTCAATCAATCAACGCAAATAGAAATTAACCCAATATGCAATACACTATTTTACAGCCCACTTGAGATATCTCTCATAACAGTTAATAGAGAGTCGAAGTGAATATCAGTAGCACTTCTACTCTCCATCAAGCTGTATGTTGACTGCAACCGGATCAGACATGAATATTTGTGCACATTAATTCTCGATCTGACCCCATCGAACGTGTGCTTCCGTCTGGTGGTTCTCTGAGGGACGTGAAAACCCAAGTCAGCTAGCAACTGATTAGAGTCAATTCCGCCATTTACCAGCTTCCAAAGGAATCTCACGTCACCCACTGTGCGCCGACTGCTAAGTGGAGGAAGACTGTACACGTTGCAATAACTCTCATACTCAGCTCTATGGTACGGTCGTCCACCCCTGTAACAGAGCCATTTAATAAATCTCTTTTGCACACGTTCGATGGCGTCAATTTTATTACTGGTTGGTTGGTTGGTTCTTAAGTTTAGGGGCTGCGACAACGCGGTCATGTAGCCCCGTGTACTTTGGGTGTGTGTAGAATCTGTCTGATAACCGGTGTTAATTGTGATGACTGTATTAGTGTGTGTATCTGTTTTTTAATTTTAAGTACTGCAACTTATAATTTTTCAAATAGTTCCTACTTTTGCCGCCAAGCGCCACCGTCAACGACTACTAGGTCTAATTCAGAACTTAGCTACTAGACGCCACCGCAGTCAGCGCTTGGCAACGAACGTAGAAACCTAAGAGCGTTGTTTACATTCTTAACCTATCCAATTTAGCTTCACACAGGTGCAATTAGTGGAAGGATCTTTAACATGCCATAAATCTATGACATGGGACCGCCGGCTTTACTTCCCCTCCGAAGGAAGGCATCAATTTTATTACTGTGAAAGGGATTCCAGATCACACTACAGTATTCTAATTTAGGCCGAATGAGTGACTTAAATAATTTGGATAGAGTTATGTCCGAAAAATAATTTAAACAATTTCTTTTTAAAAATCCCAGGATCCGGAAACTTTCACGACATATTTTTGAAATATGTTCATCGAACGAGAAATTATTAGTGATTGTCACCCCTAGATCCTTAATGGTTGACACTCTACGTAGCGTTTCATTTTTAATACAGTAATTAAACCTGGGTAGGAGGTTACGTTTCAATGAAACTGACAACACTTTACACTTTTCAGTATTCAGTTTCAGTTTCCATGTTTCACACCATTCACTGAGTTGGTGTAGGTCTTGTTGCAACAACTCACAGTCATTTATAGTACTGATGGGCATATACAGTTTAAGATCATCAGCGTACATCAGGCACCTAGAATTATGAATTATACGAGGGATATCATTTACAAAAAGTATAAAAAGCAGAGGGCCCAATACAGAACCCTGAGGGACACCGGAAGTAACGTGAACAGATTTAGACTTATTATTATTAATTACAACTGATTGGGTTCTATTTGAGAGGTAGCTTTTGAAGAAACGTAAAAGATTACCAGTTATACCAAAGTTTGAAAGTTTAAGAAGCAGTAGGTTGTGATGAACGCTGTCGAAAGCCGTAGAGAAGTCAGTATAGATAACATCAGCACTACCACGGTTATTCATAAAGGTGGATACATCATGAGTGAAGACTGCTAGGTTGGTAGCAGTGGATCGCCTAGGAAGAAAGCCGTGCTGAAGTTCAGTGATGAATGGTGACACGTGAGCGTACACTTCGTCTCGAACAATTGATTCAAAGACTCGCGCGAAAATAGACATTAGTGTTACTGGCCTGTAATTTACTACCTTCTGCCTGGAGCCTTTCTTTAACACTGGGGTGATATGAACTGATTTCCAGTAATCCGGAAACACTCCTTCACTGATGGCTTGGTTGAATAGGATGTAAAGTGGACGAGATAGCTGGTGGCATAAAGATTTAATTATTTCTATAGGAATGGTATCAGGACCGGGAGACTTGCCAGAGGATAGATTATGTAATTTATTCTTGATGCAGTCTTCGGAAATATGGAAGTACGAAATGCTGTCGTTACTGGAGGGTGGCAGATCAGGTAATGGTGGCGGTATAGAATTTACAGGAAGGAATAAGGTTTCGAAATAATCAGAAAACAGCTCACAGGCAGAGTTTGCATCAGTACTGGTACGTCCGTCATACTCGAGCGAGACTGGTAATCTGGTGTTCCTAGATCTCTGCTTAATGAAGGACCATAGTCTGTTCGGATTAGTTTTAACACTGGAGTCTATGTCTTCCAGGTAGGCGTCATACTTTCGGCGTTGAATTTCTTTGAATTCGAGTCTCCTGACCACAAATTCAATTCTATGGCATTCCAAAGAAGAGTGTTTCCATTGACGATGAGCCCTATTTTTCGAATGTAGCGCGCTGATTACATCTGCATCAAACCAAGGTGGATAACGGTAGGGATTAACCTTCACACGAGGAACTGCTTCTCGAACTGCGGACATCAAGAGATCATAAAATATCTCACAATTCTCATTAATGTCGTTCCTGATGTCAAGGAGGGACCATGGGCAATAATCCAGTAGAAGTTTCAGGTGGTTCATGTCTGCTTTCTTCCAGTTGAAAATTTCCCTGCGAGGTAGTTTTTGAAATAAACTAGCGTCATGAAAATCAATGTTCCATATTAGAGCACTATGGTCAGATGGAATCCACCCCGGTTTTTCTAACTCTACAGATTGAGAGATTTTAGGAATATTAGTAAACAGAAGATCAAGGTAGTTTTGTCCGCGCGTGAGATGTGGATTCAATTGATGCAGAGAGAATTCCTCAATTATCTCGCAGAAGATCGAGTTCACTGCACTTTCAGTTAGTTTTAAAGGTATGAGAGAAGGCCCTTCCTGCTGTCCCCATGAGATGTCCGGCATGTTGAAATCCCCACACAATATAACTGTATCCTTGTCCTTCAACTGGGCGTGCACCCTGCTGAGAGAGGTATGTAGCTCCTCCAAGTGGTTTAAAGAGACAGGCGGGGGTAGGTACACACAGCCCACGAACACACTAGACCTTCCTTGGATTTCCAACCAAATAATTTCGCATTCACTTTCTAAGTCCGCTCTTCTCCTAGCACGCAACTGAGACTGCGTAGCAATGACAACACCACCCCCACGCCCAGGCCTGTCTCTTCTAAATATGTCATGAGTCCTAGAAAAGGCGAGTTCTGAGTCAAGAAAACTGTCAAAAAGCCAAGACTCATTTAAGGCTATTATTGACATATTATTAAAATCACTGCTGCTCAAATCTACTTTGTCCAGCTTGTTGGCCACGCTCTGAGTGTTCTGAAAGTATATGGACATAGAACTGTTCGAACCCGGACCAGGATTAATTTCTACATCACCTGACAGTAGAAGAAGCATGAAGACTGTGGTCACCGTTGATGTTGATGTGACCGTACCTCTCCTAGTGAAAGGGCTGGCTCCTTTTAGCAGCATGGCAGGCGACAATCCAGCAGCAGAGAAACAACAAAAATTAAAACTCCGATTGGAGCACTTCCAGTTTACTGAAGCTTCATAATTCTTTTCACGAATCATGGACACCCTCACATCACTACCACTCACAAAAAAAGAACTAGTTACGTGAAAGAATAACATGAGAAAACAGCACAAAACAGGAGACCGAAACACACGCACTTCACTCACCGACGCCGTCTTACTGGTTTGGGCATGACACAGCTTTGCCGTTTTTACGTGTGTGGGATGGGGAAGGCTGAACGAAGCAACTACATAATTTTATTAACCCTCTCAGTGCCACGCGCCGATCAGATCGGCGCTCGCTGCTCGCGCCAAAAGTGCCAAAGCCGATTGAATCGGCGCACTGCTTATCTTATATTTATAGATTTATGTAGGCATATGTCTGTGATTATTCCATACCGTTGGAAAGGTGAGGTTACAAGCTTGCCTGTCCGGTGTTTACTTTTTTCCTTCGAAGTTCGATACGCGATAGGTTTGAGTTTGTATTCACGCCGTCCCTTAGCGCTCCCCCAATCACGCACCTTCCTGCCAAAATTGCAGGGCAGTTGTTTTCTTCTAGTTGACTTTTTCTGCCTACAGATGAATCTAAGAACTTTCTATAGTCCAGGACACCTTAAATAAGTTACTAGAAAACCAACATGGCCGCCACATTTGGTGTTGCCAACTTACATCATTTAACACCAAAAAGTCAGCACACACATCCATGTAACACGTATCGCAAATGATCCAAACTAAGTAAAGGCTCTTTTACGAAAATACGTTTTACATGGAGTTGTGAAGCAGTCCTTGCTCAAGTTAGGGACATCTTGGTCATCAGTCCTCGACAGTAACTCTTAAGCAGTATTATGGTAGTGAAGTTAACTTAAATTATCTCTTCTAGATTGATTTTTAAAGCACCATATAAAATGCATAAGAACAGAAACATTAATACTTACTCAATTATTTTCGCCAGGGAGCTAAAGATGAGCATGTTCATTTCTTCTTATAGGCTATATTTTTATAATTAGTCCAAAAATGCGGACCATTCTGTTTTAAGATGAGTGTTCAGAGAAGGATTTAGGAGTAGGAGAGAAATATAATAGTGGGGTACAAATTAGCTTATTATTTCTTTATTTTTGATAAGTACCATACTCATTTCTTGCATTTATTGGCAACTCAAACTAACACTTGGGGCGCTGCGGTCGGTCTGGATAAGTAGGGTAAAAATACTCAATAACACGCGTTTGATATGGAACACTTTTTATTTTTCGGTTATAATCAGTAAATGTGGTCCCTAAAATAATGACAGTGTTATTTTTGATTGTATATATGTGTAACTGTGCGATACACGTGATCTAATTTGTGTGTTCCACTGGATTTTATGTGTCAATTGCATATTATCAAGCATCGGTTGTCTGCTGGTATCTGGTTTTGAGCAGTTCGAGTCATGGCGCTGTTACTTTAAAAGCTATATTTGAGTTTGCTCACTGTACCATAGACTGTAGAAATTATTTGCTGCTTGGTAGGACGAAGGGATGAGTTTAACTTGTATTAAAGCTCGGGGGACACAGGAATTGCTTGATTTAGATGGTTAGCTGGTGGGGTTGGTGTAGAATATCGGACTGGTAGCAGGTTCTCGCAGAGTAGATATTTACCCTGCGAAGTCAAATTAGGCCTATATGACTCGTAGTGGAATGGCTCGGATATCGCAGAGCGAGGTGATGGTGATTGGTAGGGTAATTGGAAATGAACTAGGGAGGGGGAAGGATACCTGACTGATGAAGCTTGGCTGTAGTCGGCTGGTGTAGGCCTAGCTGTCTTGGTATGGCTTGGCTCGGCGTAAACAGTGAACAACCCGTCCTGTCGTCAGTGAGTGTAGTGGTGAGTGGTCCAACCCGCTCCTGTTGCCCGTATTTATTTGGTATCGTCACCTCTTGGCTATTTCTATTTACATCTTTTGGAAAGTGATGAAAACTTATATCCACAGCCCTCTTTTATGCATCGACTTACAGCCGTAAACTGAGCAATATACGTTGCTTTTACTCATTTTACACTCCATCAACGAGTAAAACTTATTACTTATGTATAAAGACACGAAGAAATTACCTCGATCTGCTTACGAATACATGAAACCATATACAACCAGTCACCACGTGACAAATGTACCCTACTTGGTAAGTTTCTAATTTTTACCGCTAGATGTCATATCAGATAGCTGGAGTTGCCAATAGGCCTACATATATGAAGGCAGAATTGAGACAAGCTGTTGAAAGCCTGTTGGCAAATCCCTATTGAGATGCAAGATGGTTGATCCAATGCTTAGACCTAAAACCATTCGAACTAGTCGTGGATTTTAGGGGCATTAGACTAATGGCAACTCGAAGATTTCGTCTTGGAATGGTAGAAAGCAGCAGTCGGTTGATTTTGGGGCTTTGTGACATCATGGTCATGTAGATCTGTGTACTTGGGCATGTGGAATTTGTCTGATAACCTGTGTTATTGTGATGGCTGGATTAGTGTGTGCATTTATTATTCAGATGAGGATTGGGAACGAGGTGGCCATGGCCTTAATTTAGGAACCATCCCGGCATTTGCCAGGAGTAGAAGCGTGGAAACCACTTCCAAGATGGCTAAGATAGGAATCGAACCCTCCTTTTCTCAGTTTTGCCTCATGAGGCTGAGTGTGCCTTGTTCCATCCCTCAGACCAAAATTAAAATTTCTTGGCAGAGCTGGAAATTGAACCTGGACCAACTACCAAAAAATGCTAGCCGCACGACGCGAGATGGTTGGTAGAATAGTCTCCCGACCTCTCATCAACCGGCACATTAAAAGCCACTTGTAGAAAATTCAATGAATTCACTGAGAAATTGACGAGTTAAGTACAGGCGTTGAAAGGCAAGCTTTATCGACGGAGTAATATCTTGAAAATTATAATTATAAGATATCAACACAAAACAATTTTCTGTGGAGAGCTGAGTTATTTAAATTGCGAGAGCGGAATATATGAGAGGGAATTGAACTGAGGCAGCGTTGTCGCGAATGGGTACGTCCTCTACACTTCCACTCATTTCTACATGATCATAATAATAGCATTATCATGACGAATACAATACATAGTGTTATCACTGACCGAGTTCAAGTACGCCCCGCTGTTGGCCAGCGCTAGTGGTGCAGACCCCCAATGCTACAGTCAACCGCAGTCAGCTGTTCAAAAATGGGATACGCGCTGGCCTGCGTAAACCTCTTTATGAAGGCTGCGGTTACGCTGATTACATCAAATTTTCAGTGCATATTCTAAAATAAAATAATAGCCTGCCTTCAACCAAAAATGTTCAAGGCAAAACGACATACGTAATAGAGGTAACACTTCAGGAGTGATGAACCAAGTAGAATACTTAACTTAGCCTAAATACCTTGTGTAATGATGAATAACAATTATGGAAGTGATGTCCTAATAGATGCTTTCTCCTTAGCTGTCTGTAACCCACCCGCTATGCCCTTTTATAAAACGACATATACTGTAGTGAAATTTCAGATTAATTCTGTACCATGTATCACTCTTTTTTCTTTTTGCTTTCACTTTGATAATATATCATTTTCATACCTTATTTCATCTTCTGGCTGGAGGGGAGGACATTATCAATTGTAACTACTAACCTTGATCACTTCTGCACCGGATATATGTGCTAAATCACTTAAACATGTGTTTTTATTTATTGTATATTTAACAACCGCAGCCATGTTCGACAGCATATTTGGTATGTGAAACTGCCGCAGTGAGCGATCACATTGACGTCATTAGTTACCAACATATCCGATACTAAATAGGCCTACATTAGACGACACATGTAATGTTGTAATTATGTGAGAAAAATAAATAAACGAGCTCTTCTTGGTTAGACGACTGACTGGACGAAACCATTGGTCGCTACTTGTTTAGTCGACTGTCTGGACGAAAATTACCGATTGCACTACAAGCAAGGAGGTCTGGGCATAAGCCCCAGGTTAGGTTTGTTTTGTATGTAGGACAGTATTTACCACTGTAATGAACGCTGATCGCAAGAATTTCGTGTTTCGAACTAATCGGGGAAAAAACCAGTGCCTCACTGCCTAAAAGTTATTGGTCTAGGCACAAACCATGGGTTTGGATGAAAATTATTGATGCGTGTCTACCCCCACTGTGCGTGACAAAATCCAGGGGTGTTTGTATGGCCTAATGAATTAACAATTATTGGTTTAGACAAAGGCAGCTTGCACAATCCATTGCGAACTGGTTCAAACTTGGCGCTATTTTGTTTCATGGTACCGCGCTTATACAAAGTAGTCCCGTAAGTGTGGGATTGGCAATACTGTACTTGTGCATAATTAACAGCGAAAATGGCAGACTCAGCTGGAATTCCATCTATATAAGTCGTGATCCTATTTGGGACATCCTGAGATCTGAAAAATGCACACTTTGTCACGAACCTGGAAGTAAAATGGATAAGGGGCACCTGCCACATTGCAACAAACTTGATGTGACTGCTAGAACTTCAGGAAACCTCACACAATTCTATTGGAATGCAAGAAAGCTTATGGATTGGAATCTGGGCTAGCCATAAGAAACAACAACAATGCTTTAATATGAAAAATTGAGGTAACGCGGGCCGCGTTAGCTAATATATAACACCCCCGGTTTTTGTCATGCACAGTGGGGGTAGTCAAGCATCAATAATCTTTATCCAGACCAATGGTTTTGCCTTTTATTTCATTATTCACGTCCAATGTCCAAGCTGTGTAGTATAGGCCTACGAGATCTATGAAATTTTTAGTTTTCTATTACCGTATAATGTATAGCCTACAAATATCGTTACCTGTGTGCTACTAATTCTAGCGCAGCCATCACAGCATACAGTCACAATCATGTCCGATGCAGGTGTATAAGCCACTTTCTACTTTCATTCAGAATTAATAATACAAGTAGGCTATAGCTGCGACCAATATTTATAACTTATTGCAACCAGTGGCTTCGCCCAAACCGTGTCATCTAACCAAGTAGCGAACAATGACTTTGTCTCACCCAACATTAGTACATCAGTAATTTTCACCCAGACATTCAGTGGCGCAGTAACATATCGAGAACTAAAAGAGAGCTATGAGATATTGTTGGTATTCTCTGAAAATTTGCATATGTGACTCTAGCACAGTGCATATACCATGCACATGTGAGTATATGGCTCTTCAGAATGATGATTGATTCATGTTGCACAACCCTTGAAGTTCGTTGAAGGGCATCACACTACTCTGTCGCAACCATGACTGTAACAAATAAAATTAGGCCTAATATAAATATTTTATCTGCCTACTACTAAGTAGGCTATAGGTCAGTAGCCAAGTACATAAGTTATAAGCTTCATAAATAATCACCAATACATTCACTACCACCAACCGCGTGCGAATCATAGACTAGGCCTACTTCCAAGCTTAAGAGTTACCGGTACATGTGCAATGTATTATAATATTATGGCTGACGGCATTTGGAAGTCGAGAATAATATACATTACTATATTAGAAGGCGAATTGAACCTAAGAATACATTCCCGAGAGAGAACTTACATAGGCTATATTTTAGGTTATGTTTGAATTAGGCCTATACGGAAAATGCAGTCGGAAAACTATTTCAAAATTTCCAAAGACCATTCATCATCATCATCTTGAGCAGTTTCCAACCGCTGGTCGGGTCTGCTTGGAACATAAGCCTCTCCATCGTTTCCTGTCCATCCACCATCTCTCGTCATTTACTGTGTCCCAGCACACTCCTCTTTCCTCCACACTCTTCTTGACTCCTTTTGTCCATCTGTCCCTTGGTCTTCCCCTTGGCCTCCTTCCCGTCATTTCCATTCCAAACATCTTCTTCGGTATCCTCTCCTCTTCCATCCTCCTCACATGTCCATACCATTGTAGCCTAGATCGCTCTATTCTATTTTGCAATGGTTCCTCTCTTACCATCTCCCTGACTCTCTCATTCCTTACTCTGTCCATTCTTGTCACTCCTACCCTACTCCTCTGGAACTTCATCTCCACTGCTCGTATTTTATTCTTGTCCCTTTCCTTCATCACCCATGTTTCTGAACCATATGTCAAAATTGGCACAAAGTAGGTCTTGTAGATGATTCCTTTACATTTTTGTGGTACATCTTTATTCCATATCATCCCCCTAACACTCTTGAAAAATCCATCTGTGCACCTTCCCCTCTCATTTATTTCCATCCTATTGCCTTCCTTTTCTTCAATTATGCTTCCCAAGTACTTGAAGCATTCTACTTTCTGCAACTGCTGTCCTCCAAGTGTTATGCCCATATCCAGTCTGTTCTTCTTCCTCGTTGTGATGACCACTTCACTCTGTGCTGAGAACTTCATCCCATATGATAACACTACCTTCTCCCACTCATCTAATTGCTCTTGTACTTCTTCCTCATCCTCTTCCCATACCAGAAGGTCATCAGCAAACAACATTGCCTTCATTTTCCTTTCCCCAATGCTATTTACCACTTTTCGTATGATTTCATCCATCACCACTATAAATAACAGGGGTGAGAGGGCACTTCCCTGTTTCAGACCACTCTCCAGTTGAAACCATTCCGTTCTCTCTCTTCCCACCTTTACACAGCTTTTGCTTCCCTCGTACATTGCTTTCACTCTTGCCACTGTCTCCTTGTTCACTGCTTTTGCTCTCATTGCTTCCCATACCTTGTTTCTATTAATACTATCATATGCTTTCTCAATATCCAAGAAGGTCATCACCAGATCTTTCCCATATTCATAATGGGGTTCTTGTAGCTGTCTTACTGCAAAGATGAGGTCAACTGTTGACCTTCCTGGCCTGAATCCATACTGTTCTTCCCTCAGCCCATCTTCAACTTCTGTCCGAATTCTTCTCTCCAGTACCTTCTCAAATATTTTGGCGCAGTGGCACATGAGTGTAATTCCCCTGTAGTTCTTGCATTCCTTCCTACTTCCCTTTTTAAATATGGGTATTATTATCCCTCTTTTCCAGTCCTCTGGTATTTTCTTCTCCCTCCATATCACTTTCATTACTCGAAAGAGCCACTGTGTTCCTATCACCCCTGCTGCTCTCACCATCTCCACACTCACTTCGTCTATTCCCGGTGCCTTTCCCCCTTTCATCTTCTTTAATGCTTCCTCCACTTCTTTCCATGTCAATTCCTTCTCTGAAATGTCTTGGTCACTGTCTGTTTCTTCCTCCACAATGTCCACTACGCTGGTTTTAGTTGGATTTAGGAGTTCCTTGAAGTATTCTCTCCAGATAATCTTTACTTCTTCCATATTTTCGACCTCCTTTCCATTCCTGTCCACCATTCTGACATTTTCCCCTGTATCTCTTCTCTTTGCCTTTATCATTCCATACAACACTTTCTTACTGCCATCACAGTCCTCCTCCATCATTTCTGTCCATTTCTCCAGCCATTTCTTTTTCTCTTCCTTCACTACTTCTCCTGCTTTTTTCTTTCGCTCTTGGTATTCTTCTCTTGTTCTGTCAGTCCTCTGTTGGAACCATTTCCTGAATGCTTCATTTTTCTTTTTCACTGCTTCCTTAGTTCTGGGGTTCCACCATGGTGTTTCCTTCCACCTTTTCTTTCCACTAGTTCTGCCACACACGACTTCCGCTGCTTCTACCAACACGTCCTTGAACCTATTCCATTCTTCTTCACCTGTTTTCGGATCATCCTTCGGTAATTTGTTCCTCACTAATATCTGGAACTTCTCCTTATTTCCATCCTCCTTCAGCTTCCATGTCCTTATTCTTCTTTCTTGGTTCTCAGTTCTCCTCTTTTCCTTCAGTCCTCTCACCTTGGCGACCAGCAGACGGTGGTCACTGTCCAGGGCTTCTGAAGGTATTACCCTTATATCCGTGATACTCTTCTTTGTCTCCTTCCCGCATAAAATATAGTCCACCACTGATTTCCTAGTCAAATCCCTGCTGTACCAAGTAATTTTATGGCTCTCTCTCTTCTTGTACCATGTGTTTCCAACCATTAGCCCATTTATCTTGCACAGTTCCAACAATCTCTCTCCTTCCTTATTCCTGTTTCCCCATCCTTCACCGCCAATCACTTCCTCAAAACCTCTTCTATCAGTTCCGACATGGGCATTTAGGTCTCCCATGACTATCAGGTCTCTCCCCACTAACTGCTTCTGCAACTCCTCTTCAAACTCGTCCTTCTCGCCTTCTGTGCATCCCACCTGTGGTGCATAGACTTGCAGAATGTCCAGGTTTCTACCTTTCACAGTGATTCTGGCTCTAATTATTCTATCACTTACCCTCTTTACTTCCTCCCTCAGCCCTTCTCTCACCACCATTCCCACTCCATTTCTCTTCCCCTCCTCATTTCCTATCCAGTATAGCTGCAAGCCATTTCTCAGTTCTTTTCTTCCTTCCCCTCTCCATCTGGTCTCTGCCAGTCCGAGTACATCCAGTTTTCTCCTCTCCATCATATCCACAACCTCCTCCACTCTTCCCGTCAATGAAGTTATATTCAAAGTTCCGATTCGTAGTCCATTTCCATAGCCAGGTCTGCTTCCTTTAGATCTGTCCTTTCCGAGGCCCGTTCCCGTTTTAAAAGCAGTTTCATATCCACTACTGGCTTGCTAGGCCTAACGTAGCTTCACCATAACCCTGGCGAGGGGCCTGTTTTTGGTCCGCGAGAGGTATTTTATTTCCCTCAAACCCTCCGGACAAGTCCGGCGAGCCCCCCTATCCGCCACCTGGGACGCGCCCGATAGAGGAACAGGCAAACCCCCACGGGTTTTTTATTACGTTATTTGTGCTCTGACTGAATATAAAAATAAATAAAACAACGATTAAATAACTCTGTACTTTAAATTGTGTAGGTCTAGGCTAGGCCTACTTACTTAAATTGTAGTGATCTTTGTAGAGTTACTCCAATCCATCTCCAATCTTGTTCTCGTATTTTTAGGCGTCATGATGAAATCTAAATAAGAATTTATCCAAAAATTAATTAAATAAAAGCTTCGAAACATCTCAGACAAGTGGATTTGACACACACATATCAAGAGTCTATAATAACTGTATAAACTGTTTTAATCGATGTATATTACTAGTACTTACCTTGTACAACTTGTTACAACTTCATTAGACTTGAATTTCCAAAGAAAACTGTGAAATTATTTAAATAATAAGTCATTAGTTACAGTCGTAATTATAATGTTGGCTGACTTTGTGAAAAATGCATTCTGGGAGTTATTGCCAGAAACATGTCGGCAACTGTGTGGTACGGAATTTTACTGGTATTATGGTCTTTGGAGATGGCGGGATTTTAAGCAGGGTTGGCGACAATATGCTCGCACCTGAAAACAACTTACCTTCAAGAAATGCAACCATAAACCAACATTTACGTAGGCATAGGGGACGGCTGTTAATGTTGCCTACCCTGTCTTGATCTAGTAACTCATTTAAGCTGTCCCAGACTATACAGCTGGAAACGTAGTTTTTTTTTTCTCGAATATGACCCTTAGGTGTCCTTAATTTAGGCTCAAAACTGATTATTTCAAAAAAATTGAATAATTATGAGAATAACCTCAATTGAAAAGGCTTAAATGCCGTATTTACTTTTATGAACATAATGTATGAAAGAATGAGGTATTGGTTATATGCAAAGCAAAAATAATAATTATATCGTTGGAAATGTGGTATTTATGATTTTTTTTCGAATAGTCTGCATGACCTTTGAAAATGGCTTGGCATTCTTGGCAAGTATTTCAGGAAATGGCTTGGCACTAAGAGGGTTAATAAACATTAGATGTCTCCTGTATAATACGATGTTAATTTTTACTATAGGTGTGCTAAGTTTTACTATGTATCAATTTTAATGAATGTTGTTAGATGTATTTGTTTATGAACTTTGTGTTTTTAGTGAGTGTTTTTTATTCTATTATGAAGGGACCCGGCTGATGAAGAGCTAATTATAGAGCTCGAAACATGTCCCGAAATTGTAATAAGTTAATTTTAACAATAAATTTTGTATTGAATAGACGGAAATATGTAATTTAGTCAAATAACAACAACGTTTCGTAAAAAAAATGTCATGCATATGTATTACTTTTGCTTATAAAAATAAAAACAACTGCTGCACATGCAGTTATTGGAATTGAGCAAATTTTGTTTGTTTCACTAATTAGCTCTTTAGCTGTGACACCTGTGTTCAGTAATGCTTTTCATATTTGAAAGCTCGTGACTTATAAATGACAATAGAAATAATATATACAATTTTCAACATTTCACTATGAATTTGAAAAATCTTATGTTAAAACTCTTCACCCATGAAAAAGTAAAACAGGAGAATAAAAGTGTACATGGATCAGAATTCGGTAATTCTCAGACACTTACGGAGTTAGTGTGAGCTTGAATTTGAGATGAAAGTAAATCCAGTCTTGGTTGGATGTTTGAAACAGCAACCCGCAGATCCCATTCCAGCTGAAGCCGAGACCGATGCTTCGTCTTGACGGATGCCATTGCGGAAAATGTTGACTCACACAAGTAAGTTGAAGCGAAGGGTAATAACAGGTCCACTGCTTTTCTTGATAAAATGGGATATTCATTCCGAATCTGCACCCAAAAATTTTCAAGAGACTTCGACTTAAATTCATTTCGAAGTATTCTGTCACTTGAGAGTTCTATTAGTTCCTCCTGTTCTACCGTTGACAGGTGGGCTGTTACGTTCGTTTCAAACGGGCTGCGAATCCAGTCATTCTCAGTTGAAGGTTGTGGAAATCTACCTCGAATTTTTGACGAAGGTTTTGGAGGTGTACCACAACAATTCCACTCATTTGAAATATATCTAACTCATTTTCTTCCAGGAATTCATTCAGACAATGAAACATCTCACAGTTATCTTTGTCCATCTGGGCTTTCCAAAGTTCAAGTTTTCTCTTAAAAGCAAGCACTTTGTCGCTTAGAATGAAAATATTACTATTTTGTCCTTGAAGGGACACGTTAAGTTCATTCAGTTTTTCACATACGTCAGCCAAGTAGCACAGTATTAGAAGCCATTTCTCTTCCAGAAACAGGATTGCAAGTGTAGGACTGCTGTCCAATAGGAAAATACGAAGTTCATTCTTCAACTCCACAACACGACGAAGGACTCGACCAAGAGACAACCAACGTACCTCCGTGTGCAATAAAAGCGAATCATGTGTAGATCCCATCTCCTCGCAAAGAATGGAAAATAGCCGACTGTTTAAAGCTCTTGCTTTCACAAACTTTACGACACTAATTACATCATTCAGCACTTTATTGACTTTCGGTTGTAGTACTTTGAAGCCAATGCCTCCCTGTGTATCATGCAATGTGTGAATTTTACAGAATTAGTAACAGCACTCACTCTTGCTCTGAAACCCTTTTTAGTTCCAGTAAATGCCGATGCCCCATCAGTACATATACCAACACAATTTGTCCATGAGAGATTGTTGTCAATAAAAAAGGAATTCACAAGAGAAAAAATATCTTCGCCTGTAGTCCGCCCTTCCAGAGCTTTACAAAATAGAAAATCCTCGTGCATTTCATTTTCATGACAGTAGCGTACAAAAACAAGAAGCTGGGCACTGTTTACGATATCAGTACTGTCATCAAGTTGCAGGACAAATTTTGTGCTATCATGAAGACATGGTAGCAATTCATTTTTTATATCAGAGGCTATTACATTAATACAACGAGTTACTGTATCATTTGAGAGCGGTATCGACTTCAAACACTCGCCGAACTTTTCTCCATGAATGATCGCGCACATTTTCACGGCTGAAGGAAGAAGTAATTTCTCACCAATAATATGTGGTGATTTGGATTTTGCAATTTCTTAGGAACTGTTGCATGCTTTTCTAGGAATCTAACATTTCCTTTTAGTTGTTTCTTGTGGCGCTTAAAAAATGCTAAAGGTTTACTTAGACAGTCTGGATGTTTAGTCTGCAAGTGTCTCTTGTGTTTCACAGGCTTCAAACAGTTGTTTGCTAAAATCTCCCAACAAAGAACGCAATGAGGTTGTTCCTGATTATTATTCGAAAGAATACTGGTAAAGCCTGTCAGATAATCGTCTTGATATTTACGCACTTCCACTTTGTGTGTAGAATTAATAATCCTGATGGGAGCAGAAGTAGACGCGGAAGAACGATGGACTTTGTTTAAATTCAAACCTTGTTCTTTTTCCGAAGGAGGGCAAGCACTATCACTTTCATGGAGTCTCTTTTTACCACTTCTAATAAGCCACTTATCCATGGGTAATGGCGTCACTTGTATCAGTTTATTGTAAAGTTGGGTAACCACGCACTAGAATTCACCTGTTCACTCCCCGTCTTTGAACTGACTGGAAAGGCCTAGCTGAATTCGAATCGGCAACGGCAGAAATAGAAGATTCCATTCTTGAAAGGAAGTGGCGGTCACATTGTCAAGCGGCTTATTGTCATTAAGTGTTTGGTAAGGAGATGGCACTGCGGGTGGCGAGTGAAAGGGAGCTGTGTGGGAAATGTTACTCGCCACCTTTTCTCAAAATTCCTGCTGGCAGGATCTACTGGTCAGTTCTTGTGAAATAAGACAGCAAAGGTACGAGTTTATTATTCTTGAATGGCCTTGGGAGCTACCTGCCTATGATAGGTTCATGAATATGAGGATAGTAATATTCGTTACAGAATATGAAATATTAATATTTCAATCAAACCCGGCACCCCCCTTCATCACTCTCTGCGCCCCCCACTTTGAGAACCCCTGATCTACGGAGAGGCTATCGTATTTTTCAGGCAATAGGACGAAGACTAACATCTATACCCTTTATTTCGAAAAACAGAATCTGAAGCATTTGACGGGAACAATTTAAAATGACCACCGCAGGCACCTTCTGGCTGGCATTTGACAGCTAGCACAACACGTTGCCAGCACGTGTTAACCGTCTGTGTCGGAGTTCCTTTCATTGTCATTGTTTTGTTTACTTTTAGCACAGAGTTTTAATATTTTTGTTTCCATTTTATCGTTTCAAATGATCTTGTCGACTTCGTCGTTATGCTTTGGGTCTAACGTTATGCGTTACGGAGATGGTTGCGTTACGGAGACGGAGACTGTGACGTCATGCAGCCGCGTGGGAAGCCTAAGTTAATGGGTAAAGGACGACGAGTGCGTGACGTCATGCAGCCACGCGGGAAGCCTAAGTTAATGGTTAATGGAGTCAGTTGGGGCTTTGAGCAAAGCGAAAAGAATACAGGGTGATTCCTAAAGAGGTGTACAAGATGTCAGATAAGAATACAGGGTGACTCCTAAAGAGATACATAAGATGCCAGATAAGAATATAAGGTGACTCTTAAAGAGGTGTACAAGATGGCAGAGAAGAATACAGGGTGTCTCCTAAAGAGGTGCACAAGATGTCAGACAAGAATACAGGGTGACTCCTAAAGAGGTGTACAATATGTCACACAAGAATACAGGGTGACTTCTAAAGAGATATGCAAGATGCCAGATAAGAATACAGGGTGCCTCCTAAAGGGGCGTGCAGGATGTCAGAGCAAAATACAGTACAAGATGCCAGATAAGCATACAGGGTGACTCCTAAAGAGATATACAAGATGCCAGATAAGAATATAAGGTGACTCTTAAAGTGGTGTACAAGATGGCAGTGAAGAATACAGGGTGACTCCTAAAGAGGTGCACAAGATATCAGACAAGAATACAGGGTGACTCCTAAAGAGGTGTACAAGATGTCGCACAAGAATACAGGGTGACTTCTAAAGAGATATACAAGATGCCAGATAAGAGAACAGGGTGCCTCCTAAAGAGGTGTGCAGGATGTCAGAGCAAAATACAGGGTGACACTTAACGAGGTGTACAGTATGTTAGATTCAATCAAATACAGGGTGACCCTTAAAGAAGTTTGCAAGATATCAGATTCAAATAATGGATGACCCTTAAAGAGTTGTAAAAGATGTCAGACTCAAATACAGGGTGACCCTTAAAGAGGTGCCCGCACGGGAAGCCTAAGTTAATGGGTAATGGAGTCTGTTGAAAGAGTCCTGGGGCTTCGAGTGAAGCGAGAAGCCCTCCTGAGCCTTTCTAACATGTGTAGCATTTGTAGCATGAGTCATTTGAAATGATATAATGTCTAGTCTTTCAGACTAACTGTAATTTTTTTAACTTCATTATTTCTATTATAATTTTTTAAATTGATTCTATTGTTTTCCGTCAAAGTGTTCAAGTATTATCTGTGATTGTGTTTTTCCTTATCTGTGTATAATTGCTAGATATAAGGTTTTGTAGATTCTGTTCCGGGTTATACAGGGCCTTTATATTTGCTTGGCAAGGACATTCTCGCTCCGCCAGTGACAGCTCAGTTGCTGGCTGCCGCGCGCGCGTATATACGGCAGAATACCGTGCTTAAAATCAGTATCGTGCAATTTTACTCACCATGTTTACAGTAGATGCTGAAAATGTTCCCCATCCGCTGCCAAACATAATCAGCATCTCTTTATGAAGTTTCTGGTTACTCCGGT
The DNA here is from genome assembly GCA_946902985.2 of Meconema thalassinum. Classification (NCBI taxonomy): domain Eukaryota; kingdom Metazoa; phylum Arthropoda; class Insecta; order Orthoptera; family Tettigoniidae; genus Meconema; species Meconema thalassinum. The sequence goes on from OX336388.2 coordinate 130,189,848, forward strand.
TAATTTAGCTTCAGTAAGGAAATAGGCCTAACGAGCTTTAAATCTATTTTTATTGTTTACTGAACCTGTACGTTTGAATCTCTTAGCCAGTTGTTTTATTGTCCAATTTATAGGAATGGGTCTCCCTGGAAATTTCACTCAAAACTTTTGTCTTGTTCTAGCGCACGGTTTCCTGCACTTTATGTACGTATTGTGCAGATATACACGTTCAAGTAACAAATATTTCACATCAGGCATTACAGCACTCTACACAATCACAATAAAACAACTGGCTAAGAGATTCAAACGAACAGGTTCAGTCAACAATAAAAATAGACGTAAAGTTCGTTATTTCCTTACTGAAGCTAAATTAAACGGAGTAACCAGAAACTTCATAAAGAGATGCCGATTATGTTTGGCTGCGGATGGGGAACATTTTCAGCATCTACTGTAAACATGATGAGAAAAAGTGCATGATACTGATTTTAAGCACAGTATTCTGCCGTACATATACGCGCCCGGCAGCTGGGAACTGAGCCGTCACTGGCGTAGCGAGAATGTCCTTGCCAAGCAAATATAAAGACCCTGTACTTCTCCATTAAAGGAAAATGCATACGAGGTGTTATGTTCCAGATGAAGTCATCCCAGCTGTACGTTGTCAACGGTCTGCTGATGCTAGTCACTTTCTTCTTCTGTCGTGTCGTCATGTTCCCCTACGTGTGCTACCTGTACAGCCAGCTCATTGGCTTGCCCTACTGGGAGGTAAGCATATAGCTTCGCTTTGACTTTGTGATATTTAGCATTCCAAATGTACTGTTCTATAACATTTATACTTACTCCTTGGCGCTACAGCCCTTGGAGGGCCTTGGCCTTCCGGACAATCTCTACCCATTCTTCCCTGTTGACTGCTTTGGTTCTCCATCTTCTGAATCCCATCCTTCTCAGATCCTCCTCCACGTTGTCCAGCCATCTGGTCCTAGGTCTTCCCCTCACATGCCGTCCTCCTGGCTTCCTATTGAAGACCTTCCTTACTACCCTGTTCTCTGTCATTCTTCCTACATGTCCCAACCAACACAGTCTACTACTCTTTATTTTCACTACTATATCTGGCTTACCATACAACTCTCTTATCTCCATATTATTTCTGATTCACCAGAATTCACCCTCTTTTACTCGTCCATATACTTTCCTGAGTATCTTCCTTTCCCATCTCCTTAGCAATTCCTCATCACCTTGTGTCATGGTCCAAGTCTCTGAACCATACATCACCACAGGTCTCACTACCGTACAATATACAGTCAGCTTCAGATTTCTACTAAGACTTCTTGATTTAAAAACTTAGCTTAAAGCATAGGAACTCCTATTTCCAGCTGCTATCCTTGCATGTATTTCCTCTCTCATATCATTGTTTTCAGCTATCATTGACCCTAAATATTTAAAATTTTTACTTCATATTCTTTCTCATTCAGTTTCACATTTTTCTCTAATTCATTATATTTTCTCCTAGATGTTAGCATATACTTCGTTTTTGACTGATTAATCGTCAATCCAATCTCTGCCCCGTATTCCTCTAATTTCCTTAGCTTCTCTTCCAAATCCTGTTTCCTCCTAGATAATAAATCAATATCATTTGCATAAGCAAGGTCTTGCGTCACTCGGTTATAACATTTATAATTGTTGTTATTATTATTATCATTAATTTCTCATAAATATGGTACAATTCAGTCTCTGATTTGACAATCAAGTATCCTGTAAACCTTACCGAACTAAAAATAGCCTAACAATATGACACGTATCCTTTTGTATTCTGGCAATCAAGTGTTTCATTTGCAGTTCCTCCAAAGCCATTACCAAGATCTTTGGAACAACTCCCATGGAAGAGATCACCACTGGCAAAATTCTTACGCATTTTAGTCCCCATAGTTTTGCCATCTATATTCTGGCAATTGGGTGTTTCATTTGCAGTTCCTCCAAAGCCATTAGTAACGTCTTTGGAACAACTCCTGTGGAAGAGATCACCAGTGCCAAAATTATCACGCATTTTAGTCCCCATAGTTTCCGTATTTGTTCAGTACTTTTTAGCCTATTTTCAATTTTGAAAAAATAGGCTTATGAGATCACCTTTTGTCCGTGTGTGTGTGTGTCCCCCTAATAAAATCTAAACGGCTGGAGCGATTTCAATGAAACTCAGTAAGTTCATAGCACTATTCCCGGCGACCTCAACCGTGCCATTCAAATTTTGTTACGTCTCACCAATCCAACATGGAGGCTGTGCGAAATATTTCACTAGCATTCAATATCTCCGAAACTATTACCGATGTCGCCCTGAAATTGTGTACGGTGATAAAGGGTACTACTAGAAGTTCACCTATGAGACTTTCAAAAACCTGGTGACTACAAAACCAACATGGCGGCCAAGCGAAGTTGAGACTTTTAAATAGACTTTTCTCGCGATTTAACTATCCAAACGTAATGAAACTTGGTACAGCAAATGTTTATACACATTGTAATGCACTGAAGTCTAATTTAGTTCAATTGTTTACATAACCTCAAATTGGCGGCTGTGCGAAATATTTCACTGACGTTCTATATCTCTGAAACTATTACAGATATCACCCTGCAATTTTGTACGGTGATAAAGGGTACTGATATAAGTTTACCTATGTATATTTCATAAACCTGTAAAGTACAAAACGAACATGGCGACCAAGCGAATTTGAAATATTTTAATAGACTTTTCTCGTGATTTAACTCTCTGAGCGCTGTGAAATGTGGTACAGTAAATGATTTTGCAGATTGTAATGCACTGCCATCTAATTTAATTCAATTGTTTACATAACCTCAAGATGGCGGCTGTGCGAAATTTTAAAATTAAGTTTTTATTTCTTGTGTCGTAATCATGCGATCGAAGTGAAAGTTTGAATAATGAACCTGGGCAATAATTGTCCTTGAATGGTACATAACTCTATGGCCTATACATATAACAATCCTAAATGGCGAGCTTCAGAAATATTTAGACGGTTCTCAATATCTATGAATCTTTTACAGCAACCAAACTGTTTTTTTTTAATGTTCATAGAGACTATGAACATATGTTCACCTATAGGACTTTCAGTAACCTGGTGAGCACAAATCCAATATGGCGGCGACGCGAAGTATAAATATTTAAATGGACGTTTCTCGCGAATTAACTATCCGAGTGCCGTGAAACGTTGCACGTTAAATGCTTATACAAATGTTGATCCACTGGCATCTAATTTATTACAATTGTTTGCATAATCACAAGATGGCTGCTGTGCGTAATTTTAGAATCTCGTTTTTACTTCTTGTGTTCTAATCATGCGATTGCAGTTTGAATACCACACATACACAATAATCTTAATGTAATAGTACAAAAATAAAAATCCAACCTGGCGACCATCTGAAATATTTAGACGGTTCTCAATATCTACGAATCTGTTACAGCAATTAAACTGAAATTTTGTATGTTGATAGAGGCAATTAACATGAGCAGGATATATGAAAATAGGCTGTATAGTTCTTCACGGAACTACTTTTTTTTAGCCTGATAGTTTGCATATTTTGGCTAAGTGGGACAGCGACATCTATCAAGTAGGCCTTTTGGTTTCTTTTATTGAGATAAACAATATCAGGTCGATTTGCCAACATTTTCTGGTCGGTTAAAATAGGTCTATCCTAATACATTTTATGATGCTGATTTTCAAGCACGTTGGCAGGCTGGTATTTGTATTATTATTATTCTTTATTTGTTTCGCCCAACTTTGGGGTACATGAAATAATCCCTTTTTATTGTTTTGAGCTTTCCTTTTGGCCCAGTATTGCCTCATCCTTTGAGATCTTGCTTCCCTTTCTTCGGCAGAGATGTGGATCGTACGCTTTTGTTGAGTTTCACTTGGAACTGTTTTCTCTTATCCTTGGTGGCGGTTTTGGCTGTTTTGTCCATGAGCCTGGTGTCTGTAATTTGGAGTTCCACGAGGTCTTTCTCGGTTTCCTTAAACCAAAGAGGTTTGGTTTTTTATTACGAAAGTGGGCTAAGATCTTTTTGGTTAGTCTATTTGAATTCATTCGGAGGATGTGCCCGTAAAAATCAATTCTCCGTTTTCTCATTATGTCCGAGAGTGTTTCAGTCTTATTATTATTATTATTGTTGTTTTAGTATGTATTGATAACAAAAGTTTGGTGCTTTTCAGTCGGTCAACACGAATGTACCCAAATAGAGCTGGGTTATGCCCTAATCCTGAAATAAATTACATGAGATAAATAAATACACTAGGATGACCAGTTTTGATCGTCAAGCGATCATCATCAGATCCATTACACTTAGTAGCATCTATGTTTGAGAATACAGGTGAAAACTATATGCAATATGTACAATTATTTAGTTGCAGTGTTGGTAATGCAACTATCCGCTTAGTTTAAATGGCTTTTTAGTGCACGCGTGGCGAAGAGAGTTCCACGGTCTTTAATAGTTGTAGATCTTCCTGTATTCAATAACTTACATTCTTATCTAGACTTGGCAACGTCACACAAATAAACATGGCACTGACCTCAGAACGAACATAGTAACAAAAGGGGGAGAAAGGGAAAAACCAGTCTCGTCCAGTTAACACCCGGGTTAGTCGACTATAACTGGTACCAGAGTGAACACGAAACTGCTTTAAGTCCCAGTTAGGAAGACAACTGGATAAGTATCAGCCTGTATTATTACAGTATAACCATAGTTGATTTTGTATAACCATATAATCACCTCAAACAGACAAATTCCGGATTTTTATCACCATTTTAGAATTTTACCTAACATTAGATATACCACATTTAGCATACACTGATAGTTGCATTACCAACACTGCAACTAAATAATTGTACATATTGTGTATAGTTTTCACCCGTATTCTCAAACATAGATGCTACTAAGTGTAATGGATCTGATGATGATCACTTGACGATCGAAACTGGTCATCCTAGTGTATTTATTAATCTCATGTAATTTATTTCAGGATTAGGGCATAATCCAGCTCTATTTGGGTACATTCGTGTTGACCGACTGAAAAGCACCAAACTTCTGTTTACTTAGGCAACACTGAAAAATGGCTTCAAACCTCACAATGTATTGATATGAAATTAGCCATCATCATCAAATTCCAACTCCTGTCGCCCGGGTGCTGTCAACGAGCCCTCGCCACCTTTTCTTGTCCATGAATAGTTGGTCTTCATGGGTCCTTCTCAAGTCTAGCCCTTCGTCTTCAAGATCATCCTTGATTTGGTCCAACCATTTCTTCTTTGGTCTTCCTACTGGACTTTTTCTTGGGTTAATCTTGTTGAAATAAGCTTTTGGTGTCCTCTCCTCTCCCATTCTTTGAAGATGCCCATACCATCCTAATCGTTGCTTCTGCAAATATTTTGTAGCACTATTCCAGCCTCTGACCTGTTTGTTTCGTTCCATATCTAATACAAATTGGGTCTTGTTGTCGAAATTCAAGAGTAGGAAAAATGAAAGGAAAATTAATTACAGTATACATTAAAACCAAATAGAAATGTGTGTAAATTATATATTTAATTTGTTTTTTTTTTTTTTTTTTTTTTTAGAATAATGCAGTACTTTTATAAGATCTTTAGAAAATAATTTACTAGAAACCACATATATTTTATTGGATTATTCAATTTCTTTTCAAATAATTTCATTCCTGTTTGTAAAAATATTTTCAGGTTAAATGACTTTATTCTCCTCTCCCCAAACCTCTTCATTCTAGCTGACCTGGCAGCCCTTTGCTCAACCGTTATGACATATTGTTTTTGTTGCTTAAGTTTTAGTGTAAGTCTTATACAATCTCCTTTTTTCTTCTCTACAGTGCACTCCCGATAATTTGCGGTAATTCATTCATGAACTTCCGCGAATTATCCGCAGTTATGTTTTTTTAAGCTTAATAAAAACAAAACTATTGATTATAATATTGAAATATATTTTATGAACACACAAAAAAATAATTATAACCCTTTGCTACATTGCATTGTAAGACACACTATACTAGAGGTGTGTGGATTATCATCATCATCATCATCATTTCCCCTTATCCAGCTCCTGCCGGGTCGGGGTATTTATGGCACTTCTCCACTTTCCTCTTTCCTTCCACAATTCTTCTTCCACGATCTTGTCCCAGTCCAGATTTCTTTTTCTCACGCTGTTCTTCACTGAATCGATCCACCTTGTTCTAGGTCTTCCCCTTGCTCTCTTACCCGTGCACTTGGCCTCCAGCATCTGTCTTGGTATTCTATTTTCCTCCATCCTCTTTACATGTCCAAACCACCTTAGTTTATTCTTCTCAATTCTCTCATTTAGTTTTCCCATCCCAACTTCCTTCCGAACATCTTCATTCCTCACTCTGTCTTTCCTTGTCTTACCTATCATACTTCTTACGAATTTCATTTCACTGGCTTGAATTCTACTCTTGCCTGCTCGTCAGGGTCCAAGTCTCAGCTGCATAAGTTAATATAGGTACATAGTACACTTTATACATTACCTCCTTGCTTTTCCTTGGTACTTCCTTATCCCAAACAAGTTTTCTTACACTTTGATAGAATGCATTGCTCTGCTGTACCCTCCTGCCAATCTCCATGTCCATGTGTGGATTATGCTAACATTAATATCTAAGAAAAAAGACTGTCGTCACTTTTTGTTTCTTAGATCGTTTATTTTTTCTAATTTTAGATTTTATATTTCCAAACAAATATTCATATGGATTTTCTATTTAAGAGATACTGTAAGTGTGACTATAGACACATTAGCTTGACTGTGGGAAACTTTCGGGATTTCCGTTGGGTTACTCCTGCACTAGATCTCCGTTTTCCTCTCGGACAGTCAAATTCTGTACAATATTCTCCTCTCTTTCATGTCTGAAACCATAATCGTCTTTATCTACGTCTAAATACTCAATTAAAGCATGTCACTTTCTTCTGCATCTTGACTTTCATCCGGTTTTGCTTTAATGTCGTCATAGGGGAGACACCTTGCCCGTTCAAAATATTTTCATCGCAGAAGCAGGCAAACACTTGCTATTGTGCGAGTGTAGTTGCTTGTTGACTGCATGAACATCAAATAACAAACACGCACTCGGCGTGGCGCACGTTGCGTAGGCTGCGCCGTAGGGCAATAATCGCTATTTACAATATGCTGTCCGCGCATCTACCCTTCTCAACACATAGGCCAGCGACCGTGGGGTGTGGCTGTTGGGGAAAGGGAGGGTAGGTTCTGAGTGAAAGTGCATTCCACTTTGCATTGTCTCAGTATTGAAGATAAAGGAAATCCCTTTCGGCGACATGGTCATATGTTTTCATGATTGCAACATTCCGGTAGCAGTGCGCAAGTAGGCGTAGTTTTACATCACTTAGAAACTCAGTTCAATCTTCTCAAATCTCAATGTTTGTGTCTCCACGGATCGTATCGCATTAAAATTCTTTTAAACGATGGAGAGATTATTTATTTAGTGGCATGATTATTTGCTGTAAGAATTACTACTATAGAATACTCTCGGAGACCCGCGAATTAACCGCAAAGCGAATTATCAGGAGTACACTGTATTTGCAATTTGTTTCATTGTAATACTCAACTTCTTCATCATCATCATCATCAACATCATTAACCGTCTTCAGCTAGCCGGGTGTGGTATATGAGCCATCGCTGTCTATCCAGGTAGATTTCTTCATCCAGGATCCATTACCAGTCCAATCCTTGGCCTTCCAGATCTTGTTGAACCTTAGTGATCCACTTCTTCCTTGGTCTACCTCTTGGTCTCTTACCTTTCATCTCCTTATCCAACCACCTGCGGGCTGTTCTCTGATTGCCCATCCTCATCAGGTGTCCAAGCCATCTTAGCCTGGCGTTGGTTACGAATTTACAGAGTGATTGGTTGATGCTTACTTGATGTCAAATCTCTCCATTTCTAATCCTGCCTCCCTTAGTTTTATGAACCATTGTCCGTAAGAACTTTGTTTCCATTGCTTGAAGCTTTCTGGCGTCCTTGCTGGTAGGGATGCATGTTTCAAGGCTGTAGGTGGTGATCGGCAGGAAGAAACTTTTGTACAGAACTACCTTAGCTCTCAACTCATCTACTGTAAATCATTTTGAACTTCTTTGAACCAATTATTTTCTGTTTTACTTTTCCAAAAGTTGTTAAATATGATAGTTGTTTTAATAGTCTGTTGTCATGTAATGTTATTGCTTATTCATCATCATCATCATTTCCCCTTATCCAGCTCCTGCCGGGTCGGGGTATTTATGGCACTTCTCCACCTTCCTCTTTCCTTCCACCATTCCTCTTCCACGATCTCGTCACAGTCCAGATTTCTTTATCTTATGCTGTTCTTCACTGAATCAATCCACCTTGTTCTAGGTCTTCCCCTTGCTCTCTTACCCTTGCACTTTGCCTCCAGCATCTGTCTTGGTATTCTATTTTCCTCCATCCTCTTTACATGTCCAAACCACCTCAGTTTATTCTTCTCAATTCTCTCATTTAGTTTTCCCATCCCAACTTCCTTCCTAACATCTTCATTCCTCACTCTGTCTTTCCTTGTCTTTCCTATCATACTTCTTAGGAATTTCATTTCACTGGCTTGGATTCTACTCTCTTGCCTGCTTGTCAAGGTCCAAGTCTCAGATGCATAAGTCAATATGGGTACACAGTACACTTTATACATTATCTCTTTGCTTTTCCTTGGTACTTCCTTATCCCAAACAAGTTTTCATCATCATCATCTTTATCATAGTCTTTATATGGACAGCCTTGTGTAAAATCACAGGTCCATTGCGTTGTCCCTCCTAGTGGGCTGTAGGATGGTTCTGCCTGAAGAAACGTGTGATTGTGTGAATCTCTTGTTGTGTTTGCAGACCGTGTTGTCTCTTCCGGTGGGCTGTAAGATAGGAATCTTGATCCTGATGGTCCCCCAGCTGTATTGGTTCTGTCTGATGCTGCACGGTGCTGTCAAGGTGTTCTGGATCAGCCCCAAGACCACCGTTCACAAACATCATCGTATCAACGGCAAGAGTTGATGCTGCAGCTAGATTGGCAATAGAATAATCTAACCTTTGTTGGCACCTCTCACTAGGGGGATGGTCAAGGATGGGAGCTGGGAAGGCCAGTTCTGATTGTTGGTTGGTTCGTTCGTTGTAAAGCTTTCAGTGTTCCATCGATATATACAATGTTTTTGTTGTTATTTTTTAAAGAACTATTTTTTTTTTGTCGTGCTGTGTGAATGATACCTACAAACAGTATAGGTGTTAACAGTATTTATGTGTACTCATATATTTGTGAATTTGATGTGTGTGATTGAGTGTAGCATGCTGGTTGAATGACTTGCTCTATTATTTCTCTTCGAGACTTTAGTCACTTTTAGAGGTCAACAGTACTTCAGCAAGTTTTCTCTCGATTATGGTCATGAATGACTTCTGTTGTCTACATTTTGAAGTGGGAAAAGGACGAAAGTGAGGAAGAGGAACTTAAGGGGGCAAATAAACACTAGGATCCACTGAGTAAAATTTACCTAAAAAGGAGTTAGGTGCAGTAATTGGACAATTGTATCGTGCGGCCGAAGAACCGGACAAGCGTCACTGTGCAAATTGTGCAGGAGAGGCAATTTAAAACACTTAAGTTCATGCTCCGCCCACTGTGCTCATGCCCTATTGTTCCTCTCAAACAGAAAGCGGCTTCAGTGGCGTAGTTGGTAGCATGCTGAGCTTCTATGTCCAAGGTCGCGGGTTCAAACCCGGCTGAAGTCATCGGATTTTTCAAGAGCATTAAAAATCCCTCAGTATGCCTTCCTTCGGAGGGGAAGTAAAGCTGGCAGTCCCATGTCATAGATTTATGGCATGATAAAGAACCTTCCACTAATTACACTTGTGTGAAGCTAAATTATAGGTTAAATTTGACTAACGCACTTAGGTTCCAACGTTCGTCGCCAGGTGCCAACTGCGGTGGCATCTAGTAACCAAGTTCAGAACTAGCTGGTCGTTGATGGTGGCGTTTCGTAGCAAAAGTAGGAACTACTAGAAAATTCATTGTCTGCAGTCCTTACTTGAATTTAAAAAAAAACAGATAACACACATTAATACAGCCATCACTATTAATACCGGTTATCAGACAGATTCTACACACACCCAAGTACACGGAGCTACATGACCGCGTAGTAGCAGCCCCTAAACTGAGGAACCAACCATCAAACAGATTTATTTCCACCATCATGGTGCCCCATTCTAACCCCCTTCTGTCTCATCCCCATTCATTCATAGTTGACTGGCTGCATGGCTCAGCGGTAACGTTCTCGCCTGCTGTGTCCGAGATTGCAGGATCGAATCCTGGCGCAGTCAGTTGGCATTTGATGATGATGATGATAATTGTTGTTTTAAGGGGCCTAACATCTAGGCTATCGGCCCCAGTTGGCATTTGAGGGTGCATAAATATGATGAAGCTGTGTCAGTAGATTTACTGGCGTGTTAAAGATCCCCTTTGAGACAAAATTCTGCCCCCCCCCCCCGGCGTCTCTAAAAGCCGCTGTAGTTAAAAGGAACATAAAACAAATAGCATTATTATATTATCGTTGATAGTTCCTCACAATAAAAAAGAAAAAGAAAATCAACAGCCACTGAAAGCAAAGTGTCCTCTCTCTACTTTTTTTAGACTTAGGAAACCGTAAAGAAAATGGTATTTTAGAAAAAGTTCAAAAGTAATGCTATCCATTGAAAGACGGAAGCTTGAATATTTTGGACACATGATGGGGTATGAAAAGTTCAGGATCCTACGACTAGTGATGGGGGAGAAAAATAGTACGACATCGAGGACCTGACTGATGAAGAGCTTCCTGAATTCAGAATCTCAAATACTGATACCAGATAATCATGGGAGAACTTTTCCGTGGGGGAGTATTCAAATCTGAAATAGCCATGATGATCGCCAACCTTCGTTAGAAGATGGCACACCAAGAAGAGGGAGATGATGACAAACCATTATTTCCCCAAACAACAAAACATACAAATTTATTCCTTAAATGAAGTTCAAAACCTCAAGTTCTATATGTCCTGTGGTGTTGCCGTGCTCGTTAAGTAATATGCAAAAATAATTATAATAATAATAATAATATTGTATGGCCTCGGGTGCCGGGTGCAAGCTTTGTTATTTGACACCCAAAGAGCAGCTTGCATGTCAAATTTCCTTGTTCCTTGAAGCCCTATGAAAGTCAAGGAGGTTAGATATCTAAGCTCCTTGACACTATAGCGCTTTCTAGTAGAGAAATGAGGAACTTTGTGTTGGCGGACACTTCCGAGATTAATTTTGCCATTATCTGAACTCAAATGGGTTCTTTTACATGCCAACATCGTATGACATGTGTATCGTAATTTTTTCCGCCTTTCAAAAACCACTTACCACGGCCAGGAGCGAACCTTCAAGCTTGGGGTTAGTAGACCGACACGCTATCCACTCACCCACCGTGGCAAGCATTATTATTATACTGTAAATCACCTTGTGAAAGGGTAAGGTTACATGGTTAATAAATTATTTAAGTTGACACAGAGAATAGAAGTCATTCTTCTCTCTGTCACTAACGACCTAAGTCAATTTTTGTTTGTCTTACTGTATTATGTGTGATTCTATCATCTACTTACCCTTCTATTGTTCCTTTTCTAGCTTGATTATGATGCCTCTTATTTTATATAATTAAAGCAAGAGAAGATATACACTAGTTCTTAACCCTCCGTTGGTCGCGTTGATTACTATTGTATCCAGGTTCATTTGTTTTATATCTGTGAACATAATACACTAGATTTTGGTACATACTGTTCAGTACCTTTCCTAGAAGGTCTCCCCACTAAAATATTACGTCAATGACCGCTAGCGTTTCAGTAGCATACCAAAGAGTTAACTTAGATTATGCTTGTATAGGCATAGCATTGTATAGAATTGGGAAACTGAATATATGGTATTACGAACACTTAATTGCTGAAAAACTCTCATCTGTTCGCAAATATTTCATGTTTTTGCTCAATACAGGAAATATTACCAAATTTCTTTCAAAAGTTCAAATGAAATACACTTTTCATCATCATCATCATCATCATCCTGAACCAACTCCAGTGGTATATGAGCCCCCTCCATTTCATCCTGTCCTTGTACCACCCCTCCTCCACCAACTTGTCCCAATCATGACCTCTCTGCAGTACATCGTTCTTGACTGTATCTATCCACTTATTTCGTGGCCTTCCCACGGGTCGTCTTCCTTCTACTTTTTTCTCAAATTCCTTCTGTGCAGTTCTGTTTGGTGGCATCCTCTTCATGTGACCAAACCACTTCAGTCTTGAGATCTGGATCTTATTGTGGAGAGAATCATCTATTCCTACTTCTTCTCTAATCTTCTCATTCCTGATCTTGTCTTTCCTGGTTTTCTGAATCATGGTACGTAGGAATTTCATTTCAACTGCCTGGAGTTTAGAGTTATCTCTATTGGTTAGTGTTGTGGTTTCGAGACTGTATCTAAGAATCGGTGTATAATAGGACTTGTACAATGTCATCTTTCATGTACATTTTTCATGCTGTGTCAAAATATTTGGTATTTCAGGTATATTTGTCTATGATTAGTATATTTATCACAATCAACCCTTCTTTTTTTTTTAAATTGTTGTGCCCAACTAAGGAGCACGTTTGAACTTATTAGCACTTGTTATTCTTTCCTTCCAAACATCTCTTCATCTCACTGTGTTCCCTTTTACGCTGTTCTGTCCATCTTGTATTTTGTCAGGTGGGCTTCTCGGAAAATTTGTGTTTTTTAATTAAAGTTCTGAATGTTGTTCTGTCTTGAATGGTTTCTTCATGACAGCCAATTTCATTTCTGTCCTCACTGATTCCTGTTAGCCAGTTGTTTTGATAGTTCATTGATAAGGCTAGGTTGAAAAATTTCTTTGTGAGCCTGTTATTATCCATTCTGTATAGCCTAGGTGTCCGTTAAATTGTAACCGCCGTTTCCTTATGGTATCTGTGATATTTTTCTGTAACTTGATAAATTTCATGTGATTTCTTTTTCATCCAAATTCAATTTTCACACTTTGGTCTTAAGATTTTCCTTTTCTTGTTTTTCGATCATTTTTATTCGAGATTTGCCACCAATTATAATAGTTTCAAATGCAGATACAGCTTCTGTTTTAACGACTGTGTTATAATGTCTTAAATTTGCCTTTGTTGATATAGTTCTTTTATTTTATATGTTCCAAGTAATTTTGTATGCTCTTTGTAGTTTTGGAGTTCTTTCTCTGTTATCAACCCTTCTTATAAAATCAAAATATAGCTTATGAAATACCCATTAGAATTGGCCTACGATTGTAATCCATGCGACTACTGGCGGTAAATTTTCAAGTGCGACCATCGGAGGGTTAAGAGACTGACTGTTCATGAACATGACCGAGAGAATGTTGCCGTAATGTTATCTGAATAGACCCAGCTTGTTGTTCTTCCTGAAGCTTCCATAAACTATTTATTATCGACAAGCATATGCACGAGTGAATGAATACGGTAGTATTGTGTGTACGCATGCCAAAATGAGCTTTCATCACTTTTGGATTTTCAAAACTCATTACCAGTGAATATTTTTCTCTTGAAGGCCCTGAAGAACTTAGAACCACTTAAATACTCTCTGCTCATTAGGTTAACACTTTGCTAAGTGTGTGTGTCTAACTTGAGGCAGACATTTTGTTCAGCAAAGTATGTAAGAGGTCCTGGGTGCATGTCTCAGATTAGATGCAATATTTCCATTCAATGATTTTGAGAATATGAACAAGATGTCAATGTTCATCCTGTGTATTAGTATTAAGTGCTTATTTTCAAATGTTTGTTCGCATTGTATACAAATGAACAAATATTCTAGTAGGCATTTCACTTAGAGAGGTATATTGATTTCTATTTGGCCCTTGAAATGCTTCCATTCACCAAGAAAATGCATTTTTTTATATGAAAAATTTGCATAGATTTTGCCTCTGCTTCGCAATAATCGTTCATTATTTTAACGTTATATTCACTGTCTGTACATTATGATAGTTCATATTTTCAACAATTAATTCAAGTATTTCATCACTAACAAAAAGATTCCAACATTCAAATTCAGTTCTAGCATTCGTAGCAGTCCTTGCAACACCAGGTAGTTTTGTCAGAATATTGTGGGGCCGTGCCTGAGTAACCTCCCATGGTTCCTTGTTCCACTTCGTGCTATCCTTGGCTAAAATGAAAAAGAAAAAAATTGTCCGACAATAATAATAATAATGGCTTACTTACCAATAAAATATAAACAGCCATCCAATTCTTCACTTCCGATACCGTCCTCCTGATCATTTTCAGTATCAGAGTCTACGGATCTTGTTTCAACTTCGTCTTCAGTATCAGGGTCATTACTTTCTTCAAAATTATCATCTTCATCATCGTCAAGTTTCCACTCCAGTTTCCTGGGTGTGGTTTACGAGCGCTCTCTATTTTAGTCTATTCATGTACCACTGCTCCTTCATATTCATACTTTATCTTTCCTAGTTTTTTGAATCATGCTTCTTAGAAACTTCATTTCTGAAGCCTGAAGTCTGCTGTCATTTCTTTTGGTAGTTGTGCATGTTTCCAACCCATAATAGGGACAAAGTATGTTTTGATCTTCAAAATTATCAACTAGCGATTCGTTATCTTCCAGCAGAAGGCGACATGCATCATCTACATCCATCGGTTTTTATAAATCTTATACCTCTTTACTTACGGTATATTCACTAAGGCAACGTACCAAACCAAATAATCGCTCTAACAGCACACCTGCAACTCACTGACAGAATGCCACGACATTGGGCGCGCAGGGGTTACCAGTCACAGCAGGTGACAAAAGTTAAACGTGTGGTAATTAAGTACAAGTTTTTCGGGCTTGTAGGCCGTGGTCTGATATCCTGTCTGGACCACAGCCTACAAGCCCAAAAAACTTGTACTTGATTATGAACGCCGGCCGTGAAAGCCTAAGCTTTAAACGTGTGGAGTTATTTTTAAACTCGTCATTTCACAACTCCAGGAAAATGCTTATTAAGGTATGGTGTAAGATGTCCCAAGATGGTAAGATCATAACTTAAACTATTGGTTTGATATTGAAACTAACACGAACTATGGGGCTGTCACACCCGGTGGGTAAAGAGAGGGCAAAGCTGCTGCAGAGCAGCTAGCTGGTTAGCATATTTAGTGCGTACAGTTCGTTTCTTAGCGAAGTTGATTTGTGATTAGTGTAGATACTTGCCATCGGATCACTTCACCTTCTTCTTCATTCCTAACGTATTTCCCGCGTTGACGTCCAGTGTCAAACATGGTGGCCACTACTCCTGGAAAACCTGGAAATCCTGGAAAACTCCTGGATTTTTACTAGGTCTGGAAAATTCCTGGAAAACTCTTGGAAAATGAAGAAACATTTGAAAACTCCTGGAAAATAGCCACTGTTAATTAATTATAAAAATCTTTCCATCT
The DNA here is from genome assembly GCA_946902985.2 of Meconema thalassinum. Lineage (NCBI taxonomy): Eukaryota > Metazoa > Arthropoda > Insecta > Orthoptera > Tettigoniidae > Meconema > Meconema thalassinum. The sequence continues at coordinate 130,205,357 of OX336388.2, forward strand.
TAAATCATACTCCTGTTGCGGTTTTGGGTGAGCACTCGATCGTTAACGAAAGAAATTTCCTCAGGCTACCTGTTTCTGTGTGTGAGAACACACGATAGTATTTTTGTAAAACATTGAGTATAGACAACTTCACCGCAATAAAATAGCAGGCAGCATTCTTTTCTCTTTTTTTTTAAGCGGATATTTGAGTCACAAAGGCTTTTTTAAAACAACAATGAAATCATTTGTGTGTAGGCTTGCGTATCAATAACGCAATCACCACTAATTTTTGTCAACATCTGTATAAGTAAACCAAACATAACTGCTTTATTTTGGTCTTGAAGTAGGCAACCGATAAAGCCCCGCATTTGCGCTTATTTTTAAATCTGGAAAAATGAGAATTACTCCTGGAAAATTCCTGGAAAACTCCTGGAAAATCGTTGACCGATTTGAGTGGCCACCATGGTCAAAGGAAATTTTTTTTTGGTTCTCAATACGGACAAAATATTGTTTAAAGCATGTACCGTAAACCGTCTTGCCTGTAGACAGCCTTCTATGGGAGTGTTGTAAGTATTGCGATAGTGTAATCCCACCCATGCCATTCTCAGTCTCGAAACATTACTCATACTTCTCATACATGCACAATTACGCTGTCTATTTCTCTTGCTGTACAGTCACCATCAATAAATATCCTGGTTTTGAATATTGCGCTGGACTAATTCGAGGCTGCTCTATCGTCACATTACGCACCTGATAAGCAGACTTGGTTTGGGCTGGCTCCACCTACAGATCAGAAAAAAAGAAGACAATTGAAAATATCTTCATAAACACCAGAGAAATGGCTCCTGACAACTCTCAGGAGGGACAACACCCTGTATATACAGTAATACAAAGAAATAAACTTTTTTAAAAAAATGTTAGATCTCGCAAATATCGCATTTATATAACAGGAACGGATACTTTTGCATTTGAAACCAATTTTGCATTTCATGGCTGACCGAAAGGTCGTATAACTCAAACTTTGTATAAATGTTGCATTCATCATTAATGCTATAAGTCGTACATTTTTAACTATTATTTCGAAACACACATGTACTAGGGAAATGCTGGCGGTTTGTCCTCTCCACTCCTCTGGTCTCCTCTTCTTATGCATTTCAAGTGCCAGTTGATATTACAGTATACCTCTGCCCTGTATTACTGAGCTTTCAAATTAAAACCCTGCCGTTCGCAGACTTCGCTTAGGTAATATGTTCTATGAATACTTATTATTGAATCCACTTAAACACTTCGATATATCAAGAGAGAATGATTCCCACGTTGTCTTGGTTACAACAGCCTGGCTGGAAATAATAATTAAAAAATTATAAAAACGGGACTGATAGAGTGTGTCGAGCAATACGGGATATGCATGAAATATACGGGAGTTTCGCATTTGATCCGGGAAGTCTTGAAGAGTCTCATAATGCCCTTAGGTTCACAAAGCTCGGTAGAGTCCTGCCGCTCAGCCTTCTATTTCGCCTGCAGACTGCGCCACTGCCGCTTAAATTTCTAAGCGGGGTGAGAGCCCAGCCAACATCACGACGTGACAGTTCAACTTTCTTGCACATGTGCATTGCTCACGCTACGGACTTAGCCTAGTATGCAAATTTGTCTCGGAGAGTTCTAAAATATACGGGAATTTGGTCAATTTTGGTTCGAGAAATATGGGAGATATACGGGAATTTAAAAACAGGTCACCACTCGACACCATGTAATATACAGGGTCTTTATTTTTGCTTGGCAAGGAGATTCCGCTCGACCTTCGCCGGTTGTTACAGGTTGGCACACGCGGTCTCCAGCCGTATTCCCACGCTCATGCTGCGGTACACGTGTGAGCTCCGAGCTAATTGGGTGTTTTATAAAGCTACTGTGTACTGTATATCGTTTTGTATAGTGTTTTATTGTGATTGTGTATAGTGCTGTAATGCCTTATGTGAAATAGTCGTTACGTGAACGTGTATATCTGCACAATACGTACACAAAGTGCAGGTAATTGTGCGCTAGAACAAGACGAAAGTGTCGAGTGAAATTTCCAGGGAGACCCGTTTCTATAAATCGGATAATAAAACAACTGGCAAATTTGAGATTCAAACTTACAGATTCAGTAAACGATAAAAATAGATGTTAAGGTCGTAATTTCCTTACTGAAGCTAAATTAACAGGAGTAACCGGGAACTTCATAAGGAGATGCCAATTATGTTTGGGAGCGGATGGGGAACATTGTCAGCATCTACTCAACATGGTGAGTAAAAATGCAGGATACTGATTTTAAGCACCGTATTCTGTCGTACATATGTGCGCGCGATCGCTGGCAACTGAGCCTTCACTGGCGGAGCGCGTGAGCGAGAATGTCCTTGCCAAGCAAATATAAAGACCCTGTATATAAGGTTTAATCACCATAAAGATGGTATATTGGCTTTCACGGCCGGTGAATTAAAACTCTGCAATTCTTCTAGGTTTGTGCCGTGTCTTGTGTGGGGTTTCGCCTAGGACACCAAGCTGGCTCATCGGCGGGCTCTTGGTGTCCCCGCCCGGACCCCCACAGGAGTGACGAACTGCGCGCCACCTCCCTTTATATTAGGTGCAACTGCACCACTCGACTGCGAGAACTAAAAGCTCAAGCAGCCTTAACCTCCCTATGAAGGCTTCCAAAAAGATGGTATATTGGCTTTTCCGGGCGGGGACACCAAGAGCCCGCCGATGAGCCAGCTTGGTGTCCTAGGCGAAACCCCACACAAGACACGGCACAAACCTAGAAGAATTGCTGAGTTTTAATCACCATGTTTGTAGTGATGAGGGACAAATGGTGAGCTTACATTGTTAGTAATTTTAAGGTGGTGACATGGAATATACATTATTCTGACAGCACTCTGCTTACTTAGCGATTGTCTAGTCCCCATTCACTGTGTTGGAGCCCTTGCTGTGAGGTATCTGCAGCGGCAGCATTTGAATTTGAAAGCTCTATATTTGATATGAACAGTATAATAATCTATTGTTGTGAGTAGTTATCAAATAAGAAATGAACGATGTAATGTGTTTAGTAAGCTTTATACTGTATTTGTATGAACAGCGGAAGGGAGATTAATCTTGGGAAATGTATGCTAGAGTGTGACTTAATTCGGGTTACTCAAGAAGGAAATCTAAAAATGCAAATTGAGGATAGACAGACGGGACTTCTCAGATTATTTTAGATTGTACTATTGTACACATATTTTGCAAATATAATACCGTAACAACTTAATACTTATACAGGGTGGTTTGTGGTGGGCAGATGTCCTTGCTGTTCCACCCCTTAAAACAACAATAATTAACTAACTAGGGTGGTTAGAAAGTGATGCAGGAGCGGCTTCGGTGGTGTAGTTGGTAGCATGCCCAAGATCGCGGGTTCAAACCCGTCCGAAGTCGTCGGATTTTTTAAGAGCTTAAAAATCCCTCAGTATTCCTTCCTTCGGAGGGAAAGTAAAGCCGGCAGTCCCATGTCATAGATTTATGGCATGTTAAAGAACATTCCACTAATTACACCTGTGTGAAGCTAAATTATAGTTAAACATTTGACAAACGCTCTTAGGTTCCAATGTTCGTCGCCAGGAGCCGACTGCGGTGGTGTCTGGAAATCAAGTTCTAAACTAGTAGTCGTTGATGGTGGCGTTTGGCGGCAAAAGTAGGAATTACTTGAAAAAAAAATTCAATGTCTGCAGTCCTTACTTGAATTAAAAACAGAAACACACACTAATACAGCCGCCACAATTAACACTGGTTTTCAGACAGATTCTACACACACCCAAAGTTTACAGGGCTACATGACCACGTTGTCGCAGCCCTTAAAGTAACAAACCAACCAAAAGTGATGCAGTTGGCTAAGCGTTGACCTTCAAAATCCAAGATAGTGGTTTCATCAACAGAAGGCAAGATCCATCTAGTACAGGCGTTCTTAACCTGGTGCTCTCGTCGTACGAGCCAAAAAAAGTTCTCACGAGCCCAAACTCCCCTGAGATCCATTCTTCAATACACGAACCGGAATAATAGTGTTCATTACAAGTACTTGGAATGCGGTAATAAGAATATAATATCGTATGGCCTCGGGTGCCTGGTGCAAGCTTTGTTAATTGACACCCAGAGGGTAGCTTGCAAGTCGAATTTCGTCGTACCTTTGAACGCTATGAAAGTCAAGGAAGTTAGATATCTAAGCTCCTTGACACTCTAGCGCTTTCTAGTAGAGAATGGAGGAACTTTGTGTTGGCGGAAAATCCCGAGATGTCATTTTGCCATTATGAACACGGCGTACTGAATTCAAATGGGTTCTTTAACTTGCCAACAACGTATGACATGAGTGTCGTGACTCTTGTCGCCTTTCAAAAATCACTTACCATGGCCAGGCGCGAACCTGCAAGCTTGGGGTTGGTAGTCCGACACGATAACCACTCACCCACCATGGCACGCATTAGACACGTAAATTTATCTTATGTCATGACTCGTGCAAGCATTTGCAGCATGCCTGGTGAGTGGTGAATCGCTAGCACTTCTGAGGGAGAGAGAGATAGGAAAAGGTATTAATATTATTACAGTATTATTATTATACTCTGAGTGGCCAAAAGTCACAAGAAGGGTAGACCCATGAGAAGATGTGCCGTATATGACTCCTGAGCGTTGTGGCTAGCTGTCACAGACACGAGTGTAGTGAATATGACAACACGTCGCGAGTTAACTACCGACTTTGAACATGGGATGATGATCGAAGAGTACACGCAAATTTGGATGTCGAGGGTGGATCTTCAATATCGCAGAGATAATGTTACCATCCTCGTAAACCACCACATGGGACGACCACAGGTGTTTGACGAACGGACACACGCCGCCTCAGCAGAACCATACGGGGCGAAGGCCTATTGTGAGTCAGATCACCGCCCTGTTGAAAGTTGGGAGTCAGGAACCCATTTCTTGTCGAGTCGATGCCTGCCGTTTTGAGGGCTCGCGGAGGAGCAACTCGTTATTAATATCATATTCCGTGCCTTCCCATGACTTTTGGTCACTAAGTGTATGTGATCTAATGGTGCTCGGGTACTTGGCATGATGGTGGTGCTCACTGTGTCAGTAAGGTTCAGAACACCTGATCTAGTACATCAAATGGGCAGACTATGTCGTCGGCTGAAACTTGTGTCCGAGTATTCATCTCTCTCCTGCAATTTGTCATCAGGCAAGTAAATTATTCTGATGGCTTACAGAGCCAATCCTGGCTCGTATATGAGAGGATGTGGCTGAGCCTGGTGTAGTTTATCTACCTCTTGCCTTCGAGGTTCACGCTCAAATTGTGCAACAGCAGCTGCCGTAGTTGAGCTCCAGCGAGTGCGATGATTGAGACTGAGATATTTGTAAAATGCCATATTTTGATCTAGCCTGATAATGAGCGATGTTCGGTTAATTGAACAATTTTAAATTAATCGAAAACAAATAATAATAATAATAATATTGTATGGCCTCGGTGCCGGGTGCAAGCTTTGTTAATTGACGCCCAGAGGGCAACTTGCACGTCGAATTTTATCGCTCCTTGAAGTGCTATGAAAGTCGAGGAGGTTAGATATCTAAGCTCCTTGACACTATAGCTCTTTCTAGTAGAGAAATGAGTAACTTTGTGTTGGCGGAAAATCCCCAGATTAATTTTGCCATTGTGAACACTGCCTAGTGAATTCAAATGGGTTCTTTAACATGCCAACATCGTATGACATGCGTATCGTGATTTTTTACGCCTTTCAAAAATCACTTGCCACGGCCAGGATCGAACCTGCAAGCTTGGGGTTGGCAGTCCGACACGATAACCACTCACCCCCCCCTTGGCAAGCTAGCCGAATAATAGATTCATCGGCTAACTGAAGAATCGATTAATTGATTAGTAGACACGAGATAAGAAAAGAAGTTTAAATGTGAGAGGTCATCGCTTAAGTTTCACAATGATTTTTTTTTTTGTCTAAATATACCAAGTGTCCTGCCTTGTTTATGTTAACAATAACCAAATAAGAGTCAGTGACAATGGAAGGACAAACATCAATCAAATTGGGAAGCGTTTCAAAAAGAGAAAACGGAAGAGTTTTCAGCAAAGATTTTGAATTCTCGTTCAATGTTCACAATTTAGGACAGGAACATCATTATTTGTGTCAAATTGAAACCTGGGGGAAGGTGTTGGGTGTTTTCTGTTAATTTCCACTGAGGGAAAACTATATTGAGCCATTCCAGTCACTATTCATTTGATACTTCTTTGTCTCTTAGACAAGATTGTTGTGGTTGTTGTTTTAAGGGATGCAACATTGAGGTCATATACCCCATTCAGCTCTCATGCTGTTTGAATAGTTGAAAATCTTAACTTTAGTTGCCAAATCATACAGAAATTTAAGGATAAGCCAAAGAATAAGCCAAAAAATATTAGCAGTTTTATGTGACTGGTCAATTTGTCTATCCTTATTTTGTATTAATTAGAGTTACCATAGTCATAATGGGGACACCATAGTTCTCCGTCCCAAGTAATATGAACAGGGCCTGAATATATAGCATATATTTTTATCCACATTAGTATCTATTTTCTCCCCCCATTTAGCTTTTATATCTGTCAAAAATAGCATCTCTTTCTTGGGAATATTTACAGACTGTTACAGTATCTTCAAATGGGCACTTGTTTCCCATGATTTATACATTGTAGAATAGAATAGGCCTATCTATAGATAACCTCAAATATGCAAAAATCTTAATTTTCAGATATTAAGCTTTATTCTGATATATGTTAAGAATCGTTCTCCTACAAGAGGAAATGCAGTGCATATTGGACCGACTTTCAACTTTTCACATTTTGAACCAAAAACCATTTTCATTCAATGCAAGCCTTTCGTAATATGCTGTTGTCAGAACAGTCTGTGCATGGTTGGAATCTGTATGTGCTTTTGTACTGAGGAAAATGAAATGCAGCATAACTTAACTTCTGTCTAATACTCAAGTAGGAAAGCTAACAAGGTGCGATAAAATATGAGGTACATTCAAGTTTTAAAGTCTCCTATTTAGTTTCTCATGGCTGGAAGCAGATAGACACATGCGTTTGGTTTAAAATACACGTGCATTCATTGGTGGATGCGTCACAGTAGTGGTAGCATTGTACACAGCACTCTAGCGGGTGTGGCAAAAGTGAGGAGTGTTTTTTATACTAGAAATGGCTAGGCTTTCATTATAGGAACAGCTCCCAATCATTCGTTTCCTCCACATACGTGGTGTGACACCCACTGAAATTCATCACCAGTTGAATGAGGTATGTGGTGACGGTGTCAAATGTGAAGAATGTGCGTTTGTGGGTGCCACAGTTCAAAGAAGGGCGAACGTCTTGTGACAATGAAACCGAAACATCCTCAGCTTCACACGTACTGGTCTGACTACAGGATCAAGTGAGTGGAGGCAGTTGTTTTGGAGAATTGACGATGGAATGTGGAAGGTATTGCCTCCAAAGTTCACATTTCCTTGGAATCTGTGCCCACAAACACGATTCAAAAGTTTCTTTGTAAAAACAAATACTCTCTACTCACTCCTAGTGAGTTTTGTTTAATTTTCCAAATGAAGAAAGCACTCTTCATGGTTGCACATTCTCCAGTCATGCTGCTATTGCATCAGCGACTTTCCAGTAGTTAAAACAGACTCCTAGAGAAGCGTTTGCAGCGGTCATGGAAACATGGCATAGATGTTGTGAAAAGTGTGTACGCCTACAGGGAGATTACGCCGAGAAATTACAGAAGTTTAATTTATTTTTTGTGTGACTATTTTCTGAACGAATATAAATGGAGAGGCCGTACATCTTGAATGTACCTCGTTTAAGCATGGACGGAGATGCAAAGCAGCGACTCACCAGGTAATAGCTTATCATGGTAGCAACCATGTTCTTTGTGGTTCCATATTGATGTTGATATTCGGGACAATTGTATAAATTAAGATGATTATTTTTCAAAAATAACCGCCCGGAAACTGAAGCATCATTTATATAATTTATGGAGGAATCATCATTCATAGCAGAATTCTCTTTATCGATCATTTTTTCCCTGTGTCATAGGAACTTTGGGGATGACTCCCTTTGTTTTTTGAATCCTTTCTTTCTCTCTTTTGTGACAATCGAGAAATTATTTGTTGCTCAGTTTCATTGTTACTTAATAAGCTTTTTTTTTTTTTTTTTTTTTTTTCGATTTCAACGTACTACAACCTATATCCGTTTTACGTCTCGGCATGATGGGTTAAAATCACTGACTGGACTATTAATTATATTATCATGGAGATAGCATGTGCAACGAATTCTTGTCAGACGTAATTTATGAATGGCAAGGTTAAAATATAGAAGTTAAAATAATTTTCAGAAACACTTGGTTCCTACTCATATTTTTAAATTTAATTTTATTCAAGAAAATCGAAGGTTTTGTCTTCTCAACTTAAGATTCATCATTAGGGTCATTCTATGGGTTTGCTGACAGCTGACAATTTAGAAAAAGAAACCTCTTGCATTTCGATTTTAAATGCTGACACCCAAATTGTCCTACAGCAGAGGGTAAAATGACTGTATGATTTATATTTTTAATGGGGAAAATTGCTTATTGTTCTACGAAGGAAGTTACGAAAATAAGTTTCGCCATTCTTTTCCCAGGAACCCTTTATTGCAAACAGATATACGCCATGGCATCATGAACTATACACATTGCACTTTTTTTCCACATAGGCGCCACTGACATTGATACCCTTGTCGTAGTGTCAATCAGTTTGAAGAGACCACTCTGGTAAAACTCTGTGGCCTGCATTGCAAGGAATTGTCGCACAGCCTGCTCTGGGGTCAGGTTTCTCAGTACCCACCTTGCGGACACTTATCGATAACCCAACACATGGAGCATGTGATGGGCCCGGGCACGACCAATACGCAGAGTGGTCTGCCACCGTTATGCGCCTGTCCGCTAACTTCGATCTTCATCCTCCAGACTTACCGTCCTTCACTGAACATGCTACACCATCGACCGACCTAATGATATGGGGCATGCCGGTCTGCTGCTCCTTTCTCTTCGTCGGTGCTCTGCGCATGCGTCATTCCCCCTCCACTAACGCTCCTTCCGTCGTTGAACCAGCCACGGGTGTGGATTCTTATGGCGATGTTTGTGTCATCTGATGTACCATTGGCTCGTTCAATAAAGCATGGTGTCCACAGGCAGGAAAGGTCAGGAATTTTGTTTTTGGTCAGGAAAAGTCAGGAGAAAGTGTGAAAAAATGTCAAAAAGTATTAGAAAGTCAGGAATTTTATATTAACCTTACAGTATTTTGTGTTTTACAGCCATATTTTGATGTTACTAGTTCAACTAATCTCTGAAGATAAAAAGCAATAACTCACTGGACATTATGGTAAGGTTCCATTTTTACAATACATCATAGAAAAACCTCTTTTACCTATTTTTTGTATGTTTTTTTGGCGTTGCCGTAGGGATGTGGCAACCCCATCACTGCAGTTTAGGATATTAAGTACTTAGATTTATGTATTATTGCATTATAATTTACTTTATTTTGTATTTTAAATGAATAAAGAGGCGAGCGTTGGACAGCTATGGGGACGGCGGAGGCTGCAAATAAGATATATATTAGCTCAATAAACCATTTTTCTGATGTTATGATAACTTCGCGAGTCAGGAATTTTGTTGAAAAATGGTCAGGAAAAGTCAGGAAAATTGGCATTGAAAATTCTGTGGACTCCATGTAAAATGACAAGACTTACTTTCAGAACTTCCCTCATAAAATTATTGGTTATCCTCCATTGAACAACAAAATTCATTCGTGTTTCTGTTTATACAAACAAATTGGTGACAATTTGCAAGTAAAAGTGACAGAATGCGCTAAGATTTCCTTAGGAATCAAATCGTTTTTAATTTATTTTGCTAGTCATAAAATGTGACTGTTTAGCTTTTCCATGGAACGCAAGAATTGTCTTAAGAATTTCTTGATGGCTTGAAAACTGAAAACTTTTGAATAAAGGCCTTGTTGTTTTCATTCAATTTTTTCTTTGCCCTTTGCCACACTCTAGCTGCAAATAATTATGTGATGTATGTTATTAGAAATTCTGTAGATTAGGGAGCATGCAAAAAAAAAAAAAATGCAATCACGTATTCAATTTTTATTTTACATTCTTAGAATGTATTCCAGTTGATCTTTGAGGTAGTATTTCTCAAGTTCTCACCCAGTGACTGTTTGTTATCTAATTTCTGTGTCAGTTTTTTGAAAGAATAACATAACAATGGTTCATTATTTTTTTAAATTTTCTTTTGGTGTGTTACATTTATATGTTTTTTTTAATATCAAGTCAGCTCCCATTTGCTTTAAAACAAGTTCCAAATCTGTCTGGTATTGACCTTGCTGGTTAATTTTTTAAATGTTTTATTCTTTTTCTTTTTGTATTTCTTTGTCCAGGATGCATAGAATGTTCTTAGCAACTGCATTTTTTCTCCTTACATGTTCTGAAACTGCAGAAATATCTGGACAATTTCAGTTTCTTTGTGAATTGAATTTAGCAGTGGTGGATTTCTTGGTTCTTTCTAAATAGGAAAATACTACAAGGAAGACATAGGGTAGTAGGTTGTTTTTTTTTTTTTTTTTAATTCAAACTTTTGTACTTTTAACTGTGAATTTACTCTTCAGCTCATGCTGCACTGGCCTAGGACAGATTGTGCACGTGTCTCATTGTTCCATTCAACGTTGCTCAAACAGGAAGGTTCAGTTATACCGATATTACTGTATTTTCACCATCCTGCCCCATTTTCTCTCAACCCTACTCATTCATACTTCCTCCACAATTAAACAGATGAAAGATGAGGCTAGAAACTTGATGTTCCACTTAAAAGCCTGCCTTACTCGGTCGCACAATTCAATTGTCAGACTTGGAGCTTGTTTGAGAACAAAGGGTTACCATTATGAGAGCTGAGGTGCTCTATGTGTAGAGAAAAGTTCAACATAGCAAAAGGAAAATGATCACAGTTAAATCATGGTTGAGTTATTTTCACAGAAATTGGTAACAAGTTGTGACAGAACTACAGATACCTTCCAAGCCTGTTCATGGAATCCTATGTTATTTTTATAGTGAGTCATTAGTAAACATAAGTGAGCTATGGTTTGTCTATGGTAATGATTATATGGTGCACAATTTCGGCAAGAATCGATCGGCGTTTTGACATGAGAAATCCAGCTTAATTAGACGGCAATTGCAGTCCTTCAAAGAGTAAAGAATATGCATTATCTTCTTGCTCTGTACTCTTCTTTATCAATCTGCGCTTGATCATTAATAATTTTCAGTCGATCAGCACACATGCACACATTTATGCCCAATTAAATTACCTGATAAACAAAACTAGTGGGCCTGTGCGAGCTTTCGCAACATGAATGTAGGTTTATGGGGTAGTAGGGAAGAATGTGGGAGAACGAAGTTTTAAATATTTAAGAAATGTATTAGTGGCTTTTTCCTTGGCATATTTCAGACAGCGTGTAGGTCACTGCAAGGGAAATGAATGAGTCAACGTATTGTTCAGAAATCTGAGATTAGGTAGTAGTCTATTGTAGGTCTTACCTTGTTCACATATGTTCAGGCACATGAGAAGTAAGGCATTTAAAGAGGAAGTGAGTGCGTTTCGGGCACATATGGGGCTATGCGGAACCTGGAGGCACCCTATATGTGGGTTACGAATTGTATACTACCCAGCTTCCTAGCTCAGTTGGCTTCTTAGATAACATGACAATCTTGGCGAGACCCCACCGGAGCCATTTGCTGAGAGACTCCTCAGCTAGCAGTACGCCGTGCTCCCGCCAGATGGCTGACACCGCCTCTGTCTATTAATTAATAATTAGGAAGGCGGCTATGGTGGCGTAGTTGGTAGCATGCTGAGCTTCTATGCCAAAGATCGCGGGTTCAAACCCAGCCAAAGTCGTCCGATTTTTTAAGAGCGTTAGAAATCCCTTGGTATGCCTTCCTTCAGAGGGGAAATAAAACCGGCGGACCCATGTCATAGATTTATGGCATGTAAAAGAACCTTCCACTAGATACAATTGTGTGAAGCTAAATTTGTAGATTAGATTTGATTAACACTATTAAATTCCAATGTTCATCGCCTAGAGCTGTTAGCAGTGGCATCTAGTAGCCAAGTTCGCAGCTAGGTGTCGTTGATGGTAGCATTTCGTAGCAAAAGTAGAAACTACTTGAAATTGATCGTCTGCAGTCCTTACCTGAATTACAGATAACACACTCTAATACAGCCATCACAATCAACACAGGTTATCAGACAGATTCTACACACACTCAAAGTACACGGGGCTACATGACCGCATTGTCGCAGCCCCTAAACTGAGGAACTAACCAATAATTAGGAAAATTGGTTCACAGCTTTCTATAAATCATTCTGTTCTTGTAAACATTGATCAGTTGGCCACTAACTGAAAAATGAAGTTGTAAAGAAGGCATTTGCTTACAGTTAGAGGTAGAAATTACCTGTACAGTACTACTTAACACTAAGGAAGCTTGTAGTTTAACATGACCATTAATCTCGCGACCATCAGCCACAAGACCTCCTTTTTACATGGAATCTTAATCATATGACATGGCATTTCACTTCAAAAATCTCAAATGCATATTAAAAAGGAGAAACTCCACAAAGCTCCTGGTTGTATTTCAATATTCAATTTGTTATGGCGTAATTATTTGGACTATCATTGTAGGAAGTACAAATAAACATTAACGAAGATCAGCAGCGATGTTGCCCAGGGATCATCGCCATAGACAAACCAGGCCTGTAGTGATATATAGACTGAATCTTATCCTTGAACAGGAGGCAGACAATGTTTGTTCAAAGAGACGAGGAAATGCTTTGTTCTTCCTGTATTACATATTGTTACAATTTCCAGCTTACTGTGCTAATTTAAATACAGTTTCTGTAGGCCCATCAAGTAGTAAAAGTGTGGAAAATTTTCTGGATATGAAAAAGAAACCCAAAACGGATCGCTGTCTTCAGCCAAGGGTTACCATAAATTAATTCTGTTGAACAATTAAGAGGAGATTGTAAAGAAATTTTTATTTTATCTTGAATGATAATAATTGTGACCAATAGGATGAGGATGGCTCCTTTTGTGGGAATTTAATTGAGAAACAATATACAGATGACTGAATAATTAACAGTGAATCTCTGAGAGCATTTACTTATTTAGAAAAATTAATACCAAGTTTTCTGAAAATATTAACTGTGAAAGTCGAGAGACAAGCAGAAGAAAATAGCGTAAATATCACCAATTTTTTGTCTAATTCGTGAACATTTCTGTCTCCCTTTCACCCCTCGGATTTGGTATTGTGAAATTTTGCTACTTAATGGACACCCTATAATTATGATTATTTTGATAGTTATTTTCATGGTCAAGAATAAGAAACATATTGCATTCATTTTGGATTGTGTCATGCTAATAACTTAAAAGAAAATCAGTAAACTGTAGCTTCCATGCAGATCCGAGCTGCAACTTTAACAATGGAAAAGAACTGAATGTTGTATGTGACTGTTTTTATTCGAAACTGCATTGCTTGGAGAAAGAAAGCAGTAAATGATGAGAAATTCAGATGAATTTTGAGAAAAGACTGAGATGAGAAAATAGAAAGAGGGGAGAATTAACTTCCAGTCCTGTTCTCTTCTGGTGGTCTGCATTAAAGCGTCCTTCATTTCTGGATCTTTTGCGATTTGGTTATTGTGCTTGATGAGACAGACTGCACACACTTATGCCGGTATTGTATAGAGCAGGGTGTGGAACAGGTAGCATATTAGCTGTAATGTTAAATACAGTAGTTTCATGGGGAATTCATCAAGGATACTTTTACCTGTTTTGATATATTTCCAGGCACTCTCTGATTAATCTAGGCAAGTATTGCTCATAAATTGCGAGGAATGCTTATTTACTGGTTTCCCCCCGCCCTTACCTGTCACCATGCAATATAATTCAAATGGATGTTTGTTTGTTTTTTCCTTCATGTGGCTTCCTGAGAGGCTGAGTGCAGGTCTTTCTAGTTGACGCCCGTGGGCGACCTGCGCGTCGTAATGAGGATGTAGTGATGATGAAGACGTCACATACACCCAGTCCTCGAGCCAGGGGAATTAACCCCAGGAGATTAAAATCCCTGATGGCCCGGCCGGGAATCTAACCCGGGAGCCTTTAGTCCAAAGCCTAGCACGCTAACCATTTAGCCATGGAGCCAGACAATGGATGGGTCATTTCAGATGAGCAGCTGTCTGTCTTAGTTCTCGATCCATGAACTTGCCGTGTTTTTTTAGGACATTTCTAAGAAATTTCGTTTCACAGGCCTACACTTAACTAAGGTCTCTAGTCTGCAATGTGCAGGTTTCTAGACCATATGTGGGTAAGAGATAGAAAACTGCAAGTGGTTGCTGAAACGAATGCCTTGACGCAGCAATGGTGTGAGAGACTGCAAATTGTCCTTCGTATAGCCTGACGAATGGTCACGAAGTATACCAGCCCTGCAGTGCTATGAGGCATGTTGTTGCAAGCCTCAGCTGAGTGCAGGGTCATGCACCGATTGCAGCGTAATTGGCAGTTGCTCGCAGAGTAAGAACGCGTGTTCCAATGCCAGGCCGTGTGAGGCATACCCGAGTGCCAAGAGAGTGGCGGAAACTCGTGCAGCCCAAACGGATTTCCCTCTCAGCTGCAGGCCACTAGTATGGGAATAAGATATAATTTATACAAGGACAACTTTGTTTTGTAGAGGTACCTTATTGTCCCAGATCACTGGGCATATAACCTGTATTATTGTGATGTCTGTACGTGTGTGTATTTGTATGACTATGATTGGGAAGGGGCTAGCTATGGCTTTAATTTAGGAACCATCCCGGCATTAACCTGGAGCAGAATTGGTAAACCATGGATGGATGGCTGAGGTAGGAATCGAACCCACCTCTTCTCAGTTTTGCCTCATGAGGCTGAGTTAACCTTGTTCCAGCCCTCAGACCAGATTAAATTTTTTGGCAAAAGCAGATCTCGTGGGCGACAGCCAAGAATGCTTGGCACTGTGCCGTGTGGTGAATGTTCTACTTTTTTTTTTTTTTATATAAGCCTGTGGTGTATTTGAGATAACTTTTTTTCTTTTTGAATTTTTGTAGAAAATGCCACTTGAGCATTGTTGATATTGCAGATAAATGGATAATAATAGCAATTCCTATTTTTTAAAGCTATTTACGGGACACAAACCCAAGAGAATTCATTGTGTCTAGAATTATGATGGTTGATTACATTACTGATGGATTTGCCTGTAGTTTTGGTTTACTTCCCTGTCTTTGTGGAGCTGTCTCTCACTCTAGTTGAGTGAATGTATGTTAGATCTGAAGTTCCATGTCCTTTTTTTTTTTTTTTTGCGTGTGGTCTCCTCAGAGGTCGAGTGCAGGTCTTTCTATTCGACGCCCGTGGACGACCTGAGCGTCAGGATGAGAGATGGAATGAATGAAGATGAATGGAACAGGGCAAGGATGAGGAAGGAAGCAGACGTGGCCTGTCAGAAGGTACCGTCCCAGCATTTGCCTGGTGTTGAAAATGGGAAACCACGGAAAACCATTTCAAGGACGGCCGACGGTGGGGCTCGAATCCACGCGTCTACTGAGTCACCAGAGAGCTTGGCCCCATGACCTAACGCTGCGCTTTAGCCATGTCTTAGTGATAGTTTCTTAGTTTCTTTATGCTGTGTAGAGAACTGTATGTTTAGGCTGTGTTGTTAGTTTGCTTACTCAAGGTGTCTATCAGTGCTGGAAGTGTTGCTATTATACTGGAACATTTTTAACTTAACAAGAAATACTGATTTTTTTTTTTCTTTAAAAAGTTAAGGAAATCTGAGGATGTTTAAGTTATTAGCTAACAAGGATATTTCACTGTGCAATGAAGTTTATTTGAGAAGAATGAAAATAAAATTTAAGGGGGAGGGGGAGATACAGGAAAACATTACAGAAAAGTACAATTCATTTTTCTTACTGTGCCTCTCATAATCTTGTACTACAATTTACCCATGCAGCTGAACAATGGGAGAGGAGAGAAAATTTAAACACTTCAGTTCATGCTGCACCCAGTGTCCTGTTGTCCCACTCAATGTTACTCAACCAGAAAAGGGTTTAGCAATACTGCGAGTTATTATCACCCTATTCCAATCCCCCTTTCTCTTCCCCACTAATTTATAGTTCTTTTACAATAAAAAAAAAATAGTAAAAGTTAAAATCAATAACCACTGAAAGATAAAACAGCATATTTTTTTTAACTTAGTAAACCACAAAGAAATTTGTACCGTATTTTATAAACCATTATTTCCCTAATAACAAAACAATCATATTAAATATCATATCTATTCTTTAAAAAAATGTTAACCCAATTAGTGCCCGCCTATAGACAGTGCACGAGAACTTTTTCTTCATATTTCCCGCTTGCTCTCGAGTGCACAGTCGATCTCGGACATGTTCTGCCAACTGATTGGCAATATGTGGTTCTACTCGAGTTTAATTTTTTGCTTCCAGATGCAACTAACAGAGCATTTTGTAAACAAGAAAGTTCTTGATATTACAATTTCCAGTCGGTCAACACAATATAATCCCAATTACTGGGAAATGAAAAATAAAACTGAAAAAAACACATGTGGTTAAGAAGATATTTTCTTATGGGTTGCCAGACGTGATGTCATGTTTCGCTCGTCAAGTGAGCATCTTCAAATCTACAAGACAAAATAGCTATAAAAGCTACACAATATAATAAATAAAAAGAAAAAACATTGGATCATGCTTTTGAATTCTACATGTATATGGTTCCTCTAATTTTATTTATTTTTATTTATTATATTGTATTTTTCTAAATTGTATATGTGTGCATAATACCAACTCATACTTAATTCCCAAACACTTGAAACAAAACAAACTAACCTTATAACGAGATTCAAATTGCGAATTGTGCACTACAATTTGTAGTTAGATAATATACAGGGTCTTTCATATAAATTAAGAGCGCCAAGTGGCGGCTTTGTTAACCGCTGCTGCGGTCACCTTGGCCGAGCTGTGGCGTGCCACGGCCCCCTGCTGTAGTATTGAAATCGCACGCATAATACATATGAGGGATTTTTTGTCTTCCAAGTTCCGATGGACTGTATAAAAATAACAGATTGACATTACCAAACTTGACCTTGGAATAAGCGTGCAGGTGCTCAGTCGCCAGTGTAAACCTCAAGTGCTAACATGGTGAGACAGTTATTATTGCAACATCGTATTTTTTTATGTAAAACTTATTTTAAGTACGAGTCGGCTCGGCGGTACGTGATGCATTTGTTCATCAATTTCTTGATGAAGTGCCACCTTCACTAGCACAGATTCACGTAATTGCAAATAAGTTTGACACTACTGGCTCGGTGCTCAATAAGCTAGATGACATTGGCGAGAATCTTGAACGGTCTCCGAATAAATCGCTCACAAAATTAGCACAAGTAGGGGATTCGGTTTCAACAATAACTAACTAACTAAAGAAAGATTTCCGCATTGTACGCACACTAGCAAGGCCGCTGCTTCATATAGGATTGTACACACACTTAAAGCAGGGGGCCTTGGCACTCCACAAGCTCGGCCAAGGTGACTGCAGCTGCGGTTAACAAAGCCAGCGCTTGGCGCTCTTATTTTATATGAAAGACCCTGTATTTGTATGTAAACTTAAACCTCAACACAGTGATCAGGATCTGATGATGACCGCTTGAAGTTCGAAAAACGTAATCCTAAAAATTTCCCCATTATAACAGTGATCATAGACTAAAACAGTACCATACATGTAATTTTTTCCAGGAGTTATTCATATATTACTAGTAGTAGTACCTGTTCTTCGCCCAGTGAATTTATTTGTTTCAATGAATACTACTACTGAACTGACACAAGCTAATAGAAAAATATTTTTAAAATAGCAGTCGAGGAAGACACTTTGTGGTGGTAATAATTAGTAAAATGGACGTAACGTCCAGGTCATTTTCCCCTAATGATTATGTTAATAATGAACATGTAATTTACTAACAAATTCAAAAAAATTGATTAGAAAGAGGAGTAAGTGAAATAAAAGATGCTGCCTATATCTCATTGGCATCATACGCTGTAGGAAAATAATTGGAGCATTTCAGCTGTCCCGAGGTCCTGAGGTAGCAATAGTGTAATTTTTCGCCACATAGCGCTCGCTGTTCGATATCTTGTCCGTGTGCCAAATGGCCTAAATCTAGGGAATGGAGAGGGCTGTCTAAATTTCATTGTACCCGCCCAGTCATTGGACAAATTCATGTTGACCGACTGAAGCGTTACAAATAACAATGTGTGACATGCACACAGAATTTTTACGTGTTGCAATTGGGGAGGGGGTTTAATATAATGGCTTTTTTGCAAACTTATTTTATGTATGACCCCTATAATATTCAACATAAACGTATGTGTTTTAAGTGAACATTGTGTATTATTTATTGCGCAATTGATAACATGGATCAGAATAGGTCGATTACATCCCGAGAAATTGTAATGTGAAAGTGACGCTTGAGATAAACATAACGCTAGCACTAAATTGAGATGGCTGAAATAGCATGAATTCTTCTGAAATAATGGCAATACAGTGAACTTTTTTATAAAATTTTTATTTTTACTATATAATTTGTGACATTGCACAGTTGCTGTTAACATACATAGACCTCCAATGCTTTAGTGCTAAAAGGCGAACACCACCATTCTTCAGCGGTCATTACTGTAAATGAATATTAAATTATTAATTTTTTTACATTTAACAGAATGATTTCCATAAATGGGTGTTGCTAAAGACAAAAGAGCTATAAAAAGAAATCCCTTTTGAATAAAGAATTATAGTAAATCAAAACATAGGTTCATTTTAAGTTATGTTGGCAAACATTGCTTAGCAGCAATAGTTTGTGAGGATTCTTTTGGATCTCTTTAATGCTATCAGAATCATCTGACTACTTGCTGTTGTGAAAAATTCTCTGGCTCATTGTTTTTTTTTTACTTCCAAAACTTCAGAAAGAACTTGGAACTTGGATTAATTTTCTTATGAAATGTTTGCATAGAATGGTAATCGATAACAGTACCCTAATCGGATTCAGGGCTGCCAACCATTTGGTTTTGCGCAGACTTTCAACTATGTGGTTCAGATTTTTATCCAAAATATCCATGTTTAATGGGAAAATAAAATGCAACAAACAGTTCAGACACAAGAAGCTTGATCTCGCAAGATAATTTACTAGACAGTTAATCTAGATGAATTCGCATGGTAAAAGAAACCAATATTGTAAAATCTGAAGTCTTGGCATTATTGGCAAAAGTTAGACTTGTGTAACCAAGACATTTAAAAATAATGAATGGTATTCTTATTTAATTATTTATTATACTCTGTACGCTGGCAGAAAGGGATTGACATTTGGCCAGAAATTCCATGTCAGTCCTCACCCCTGTGCCGCTTGACCAACCCATATTTGCTTAGTTGATGTTATAATACTCTGCGTTGCAATATTACAGCCCACGAGCTTCAGTGCCTGGTCAACTGTAACTTTGGCTTGTACAGTTTGGCAACCTCGTTCTCAGACCACATCGCGTGACGAGATCA
Source organism: Meconema thalassinum (assembly GCA_946902985.2). NCBI lineage: Eukaryota > Metazoa > Arthropoda > Insecta > Orthoptera > Tettigoniidae > Meconema > Meconema thalassinum. The sequence continues at coordinate 130,225,049 of OX336388.2, forward strand.
CATTGACCCAGCTTACAGAGTATATGCTACTATTGTAGCACTTAGTGATAAATTTGTTACATTCTCATAACCAAGATGTCACAATGTTTTTATCATTTAAAAATGGATTATTGGTAATGTTGTTTAATATTTTGTATTTCAACCAATATACAGTATGATCCAATTAGGTTTTTTTTACATAAGTTATGTTTATTAAAATACAATATTGCCTGTAATATTGTTGAATTATTTGTATATCATATTTCATTAATACACAGTAATATTTTAGGGTTAGAATCCAAACAAATACACGGTCAACATTTTCGTTTTTCATATAAACATGGGTTTGGAAATTTTTATTGAGATATCAGACATTGAAACAGATGGTGCCCTCACACATTTTAATTGTATTGACCATGAACACCTGAATCAGCAGAGTCCTGATCACCGGGTAGGTAGAAAGGGGCTAATTTCTTGGCCTCCACACTCACCGGATTTAAACCTGTTGAATTCTTTTTTTTATGTGCAGGGACATTTACTGTTAAGTCAATGATGTACTCAACTGCTGTGAAGGATGAACCAACACATCATGCATGAATTGTGCAGGGTTGTAAAAGAATACGTTCAACCCCAGGCATTTTTGAGCATGTTCGTATCTTCATGCTATGACTAGCAGAAGCTTGCATTAAGACGACTAAGGGTGGGCATTTCAAACACCCCATGCATCATTGTAAAAGAAATTATGATGATGATTGTTGTTTTAAGGGGCCTAACATCTAGGTTATCAGCCCCTATAAAAGTAATAAACAGCAGCTAGTAATGTATTTAGTAAATAATTTTCAGACCCAGGTTTATGTAACAGTTTTTGACCCATAACATGTGTGAATTCTAATTCTGAAATATTACCATGTATTAATTTAACATCCTGTGTATGCTCTTCTGTGAAACCAAAATAGGATGTGATTGTGTGTCAGCTCGAAGGTTGGCAGTCCTACCGATGCAGTGACTAGTTTGGTTAAGGTTTCTTTTGTAAAATATGTCTCATTTGAAACAACCATAAGATTGTATAATATTGAATGATAGTATCCTGGTGAAACTAATTACTGTTTTGGAGATGTTGAAATATTTTTACTATATCCAGGTGTTTCTAGTCCATACTGCTTATTGTCTTCCTTCAAATGAAGAAGAGGAAATTCGGTGTATTATCTTGTAATTGTGTAGTTTTGTTGTTTAAGATGTAAGATGCATTTAGTAAAGATGGTTGCTGTACTCAGAGAGCCAAACAAAGATGGCAGCTTTTCACTATGTTAGTACAAATACTGAGCAGCATAATTCCAGTATCAAAGCTTCCTGAATCTACAACACACACAAACACAAATGTATTTAATTTTAGTAGGAGCTGGTTTTACTTCTCCATGTATTGTTCTTTTTAAGTTATTTATTGAGGGATTGTGATGACGAAGGAGCTGATGTAGTTTATTTATATGTATGTTCAGCTGGTAATAAAGCATTACCCAGTGTTGTAGAAATTGAAGTTATTATTCAGTTTTATGCTGATGACCTGCATGTAATGACAGACTCCATTGAAAGCTTACTATACCCGGTATTCGGTATTTCAAAAGAAAGAATCTGAAGGATTTGGCGGGAGCAATATAAAATGGCTGGCATTGGGTTCCTATTGGCTGGAGTTCGACAGCTAGCACAACACGTTGCCAACGCATGTTCATTTCATTCTGATGACTAAGACGATGATGATGGGGACAGTGAAGGAATGGAAGGTGTCGCACCCTTGCCAAGTGACTGAGGGTTGTGTATTTATTGGTGTCAGTTTGCTTGCATCATCATATATATTATTTCAGTAGTATGCATCCCTCCTGCGGCGCTCACAAGAGACCGATCGTGAAAAATGAGCATTCAAATGAAAGAGAATAGACATTACCAGTGACTCATTGCACTCTAATTTCATAAATATCAATAATTTCTTTAAAAAACTGTACGGAGTGTGCGATTTGCAGTTACTGTTGCTGCAGGAAGATACGCTCTATTATTGGTGTCCATTTCACATTTTGACCGCTGTGACACTTTTTTAGCCTACTTTTCACATTTTGCAAAAATGAGGAAAAAGTAGACTTACGAGATCGATCCGGGAAAATGTGTGTCTGTCTGTCCTTCTGTCTGTCTGGCTGTGTGTGTGTCCCCCCCTATCAACTCCTAAACGGCTGCAGCAATCCGAACCAAATTTAGTATGAGTCAAGATGTGCACCCGAATAGCTCACGTCCGTATTTGAAAATGATCTCAGTGCTACCAACTGCTGAAAAAACGCACTAGGAATTTGAGCTCCATGTTGGATATCTTGCAAGGTATGCATGGGAGCTATTCCAAAATTGGCACACATGTAGATAATACTATTTCAGTTTAATTTCCAGGAGGCCAACCATGACAGTGTTGCCAAAATAATTTTAAGCCTTCTGATAGGTCCAATGTTTAAATGCATATAACTCCTACACTATCAATTGGATTTCAACCAAATTTTGTATGTAATATCTGTTGTTGTTGTTGTTAGGTAGTCAGCCCGAAGGCTGGTTGGATCCTCAAAAGCACCGCCGTTATGTTATGTGAGTAGATACCCACAAAAACCCAAGGCAGTGCTATATTGAGGCGTTCTAGGCAAGAAGAGGAGTGAGGTAGTTTGCCATTGCTTTCCTCACTGAGTCAGAACAGTAGTCCTAACCCTATGAGTAGAACCTTTCACAGCATCCACAGGCACTGACTGTGCCCCGAATGCCATTACTAAGCACCACCCATACCTCAGTAGCTTCCATATAATCACAGCCATGAGTGAGACTGAGACATCGGTGAAAAGCCACCTTTTACTCTAGCCTGTGCCAACTGACAAATGCAAATGTACTGTATTCATCAAGAGATGGCAAACGGGCCAACATAAACAGATATGACTGAGCGTATTTTTAAGAGCCACCAGGGCTGCCAACTGTTAATAATTGCTCTCTCTATTTTTTTTTCATCCAAATACCAATACATCAGAAAGTATGCAAGCCAACAGCTTTAAACTATGCACACGTATATTCTGACATTTTAGATTATTTTGGAGTAACTTATATACGTCAGTTCTACCAACATGATTATAAGCCTCCTGATAGTACCAATTTTTAAATACATGTAACTTCTATACTATCAGTTGGATTTCAACCAAATTTCGTATGTGCTATGTACCATAAGAGATATGACTATAAGTATTGTTAAGAGCAATCAGGGCTGCCAACTGTTAATAAATGCTGTCTATATTCTTTTTATCCTAATATCAATATATCAGAAAGTATGCAAGCCAACAGCTCTATACTTTGCACACGTATAGCACCTGACATTCTAGATTAATTTGGAGTAATTAATACAAGGCAGTGCTGCCAACATGATTCTATGCCTGCTGATATGTCCAATTTTTAAATACATGTAACTTCTCTACTAACAAAAGGATTTCATCCAAAATTGGCACAACAAGTTATCATAATAATTCAGATTATTTCTGACCAGCAACATGTTGGCAACATGCTTTTACGCGTGCTGATAGATCCAGTGTCTAACTGCATGTAACGTCCATTGGACTTCAACCAAATTTTGTATTCTGTACCTTAAGAGGTGGAACTAAGAATATATTCAGTCACCAGGGCTGCCAACTGTAGTACTCTATTAGGCTACATTATACCAGGTATATTTTGAACTAATTAGATATTTCGATATTACCAACTTAATTTCGTCATTATTCTAGATAGGTTCATATACTGTAGAATAATCATTGGCATGAAAAGTAGGCTGTATAGTTATTCACGGAACTTCTTGTTTTTATGTCATTTTAACATTCTGAGGTCTATCCTTTATCATTTTGCATCGATTTCAGAAACAGCAAATCAAAGGAATGTGTACTCAAATCGTAAATTTCATAAATTAGCAGAGACGAATTGCATAAATATCAATTTTTGTAAGAAGTGTGCGATTTGCAAATACTGATGCTCTTACATGCTGCAATTATGAGTTGACGTCTAAACCCTTAAAACTATTAAACGTTAATTATTTTACAGGTTTCTCTTCTGCATTCTAATTTCATAAATATCGATCATTTTGCATGGTTTTCAGAAACAGTAAATCAATGGATTGAGTACTCTAAATCGTATAACCGGCGTGTGATACGGCATCTAAAACCGTAGATCTATTAAACATTAATTCTTGTACAGGTTTTTCTTCTATCATTTCCCATAGTTTTCAGAATTACTAAATCAATGGATTGGGTACTCAAATCGTATAATTTCATAAATATCGAATAACCGATGACTGTTATGATGATCCAATTTTCAGTGATTGCCTTCTTAAGTTAGGGAACGTACAACTTGCAATTCTGACTGAAATGTATCGAATAACCGGCGAGTGTTACGGCTAAGCTCTCAATGAATGGACTCAGCACAGAAATGGAATCAACAGTGACGAATTGCATTTTATTTTCATAAATATCAAAGAAAGAAACCAGCCACAGCATTCTCACGCTGACGCTCCACTCGGGAAAGCGAAAGCACCCCTGTAGGCAACATGCAAAGGAGTTCAGCGTTACACACAGAACAAGGAAAGCGAGATGTAGGTAACGTGCAAAGGAGTTTAGCGTTGAGCGCTACACACAGAAGGAAAGCACCCCTGTAGGTAACGTGCAAAGGAGTTTAGCGCTGATCGTTGCACTTAGGAACAAGGAAGCCTCACTGTAAGCGGGGCGTGAAGATGTTTTCCAACGAGGGCTGTCCTGATAAGGGAGAAGTCAAAAAGATAAAGCAGGAAATCTTGACCAAGATGCTTTCATAAATATCGAATAACTGGTGAGTGTTATGATGATAGAAGTTTCAGTGATTGCCTTCTTAAGTTAGAGAACGTACAGCTTGGAATTCTAACTGAAATAAAATGGTGTTCTATAAACATTTGCTTGAAATAATAACATAACCTTTCTCTTTAAGTTGCTCATTAATCAATATAAACCTATTGGGGAAAGTATGACTTATGAACATGCGAGATTTCTCGCACAGGTCCGCTAGTCAATCTATAATACAACACACTCACTCACTCAGAAGGATCCTGGCGCAGTCAGCTGGCATTTGAGGGTGCGCAAATGTGAGGGAACCGTGTCCGTAGATTTACTGGCACGTTAAAGATCCCCTTCGGGGCAAAATTCCGGCACCCCAGTGTCTCTAAAAGCCAGTGTAGTTAAAAGGGACGTAAAACCAATAACATTAATATTCACTCAGAAGGCTTCTATGGGACACGAAGATCCTGGGCCGATCTCACAAAATGTCTCCACTGAACTCTGTTTTGGGTGAGTTGTTGCCAGTTGTCCATATTCAGATGTCTACAAAGTTTGAAGATTTCATTTTCCCAGGAACTTCGTGATCTTCCTACTGGCCTTTTTCCTCTGGGTTCTTCTTTAAAGATTTGTAAGACCATCCTATCATCTCCCATCCTTGGTAAATGACCAGCCCATTGAAGTCTTCTGGAGTTCTGGTGCTTGCTGTGATAGTGAGCATATGTCTTTATTTGATCTTTTTTTTCCAGCTTTGAAATGCAGGGTCATTAAATGGTTCAAAAATTTTCCTCTACACTTAATTTTCAAAAACCTGCAACTGGTGTTCTTCCTGTTTTGTTAAACTCCATGATTCTGCACCATAAGTTAGAACTGGCCTAATGATGGTATTGTATATTTTCAATTTTGTATTTCTCGTCAAAAATTTGTATCCTAATAAAAACTGCATGAGATTAGTAGACTTTGTTAGCATTCTGTATTCTAAATTTAATTTCCACTTCTCTATGATTCTGTTCATTAATCATGACTCATAAGAATTCGAAATGTTTAACCCGCTCAAAACTATGCTTCCGAATAAGAAGAGGTGACCGATTCCCAAACACGTCAATATTCCTCTTCATTACCATGTACCGAGATTTTTGCCCATTAATTCTAAGGCCTGATAATAGAACACAAGTGTTCAAATTACTGCCTGTCATCCAATACAACTCAACAATGCAGGGCTAGAATTTATATGTACCGGTAATAAGAAGTGTCAAATTATCTACATGAAAAATGAAAATCCACAGCCTGCTTCCAGTCTCCGACCGGGTCAGGAATGGAATGAATGAAGCCCCCATCTAGCGGCGAGGATATGAACTGTGCCGGCTGCCGAGGCCTGACGCACTCCTCTGGGGCAATGATTAAATGAATGACAGATGAAATGAAATGATAGTGGAGAGTGTTGCTGGAATGAAATTTCGACAGGGAAAACCGGAGTACCCGGAGAAAAACCTGTCTGCCTCAGTTTTGTCCAGCACAGATCTCACATGGAGTGACCGGGATTTGAACCACGGATCCAGCGGTGAGAGGCCGGCTTGCTGCCGCCTAAGCCACGGAGGCTTCTTGTCAAATTATGATGATGATAATTGTTGTTTTAAGGGGCCTAACATCTAGGTTATCGGCCCCATCTTGTCAAATTATCTACATATTATGTGTAAATATATTTTTTTAAATATGGACAATTATCACCATCTTTTCTTCGTTCCAGCAAGCCGGGTGTGGTTATAAATGAGCCGTCTCCAATTTGTCCTGTCCATCCATAGCTGTTGTTCTTGTATTTGATGGACAATAAAACTAATAAGTGTCAAAATATATATGCATATACTGTGTGAATATAATTTGCAAAATATGGGCAGTAAAATTAATTTACCTCCTACAAAAATACATTAAAAATACTAGATTCATAAATTAAATTATTCACTTTTTTCAGTTCACTTACTTTTTATTTGTTATTCATTGATTGATTATTTTCTGCTACTGTTACAGTATGCCAAAAAATGTTTTAAATTTTCAAACTTGAAGCTTCTCCTATTGTCTTGCAAGAGTGATTTGTATAGGTCGAAGCTTCGCTGTACCGTACTAGGCCATTGGTGCATATTTAAAATTCTCTGTATGAGCAGGAGATACCTATATCCGATTCTAGTTTACATTACACATTCTCTCAAAACTTGGATTTGTAGAATAATTGCGCATCTCTATTTTTATAAGCACTGGTACCTGACAAAGGGATGCTTGTTACAGCCACATACTTTAGAAATCTTTATTTGCTTAAAAACATTTTATGTACATAACTGTAAACATGTCCTGTGTTGACATATTTTCTTTCACTGAAAACAACAATTCTATATATTTTTACTCCTAGGAATAAAATATACCGTTTACAAAATTGCATTAAAAATACATATGGAAAAATATTTATTTTACATGTAAGCCTCTGTGGCTTAGGCGGCAGCACATCGGCCTCTCTTCGCTGGGTCCGTGGTTCAAATCCCGGTCACTCCATGTGAGATTTGTGCTGGACAAAGCGGAGGCAGACAGGTTTTTCTCCGGGTACTCTGAATTTCCCTGTCCCAATTTCATTTCAGCAACATTCTCCACTATCATTTCATTTGTCATTCATTTAATCATTGCCCCAAGGGAGTGCGACAGGCTTCGGCAGCCGGCACAGTTCATTATCCTAGCCTAGCCTCTAGATGGGGGCTTCATTCATTCCATTCCCTGACCCGGTCGGTCGACTGGAAACAGGCTGTGGATTTTCATATTTCATTTATTTTACATGTATAAATACAGGGCGCCAGGAAATGTTCTCCGCGGTGCCTACAAGCATCTGCGAGAGCTAGCATCAGTAGTTACGTTGGCAGCACTACTGTCGCTTGTATCAAAACAAACGGTAAACTTTGTACTCACCACAGCCATTCATAACTGATGCTGGAAGTGCTGATGACACACACGCTCGCTTATTGCAATAAACACTTGACAATTTCGACAGCCTACAGCCCACACATGTGGGAATCACCCTGTCAAGGACACCGTGCTGCCAACTAAACTGCTGATGCTAGCTCTGGCAGAAGCCTGTAGTCACTGCGGAGAACATTTCATATACCAATGTCAGAAATATGGAAAGTAAATTTGTTTAATTTGAATAGAGGACAACATAATCAATGGGGATAAGTTAAAAAAATATGTCTGTGTAATAAAAAATATATATACATACATATAAATCCTAGCACTGACTATCACAAAGGCGATTATTAACCGTGAAGTCATGATACAGTGTACTTGGTGTTATCGTGACCTGCTGTTTCTGTATAAAGTATAGGCCTTCAGTGGGTGACTATCACCAAACTTTCTTTCATCTTGAAGGATAATCATCAATAAAACCTGGTTATTGCAATGGGGAGTGCTGATATATTTATCAGATTACTTTGTATTAGGTGTAGAATGTTTGCACTCTGTTGTATTTCATGAATTGAATTCCGGTGAAATAGGTAAGACCCGCCCGCCATCGCCTTTTTAGATCATGACTTACATAGTAAAATTCCAGCTGTGTCTGCCATTAAGCACAAGTACAGTATTGCCAACTCCACACATACAGTACTAATTGTATAGGCAGTACTATAAAACAAGCAAGCCATATACCAATACTGTAATTACTAGGTAACGCGGCCATCAGCCATATATGCACCCCTGGTTTTTGTCATGCACAGTAATAATCAATAATCTATCTCTATGAAAATGAAAATCCACAGCTTGCTTCCAGTCTCCGACCGGCGAGGATATGATCTAGCGGCGAGGATATGAACTGTGCCGGCTGCCGAGGCCTGACGCACTCCTCTGGGGCTATGATGAAATGAATGACAGATGAAATGATAGTGGAGAGTGTTGCTGGAATGAAATTTTGACAGGGAAAACCGGAGTACCCGGAGAAAAACCTGTTTGCCTCTGTTTTGTCCAGCACAGATCTCACATGGAGTGACGGGGTTTTGAACCACGGACCCAGCGGTGAGAGGCCGGCGTGCTGCCGCCTAACCCACGGAGGCTAATCTATCTCTATACCAATAATTAATAGGTAGCACGATGCACAGTGGGAATAGTCACGCAATGACCGACCGTATGCCGTGGTGTATTTTGTATTTTACATGTCGGCAACAGTAATATAACATCAATGTGTGTGCCAGTTGAAGAGACCTTATGCACCTGAAAATGATGGCTGCTGTCGTTGAATGAGAAAGAAACAAAAACACATATTTGCGTAATTTGGCACATATTTCCAATGCTCTAGTGATAATGAACAGTAATTTCAATTGGTAATGTCCCCCAGAGAGGGAGCGTGATGGCGCAGTGGCTTAGCTGCCCGTCTTTCACATGGACGGCCAGGGTTCTAATTAACAAATTCACAAAGAAATTTGATAAAATGGTCCGGCTAGCTCAAAACAGTTGCCAGCGTTTCGCCCCAGTGTACCAATGGGCTCTTCAGTTGGTTATGGTACACCTCACCAAGACGCATGGCTAGTACATACTGTGAAGGCCGCTGCAAGGCACAAATGCTGCCACGAGCAGCGCCAATGTACTATGGAAGTCAAAACTTCCTTTCAAAAACAATGTTAGTTTACCTAGCTAATCCATATTGGAAATATCTGTTCCCGTAGGAAACAGGATGTAAAATTGTGTACCATAACCAACTGAAGAGCCCATTGGTACACTGGGGCAAAACGCTGGCAACTGTTTTGAGCTAGCCGGACCATTTTATCAAATTTCTTTGTGAATTTGTTAATGTACATAGCTCAATCGGACAATTTTACATCCTGTTTCCTACGGGAACAGATATTTCCAGGGTTCTAATCCCGGTGACAGCAGGGTGGAATTTTCACCTGCAAAAATCACGTGGCGTCAGGAAGAGCATCTGGTCTTAAATCCCCGGCCAAAACCAAAATTAGCCTGGTTGGCTCCGGCGACCCCAATTAATAGGGAAAAGCCGAAGGAAGAAGAAAAATGTCCCCCAGAATATGAAACTAGGTAGGAATATCATGTATTATCCATATTAACCAAGTTGTGAGTGTCAAAGGCAGGTTCTCGTATCATGCAGTTTTAATACATATTTCTTTAGCAAGAGACTTTCTCTAAAATTATATTTTATTTTAGACTACTATATTTAAATCCAAAATAAAACATCTGAAAGAAACAGCTAATCTCCCTTGCTATGTGCACTGCAACTTCCAATAATGTCATTAAGCCATTTTGAGCTGAAAGATTTGAATATTTGCATTGATGTACTGACAGTTGCCATTTAATTATTTTGAACCGAGTTACAGGCACGCATGGAATCATGACTGCTACGATAGATTCTTAGTTATGCTTGTTTTAAGGGGCGGAACTATGAGGTCATCTACCCCTCTTAACACAGATTAAAGTATACAAATTTGGAATGGAATTTAAAATTTAGAGGTGGACACCTAAATTTGAAAAGACCGAAAATTAATAAAACAAAAAATGAAATAAATCTAATAATTATAATATAAACAAAAATTAGGGGAAAACAAAAATTCTGCATTAAAAAACGAACAAGTCGTTGAGTCAACGTACACTGGAAAATTTAGATTGCTGGCCCTAACCCACTCTCACTTATAAAGCGGATAACGCGATCAGCAGCCACCACGTCATCGGCTAATATAAGTTTGAGTGTCATCTGCCAACCAAGGTTTCTTCGTTAAGTCAGCAAGATCCACACACTCGGTTAAAATGTGGGCCACGGTGAAAACTGCTCTACAGGAACAAAGTGGCGGGTCTTCCCTTCTCATTAGGTACGAGTGGGTGGATCTTGTATGACCTATCCTTAGCCAACACAAAATGACGGACTCCCTCCGTGACCAGAAAGAGCTCCACCACACACGAGTAGTTCCCTTGATCGATCTCAGTTTACTGGGTATTGGGTCAGCTAGCCACCGACCCTCCCAAAATGCCAGTACTACGATTGATTCTCCTGCTAAGTAGGGGTTGTGTATTCTAATTCGTTTTCTTCAAGCAGAAGAGAATATTACAGTAAAAATTCATATAAAAAAAGTCCTCTCGGCACGCCGGAAGGCGGAGGTAGATTTCACCGGACAAACTTGGGGATAGGCAGAATATGCAGGTTTTCGTAGAAGGATCAGACCTCATTTATTGCGAGAAGGTATTTTATAATTGGAGCTTAATTAACTTTGTTTTTCGTCATTTTATGCTTATTTTAAACATTTTATTGTCTTATGGGAACGGTAACCTTCTTGTCATTTGGGGTCCATTTTTATACTTGTTGTCACACTGTCCTTATGCAAGGTTTCGACACTGATGTGCAACTATGTAACGGTCTGTTACTTCTTCACGCAAAATTATATCTCCCGCAGAGATTTTGGTTGGTTCCTCAGTTTAGGGGCTGCGACAACGCGGTCATGTAAGCCCGTGTACTTAGGGATGGCTGTATTAGTCAGTAATTCAGGTAAGAACTGCAGACGGTCAATTTCAAGCAGTAGTTCCTAATGTTGCTACCAGGTACTACCGTCAACGACACCTACCTGTGAACTTGGCTACTAGATGCCACCGCAACCAGCAACTCGCAACGAACGTTGGAACTTCCCCTCCAAAGGAAAGCATACTGAGGGATTTTTAGCGCTCTTAGAAAACCCGACGACTTCGGGTTTGAACTCGCGACCTTGGGCATAGACATTCAGCAAGCTTGCTACCAGTTACGTCACCGAAGCCGCTTCACACTTAGTCAGATGGAATTCTGAATATGATCTCGTGCAAGTGCGTTATCTTGGCAACGTCTGATGGCTCATCCCTCATCAATTTAGTAGTGTTGCCATGGCAACCACTGATAGCTCTTGGCATTTTCTTATAATTCCGAAATCATTTTTCTCATCCCTTGGCATAATGGTGGGTCATATCAAAAATTCTTTCAGACAAAATTTAGGTAATTATTAGGGGAATATTGTCCATTTTGTACGGTTTTGATATTGTGCCTATTAAGAGAGATATGATTAATGTTTCCCGAAAAACCCACTTTTTCCCACCCCTTTGGTCAATGGTTGGTGCTATAAAAAAAAACTCTTCAAACATAAATTTTTGGGCATTATCCGACACATAGTATGAACGTTGAACGGATTCGATATTTCACATATTAAGAAAGTTATAGCAATATTTCACTTTTTCGGAAAAAAAAAACCCATTTTCACCTCCTTCGACTGATTTAGCCCAGTAACGAAGTCGACCGAGATTTTATAGGTATACATATTCGGTAAAAAATTCAAAGTGATTGGTGCAAAATTACGGCAGTTATCGTATATATACACATATATATGAAAATCCACAGCCTGCTTCCAGTCTCCGACCGGGTCAGGAATGGAATGAATGAAGCCCCCATCTAGCGGCGAGGATATGAACTGTGCCGGCTGCCGAGGCCTGACGCACTCCTCTGGGGCAATGATTAAATGAATGACAGATGAAATGAAATGATAGTGGAGAGTGTTGCTGGAATGAAATTTTGACAGGGAAAACCGGAGTACCCGGAGAAAAACCTGTCTGCCTCCGTTCTGTCCAGCACAGATCTCACATGGAGTGACCGGGATTTGAACCACGGACCCAGCGGTGAGAGGCCGGCGTGCTGCCGCCTAAGCCACGGAGGCTTCATATATACACATATACATATATAAATTATATATAAACTTTTGAACTGACAGAGGTTTTGGGGTCTAGGGAATGTGAAACGCGAAGATATGACGAAATTTTCCGGAAGTCGAAACATGGTACCCATTGCAATAGTTAGCTTTCTAATGAAATCTACCTCTGGTTGGTTCCTCAGCTTAGGGGCTGCGACAACGCGGTCATCTAACCCCGTGTACTTTGGGTGAGTGTAGAATTTGTCTGATAAACGGTGTGAATTGTAATGGCTGTAGTAGTCATAATTCAGGTAAGGACTGCAGACGGTCAATTTCAAGCAGTAGTTCCTAATGTTGCTACCAGGTACTACCGTCAACGACACCTAGCTGTGAACTTGGCTACTAGATGCCACCCCAACCAGCAACTCGCAACGAATGTTGGAACTTCCCCTCCAAAGGAAAGCATACTGAGGGATTTTAGCGCTCTTAGAAAATCCGACGACTTCGGCCGGCTTTGAAACCGCGACCTTGGGCATAGACATTCTGCATGCTACCAGTTACATCACCGAAGCCGCTTCCCACTTAGTCAGATGGAAATACTGAATCTGATCTCGTGCAAGTGCGTTATCTTGGCAACGTCTGATGGCTCATCTCTCATCAATTTGGTAGTGTTGCCATGGCAACCTCTGATAGCTCTTAGCATTTTCTTATAATTCCGAAATCATTTTTCTCATCCCTTGGCATAATGGTGGGTCATATCAAAAATTCTTTCAGACAAATTCTTAGGTAATTATTAGGGGAATATTGTCCATTTCGTACGGTTTTGATATTGTGCCTATTAAGAGAGAAATGATTAATGTTTCCCGAAAAACCCACTTTTTCCCACCCCTTTGGTCAATGGTTGGTGCTATAAAAAACTCTACAATCATAAATTTTTGGGCTTTATCCGACACATAGTATGAACGTTGAACGGATTCGATATTTCACATATTAAGAGAGTTATAGCAATATTTCACTTTTTCGAAGAAAGCCCCCCATTTTCACCCCCTTCTACCGATTTAGCCCAGTAACGAACTCGACCGAGATTTTATAGGTATACATATTCGGTAAAAAATTCGAAGTGATTGGTGCAAAATTACGGCAGTTATCGTGTCCACAAGAAACTGATATATATATATATACATAAATTATATATAAACTTTTGAACTGACTGTGGTTTTGGGGTCTGGGGGATATGAAACGCGAAGATATGTCGAAATTTTCCGGAAGTCGAAACATGGTACCCATTGCAATAGTTAGCTTTCTAGTGAAATCTACCTCTGGTTGGTTCCTCAGTTTAGGGGCTGCTACAACGCGGTCATCTAACCCCGTGTACATTGGGTGAGTGTAGAATCTGTCTGTTAAACGGTGTGAATTGTAATGGCTGTATTAGTCTGTAATTCAGGTAAGGACTGCAGACGGTCAATTTCAAGCAGTAGTTCCTAATGTTGCTACCAGGTACTACCATCAATGACACCTAGCTGTGAACTTGGCTACTAGATGCCACCCCAACCAGCAACTCGTAACGAACGTTGGAACTTCCCCTCCAAAGGAAAGCATACTGAGGGATTTTAGCACTCTTAGAAAATCCGACGACTTCGGCGAAACCGCGACCTTGGGCATAGACATTCTGCATGCTACCAGTTACGTCACCGAAGCCGCTTCCCACTTAGTCAGATGTCAAAGTCCACCCCTGGCACCATCCAGCCCATGACGGGCTAAGGCCGACCAAGCGACCGCTGCCCAGCCATTTGGCCTGCAGATATTGGGGTGACGTGTGATCAGCGCGTCGGGTCCCCTCAGCCGTTAATCTTGGTATTCGTGATCGGGGTGCTGTCTCACTGTCAGACAGCTACTCAATTGTCCTCACGAGGCTGAGTGCACCCCGTTCCAACCCTCACGTCAGTTTTAAAATCCCTGACGGAGCCGGGGATCGAACATGGGGCCTCCGGCTGAGAGGCAGGCGCGCTACCCCAACACCACGGGGCCGGCTTAGTCAGATGGAAATACTGAATCTGATCTCGTGCAAGTGCGTTGTCATGGCAACGTCTGATGGCTCATCCCTCATCAATTTAGTAGTGTTGCCATGGCAACCTCTGATAGCTCTTGGCATTTTCTTATAATTCCGAAATCATTTTTCTCATCCCTTGGCGTAATGGTGGGTCATATCAAAAATTCTTTCAGACAAAAGTTTTAGGTAATTATTAGGGGAATATTGTCCATTTTGTACGGTTTTGATATTGTGCCTATTAAGAGAGATATGATTAATGTTTCCCGAAAAACCCACTTTTTCCCACCCCTTTGGTCAATGGTTGGTGCTATAAAAAAAACTCTTCAAACATAAATTTTTGGGCTTTATCCGACACATGGTATGAACGTTGAACGGATTCGATATTTCACATATTAAGAGAGTTATAGCAATATTTCACTTTTTCGAAAAAAGCCCCCCCATTTTCACCCCCTTCGACTGATTTAACCCAGTAACGAACTCGACCAAGATTTTATAGGTATACATATTCGGTAAAAAATTCAAAGTGATTGGTGCAAAATTACGGCAGTTATCGTGTCCACAAGAAACTGATATACATATATATATATACATATATGTATACATACATAAATTATATATAAACTTTTGAACTGACGGTGGTTTTGGGGTCTGGGGGATGTGAAACGCGAAGATATGTCGAAATTTTCCGGAAGTCGAAACATGGGACCCATTGCAATAGCTTTCTAATGAAATCTACCTAAATGAGGGTAATGCTGAATGAGACGTCATTAAGTACTGAAATTAGCCAAAATACCTTATCTAATGATGAAAAATAAATCAGAAAATGCTGTAGTAATAGATGTTTACTCCTTCACTGTCCCTTACCCACCCACCCTCCCCTGTTTAGATCACGACTTACATTGTAAAATTCCAGCTGTGTCCGCCATTATGCGCGTGAATTATCGTCAAATAGAGTATTGCCAGCCCCGCGCTTGCGGTAATGTAAAACTAAGTAGTGCCCAGTTCAATTGATAGTGCGCCGAGTTGCATTCATAGTTGATCGATAGTAACATTTGTTAAATCCAGACCAATGGCTTTTGCGTAGCCCTAGACCAGTAATTATTGGGCTGCATTAGCCATACAACCCTATTTTTTTTGTCATGCATCAACAATCTTTATCCAGACCAGACCTGTGTGGTGTATATTGTATCCCACATGTTGACAACTGTAGTGACATCAATGTGTACACCCAAGAGACCTCATGTGCTGTCGAACATGGCTACTGTCTTTAAATGAGCAATACATTTAATAAATTCACATATTTACATAATTTAGCACATATTATTTCCTATGCAGTAGTTACCAGGGTTAGTAATTTCAACTGATAATGTCCCCTCAGAAGATGAAAACAAGGTATGAAAATCATATATTATCGAAATGCAAGTGTAAAAGCCACGATGACGTCTGATTCAGAATTAATAAAACAAGTTGTTCTGATTTATGACAATCACCGCTCTCACAGCGCTGCTGTAATTCAACCGCTTCTTCAGTAATTCCAATGGAAAGTTTTTGAACACCCGGCTCAAAGCCCCCCAACTTAGCGCCAAGCGACTTCTTCCGTGAACTGGAGAAGTGGCTAGGAGGGCAGAGGTTTGACTATTGACGAGCTTCAAAACAATGTTAAGGCTCATGTCAACTCACTAGCAGCAACATTCTTCAAAGGGGGAACTGGAAAGATTGTACACAGATATGGCAAATGCCTCAATCTTCACAGTGATTATGTCAAAATGCAACCATGTTTGCTCATAAATTCAACTATACAAAGTCGGCTTCGGTGGCGTAGTTGGTAGCATGCTGAGCTTCTACGCACAAGATCGCGGGTTCAAACCCAGCCGAAGTCGTCGGATTTTTTAAGAGGTTAAAAATTCCTCAGTATGCCTTCCTTCGGAGGGGAAGTGAAGTAACTACAATTCTGTGAAACTAAATTTGCAGGTTGGATTTGATTAATGCTCTATTAAGTTCCAACGTTCGCCACCAGGTGCCGGTGGCATCTAGTAATCAAATTCACAGCTAGGTGTTGTTGACAGTAGAATTTTGGTAGCAAAAGTAGGTACTTGGAATTGATCGTCTGCAGTCCTTACCCGAATTACAGGTAACACACACTAATACAGCCATCAGAATTAACACCAGTTATCTGACAGATTCTACACACACCAAAGTACACGGGGCTACATGACCACATTGTCGCAGCCCCTAAACTGTGGAACCAACCAAAGATTCAAGGAGAAATGAGGCACTGAGTGCACTAGTGGACTAACCCCAGGGAAGTCAATATGGAGGAAACAGGCCTCATAATAAGGGCTCAAAAGGAATGATTTTCTGTACTGCACTGCAGCATTGTAACATGCTTACGATTTAACAGTGGTTTTATTGAATATTTCGCACATAGAAAAATAACAAAAGTTCTTTTATAGTAGAATAATATCCTTTTATTTGTGGCTTAATTCATTTTCGCTCCGAGTAGTTCTATGTTTCAATGAAAAGTCTGTTAGTGCACTGACATTCATGCTGTTCATTGCACAAAGTCCATCATAGGTTGCATGTGATGATATTATACATTTTACATAGTACATGTAACACTGTTTTCTATAATTTTAAGCACTATTTTGCATTTCAAAATCATCCACAAAATCCAGGACAAGCAATGTTTCTACAGCATTGGAAGACATTTTTAACATTTTGTAGAAATTATGATGAAGTGGGGAGTACATATTGAAGCAAACTGAGCAGATCCTTCTTTTTTGCCTCTGTGATTACATTTCCATGAGGATAAAGCAGTTGTAGATTGCTGATGCATGTGGATGATCTTTTGGCTACATCCATTTTCTGAAATGGCTCTTGGCTTTGGTTCGAGTATTTATACCATATTTTGAATCTGTTGGTTGCTTCAAACTGCAGCCATTGTACTTTACAGTTGCCAGAAGACATTTTTCTATTAGTGATGTTTCTTTCGATTTGTTTTGTTGAAAAGAAACATTCCGCATTCATATTGATTACCTTGAATGAATTCCTTTTTTTGGCACTCACTACAACATCGTGCCAGTGCTCAGGAAGGTAAATATTAGGAAGATACTTTTTTTTCTTTTCTGAACCAAGCCAAAATCCTGATCACAGGGCAGCTACGAGTGCCCGCTAACTAAAAATGTATGTTCTATTTCCTTTACAGAGAACTCTGAGCTGTTTGCAATGTATTTGCACAGTACAGCAACTTTTATGTTCCATTCTGACCTCCACACTGATCAGAGTACATAATTAGTTTTTCGGTTCTGACAAAATTGTGTATCAAATAGAGCAAACAAGAACCAATTTCTTGTGGCCCTCTCAACGCAATGGATTCATTCCAAAAAAAAATATGTATGCATCATCATTTTGCATATTTTGGATGCCAAAGCACAACTGACGTTTGTAATAGCAAACTCCAGTTGAGATGACCAGTGTAGGCAAAGTTTTCACCAAATCAAATATTATCACTGTAACGTTACCAACTAATTTGCTAAGCAAGGAATCACTCCGTAAACCTGCCCGTGCATACTCATCTTTTTGCTGATGGAATTCTCGTTCTGCAATTAACTCAGTTTTCTCGTTGTCATTAAATGAAGCTGTTATTTTTACCTGCAAAGCATCACATTTTCGACAAGAGTCGGTCACTCTTGGATGAAATGACAAATTGAAGTTTTCGCAAAAACATTTGCGGAAAATGAAATGAGAAACTGGCATTTGATCCTATGCACAGTACAGTGAATACATAATTGATAAATTTAAATCTGGTCCTAAATACTTTCTACAATTATTTTTATGACTAGCAGTAGTGCCCGGCTTCGCCCAGCGGATTTATTTGTTTTATGGATGATAATGAATACTACAGAACTGGCATATGATACTTAAACTAACAGGAAAAAAAAAATTAATAATATAACTTTTTGTGGTGGTGGTGGGGGTAGTACAGTATAATGGACGTAACATTCAGGTCATTTTCCCGTAATGATAATAATGAATAGGGAAACGGCTATTTTCTAACTACAGCACTAACACGACATGCAATTTACAAACAAATATAAAAAAATGTTTAGAAAGAGGAGTAAGTGAAATAAAAGACACTGCCTAGGGCCTATATCTCATTGGCTGTTAGAAATGTAGAGACCAATAGTGTCGTCTTTTGTAGCATAGCGCCGTAGAAAAATAATCCGAACACTTTGGGAAACTTCGACTGTCCTGAGCTACTGAGGAAGCAATAGTATCACTTATCGCCACATAGCGCTCAACGATAAGTTTCGGAATAAATGAAGGTAAATTTGAAAGCACCAATGCTTATTGCAGCCGGTAACCTCAATGTACAGCACCAACACCATTGCCTTATACAGAGGCATATTTTCATGATGATAACTGTTTTAAGGGGCCTAAGAGATCTTTTTGCACTAATTACTCCCCGTGACTGCAATTTATAAACAGCGCAAGATGCAACTATTTCGCAATTCTGCACTAGAATACTGGTAGGGGTGACGTGATGCAGCCCAAACTGCCCGTCAACAATAGACTTATTTAAAAAAAATCTTACAGATACACTACTACAGACATGAATGGTTCTAGGGCCTTAATACGTGGTTTTCAAGTTTATTTTGTCTGTTTTTCTAAATGTAGGGAATGGAGAGCGTTGTCCAAAATATCAAGTGGACAGTGTTACCAGCAGGGTTTCAAAGTGTAGCCTATGTAAAATTTGCTGCAATTAGGAGAAACGGTGTAGATTTGTGATAAAGGGCCTAAATGCAGGGAATGGAGTGGTCTGTCCAAAATTTAAAGTGGACAGTGTCACCCGCAGGGTTCCAAAGGGTAAGTATACAAAATGTGGTTCAAATCGGTGTAGATTTGTGCCAAAGAACTTAAATGCAGGGTATGGAGTGGTCGGTCCGAAATTTCAAGCGGACAGTGTTACTCGTTGGGTTCCAAAGGGTAAGTATGTAAAACTTGGTTCAGATCGGTGAAACGGTATATATTTGTGCCAAAGGGCCTAAAAACAGGGAATGGAGTGGTCTGTCCAAAATTTCATACAGACAGTGTTACTCGCAGGGTTCCAAAGTATAAGTGTACAAATTTTGGTTGGGATCGGGGAAACGGTGTAGATTTGTGTCAAAGGTCCTAAATGCAGGGAATGGAGTGGTCTGTCCGAAATTTCATGTAAACAGTGTTACTCACAGGGTTCCAAAGGGTAAGTTTCCAATTTTGGTTCAGATCGGTGAAAAAGTGTAGATTTGTGCCAAAGGGCCTAAATGCAGGGATTGGACTGGTCTTGTCATCAATTTCACGTAGACAGTGTTACTCGCAGGGTTCTAAAGGGTAAGTATACAAATGTTGGTTCAGATCGGTGAACGTATCACTAACCATAACGCCAGCGCATGCGGATAGAGCAGTTCGGGGGCGATTGTTCGACAGACTTACTGAACAAAAATCAATCATTAAGTTTACCCGAGAGGTGTAGCCTGAAACCACATAGCCTAAACTATTCCTCTTAAATCTGGCTATCATATAAAAAGAGAATTTTTCGAATCGGACTGGTAGTTCCAGAGATTAGCGCGTTTAAAGACACAAACTCTTCAGCTTTATTATATTAGTATAGATACGCATAATGACTTACATAAGCTGGAAATTGTTCTATGAAACGTTTTACTAGGCCTACATCAACTTTGTAGGGAGGTGTTTTATTACCAGGTTCACCTTTACCGCTACCACCAGCACAGAGCACAAATGCATAGTCCACTCCTGCTCTCAGTGTATCTATCGGCGGTTGCATGCAACAGCAATGTTAATGTTGCTAACTTAGACAAACCTTCAGATAAACAAACAGACCAACAGGCATTGCATCATATCGTATAATGTTATCAGTTAATATCAATAACTCAAATGCACAAAAATTGTGGGTTAGTAAGCTTATGCTCTCAGTGCCTCAAATAATATTTCACCTCTGAGATTTGCTAATGACATTGTCATCTTACCAGTTTTACCAGAGGATTTCAATGAGTTTTTAAATGGTATGGACTCCATCTTGAGGAAGAAATTCATGATGAAAATCAACAAATGTAAAGCACAAATAATGGAGCGCAGCGAAAATAAATCGGAAACCCCTATTTACGTCAAATTGGCAGGTGAAAAGATAAAGGATGAAGGATACTTCTGTTACTCGGGAAGCAAAATAACCAGTGATGGATGAAGCAAAGAGGATATAAAAAGTAGGTTGACTTTGTAAGCCTTTGTCTGGAGCGTGGTGCTCTACGGAAGTGAAACTTGACTGTTGGCGCAGCTGAAAAGAGGAGAATACAAGCAATTGAAATGTGGTGTTTCGGGAGAATGATGAAGATCAGATGGGTAGATAGAGTAACAAATAAAGAGGTATTAATAATAATAATAATGTTATTGGTTT
The DNA here is from genome assembly GCA_946902985.2 of Meconema thalassinum. Lineage (NCBI taxonomy): Eukaryota > Metazoa > Arthropoda > Insecta > Orthoptera > Tettigoniidae > Meconema > Meconema thalassinum. The sequence goes on from OX336388.2 coordinate 130,246,052, forward strand.
TACGTCCCTTTTAACTACCCTGGCTTTTAGAGACGCCGGGGTGCCGGAATTTTGCCCCGAAGGGGATCTTTAACGTGCCAGTAAATCTACTGACACGGCTCCCTCGCATTTGCGCACCCTCAAATGCCAGCTGACTGCGCCAGGTTTCGAACCTGCAACCTTGGGCTCAGCAAGCGAGAACGTTACCCCTGAGCCACGCAGCCAGACAAAAGAGGTATTAACCCTTTCAACACCACTGTTGCTCTGAAGCAACATATAATTCCCGACCGTTTACCCTGGTTCACTGGCCGTGTTCCATCTAGCCACTTAGCAGAGAGCAGCATGCAGGCATTAGGTTCCGTTTTCAAACACCAGATGACATATGGGGTTGGTAGATCTTTGGATGTAAGATAACAGTTAGGAGTGCTGCACAGCAGAGAGCGCCACTGTAGTGCAACAGTATTTATAACCTCATGTGGCCAACAACAATCGTGCTGGAAATTCAAATCTAATAACTGAAAAGTGTTCATGAAGTATCAAAGTGATCCTTCAATAAGAAAGGTAAGACAAATTATAATGTTCATAGATCTTTACATCAAGTACAATTTGGATGTTGCTTGAAAGCAACATTGGTGTTCAAAGTCACCTAACCTGCATAGTTCTAATTTAGAACATCTTAGTCCATTCTAACCTATTTTCTTGTGTTTTCTAGCTATGAAGCCGAGCATATTGCACGATAAGGATATTTTGAACATCCTGGACAATATTGAGGATGGGAATATATCAGATTTGGAGGATGACCCATCTGATGTGGACGATGAAATTGATCTGTGTAGAAATGCAGCTTCAGAGACCGTATTTGAAAGTGAGGTTGTAACAGAAGACATTGCAACAACAAGTTTCCAAGTCAGCGAAGAAATAATTGAAGCTGAAGAATGCTCTTCACCTTCTACATATCCTAGGGCACGCACAACAACCAAGAAGAACTACAAGTTTCATAAAGTGGACTTCAATCCTCCTGATATTACATGGAAAACTTCTGTGCCACCACCGCCTCAGAATGAATCTTCTCCATTGGAATATTTTAAGATGTTCTTTCCTGATGACATTTTTCAGCTATTTGAGGAACAGTCTAATTTGTACGCAATGCAATAGGATTCATCTCATCTGAAAACAACAGCTAAGGAAATAGAACAACTCGTTGGTATTCTTCTTTATATGGGTATAGTGAAAATGTCTTCACTGAACTCATTCTGGGCTGTTGATACCAAATTTCCTCCAGTGGCTGATATTATGAGTCGCAATCGTTTTGAGCAGTTGCTCAAATACCTTTATGTCGTCAACAACTATGACCAACTACCAACATCACACCCTGAACATGACAAATTATTCAAAGTTCGTCCATTATTGAACATTCTTCGTTCTAAAATGCATGAAATCCCTCCTGAAGAACACCATGCTGTGGATGAGCATATGATACCCTTCAAAGGAAGGAGCTGCCTAAAGCAGTACATAAAGAACAAACCCCACAAGTGGGGATTCAAAGTATTTATGCAGTCTGGTGAGTCAGGGCTGATGTATGACTTTGAAATTTATAGAGGAAAGGGTACATGTGAGGATGTCGGCTTGGGATTTTCAGGGGCTCTTGTTAGTACCCTACCACATGAGAAAAATTTCAAACTTTACTTTGACAACTGGTTCCCTTCTCTGCAACTTGCTCTTGCACTTAGAGAAACAGGAATTTTCTGTGCAGGAACTGTCAGAAATGATAGAATTGCTAGGTGTTCCCTAAAGTCGGAGAACGAGTTGAAAAAGGAGGGACGTGGAAGCTATGATTGGAGAGTTGAGAAAGAACATAACTTAGCTATAGTCAGATGGTATGACAGAAAGGGAATTACATTTGTGTCATCGTACTGTGCTGTTGATCCTGAAGGTGCTTGCAAAAGATGGAGCGCAGCAGAAAAGAAAAGCATCAGTGTGAAGCGTTCTTCTGTGGTGAAAGAATACAATTCTTATATGGGTGGCGTAGACTTAGGTGATATGCTAATTGAGCTCTACAGGATTGATATTAGAAGCAGGAAATTCTACACCAGAATCATATAGTGGTGTATCAATGTCGCTGTAGTGAATGCCTGGTTGTTATATCGCCGCCACCTGTCACAAAGACAACAAAAGTTGGATTACCCATTATTGAAATTTCAATCCTACATTGCATCGTCACTAACAAAGGCTGGAAAAAATCTAGAAAGAAAGCGAGGAAGACCAAGTGATTCACCCGCTCAGTCTTCGAAGAGGAGGAAGATTGCTTCTGCACGCCCAGTAGATGACATTCGATATGATGGATTTCATCACTGGCCAAAATATGATTCTAAAGGTCGATGTAAATTGTGTCCAAATGGTTTTACACAAGTAATGTGTAGAAAATGTCGAGTAAATTTGTGTTTTACAAGAGAAAAAGACTGCTTCTACAAATTCCACAACAAATGAATGGACTAAGGAAAGAAATGTGTTTTGCAAAAATAAAATGAAACAAAGCAAAAGTGTTCGACAAAGATGACATTCTTATGAAGTAGATCAAATTGTGTAACAATACTATTCTAATGTCCTATTGTTTACGTAGTCATAGTAGTAGTTATACAAATAATTACCCTAGGTTCACTTAGTATTCATAACATTTTGATAAATTTCACAATACCTGAATGTATACCCTTAGTTATTGATGTTTTATGGGGAAGAACAGCTAGGTCATCTGCCCCTAATATACATTATTGTTGATAAATATTGCTCAATATAAGTTTGTCTTTGCACAATTACTTGCAAGAGAAAAATGCTCTTCTTAGTTCTCTTCAATAAACATTTAAAACTAACTATGAATTTGTGTGCTCATTGACACCATTAGCCCCCAATGTTGCTTTCAAGCTACACATGTTATATCCTACACCTGTGAGGGAATTTTTCAAAATTTGATATATATAAGCTCAAGTGGGTATAAATAAATGGAAAACATCAGAAAATATTTTTCTGGAAACAGAAATTAATTTGGGCTTGAAAGGGTTAAGATGAGTGGGCGAGGAGAGATGTTTCTGGTGGCTGCTAATGAAGAGAAGTGATAGGTTGGTAGTACACCCTGGAATAGCAAACTTAGTTATGGAAGGAAGGGTCGAGGGTAAGAACTGTAGGGTACAGATTGTATTGGATGTAAGGTGTGGTAGTTATGTAGAGATAAAACGATAAGCTCAGGACAGGGAGACTTAGAGAGCTGCATCAAACCAGTAAAAAGACTAGAAGACACAAACACACACACAATAAATTCATTTTGTTATTTACAATTTTATTAAATTCTTTATGTACCCTCATACATCCTGAAATGTCCCTCAACTTAACCTTTATTTTTTTCCCCCAGTAACTTTGAGACAGATTCCATAACACACCCAAACCCCTTGATGAAGCCGTTTTCTTTCTTCGGCAACAATATACACGAGACCGAAACGTACTGTTAAAATTTTCTACACTTCTGAAATTAGCCAAAATACCTCAAAGGGAGAATGATGAATAATAACACAGGCCTGCATGCTTTCGGCAGTAAATTACATAGAAAATTTTGATTGAGATTAATGTTCTGAATCTGAAAATGGTGTCTGTTGTTAATATTGCATCTTGTTTAGGCCCAATTCCCCTTTTATTGTTAAATTCAAAATAACAATTTTCACTATAGCCAATTAATCGGACGTAACAGGGAAAATTAAACGGTAACACTGAATGACACAAGAACATACGATAGAATTTTCTAAAATACATGAACACCTTTCCAAATGATGAATAATAATAATAATAATCTAGTAATAGATGTTCACTCCTCCGCTGTCCATAACCCACTCGCAGTACCATTTTTAAATCACGACTTGCAAACGGAAAGTCCAGCTGTGTCCACCATTATGTGCGTGAATTATCGTAAAAGGCAGTATAGCCAACCTCGCGCTTACGGTACTACTCTGTATATAAGCGGTACTGTAAAACAAAGCGCCCAGTTCATTCGATAGTGGTGTGAAGTATTTCGCTCCTCTGTAATAAATATGTGTATTTTTTTTGGCACCGCTGTGGTACAGCCTAACCTGTCCGGATCAATGGTGTTTGACAATGGGTACAGCTTAACGAATCTTAAACAGTACCCCACTAGCTTCCTGCGGCGAAGACAACACCTCAACGCGACCCTTCTAACTTCGTTTTGTTCAATCCAATGGGTTTTGACAATGGTTTTAGCCTGCATGCAGCATGAGCAAAATATACATCCCTGGTTTTTGACAGGTCACGCACCAATAATCTTTAATTAGTGTGGTGTATTTTGTATCCCACATGATGGCAATTATGTGTGCTTCTTGTTGACAGTTTAATGAGATTAAAGCGCTGTCGGAACATGGCTGCCGTTGTTAAAAAAGCAACAAATATAAACACATATTTATGTAATTTAGCACATATTTCAGGTGCAGTAGTGACCAGGGCTACTAATTTGAATTGGTAATATCACCCAGAATTTGAAACGAGGAAACAAGGTATGTAAAAGCCACGATGACGTCTAACACATGTAAAAGCCATGTTCTGGTCTATTTCTGAATAAATAATCCAATTGCATTTTGGTACTCAGTACAGCGAAGTTAATCAAACACACCTATTTTTGTTTTTACCACCGATTTTTTTTTTTTTTGTAAACCTGTGTAATTCTGGAAATGATGTAGTAGTAGATGTTTACTCCTGCGCTGTCTCTAACCCACCCACCATCCCATTTTAGATTATCACCAAGGTGTACCGAGTTCGATTCCCGGTCAATGCATGTGAGATTTTCGAAGTGAAATGCCATGTCCTGTGGTTCGGATTCCACATAAAAAGTAGGTACCGTGGCTCATGATCGCGCAATTAACGGTCACGTTAAACTACAAGCTTTTTCCTTTTTAGATCAAGACTTGCACATTAAAATTCAAGCTGTGTCCACCACTATCTGGTTGAATTATGGGCAACCCCACACATATAGTACTGTAGCCCACATCTTGCAACAAGAAAACATGGGTTTTGCCTAGACCAATAATTACTAGGTAGCGCGGCCCTCATATATGCACCCGAGTTTTGTCACACACAGTGGGAGTCTACTCGTGCATCAATAATATTTATCCAGACAAATCGTTTTGCCAATTAAAGCTTTTCCACATAATTACAATAGTAACAATGTCTTTAGCATAACCTGTGTGGTGTATTTTGTATCCCACATGTTGGCAACAGAGGCTGCATAATGTGACATCAATAGAAACGTGGAAACATGGCTGTCGTCGTTGAATAGAAATAGAGAAACACATTTTTGTAATTTAGAGGATATTTCCAAGTGCAGTACAGTAGTGATAATGGACGTTGATTTCTATTAGCATTGACTCCCTGAATATGATACAAGGGAACATATGAAAATCATTATATTATTAAAGCCACATTCCGGTCTCGTATAATTTTAATGAAACGAAAGTTTGATGCTTTTCAGTCGGTCAACACGATTGTACCCAAATGAGACGGGTTATTCCCTAATCATGAAAAAAAAATACATGAGATTAATAAATACACTTGGATGACCAGTTCACCCATACTTTCAGACATAAAAATTTTGTAGCCTAAGTATAATGGATCTGATGATGATCGCTTAACGATTGAAACTGGTCATCCAAGTGTATTCATTAATCTCATGTAAAAAAAAATTCAGGATTACCAAATAACCCACCTCATTTGGGTACAATCTTGTTGACCGACTGAAAGGCATCAAACTTCCGTTTACAAGGCAACATTGAAAATGGCTTCAAACACCATAATTTTAATTAAAATAAATTACTCCCAAGATCTAACATAATAGCATTTTGGTTGGAGGAGAACAAGAATTTCAAGGTGGTTGACAAGAAAGAGAAGAGCCCAGCAATGCCAGGCCATTGCCTACTAAATTACTGAAGACCTTGACTCATTTGCTCTTTCAGCTCCAGGGGGGAGGGAGGCGATAACCTCCATGTTAGGCCCCATAAAACAACAATTATCATCATCATCTTTCAGCTCCTTCTGAGGCAAGAACCTCCATTTCACAATTTTGTTGCTTAAAATGGTTAATACATACTCTAGGTTGCTGTGTTTTCATAAGGACAGAGGTAGTAAGAATGGGCCCATGATGCTAATCATGGCTTCGACATGAGCATTGCCTTCTAAATTCCTAGGAGGCCTTGTGTTATCTAGTAGGCAGTGGCACAGCCCCCTGATGCTAATCAAAGTCTATCATAGCCTATTAGCTTCTAAATTCCTATAATAGGAGGCCTTGTGTTATCTAGTAGGCAGTGGTACAGTCCCCTGATGGCAGTCAAAGTGCATCATATTATGGGCTTTGACATGAGCATTGCCTTCTAAATTCCTATAATAGGAGGCCTTGTGTTATCTAGTAGGCAGTGGTACAGTCCCCTAGTTAGTTATTGTTTTAAGGGGAGGAACTACGAGGTCATCTGCCCCTATGTACAGTCCCCTGATCGCAGTCAAAGTACATCATATGGGCTTGGACATGAGCACTGCCTTCTAGATTTCTGTAATAGGAGGCCCTCGATTTATCTAATAGGCAGTGGCACAGCCCCCTAATGCTAGTCAAAGTCTATCATATAAGCATTGCCTTCTAGATTCCTATAACAGGAGGTCTTGTGTAATGTACAGTGTGAGAACAGAGCCTCACCGGAGCCGTGCGATGGGTGAAGAGTGTTGAGTCAGCGCTAGATGACTAGCATTTGCCGATTACACAAGAGCGGGTTGGGAAGTACCGGATGCTGTCATGCCATTTATTACATACAGAGCTGGCAAGATACCTTAGTTGAGAGAGTTAAGACTTGTGGTAGATTCTACACACAACCAAAGTACACGGGGCTATATGACCGCGTTGCCGCAGCCCCTAAACTGAGGAACCAAAGTACTGTAGCCTATCTCGTATCCCGTGAACATGGTTGGGTATAGAACAAATCATTGAATTTTCCTAGTGAAAACTTATCTTCTCAAGAAGAAGTCTTCCAGTAAATGTGTTTGTACATTTCAGCGCTGTCAAACAAAAGGTATACAGAAACAATCTGCAAACTCTGGAGGCCCTTGAGAACAAAATAACTGCACAGATACGAAACATCAGCGAGTGTACCAAAACTTCCTACATTGATTCAATGTGTGTTTAGAAAATGAAGAACAGCATTTCCACCAACTTCTGAAATTCATGTAAGTAATGATGATTATTAAATATGTTAAAAAGTGTAAATATGTTGAACTAGTTGGGCGCTACGCTGCTGCTCGGCGCCTTGCTCGACAGGCGGATAACCACAGTGCCTTGGTCGTCACATGGCGACTGCAAGGTTCTGTTCAGTAGAGAAGGCTCTCCCTGTACTAGGTAGTAGCACAGTCCCCTGATGCAGTCAAAGTGTATCATATTGACATGAGCAGTGACTTCTAGATTCGTACAATAGGATGCCTTGTCCAAGCAGATCTGGGAGGTGCTTATTGGTTTAGTAGGCTGAGCATTAATAGTAACATCTGATCAATGCATGTCATGTACTGATATGACCTGTGCTCTAAACCTTGCTCGTCAAAGCTTTGTGTAAACTAATAGGCAATGGCCCTACTCAATGGTATCCCACTGGTGCCAAGCCAAGGAGGAGGGTTTCCTGAAATACACCCTCAGTATCACACTACCAAGAAGTTAGGAACCTTAAAAGCAACTAGGTTACTGTACCACCATAATCGCATCTCGCAGAGCCTTCGTGTTAGTTACAGAGACAAAATGTATGGTAACAACAACAGTCTAGTAGATTCTTAGTTACAGTTATCTGGGATCTTCCTCGGATGGATGGTCAAAAGAAGGAGTCTAAAGATTAATTATCAGTGGATTCACTTTTATCTTGATCCTTATCACCATCGTAAAATTCATTTTGTGGTTCAATACGTCTATCCTCCTCAATTTGGGGCACTCTTACATCAGGATCTGTATCGTCCTTGGCTGAGTTATCCAGTACTGATGGGGCAGTACTATCAGGTACGTCCTGCATTTGCACACTAGGAGAATGCTGACACATCTTAAGATTGTCATATACTTGTTTTGTAATTGCTTCAAGATACTGTTTACTGTTAGCATTTTCTTGTCTAGTAACAACATCTGGATGAAGAGTAAAATCAGGGGCAAAATATTCAAGATATTCTGTATATGGAAGCTCATTGCTGATAGAATCATCTACAAGAAGTGAAGTCTCATATGTCCAACAGCGTGCAACATTGCGCAATGTGTAACCACCACCACCTACGGCAAGTAAGGGTACATTTAAGTCGCGCACAAACTTAACACACTCACCATGTCCTTTGGTACTTAAACTAAAACAACCTAAACGATCATTTGCCAGTGAATCAGCTCCACACTGCAGAACAATAGCAGTAGGTCGATAAAATTCCATAACGTTCGATATGACTGGCTTGAATACAGACACATAACTTGCATCATCAATGCCCTCTCTAAGTGGCACATTTACAGAGTAATAACGTCCACTCTCAGCTCCTACTTCATACATATCACCTGTGCCAGGAAAGAAGTAGTTTCCATACTTGTGGAAGGAGACTGTCATTACCCGATCCGTCAAATAGAAAGCTTCCTGGACTCCATCACCGTGGTGCACGTCGATATCTATATATAACACTCGAGCATGATATTTCAGCAATTCCAGGATTGCAATCACAATATCATTCACATAACAAAAACCAGATGCTTCAAACTTCTTAGCATGATGCAGTCCTCCGGACCAATTAATAGCAATGTCACAGCAGTTGTTATTGAGTTTCATAGCCCCTTCCAATGAAGCACCAGTATACATTGAACAAAAGTCGAACAATCCTTCAAAAACAGGACAATCATCACCAACGTTAAAATGGCTCAAGTATTTAGTGAACCCTTGCAAGTTTTGAGGTGTAACACGCTGAAGAAATTCGATATATTCGTCAGAATGGAATCGACACATATCATGTGCACTTGCCCGGTAAGGACGATATATCTGCATTTTCTTGTAAAGTCCATAATTTAATACAAGACTGTGGATTACAGACAATCGGTGAGGTTTCATGGGATGACCTGGTCCATAATGGAAATTACCCACATCGGGGTTGTAGAAGTAAGATACCACTTTTTTAGACATATTGTATTTAAATTGTACTTCATTTGCCTATAATTGCACTCATTCAATATTTATCCACATGCTGGGAAACAAGTCTGGTTGTGCACAAAAATAAACAAACACACGTCATGGAACAATAATACTTCTTCCATGCACACGTTCTCAATCGAGATTTGATATTGGTTATTGCCCTCAAAGAATATACGGATAAGGATAGGAGTCGGGAGTGTAAAGTCATGGAGTTTATAACACCCAACAGGAAAATAACTAAAAATCGTAAGTGAAATGTGATGTTATCATAAGGTAGATTAAAACAGACACAAACGAAGTTCCTGGTTGACAGTCCTTCCCGTAAATATTATTCATAACTATCAAATTACTTCTTGACGAACGTGCTCTTCAGTTGGCCACTTACACTTTGGATGCACAAAGCAAGGCATAAACATCCATCTGTCGTTCGTGTTTAGGATTATTACAAAGAATTGTCAAGGTCAGTGGTACAGGTGGTTTTAACCAAACGTGTGTTTTCGATTTCATAAGGATTTTTTTTTTCACTGTAAGTTGTAAGTTGCCCAAGCTGCCTGTGATTAGATTAGCAAGAGTACTAAAAGAGCATTCCGTAAAACAGCTGACTCGAGTAAAGTTAATTGATTGAAAATACAAAGTGCCATAATATAATTGTAGCCTATGTTAGTAAATGATATTTAACTCAATTATTTTCTCGTACATTATTATAATTCAGCCTATAAAGTATGTACCATTGTGTGAATAGACTCTCTTGTACTATCAAACGCGCGGACTTGATGACAGTTCTTGTTTTGACATTTCGCAGATGTCATTATTCTTGTTCGCCTTATTACGCAATTCTCACAGAAATAGCTGGAAAGAAACAGCCGGAAGCGGAACAGAACCAAGGCCATACTTATAGCATATTAGCCTAGTATTTTATTATGGCTCATTGTCAATGACATACTGCGACGTAAATAATCGTATTTGTAATGAGTCTGGTTTCCCTCGCTTTCTCCTCGTTTCGCGTCAGTGAGCATGTAAGATTTTGAATTTGTTTTGCTTAATTCTGGTTCGTAAATTGTACACATTTTGTTTAGTGATGTCGATATTTCATACTGCTGATTGTATCCTAGGCTATATCATAGTGTACTAATGCTGTAACTGGCCTTCAGGAATCCCTATAGGAATCTTCCAGGGGCTCATGACTAGGGCGATGTGGGGTGGCAACCATGGGACCCCAGCTGAGTCCTGCGTTGCTTCAAGTTACTTGTGTCGAGCTCCTGTCGTTCATCTTTCCCAAAGACCTCCCTTGGTCAACACTTGTTCATTTCCGACCCCAAGGGTATTTGGGTATCCTAGACCTAAGGATCTTTTATTTTCCTGCCTTTGTGCCCTTGTCTCATTTTCCTGATACCCTCATTTTTCGAGGTATCAGACCTATTCTTCTCTTTTCATGTTTACTCCCGTCTTCTGTAGAAGGCCATAAAGAAGACAGGGTATGTGTAACACCAGCATGCATGAAAGTTCTAAACTCTCCAGCTCTCATGGCTGGTTAGTTCACGAGTTGGCGCATGTGAGATTTTCGAAGTGAAATGCCATGTCCTGTGGTTCGGATTCCACGTAAAAAGGAGGTCCCGTGGCTCATAATCACAAGATTCACGGTCACGTAAAACTACAATCTTCCTTCCTTCTTCCTTCAAGAGTTGGCAACATCGAAGCTTTGCTTGGACCAATTTTCCCCTTTTACCATTGACTTTTGGGGGGTGGACCCATTCCTCTTTTCCTTTCCTATCTGCCTTTCATGATTCTGTATCCTTCCAAGTCCATCAGTCCTCATTCTTTAAGGATTGAGGTAATTTCTTTTCCTCCTCCTTCAAGTGCCATGTTCGGTCCCCCAAACATTGGCAATCACCATGGCGAAGGCATTTATGTCTTCTGCACACCAGAACAATTCTCTAGCAGATTGAATCCTTGACCACTCCCGTTTGTTCTGAAGCCAGGATATCCTATACACACCCAAGTACACGGGTATAATGACCACGATGACACAAATCCCTATATGACTCCGGAACTCATTTGTCTTCTGTGCTGTCCTCGTCGACCATCTATTTTGCCTTGCAATATTCGTTGAAGCAGCTGATATTTTTGCCCTCAAAGCACATAACCTCGTTGTTTTTTGACATTTAATGGCAGACAAAAGTTGAAGATCACTCTCTTTTAATAATAATGTTAAATTATTGGTTTTACGTCCCTTTAAGGTACTTCAGCTTTTAGAAACGCCGGGGTGTCGGAATTTTGCTCCGTGGGGGATCTTTAACGTGCCAGTAAATTTACTGACATGACTCCCTCACATTAGCTCATCCTCAAATGCCAGCTGATTGTGCCAGGATTTGATCCTGCAATCTTAGATACAACAGGCGAGAACGCTACCGCTGAGCCATGCAGCTAGTCTATTTGCTCTTCGAGGGCATCTCTGTTCATAACTTTATTAGTCTAGGGTATTTTTAGCATTCTTCGATTGCTCCACATTTCGAATGCCTCTAGTATTTTTATAAGCCTCCATACCACATAGAGTGTCGGCTATCTTGAGTATGGTTTTTCCACAATCCTTCCAGATAAATGCCAGGATAGTATCTTATTACAAGTTTCAGGGCACCTACCCCATCCCTGTCCATAATACTGCTTTACACACTATTATACTCTGTGAGCTGCCAGAATAGGATTGGCAGTTTTCGTCTCGCCATGTGGTCTGAGAACGAGGTTGCCAAACTGTACAAGCCATAGACACATCTGACCAGACACTGAAGCACGTGGGCTGTAATATTGCAACGCAGAGTATTATGACATCGACTATGCGAACATGGATTGGTTAAGAGGCAGAGAGGTGATGACTGACGTGGAATTTCCGGCAGCTCACAGAGTATACAGTCATCATATAAATACAGATTATCAGACAAATTTAACTACATGGGCTGATGACCTTCTTCTTCTTCCTCGCCTTTTCCCGTTACGCGGGGTCGGCTTTCTTAATCCTGAGACGCATTTCGTTATAAAGCATCATCAGCAGATAGACCCAATACCCTCGTGTCCCTTTGGACATTCGTCATCCATGTTGTTTGAGGTCTACCGCTCCCTGTCTTTTGTGTAGCCGTAGAAAGGCACTTCTTCACTAAGTTACATGATTTTCCGGTCTTCACATAACTTGTCCATACCACTAAAACTCTAAAAGTTTCTCAGTTATAGGCGCTACTTTGAAACTGCCTCGCACATGTTCATTACGGATTTTATCTTTAAGGATAACTCCACTTGCCCAACGTAACATACGCATTTCAGTGGTATGTAACTTTTGCTCATGTGCCTTTGTAGTAGTGCTGATGACCAATGTGTCCCAAACCCTTGAAATGAATTAAAAACAACAGATTTTCTGTTATGATCTGACCAAGATATTACTGTAGATTTATGCCATTTGTTGAACTGACTCACCATTTATCCTCACATTCATTTGTTGCGAGTTCTTGCTCATTGTCCACCGTACTTTTGTTTTGCTGATTTTTACTGCCATTCGCAGCAACACTGAATGAGACATCACTCGTACAATAAAATCCTATTCTTCTTCTTCTTCATTTACCGGTTCCAGTATTCTGGGTCTGGGTATGAATCAAGGACATCCATACTTTTCTGTCTCTCCACGATTCTCGTCCTTTTACCTGTATATCTTCAACTTTCACTCCTCTTTTCTCAATGCTCTCCCTCACTGTATCCATCCACCTCATCCTCGGCCTTCCCATTTGACTCCTTCCGGTGACTTTCTCAGTAATTACTAAGGTTCGGATGTTAAGGAAAAGCCATATTTTTTTCCTGAGCTCATTTTACCCGAAATCTGAAAAATAAGTTTGAATAATGGGTCCCTGGCCACGTTTAAAGCAATTTGATGTTGCCTATAAATGCATATTTCGGCCATTTTTATTGTTTTGGTCATATTTGGTTATAATTTCCGCATTTTTGTTTAATTTGAGGCGTCGTTAACAAGGTTAGTGTTATCTGCGTCGAGTTTCAAACACAGGATTTCCGAATGGTGTAGTAGATATATTTTTCTTTCCTTTCCCGGAACAGGCAGGTTTAGAAGACCTGATTCCAAGAAGGCGCTCCTCTACGGACGTCTTTTAGCACATCTTTCTGGACAAGTTAGTTTGCGACACTGTACGAAAGAGGTCACGGAACATGACGATAGTGTACTTCCGCCTTTCAATAGGATGTCACTCCAGTAGATATATTTAGCTCAGAAGCAATTAGCAAGCAAACAAGGAAATGCCATGTTATATCTCGCCCAGTTCTTCCTTGCAGGGCCGAGTGAAAGCTCCCTTGCTCTTTCACTACCAACGGATTTCAACAGATTGGGCACACTTGTAGTACTGCAGCGAACCACATTATGCCGAAAGTAAAGTGTAGTGAAGCTGTAAAGTTCAGAAAGTATGTGAAAGAGTTCGGTGAAGAGGCATAGTTTTTAGGTCATATTTTATAGTTTTTAGGTCATTTTTGCTTGCATATTTTGTACTTCTTTAGGTCTTAAACTTCCGAACTCTATTAATTACTTATATGTCTGCAAATTTGATTGAATTGTTTTACCTCCCACTTTAACCCTTGTTTAATGTGTCCATTGCAGGATGAGAGAAAAGCATTATTTTCAGTTTGAAGCTATAACCTGTATTTTCTATTTCAGATTCTACTCTGCTAATGCGGACGGCAGTGCTGTGAAATTCATGATATTGTTGAATGCTCTTCTGAGGAGGGATTCAGCTAAGATCCTGTTACAAGCTGCCAGCAATGTGAGTCGCATGTTTTATTTGATTTTACTTGGGATAACTCCCTATTTTTTTTCTTCACATACAGGATTCACAACCTGCACTTATTACAGTGAAAGTATTGTGTTCTCTGCCAGTTTGGAGTTTATTTACAATATTGTTTAACTTGAGAAAGAGCAGGAACACATTAGAGGTGTTTGATGAAATAGAATAGTTGATAATTCTTGTTTTAAGGTGCCTAACATCTAGGTTATCGGCCCCATAGAATAGTTGAACTTGGATGCTTCATTAAGTAGGCCTACTGACTTTACCCTGGTGGGGATTCCCCGCCAACGTGTTTGACAATGTTACTGAAGAAAACCAAAAGATGAGAACAGAAGATTTATGATTTTTTTCTTTATTGTATTTTAACCCCCTTAGTACCACGCGCCGATCAGATCGGCTCTCACTGTCCATGCCAAAAGTGCCGATTGATTCGGCGCGCTGTTTATCTTATATTTGTAGATTTCTGTAGGCATATGTCCGTGATTATTTCATACTGTTGGAAAGGTGAGGTTCCAAGCTTGCCTGTCCGGTGTTTACTTTTTTCCTTCGAAGTCCGTTACGCGATAGGTTTGAGTTTGTATTCAGTGCTACTTAAACACATAGTCCACAGCCAACTGAATTGCGGTGCAGTTGTTTTCTTCTTGTTGAAGTTTTCTGCCTACAGATGTATCTAAGAACTTAATACAGCTGGAAACGTAGTGTTTCTTCCAATATGACTCTTAGGTGTCCTTATTTTAGGCTCGAAACTGATTTTTTTTACAAAGAAATTGAAAAAGTGAACAATTATAACATGAATTAAAAAGGTTTAGATGCAGTATTTACTTTTATGAACATAATGAATGAAAGATTGAGGTATTAGTTATAAAATAAAGCAAAAATAATGGTTCTATCGTTGAAAATCTGGTATTCATGTGCTTTTTTTTTTTTTTTTTTCGAATATTCTGCATGACCATTGAAAATGGCTTGGCATTCCTGGCAAGTTTTTCAGAAAAGGGCTTGGCACAAATAATAGGTAGAGATGCATGTATGGTCTATGACTTTAGTCATAATCATCATTCTTCCATATTGATTTCTATCTTCTGTGATTTAAAGTCTACTTTTTAATACAACCCAATTTTTACGTACACTAGTTCAAGGTGGCTTCGGTGGCGTAGTTGGTAGCATGCTGAGCTTCTATACCCAAGGTCGCGGGTTCAAACCTGGCCGAAGACATAGGATTTTTAAGAGCGTTAAACATCCCTCAGTATGCCTTGCTTCGGAGGGGAAGTAAAGGCGGCGGTCCCGTGTCATAGATTCATGGCATGTAAAAGAACCTTCCACTAATTATACTTGTGTGAAGCTAAATTATAGGTTAGATTTGACTAATGCTCTTGGGTTCCAACATTCGTCGCTAGGAGCTGACTGCAGTGGCATCTAGTAACTAAGTTCAGAACTAGTTGTCGTTGATGGTGGCGTTTGGTAACAGAAGTAGGAACTAGCCTACTTGAAAATTGAATGTCCGCAGTCCTTAGTTTAATTAAAAACAGATAACACGCACTAATACAGCAATCACAATTAACACGGGTTATCAGACAGATTCTACACACACCCAAATTACACGAGGCTACATGACTGCGTTGTCTCAGCCCCTAAATTGAGGAACCAACCAACACTAGTTCAAATTTTGATACATGTTTCGGCATTTTTGGCCTTCATCTGTCTTGAACATTTTTTAATTCACATTTCATTTCAAACGATGGCTTCGGTGGCGTAGTTGGTAGCATGCTGAACTGCTGTGCCCAAGATAGCGGGTTCAAACCCGGCCGAAGTAGTCTGATTTTTTAAGAGCGTTGAAAATCCTTCAGTATGCCTTCTTCGGAGGGGAAGTAAAGCCGGCAGTCCCATGTCATAGATTTATGGCATGTAATAGATCCTTCCACAGACTAAACTTGTGTGAAGCTAAATTGTTAGGTTAGATTTTGTCGGAACGCTCTATCAAAGTTCCAATGTTCGCCACTAGGTATCATTGATATCTGGTAGCGAAAGTTGGAACTACTTGAAATTGAACGGACCTTGTAGCTCACCCTAAGGGTGTCCGCTGGAAGCAGCTACACACTCTGGCGAGCCGAACATGTCCTCTGACTCTCCCGGCACTAAAAACCATACGATAAATAATAATTATATAAATTTCTAGCGATATTTAAAACATTTTTTACTGGATAAAAACATACCCGAGTGTCATTCAAATAAAATTAGAAATGTAATTCTTAAAGAATATAACTCAAGCCTCCGTGGCTGAGGCGGCAGCACGCCGGCCTCTCACCGCTGGGTCCGTGGTTCAAATCCTGGTCACTCCATGTGAGATCTGTGCTGGACAAAACGGAGGCAGTCAGGTTTTTCTCCGGGTACTCCCGTTTTCCCTGTCAAAATTTAATTCCAGCCACACTCTCCACTATCATTTCATTTCATCTGTCATTCATTTAATCATTGCCCCAGAGGAGTGCGTCAGGCCTCGGCAGCCGGCACAGTTCATATCCTCGCCGCTAGATGGAGGCTTCATTCATTCCATTCCTGACCCGGTCGGAGACTGGAAGCAGGCTGTGGATTTTCATTTCAATTCTTAAAGAATAAAACTAAAATCTGAATAACAATCCTTTGTTGATTTCTATTTACACAAATAACAGTGGAGATCAGTTAAAACATCTTCTAAAATACTTTGCATTCAGTTTTGCCGTTTCCCATTAGAAATTGAAGACAAGTTTCGTGCTTCTAAATTACACACACAATATTAGAAAATATGTGGGTCGTATTAGCTGAATTTGTTCCTCTGTTCTTCTGAATGTCTGTCAAAGTGGAGTTGTTGTTATCTTATCATCTCGTAGATATTGATAATAATAATAAAGAAAGCTAATACAAGGAAGAGGCCACTGACCAACTTAATAAACTACAAACCATAGCTGCTAAAACTGGACTTAAAGTGGCCTTCCATAAAACTAATTTTATCACAAATGTCAAAGATGCCTCAAAATTCATCACGATTGGTCTGCAAAAAATTTAAAAAGTCCGAAAATTTAAATACCTAGGGGAATGGATTACCCCTAATAATTCAGAAATAGCTGCCATTGAGAGCAGATGTAACAAATTGGAAGGTGCCTTTCAAACCTGCAAAAACATTTACAAAAGTAAAAGCTTGTCCCAGAATGTCAAAATTTGTCATTATAACACAGTAATTAGGCCGTCAGCACTGTATGCCGCAGAATGCTTACAGATGACAGAGGTCCATTGAGAAAATTAGAACTTAAGGATCGGAAAATTCTAAGGAAAATATTAGGACCTGTTAATGATAATGGTACAGTACTTACAGAAGAAGACATAACGATGAATTATTTGAACATAAAGAAGATTTGGTGAGTGTGATGAGAAAAAGGAGAATGTCTTTCTTTGGACATTTGGAGCGGATGGAGCATCATCGACTTTCATATCGAATCCACTCATCAATATCTAAAAAAAATTCCTATTGTAAATGGTCGATGCAAGTTAAAAAGGACCTAACAGAAGCTCAAATCAATCAAGCTCTGGTTTGGGATAGGAACCTGTTCAAAAAGGCGGTTAAATCAACCAGTAATCTACACCCTTTAACATCTGTGATGCCTCGCCCTCACTGCAAGTGGACGGAAGAAAGGAGAGCAGAACATTCGTCAAGAATGAAGATCTACTGGCAGACAAGAAAACAAGCATTACAGTGATCATATGAGTGAAGAACATCGTGGTCCATTGATGGCCAAAAGTCTCAAAAAAAAAAAAGAAGCTTTTCAGTCGGTCAACACGAATTGTGCCCAATTACATTAGGCGGGAAACAAGTATTTCGTCGTCTTCGTCGGCCAATACTCGTATCAGAGTATGTTTCTTTCCTGCATTACTAATTTGTATTCACTCGATGATGATGTCGCTGGTGACTCAACAGACCAATTCTGGCATAGAACATACGGCCGCACATGATGCATATGATGGAAGGTGTAGGACGTGGCAATAAGTGGCACAGCTTTCTCCTCTGACGAGTTTCCATTTCCTGCCTTCGACGTTCTTCAAAATGTGAAACCGCAACTGAGGTGGCTGCACGCCAACGTGCGCGATCTTCCGCAAGTGTATGCCAATTATCAGGATCAATGCTACACTCCTCAAGGAGCTGATCTTTGTAATGCTTCCGAGGTGCTCCTAGAGGTCTCTTGCCCGTGCTGAGCTCGCTGTACAGGATTTTCCGTGGGAGTCTGTCGTCATTCATGCGTTGGACATGACCGATCCATCACAGCCGGTGACAAATGATGATGGCCTCTATGCTCTTCATCTCTGCTCTCTCGAGAACCGCAGCATTCGTTATATAGTCAGCCCATTTGATGTGCATAATGGAACGGAGTTTCTGCAGGTGAAAGTGTTCCAGTATTTTCATGGTCTGGTGGTATAGGGTCCAGGTCTCGCATCCATAGAGCAACGTAGAAATGACAACAGCTTGGTATACCATTAGTTTTGTACAGATTCTTAGATCTTTACTCTGGAATACACGACGTGAGAGACGTCCAAATGCTCCATGCGCAGCACGGAATCTGTTATCCACGTCCTTCTCAACAGTACATTGCGTAGACAAGTGTTTACATACCCTACAAACTAACACCCTTTTTATGTACAAATACCTACTTCATTGGATGACATATTTCGAACGTCACACGTTCATTTAACCGGGTTGTGCCGCGCTGACACTCTAATCGCCTTTTTTTGGCTTCCAAGCCTCATGGGAATTGTGGGAAATGAGTTAGCGGATCAAGCTGCAAAAGAGGCGGTATCACTACCACCTCGGCCAGTTGAGGTACCCGCTCGAGATAATCACTCTCAGTTACGCCTACAAGTTCTGGCATTTTGCGAGAGTCAGTGGTTAGCTGACCCACTGCCCAGTAAACTGATGGCGATCAAGGGAACTACTCGCGTGTGGCGGAGCTCATTCCGGTCATGGAGGGAGTCCGTCATTTTGTGTAGGCTAAGGATAGGTCATACAATATCCACCCACTCGTACCTAATGAGAAGGGAAGACCTCCCACTTTGTACCTGTGGAGCCGTTCTCACCGTGGCCCGCATTTTAACCGAGTGTGTGGATCTTGCTGACTTACGAAGAAACCCTGGTTTGCAGATGACCCTCAAATTTATATTAGCCGATGACGCGGTGGCTGCTGATCTCGTCATCTGCTTTATAAGTGAGAGTGGGTTAGGGCCAGCAATCTAAATTTTCCAGTATACATGGACTCAACGACTTGTTCGTTTTTGAATGCTGAAATTTTTATTTTCCCGTAATTTTTGTTTATATTATAATTTTATCATTTAGACTTTCACGGCCCGTTATACTATTCATAATGTTGAATTTTGGGCTTATTCTGTGTATTATTTTATTAAAATTCGACGCGTTTCATAAGAAACCATGTCTTTCTTCGTCAGGAATAATCTGAAATACGACAAAAGTTTGCTAAGAGAAAGCAACAAAGAACATATAAAAGGTGCCCAAAGATGGACGAATTAGAACCCTGAGAAAATAATACACTGCTGCTTTTCGTTGTCCTTACATGGGGCTATAATGGCATAAGTAGGTATTTGTACATTAAAAGCGTGTTAGTTGGTAGGGTAAGTAAATACTTGTTTCCCGCCTAAAGTAATTGGGCACAATTCGTATTGACCGACTGAAAAGCTTTCTTTATTATTAGCAATATCTAAGAGATGATAATTTTTTTATTAATACAGCCAATGGCCATGTATTTTTCTTTTCAGGACGGGTCAGGGAAGGGATTATGAAAGGAAATCGACTGTGGACCTATTGAAAGGAACCGTCCCGGCAATTGCCTGGTAGTGAAAATGGGAAACCACGAAAACTATTTTCAAGACGGCCAAGGTGGGATTCGAACCCATGCTCTCCCGATGCCAGTGAGACACGAGGTAGCACTATCGGCCATCTAAGAGATGATAAGATAACAACTCCACTTTGACAGACATTCGGAAGAACAGAGGAACAAATTCAGCTATTACGACCCACACATTTTCTAAGTTAATATTGAGTGCGTGATTTAGAAGCACAAAATTTGTCTTCAATTTCAAATGGGAAATGGCAAAAATGAATGCAACTGAGTAGTAATAGATGTTTACTCCTCCGCTGTCTATAACCCACCCGCTATCCCAAATAGGATCACAACTTAAGGGTCTTTCATATAAAATAAGAGTGCCAAGCGGTGGCTTTGTTAACCGCAGCTGCAGTCACCTTGGCCGAGCTTGTGGTGCGCCAAGGCTCCCTGCTTTAAGCGTGTGTACAATCCTATATGATGCAACGGCCTTGCTAGCGTGTGTACAATGCTGAAATCTTACTTTAGTTAGTTAGTTAATTATTGTTGATGAAACCGAAACCCCTACTTGTGCTAATTTTGTGAGTGATTTATTCGGAGACCGTTCAAGATCCTCGCCAATGTCATCTAGCTCATCCTCTGTTAAAACTGTTCGTGTGCGGGCATGTTTTTAATTGAGCACCGAGCCAGTAGTGTCAAACTTATTTGCAATTACGTAAATCTGTGCTAGTGAAGGTGGCACTTCATCAGGAAATTGCTGATCAAATGCATCACGTACCCGCAGAGCCGACTCGTATTTAAAAGAGTTTTACATAAAAAAATACGATGTTTCAATGATAACTGTCTCACCATGTTTGCACTTGAGGTTTAGACTGGCGACTGAGCACCTGCACGCTTATTGCAAGGTCAAGTTTGGTAATGTCAATCTGTTATTTTTATACAGTCCATAGGAACTTGGAAAAAAAAAAAACCAGCCCTCGTATGTACTATGCGTGCGCTTTCAATACTACAGCAGGGGGCCGTGGCGTGCCACATGCTCGGCCAAGGTGACCGCAGCTGCGGTTAACAAAGCCGCCGCTTGGCACTCTTATTATATATGAAAGACCCTGTATATAGATGAAATTCCAGCTTTGTCTGCCATTTTTGCCATACATTATGCACTAGCACAGTATTGCCAACCCCTCACTTACGGTACGACAGGGTCATTATCTTTGTGCGTCCCCGGTTAACACGGCAACCTAAGCTGGCGTTGACTGGCGCTGGTCACGTGTGCGCGTACACAGTTCAGTCTATGGTTGGCGTGCACTATCACGCTTTTACCAAAAATGTTCAATAATGTGTACCGTACTTACAGTGCTGAAAATGTCCTCCCTCTCTTGTAACACACACCTGACATCTTCTGTTGAATGAATGGACAACAATCTCGTCTAATTCTTGTTCTGTACGAACACTACATTGTCTGTTAACTTTTTTATTATTTACGGAGCCTGTTTTATTGAATCGTTTAGCGAGCCTTGGTTGGTTCTTAAGTTTAGGGGCTGCGACAACGCGGTCATGTAACCCCGTGTACTTTGGGTGTGTGTAGAATCTGTCTGATAACCAGTGTTAATTGTGATGACTGTATTAGTGTGTGTTATCTGATTTTTAATTTAAGTACTGCAACTTAGAATTTTCAAATAGTTCCAACTTTTGCCGCCAAGCGCCACCGTCAAGGACTACTAGGCCAAGTTCAGAACTTAGCTACTAGACGGCACCGCAGTCGGCTCTTGGCAATGAACGTAGAAACCTAAGAGCTTTGTTTACATTCTTATCCTATCCAATTTAGCTTCACACAGGTGCAGTTAGTGGAAGGTTCTTTAACATGCCATAAATCTATGACATGGGACCGCCGGCTTTACTTCCCCTCTGAAGGAAGGCATACTGAGGGATTTTTAACGCTCCTAATTGTGCTGGCATTAGGTACAGGTCTTCCTGGAAACTTGATTCGAAATTTTCGTCTTGTTTCAGAACAAGACTTTCTGCTTTTCATATATGAATTATGGATATACACATGTTCGCACAATGTGAATTGGTGTCTAGGCATGACCAATAATCGCAGTAATTACAATACTCACCAAACGTGCAACACTAACGTCTAAGCTTTGCATATACACGTCCATATGAATGATAAAACACATGTGAACTAAAGATATGAGTCAGTTGAGCGGGGTATTGCGAGGTCCGCCCACTCTGCACCTGGCCAGCCAAATGACGCCATAGTTTGCTGCGAATACCGGGGTGCACAAAGATAATGAACCTGTACTGTCATCAAGATTAATTGGAGGATTATCCATTTCGCAAGGTCCGTATTGACGTGTACAATGACAATTTAATGGGACAAGGGGGTCTCCGCCCAATCAATACAAATTTATTATTGGCAACTATTAATTTAATGCCATTAAGGACATGTTTCGGGCCTCATGGGCCCTTCTTCAGCCGCAAAAATTAATAACTTAATCACAACCATCACAATACACAAAACACATACACTTTAAGAAAAACATTGAAATAGACTCTAAATTAATTCTAAAATATTATCTTATCATGCTGCAAAAATTAAAAGTAACATTCGAAATTAATATCAAAATACCATCCCATCCACATTATAAAAGTACAAAACTAGCACAGCTAAAAAAGACACATCTGGTCTTGGTGACCTTATCCATATTATGACCTAGCAGGTGCCTTATTCAACAAGCCATCGAAAAAATTTTGGTTAAAATGTTTAAAAAATTGATATTGGATGTGATTATAGTGCGGCCAGTGGGCTCGCTGATTCTCCATTTGTGTTTCGGGTTCCTGTTTTGAAGCCAATCGTGTCACACAGTAACGTGCCGGCAGACGGACACCTGCACCTCAAACTACCAAGTAAAGCCTCCAGGTGAAAGCTGACAATCAGTATTTCCTCCAATTTGAGCTTATTGGGAAGCATGCTTAAACTCTGGCTGGTTCACCCCATCACAGGATCCGTATGACGTTTGCTTCAAAGTGTAATGTCTTCACCCAATCCGGCAATGAGATAATAACAACGGCCCAACTTAAGTTCAAGGCAATTTCCCGGGCCAAGGTCATGAAGATTGGCTTCAAAACAGGAACCCGAAACACAAATGGAGAATCAGCGAGCCCACTGGCCGCACTATAATCACATCCAATATCAATTTTTTAAACATTTTAACCAAAATTTTTTCGATGGCTTGTTGAATAAGGCACCTGCTAGGTCATAATATGGATAAGGTCACCAAGACCAGATGTGTCTTTTTTAGCTGTGCTAGTTTTGTACTTTTATAATGTGGATGGGATGGTATTTTGATATTAATTTCGAATGTTACTTTTAATTTTTGCAGCATGATAGGATAATATTTTAGAATTAATTTAGAGTCTATTTCAATGTTTTTCTTAAAGTGTATGTGTTTTGTGTATTGTGATGGTTGTGATTAAGTTATTAATTTTTGCGGCTGAAGAAGGGCCCATGAGGCCCGAAACATGTCCTTAATGGCATTAAATTAATAGTTGCCAATAATAAATTTGTATTGATTGGGCGGAGACCCCCTTGTCCCATTAAATTGTCACTGTACTGTCATCGCGGCAGGAGATGGCAGTTGAACACGCTGTGACGGGGTGCGGGGGGGTCTTACAGTACTCATATGCAGTCCACCTATTCCAGACTTAAATATATCGGCTACCCGCATGCCAATGGTTATTATTGCAGCAGACGACACACAACCAGTGAGAGAAGGAATATGCTGAGTGAGTTAAGCAAGTAGTGATCAACTGAATGCTTTTGGAATGCGTGATACGCAGTGAGCGGGAATATCTCTACAGTTCAAACCCAACTGCCAACTCCTGGCGCGTTATCAGTACTTTGTATATGCGCTGCATCGTGAAACAAAATAGCGCCAAGTTCACTTGACAGTGCGCTGAGTTTGAACCAGTTCGCAATGGATTGTGGAATATGCCTCGTTACTATAAGTAATTTCAATCGGTGTTGACTGAAAGGAGTGTTTCTCGTTTCATTTTCTCCACATTGAATGCGTGTTTTTCTTTTTTTTTCCTCCACCATAATAATTTGTGTTCTTTCAATAATACTTTTCATCCATACCAATACTGTTCTACATACAAAGCCAGAACAATTTCCGTGCACAATTGAATTCAGCAAAGGTCGATTATTTTACATTCTGTACAGTTTATCGATGTAATGGTTTTTATACCACATGGTGGAATAAGTGATGTTTCGAAACACTTGGAACAAAGAAGCACCAAGAAAATGTCAAGTGTAGCAATAAAACAAAAAAAAATATTTTTAAAGTGAAAGTGATAATAATAAATGCTTATATACATCATTCATATAAATAATAGTTTTCCAATTAATTGAGCTGATATGCTCTATTTGCATCTCGTGAGTTTTTCCTGATTTTTATATCAAAATCGCCTGATTTTTGGTTTTATAAGGTTGGCAGGTCCGTATGATACAGTAAAATGTTACCCTACATAGAATATTTTTAGCCTACTTTTCACATTTTGCAAAAATGAGAAAAAAGTAGACTTATGAGATCGGGCAAATGTGTGTCTGTCTGTCTGTCTGTCTGTCTGTCTGTCTGTCCTTCTGTCTGTCTGTCTAGCTGTGTGTGTGTCCCCCCCTATCAACTCCTAAACGGCTGCAGCAATCGAAACAAAATTTGGTAGGAGTAAAGATCTACACCTGAATATCTCACGGCCATATTTGAAAATGATGTCAGTGCTACCAACTGCTAAAAAATCGCAATTGAAATTTGAGCTCCATGTTGGATATCTTGGAAAGTATGAATGGGAGCTATTTCAAAATTGGCACACGTACAGACCATAATATTTCAGTTTAATTTCCAGGAGGCCAAACATGGCAGTGTTGCCAAAATGATTATAAGCCTCCTGATAGGTCCAATTTTTAAATGCATATAACTTCTACACTATCAATTGGAATTCAACCAAATTTCGTATGTTGTATGTGTACATAACCAGATATGACTGAGCGTATTCTTAAGACCTACCAGGGCTGCCAACTGTTAATAAATGCTCCTAATTTATTTTATCCAAATACCAATATATCAGAAAGTATGCAAGCCGACAGCTTTAAACTATGCACACGTATAGTACCTGACATTCTATATTAATTTGGAGTAACTTATATACGTCAGTGCTACCAACATGATTCTAAGCCTGCTGACAGGTCCAACTTTAAATACATGCAACTTCCATACTATCATTTGGATTTCAACCAAATTTCGTATGTGTTATGTGTACCATAACAGATATGACTATGCGTATTCTAAGGAGCAACCAGGGCTGCCAACTGTTCATATGTGCTGTCACTATTTTTGTTACCCTAATATCAATATATCAGAAAGTATGCAAGCCAATAGCTCTAAAATTTGCACACGTATAGTACCTGGCATTCTAGACGAATTTGGAGTAACTAATATACGTCAGTGCTGCCAACATGATTCTAAGCCTGCTGATAGGTCCAATTTTAAAATGCATGTAACTTCTATACTAACTAATGGATTTCATTCAAAATTGGCACAACAATAGATCATATTATTTCAGATTATTTCTGACCAATACATGCATGACGTTGTTGCCAACATGATTTTACGCGCGCTGTTAGATCCAATGTTTAACTGCATGTAACGTCCATGCGATTCATTGGACTTCAACCAAAT
This sequence comes from Meconema thalassinum, assembly GCA_946902985.2. Taxonomy (NCBI): domain Eukaryota; kingdom Metazoa; phylum Arthropoda; class Insecta; order Orthoptera; family Tettigoniidae; genus Meconema; species Meconema thalassinum. The sequence goes on from OX336388.2 coordinate 130,271,665, forward strand.
TTTGTATTTTGTACCTTAAGAGATGGAACTAAGAATATATTCAGTCATCAGGGCTGCCAACTGTAGTGCTCTATTAGGATACATTATGCCAGGTATACAGTATTTCGAACTAATTGGAAATTTCGATATTAGCAACTTAATTTCGTCATTATTCTAGATAGGTTCATATTCTGTAGAATAATAATTGGCATGAAAAGTAGGCTGTATAGTTCTTAACGGAACTTCTTGTTCTAATTTGAAATTTTAAACTACATAAATGTTTGTTAACCTTTAGCACTCCTATGTCGAGTGGAGTTTGACACTAAAATATTTAACTTCCGCTCCGATGTAGAGTCCCACACGACATGACAATAGCTTATACTTACAGCGCTCATATGACTTCCATGCTGTATTCCAGTATTGTGCAGCCATGTAGTGGTCTCCGAGAGAACACCTTTCCCTATGTAGTATAGCTTGCGGGAATTGTAATGAATTTTTAACCTGTGTCATTCTCGAATGTCTATGACAGTTTTACTGATAATATAGATTGAATGTAAACATGGCGCCTGCTTCATCTTCAGTCATGGAACTGGATATATTAGAACAGTTAGTGGACCGTAATAGTTACGATGATGAACCAACAACTGACATGGAAATATAACATAATTTTATTTTGTGTTAGATTGTTTTGCAGTGTTCACTTCCAAGTGCTGTTTCTAGTGCAGAAATAAATTAGGAGTGGAGCAGGAAGCATACTTTACGGATAATGGAGTTCAAAAGGATAATGCATGAAAACTAAATTATTTTTGGGTGTTTTACAATTGTTCATACAATTAGACATTTGTCAACGAGACGGATATCGGAAGTGTTTGTATGATTGGTTTTTCTGTATACTAATTAAAGAGGTTATATTCAAGTTTTTCCCACTTTTCAGTAGGCCTACCGTATAGGCTATAATATTTTTTTAAATTTTTACATTAGTGGTAGTACATGTTTCGATATAAAAGACCTTCAGTTACATTGTAGTATCCTCTTACACAATAAAATGTTCATGCAAATAAAATTATTTTACACCATATGTAGGCTAAGTTAAAAACACTATCATTTGCACTTTACAATAATTTTAAAAATAAGAAATTTCCAAAAAGTTAAAAATTTTAAAAATACACTTAAAATATCGAAGTTACATATTTTTTTCATTGTATGGACAAACTGATGGGATAAACGCTTTAGTTTTTGTGGATGATGTAGTGATTTGGGGACAAGGAGAAAATGAAATACAAAGAAGAATGGATATTTGGATATTTAAGGCATTCGGAATGAAAATTAGTAAACAGAAAACTGTGGTTATTCACTGTGGAAAGGAAAATAAGAAAGTTCGAATCACGTTACTTGGGGAAACAGATTGAGAATGTGGAACAATTGACATATTTAGGCAGTGTTATTATCAGGAATAATGAAATTTATACAGTAATGAACAACAGATTAAGTAAAGGTACCTCATTGTATCATCAAGTTTGTTATGGGTTGTTAAAGTAAGTTTCCTACAGAGAACATTCATTAACATTATATAAACAACATTTTACCCCAATTGTAACCTGTGGCCTAGAATCAAGAGGCAAAACAGTAGGATCGAAGCGACTGAAATGAAATTTTTGAGAACATCTCTCCAGAAGACTAGAAGGGATAAAATCCGAAACTCGAACCATTAGTACAGCAAATAAAGAGGTCGAGATTAAGATGGTTTGGCCATGTGCAAATGATGAAAATGGATAGAACTGCAAAGAGGGAGATGGTGAGAAACATCGACAGTAATAGATTGGTCGGAAGACCAAAGAAGAGGTGGATGGACCAAATCCGACAAGACATATGTGACATTGGACTGGATTTGGCAGAAGTAATGGAGGAGGAGAAGTTGAAGAATAGACAGGAGTGGAAGAGGCTAGTTTACAACACCCGGGTGACTGGAGTTGGACACGGATGATGATGATGATGATGATGATGATGGACTAGACCTCAATTTGAGGCTTACTCAACCATTTTATTTGTTAGTTTGGAATACTATTCCTATTCTACAAGTATCAGTTCATGACAACTACTGTCATCTACTATGTGTACATCTCGCTCAAGATTGTTTTGAGTATTCTTTTTATTGTAAAAAAAAATCAACATGTTTAGCTTCATCGTGTGGTGTACTGCGCTAATCCTAACATTATTGTGTAACATTCTAATGGTAAGTTACTTGTTTTTTAGACATGGAATAAGATTCCACAAACGATTTTTGAAGTAGCTTATTTAACTTTTTTTAAATTTCTCAATTTTTAATCTTTTAATTATTGTTAAGAAAAAGTGCAAACGATAGTGGTTTTTAATATAAATGTTCTAAATTAATTTTATTTGTATAATAATTGTGTGTGCAAGAGATTAAGTTTACTACAGTGTAACTGAGGATGGTAGTTTAGTAAAAAAAAAAAACAATCTAACTTAATTCTTGTTAAAATATATTAACTCGGGGCAGATGACCTCATAGTTCTGCCCCATTTAAACAATAACTATAACTATATATTAACTCAAATGGACAAATCAACATTCTGTGTTCCTTCGGGAACATTCGATTTCAAGGTCTTTTAGACAGAAACACGTATTACAACTAATGTAAAAAAGAATTAATTATGTTGTAGCCTATTGAAAATTGGAAAAAACTTGAACGTAATTAACAATTCAATATGGTGAATGAAATTCAATTAAAGAGATTTTCTTTACAAATTAAAATAATTCTGCCCAAAGTAACAACACTAAAGGAATTTGTTTATTATGGCACAAAACAGGCAAGATTGGCTCTTCTACATTAAGTTATGACAAGAGTTACAGTTACACTACATTAGCCCTGTACTAAAAATACTTTCATTTGTACATTAATACTGTCAATATATAACACAAATAAAATAGAAATCCACTGTCCTGCCTAACAAAAGGATTCTTAAAACTTAAACTTATTACAAACCTTTACAACATGCTTAACTTGAAATTCTGCAGTACACATGATCTTTATGATCAACATAATCTTCTAAACATAAATGAAACACTGATTTAAGTACACAAAAATCATAAACAAGTTAACTTATATCTATAGCATTGTATAAAATTCAAATATGTACATATATGTTGATGTCTGACATTGTGTCAGCTGCAATCACACAGTGATGCAAAGTTAATTAGCTTGGAGTGTTTATTAACTTTTAAATCAATATTTTTTATTATTATTTTAATGGCCATATTGGTAAGTTCGCCAGAATTCTGCATCCACAAATACATGTTTTAATTTATTATGTGTAAATTATTTTTAGTTAACTTTAACTCATAAAAATGATTATGACTGTCTATAATGTTTTAACTTAACAATACTCTACATGTAAGATAAGCAGTGAATATAAAAATTGAGAATTCATTACTTAAATGGCCATTGGCTGCTTTAATAAAATTATTATAATTTGATAAACTAATAGGTTTTTTTTCTTTCTCCTTTTTCACATAATATACAGTAGTACCTAGTAAGATTCATTAGGTTGTATATCAACATTTTTTCTCTGATGAATGTACTTGTTCTGTAAGGGAAGTGTTTTCTTTGAATTTATAAAAATTTGCAAATGAGAATCCTGAATTCACCTTAACCGACAGTAGTGGCTATGCTGGCTTAAGCTCAGCATTAGGTCATGGGGCCAAGCTCTCTGCTGACTCGGTAGACGCGTGGGTTCGAGCCCCACCGTCGGCCGTCCTTGAAATGGTTTTCCATGGTTTCCCATTTTCAACACCAGGCAAATGCTGGGACGGTACCTTCTGACGGGCCACGGCCGCTTCCTTCCATATCCTTGCCCAGTTTCATTCACCATCATTCATTTCATCTCATTAACTCCTCTCATGAGTTTGGCATCAGGAAGGGCATCCGGCCGTAAAAATCATCGCCACAAAGACTTCCATCGCATCTCAACCCCGACCCCGTTAGAAAACAGGAATAATAAGGGGTAGACATATATACAATCCTGAATTCACCTTAATTTTTACCTAGATGTATCCCAAACAAGAAAATAAACATTTTCTCTCTCCCTCTCCCTTTTTACTTTTTTACAAAAGTATTGTACAAAGGCACTTACCACTCTTAAAATACGGGGTTATTCTAAATTAGTTACTTGAAAGTATTAATGAATAATTTCGAAACTATTGCCCGGAATTCATTCAGATGTTTGGTTCGCATAATATTTCAAGGGGTTCGCCAAACACTTTTCCATAATGGCGGATTGCGAGGTTAGGCCTATTACTGTTTCCTTAATTTCTGCGGCATTGTATTATTATTATTATTATTTTAAAATTAAATTAACCCTGTAATGCCCCTTGTTACGTAAGTGTAGCATCTGGAACTTATCACATTATTTCCACAATAAATTAATATTTACCATGAATGCCTGATTTGGAGTTATGTAACAACGTTAGGAATGCATTTGATTTCGCTACAATGGAAATTTAGTCTGCCAGCTTCTTTGTGTTGTAACAATACTAACAACAGTACCACGACCCCACTAAGAAACAGTTACATGTACGTTGTATATTTAAAAGTCAGAGGTTCACCCAACTCAGCTCGTTGTAGAAGGGGTTCATGAGTCGAAAAAGGTTGGGAACCGCTGATCTAAGACATTGGAAAACTACAAATATGTAGAATCTGATGCATTCTGTCGAATAGTTTAATAATGAGATAGTGTTTTGTCTCTCCTGAAAGTTGAGAAAGTGTGGCTTAGTTTCTTTCTCTGCCGACCGATCCAATTGCATATTTAAGAGTTGCCATGTCGCCCATCTCTTGAGTTTAGTTGTCGTAGTAATAGTAGCGGGAGTAAGCTCTCCTGTTGGCCAGTGAGTTGGGGATGCTACTGCAGCTTACGATGGCGTCTCCCGTGTAACCGGATGGGCATGCACACGAGGCCCGATGGTTGCGAGTCTTGCAGATGGCACCTACACCGCACAATCCGCTACATGGGTCGATGCACTTGAATGTTGTGCGGTCACAGATTTGATCATTTCTACATTCTTCATCCACTTGACACTCTCCCCTACGACAGTACTGTGATGCATCGCCAAGGTATCCTGGAGGGCAGGAGCACAAGGCTCGGTGATTCCGAGCCATGCAGGTGGCACTGACACCACATTGTCCACTGCAGGGGCTGATACACTTGAAGGTTCTACCATCACAGACCTGGTCGCTTCTACATTCCTCGTTCACCTGACATTCTCCCCTGCGGCAGTACTGTGATGCGTCACCCATATATCCCGGAGGGCATGAGCACAATGGTCGGTGGTTGCGAACCTCGCATGTAGCACCGACGCCACATTGTCCAGTGCACGGACTGGTGCACTTGAAGGTTCTGCGGTCACAGTATTGGTCACTTCTACACTCCTCATCTGCCTGACACTCGCCCCTCCGGCAGTACTGTAAGGCATCACCCATGTATCCAGGAGGGCAAGAGCACAGGGCTCGATGGTTGCGAGCCGTGCAGGTAGCACCGACACCACACTGTCCTTTACATGGGCTGGTGCACTGGAAAGTTCTGCCGTCACAGATCTGGTCGTTTCTACATTCCTCGTCCGTCTGACATTCTCCCCTACGACAGTACTGTAAGGCGTCACCCATGTATCCTGGAGGGCAGGAACACAAGGCCCGATGGTTGCGAACAGTGCAAATGGCACTGACGCCACACTGTCCTTTACAAGGGCTGGTGCACTGGAAAGTTCTGCCGTCACAGATTTGGTCGTTTCTACATTCCTCGTCTGTCTGACATTCTCCCCTGCGACATTGCACTAGTGCATTGCCCATGTATCCTGGAGGGCAGGAACACAAGGCCCGATGGTTGCGAGCTGTGCAGATGGCATCAACCCCACACTGTCCATTGCACGGGCTGCTACACTGGAAAGTTCTGCCGTCACAGACCTGGTCGTTTCTACATTCGTCGTCCGTCTGACACTCTCCCCTACGACAGTATTGAAGCGCGTTGCCCAAATATCCCGGAGGACAGGTGCACACTGGACGGTCGTTGCCTGCTTTGTCATGGCCCGGTTGACAGATGGCGTCTATTCCACAAGGATTGGGGATGCATAGGTCTGCTGGAACAGATAATGATCATATATTGTAATCAGACACACACTTGTATAACATGTTAATAGATAATAGACTTGCCGGTTTTGTCATTATTTTGGGGAATTCTAGCAACAATTTCCTGAGGTTTGAGGAGTAACACGTTAATAGCTGGAAATATCTGTCCCCGAAGGAAACAGTATATAATATTGTCCGATAGAGCTATGTACATTAACAAATTCACAAAGAAATTTGATAAAATGGTCCGCCTAGCTCAAAACAGTTGCCAGCGTTTCGCTCCAGTGTACCAATGGGCTTTTCAGTAGTTTATAGTACACCTCACCAAGACTTGTGGCTAGTCCATACCGAGAAGGCCGCTGCAAGGCACAAAATGGATTATAGAGTGACCAGGTAGAAAAGAATGTTTCAATGTGCAAGCACACCAAAGTAGGGGAGAGTGTTTCCTGCTCCCTTGCCTCTCAACTGCTAGTCTTTCTTCCGCGCATGTGCGTCAGGTAGGGGAAGTGTCTCTCTCTTTCTCGCTGCTACTTGCTTCGTTGTCCTTGTCACTGGACCTTCTGAAGTTGTGTATGGAGGGGGAAGCTCTTCAGCAGCTACGTAGTGCGAGCCCCACCTCCAACAGTCTTTTCTACCTGGTACCCCTATAGCAAGGTAAGCTAACATTATTTTTGAAAGGAAGTTTTGACTTCCGTAGTACATTGGCGCTGCTCGTGGCGACGTTTTGTGCCTTGCAGCGGCCTTCTCAGTATGTACTAGCCACACGTCTTGGTGAGGTGTACCATAAGCGACTGAAGAGCCCATTGGTACACTGGGATGAAACGCTGGCAACTGTTTTGAGCGAGCCGGACCATTTTATCAAATTTCTTTGTGTATTCGTTAACGTTACTAGTTACCATTACTCTTTGCGTACTCCTATAGTTACAAAAGTTTGGTGCTTTTCAGTCGGTCAACACGAATGTACCCAAAAAGAGCTGGGTTATGCCCCAATCCTGAAATAAATTACATGAGATTAATACATTTATTATTTATTTATTTCTTTATTTATTTATTTCTTTATTTATTTCAGGATTAGGGCATAACTCAGCTCTTTTTTGGGTACATTAGTGTTCACTGACTGAAAAGCAGCAAACTTTTGTTTACTTAGGTAACACTGAAAAAATGGCTTCAAACCCCGCAATCTCCTATAGTTAATCGTTTGCATCCAACCAAAAATGGTTTTATAAAATCAAACATGCCATTAGTCACAGTTCATTTCATAAATTATATCATTATTATATATTGATATGAAATTTATCATATTTAAATTGGGTCTTTATTGATAGCTGAATATGAAAATCCACAGCCTGCTTCCAGTCTCCGACCGGGTCAGGAATGGAATGAATGAAGCCCCCATCTAGCGGCGAGGATATGGACTGTGCCGGCTGCCAAGGCCTGACGCACTCCTCTGGGGCAATGATTAAATGAATGACAAACGAAATGATAGTGGAGAGTGTTGCTGGAATGAAATTTTGACAGGGAAAACCGGAGTACCCGGAGAAAAACCTGTCTGCCTCCGTTTTGTCCAGCACAGATCTCACATGGAGTGACCGGGATTTGAACCACGGACCTAGCGGTGAGAGGCCGGCGTGCTGCCGCCTAAACCACAGAAGCTTTCCTTGTTGACAACTAATTCAATTAAATACCAAAGGCATTAATAATCCACCAAAAGTCAATAAAATAAATTACTAGCAGACGTTTATTGGACTAGTTTCGACCACATTGTGGTCTTCATCAGCATAAACTAAAACTAATAAAGTTGTAGTATTTATAAACCACTCTGAAACTAGAACTTGATCAATTTGGTTGTATGAGGTCATCGAACAAAATTTAGAGGTTGCATTGTGTGATTCAAGGAAGTGATTAACCTTTGAATCTAAAACAAATGGACTATTGCAGCAGGTGAAAGCTCGAGTATTGACACTCTTTCTTTCCCATTATTGTAATAAATGAGCAACTCTTATATGTATGCTACAATTTTATAAATTAACTTAAGTGGTGTAACTTTGAAATTTGTATGTTATATGTTTTATGTTCGACGATGTCGATATGTAAATATTATATGTCAGAAAACTGTATTATAATGGGGGTGATTAAAGTACTACTTTTCATGATAACAAAGTTTTTCCAACCAATCAGGGCTCAAAATTTTCATTCATTGACCTATTAGGAAAGGATAGCTTCTGACATGCACTCAAAATCCAACTTGCCGGTTAAGTGGGTTTCTGGTGTATTTATAAAAACAAATTGGATATCCATACAATTTGGATTTACATAAACGTTCCTTATTAAAATATATTCGAATGCTGGTTTTTCGATGAAGTATTTCACTAACAAAAAATTTGGAAGTTGGTCCATCTAAAACTGTGTCATTATCTCAAGTGATATGACCTTCATGATCCCACGTGCATTAACCTGAAGAATGGGTTCTAATACTTTCATTGAGGTCTTCATCCCGCAACAGACACAGTATCTTCTTCCTAACATCTTTCCGTTGGAATGGGGTCCTGTTTTTGTATCAATGCATGCCATTTCTTGCGATCGATAGCTTCCTGTAGGTGTAAGTTTCTTGATCGCAGATCTGTGTTTATAGCATCCAGCCACCGTAATTTAAGTCTCCCACGCTGTCACCGGCCGTCTATTTTTAGATGAAAATAATAATATCGTATGGCCTCGGGTGCCAGGTGTAAGCTTTGTTATTTGACACCCAGAGGGTAGCTTGCATGTCGGATTTCGTTGTTCCTCGAAGCACTATGAAAGTCAAGGAGGTTAGATATCTAAGCTCTTTGAACATTTTAGCACTTGCTAGTAGAGAAATGAGGAACTTTGTGTTGGCGGAAACTCCCGAGATTAATTTTGCCATTATGAACACGGCCTGCTGAATTGAAATGGGTTCTTTGACGTGCCAACATCGTATGCGTGTCGTAATTTTTGCCGCCTTTCAAAAAGCACTTGCCACGGCCAGGAGCGAACCTGCAAGCTTGGGGTTAGTAGACAGACACGTTAACCACTCACTCACCGTGAATTTGGTGGTGCTCGGGTGATGTGCCAAAAACCAACGGAGCCTCCATTCCTGCATTTTTCTCATTGATTGGTGCCACACCAGCTAGTTGTCGGATCGTTGTGTTGTAAATATAGTCGAGCAGAGAAATGTCTAACGAACTCCTCAGCATCCACATTTTAGGGGCAGATGACCTCGTAGTTCTGCCCCTTAAAACAACAACTAATTAGCATACACATTTCCATGACATGTAGTGAGTGCTCAGCACTTCCAGGTGCTGGCTAACACTCCGTACCCTATAATGCAACTGGTCTCGCTATTGTGAGGTATAATTTTGATTTTAGACAGATAGTCTTCTTATCACAAAGAGCACCAGTGACATCTCTGGATCGCATCCAAGTCGCTTTGATTCTTGCTAGCACATGTTCATTCACATAGCTCTTACTATGTAATCAAGAAACTAAGTATCGGACATATCCACCTTGGGAGGAGGAGCTCCATTAATTTCTGTAGTTCCAGGAGATGTAATCGTTTCGAGGTATTCAATCTTGTGGATGTTCAAGGAAACACCAAATCTTTGCTAACGATCATACCATGTTTGTACTTGGGTATTAAGATCCTTCCTGGTGTCAGCCGCAAGCATCACATCATCAGCATATAAGCATTATCCATGGTGAACTTCTGGAGGTCGCGCGTTATAGCATCCATGACGTTAACAAGGAACAGCGGAGTCAAAGCTGATCCTTGATGAACGCCAACAGTCACAGACTCAGTATAAATGTAGACAATTTGCTGGAGGATATTTACTTGACTGTGATAGCCAATATTTCAGTTTTTACTTTTGATTCTAAAGTAATATTTCGGTCTGTTCCAGGATGGCTAGGAAGTATGGTCATCTATCCTTTCTGAGCCCCTGCTGTCTCAACCAATCAGGGAGGGGCCAGAACATATATTAAGACGGAATGACACCATCTCTGCATGGTACTTGGTTAGAAAAGTAATGTCAGAAAACTGGTTTCTGGATGAGGAGAAGTCAACCATTGGAGGAATTGACCAAACTATGATACCATCTCCGCATGGTACTTTAGTAGAAAATGGATCTCAGAAGACTTATCCCTGTTCGAGGAGAAGTCAACCACCAATCACAGGAAGGGGCCCGACTATGACACCATCTCTGCATGTGACTTAAATAGAAAATGGATGAGGAGACATCAACCAATCACAGGAAGGATCAGACTATGACACCATCTCTGCATGGGACTTTAGTAGAAAATGGATCTCAGAAGACTTATCCCTTTTCGAGGAGAATTCAACCAATCAGAGGAAGGGACCCAACTATTACACCATCTCTCCATGGGACTTCAATAGAAAATGGATGTCAGAAGACTGTTTCCTCGACGGGGAGAAGGTGACCAGTGCTGCCTCGACCAGTCAATGGAAGGGGGAAGAACCTAAGCTATAGCTTGAGCGTTTTGAGGTGAAACCTCACGGTCATGGTACTGTATGAGCACTGGAGGAATCACCTCTCACGTAGCTGCACCAAGCTCAAGGTGATTGCATGCACAGATTTTAAGCCATGTGCCATTAGGACGGCGGATGAAGAGGTCGCGGTCGCTGTTCCCTCACCACTGAAACCTGTCTGCCCAGAGCCGTCAGCTTGACCTTGAGGATTTGGCACGTGCGGTCCAAACTATAAAACACTATGACACCATCTCTGCATGGTACTTACTGTAGTAAAAAGTGGATGCCAGAAGACTGATTCCTGAATCAGTGCTGTCTCGACCAATTAAAGGAAGGGGCCAGAACTGTTGCCTACGAGATATAGAAGTCTTAGAAAGACATTTCAGTTTGTTGTTTGTTAATAGTTCTGACTCTCTCCGCTAGGTGTCAGGGTTATAGCCTATTGCCAGTTCTGGGGTTGTTGCAGTAAATAATGTACTTATGTTGACCGACTGAAAAGCACTAAACTCTTGTTATGTACTCATGTGTTTTGCTTCATCTGATATTATTTTAAAGACTCTTTCACTGCTCCTTGTATTTTAATCTCCAATACTTGATTTATTAGTTATTGTTGCTTTAAGAGGTGGAACAGCTAGGTCATCTGCTGCCCCCCCCCCCCCTCTCCAATACTTGATTAATAGTGTGCTAACCGTAGTGTTTTCATGACTTATTCCTCTACGTTCTGATAAGCTACTTCAATATGTTATAGCCTGAGTCGCCATATTTTAACCACTAGTTCAGTTTAGTTCTTCTGTCTAATGGCAGGTTTACTTATGGTCTTTCTCTCCAGCGTATCCAGCCTTCTGCACAACATTTCATTAGGTCATAAATATTATCGTGTCGGAAGCCATTTTTCAGTGTTGCCTTAGTAATCTAATTTTAGTGTTTAGACCCGGTGCACTTAAAGAGGGATGATTAGCTTACACATGGCGAGAATTAAAACTGGCCTTTAATGGTTGAAGATGTCCAGGATACAATAACAAACACCATATTAGGATATTCTAGACTTGGCAGCAAATTATGTTACGTTGCTCTTCGAACACAGGCAGGAATACGGGGGAAAAGCAAAGGAGGATAAGAGATAAAGAGAGTTGTTGTTTTAAGGGGTGTAACTACGAGGCGTAATAAATGAAAAGATTGAGCAATGGGGTTTGAAGATAAATGTGGAGAAGAGTAAAACAGTGGTGATGAGTAGAGATAAGAAAAAAGGAAATGTAGTAATCAAAGTCGGAGATAAGGAATTGGAAGTGGTGAAACACTTCAAATACTTGGGAAGTGAACTGACTGAAGATGAAAGACTAGATTTGGAAATTAGCAGAAGAATACAACTCGGGAGTGTTTTCTACCAACAGGTACGGGGACTAGTATGGAACAAGGATATACCAATTAAGGCTAAAGAAGGTATGTACAAAGCATATTATGTTCCTATAATGACATATGCAGCAGAAACTTGGACAATGACTAAGAGGGATGAGAGCAGAGTACAGACAGCTGAGATGAGATTCCTGAGAAGTATGGTCCAGAAAACGAGGAGGGACAGAGTGAGAAATGAAGATGTATGGAAAGCACTGGGAGTACAGAAACTTAATGACAAACTGGAGCAAAACAGATTGAGATGGTTTGGACATGTCAAACGGATGAATGAAGTAAGGCTACTGGAACGACGGATGACAGGGAAGAGAGAATGAGGAAGACCAAGAATGCGTTGGATGGACTCTGTGGAGAATAGTATTAGAAAACGGAACCTGGATTGGTACACTGTGTTGGAAGAGGAATGGTGGAACGACAGAACAAAGTGGAGAGGAACCGTATTTGCCACCACCCAGTGTCAACTGGAAAAGGAGAAATGAGGATGATGATGATGAACTACGAGGTCATCTGCACCTAGATAAAGAGAGAAAACAGGAAATTCCTTCCTGTTCAGTGTAGGCAGCAGTGTTGGCAGATGAGTGGGAACGGAGCACACAACGCTCAAACAGCTAAGAGCACAATCCACAATAACTTGACCATTTAATAATAATCACACTAAGTATGCAATCTTGCAGGTCAATCACCACTATCAGTATATCAACAAAAAATCACGTATAACTAACAAATCTCGACTAGTTGTGCTAAACTACTTGAACTATACTGGTCAAAACGTTTAGGGGATCAGTTGAGATATCTAGGTTCTGACGTATTGTCATCGGCAGAATGACCTAAAATGGTTCGACGTCTTTCTGTCGGTTCTACGGAGCGGCGACAACAACATTACGGCAACCGAGATAGTGGTAATAACAGAAAGTTGCTGCAGAGGGGGTTGATGTGGACGTGTGTTTTCTCTACCAAACGAATGACAAGCAGTTAGGTTCAGATGGTGTAGTGAGCAGGTAGTGCAATACTACAACAACGTGACTTACCCGGAGGTATGGCGTGGAGAGCCATAGGAAAGTTGGAAGCGGGACAGACACAGAGGGAGGTGGCTGCAGCTATTGGAGTGTCCCAAAGTGTAAATTCCAGGTCCTGGACGCGATTTCAGACAACAGGAACCGTTAAAAGAAGGCCAGGCCAAGGTCGTTCACGGGTAACATCAGGAAGAGATGACAGTTATCTCCGGTTAACAGCCCATCGAGACCGGAGACTGAATGCAACTCAGCTGCAACGCACCCTCCAGGCGGCAACAGGATGCTCAATATCAACACAAACAGTCCTAAATCGCCTGCGGGAAAGTGACCTTTATGCACGGAGGCCTATGGTGTGTGTCACATTAAAACCACGTCACCGTTTAGCCCGCAGAAACTGCGCGGAGGAACAACAGGATTGGCATCGTAGCGAATGGTGCCGGGTTCTGTTCACAGATGAGTCAAGATTTTGTGTTCAGCCGGACAATCGTCGTTCCCTCATCTGGAGAGAAGGTGGAACTCGGAACAATCCCGATTATGGGCAGGAAACAGCACCATATTATGGTGGTGGACGAATGGTGTGGGCAGGAGTCAGTATTGGCGGACGTACGGACCTCTATGTCGTTCAGAATAGCGCTTTGACTGCTCAGAGGTATCGAGACTTGATCCTTCGACCGTTTGTTGTGCCCTATGCTGGTGCCATAAGCGATGGGTTCATTCTGGTGGACGATAACGAACGTCCCCACAGAGCTGCACTGGTGGCCAACATGCTTGATGACGAGGGCATTGAACGAATGGAGTGGCCTGCTTGTTCACCGGACTTAAACCCAATTGAGCATGTCTGGGATGCACTTGGCAGACACATTGCAGCCAGACCAGCACCTCCCACAACGGTTGCCGAGCTGGTTATTGCACTCATGGAAGAATGGCCAAATATCCCTCTAGAGCTGATTGATAACGCCATGCAGGCGTGCAACTGTCCTGACCGTCCGAGTTAATCACACACCATATTAGAGGTCAACGAGAATTATTTTTTCACTATTGTGGTGGCCCCATGGTGCCTCGCTCTAAGTAAACGCCGGATGTAAACCTCCAGTCAATAGTTGAGACAGCACAATATCGTACTGTAGCACACAAAAAATACGATTGTAGCCGAACTCTGAATAAAAGACGTTACCATATGTATCTTGTGTATGATATCTCATCTGATTGTTTTGACCAGTATAAATAAGTGTATATATTGTGAATACTATCACCCATACTCGTAGACTTAGATTTAATACGATCTTATGATGACCGCTTGATGATTGAAACTGGTCATCCATAAGATTTGTCAATCTTTATGTTATCAATCAATATAATAAAATTGGTCCGGCCAGATCAAACATAAAATGCCAGCGTTTCACCCCGGTGTGCCGTTGGGCTCGTCAGTTGGTACAGACACACCTCACCAATATGCATGGCTAGCACATACTGAGAAGGCCATCACAAGACACAAAATACAAGTAGTGTTGCCGTCACGAGTGATGCCAATGTGCTACGGAAGTCAAGCTCCCTTCCATAAAACAAAACCTTACCTTGGCAATCCAAATAGATTATGAACATTCCCGAATGGGAATATGATGTTACTTTCCGTTTGATCAGATAAATTATCAATCAATACGATAAAATTGGTCCGGCCAGATCAAACATAAAATGCCATAAAAAAAAGCATCACTCGTGACGTCAATACTACTTGTATTTTGTGTCTTGTGATGGCCTTCTCAATATGTGCTAGCCATGCGTATTGGTGAGGTGTGTCTGTACCAACTGACAAGCCCAACGGCACACCGGGGCGAAACGTTGGCATTTTGTTTGATCTGGCCGTACCAATTTTATCATATTGATTGATAATTTATCTGATCAAACGGAAAGTAACATCATATTCCCATTAGGGAATATTCATAACCTAATCTTTATGTTATCAAACAGCTGAAACCATCATCCTCGTCTGATTTTACGATTTACTGTCCATTCCAATGCTCTTCATCAAACTATTTCCACTTATGCAATGTCCAATTTAATTCAATTTTTCTTTTTTGTGTCTTGTTTTAACGTCATTCTTTCTACTATTTTCTGCAATACCTCTTCCTTTCTTATTTTTTCTTTCCAACTTGTTTCCTCCAACCGTCTCCAATTCCACATTTCTAGAGGCTCTATTCTTCTCTCATCTTCTTTTCTAAGTGTCCAGGTTTCGGCTCCATACATTGCCACACTCCAAATATAACACTTCACTAATCTATATTCCTTGCTCCACAAAGTAATATTGTTTTCTCATTAAAGGCTTCTTTAGCTAACGCAGCCCTTGATTTTATTTCTTTTGAGTATATCATGTCTTGTACAACCCAACTTTATAGGTGATCCTTTTTAACCAAGAATTGTATCCACTTTCATTTAAGAATTTTGATCACTTTGGGTAGACATAGTTATTTTCCAAATCTCTTTGTTAATAATGTCAGTTATATCGTTAAGATATGCCAACACCTTGATACAGTCATCTAAATACTGATGTGGAGCACTTGCCTGATGTCTCGGAGTACCTTTTCGTCAGCACACTCTTCTTAATGTTGTTTACTCCTGCCTGCAGCAGTTCCGCCAACCCTGCAAATGCCATAAGTGAATAAGAAATTATGTTTTAAAGACCTGAATTTCAGAAAAGTATTTTGTGATTAATGATTTTTAATATTGTAAGTTATACGAGGGTCATTCCATAAGTCATGGCAACTATGTTACATCTTAGGATAGTGCTACAGCATGGGAAATCCATGGTGTGCATTGAACCGCTAAGGCCATGTGATGTCTCAATGCCAACAGAAAATAGGATTCGAGTACAGTAGTTAACGGAAATGGTACAAATGAAAACCACACAATGGAACTCGGTGTAAATTTGTTTTGCACTAGTTCAAATGGAACACAAACCAATCAATTAACATCCAGGGCACCGTTTCCAAGCATTGGAACAATGTTCAATAACAGACACGACATGTCAGTTCGGGCAGACAAGGGGCACCCACTTCGCGGCGAGTCGGCCGTTGCTGCGCATCCATGTCGGAAAACCATCCATCGTGCAAATGTTTGATAGTCACAAACAGCTTCACTTAGTGCTGCATGACACTGCGTAGCATTTCTGCCATCGAGAAAAGCAATTTTCATGAAAAATCACTGTTCCAAACTGCTTACGTCCATCTTGTTGCCCGGTCAAGATCAGAATGAACGTGTATGGCGCTGGTCCTAGCCACCTGCACTTACAGCCGCCGTCCGTCGGGTGAATTCTGTGCTGTTTGCCGCGGGGTTTCAAATGTCTACACTGGAATTACCGTGATACCATATGTTCGAAAGATATAAAATAGTTGCCATGACTTATTTAATGCCCCTCGTATAAAATCGAACCTTGCAACTTTTATGGGGGGAGGGGGCAGGAGTGTATGGTTGAAAAAGGGAAAAATGTGTGGGTATAAGTTTTAGAAATTAAGCGTTGGTCCAGTGTATCATTGGTCAACGATAGGCAACTATTGTAGTAAAAATTTGCAGAGAAGAACTCGGACAGATGCCAGTGAACTGCCAAGTTACTGATTGTGTCGCCCATTATTATACACATGCTTTTGACATCTCGCCTGCAGTCATCCTCACTTCTAATCGGTATCAGCACATTATTTCACAACATTCAGCATGGGTACGAATCGTACATGATAGAGTAAACCTAATAGTTTACTTCAAATCTGTATTACTGAAACTTAATGACTTACAATCGTGATTCGAGATTTCAAACATATTATCATCACAGCAAATACAAGAAGACGATCAGCTTGGTCCATCTAGACTAAAATCCCGCAAACCTGTGTAGAAAACTCCCTTGGAATTCAACATCATCTTCAATTCCCCTTGTCCAGCTCCTGCCAGGTCAGGTTGTTAACGGTACTTCTCCACCGTTGCCTCTCCTTCCACCATTCCTCTTCAGTAATTGTATTCCAGTTCAGTCTTCTATTCCTTATACTGTTCTTGACAGAGTCTAACCATCTTCCCATTGTCCTCTTTTCCTCAATTTTAGCCTCCAACACTTGTTTTGGTGTTCTTCCCTCGTCCATCCTCATAACATATCCGAACCATCTCAATTTATTCTTCTCCATCCTATCATTCAACTTTTCTACCCCCTATTTCTTTTCTGACCTCTTCATTCCTTACTCAGTCTCTCCTTGTCTTCTCCACCATACTCCTCAGGAACTTTATCTCACTGGACTGAATTTTACTTTCTTCTCTTTTGGTCAATGTCCAAGTCTCTGATGCATCTCTACGTAGTATAAAACAAAGTCCCCGATTCTTGGATGTAACGGGTAATCTCGAAAACCACTGGATGGATTTTGATTTGGTTTTCATTCTGTAAAGGATTTATCGAGGAAGGTTTCTGTAGAAAAACATTCATTTATGACCAAAGGAAGGCGAGCAGTAACGATATCAGTGAATCGAGTCGAAGAAAAACCTGCCGTCCATGTGCCTTTTAAGCTTTCGCTGAGTAAACCGTTAAAGATACCGAGTGTAGCCGGGGCGGGTTGCTAGTATGTTAATATAGGGGTATAGTAACTTACATCTTGTATCCTTGGATTTAATAAGAAATAATATCCCAATGACAAATGGCGGAATGTATGGACATCATCTACACCAGCAGGCATGGTGAATGTTCAGGATCCGCATATGAAACTACCTCACCTGGCTTCAATGTACCTTGGTATACCCGGAGTAGACTAAACCATGGTAGAAGTATTTTCTTGGGAAAAAGTGCTTCGATTCTTCATAAATGGGGCTGGAAAGACTCCTCACACTGCGATTGTTCTGTACAGTCAATGGAACATATAGTGCTGGAATGTCCCATCTGAGCCTTTCCTGGCAGTATGTAGGACCTAGCCTTTGTTACATCTAAGGCAATGGACTAAAAGTCACAAGACCAGACAGTCGAACAGCAGCCACACACACATGAATCGCACTAGGACATTGTCGTTGACACCTTCAACCATAAAATTGCATCCGCATTGCCTTGTTTTCATTCATCTTCTGAAAGTAATTTTACATTCATAAATCGCCCCAATTTGAACAAAGATTTTTTCACAAGAGTGCAGTACAACGACGTGTGTGCGTATCTTCAAGAACGGAAGTGGACTAATCAAAACAGACCTCGCATACGTAACCTATGCTAGGCAATTGAAATTTGGCACTCTTGTGTCATAGGACCGAAAACAAGGAGATTTTCTAAATATGCTCCCCAATGTGATGCTTGGGACAGCATTAAACGGGGATGTGTCTGTGTGTGTCACTGTCGGCTACCTATACACATTGAATTGATATTTTAACGCTCTACCCCATAAATACCCATGATAAGATAGACTACTAACCTATCTTCTCGCAGCTCTCGAAG
Organism: Meconema thalassinum; assembly: GCA_946902985.2. NCBI lineage: Eukaryota > Metazoa > Arthropoda > Insecta > Orthoptera > Tettigoniidae > Meconema > Meconema thalassinum. Next base: position 130,290,147 of record OX336388.2, read on the forward strand.
GGATCTCCGCTGGTGCCCGATGGACAACTGCAGATGGGAATGTGATTCTTCGCTGCACAATCCGATCCTGTTCCACATGATCCTGGACACGCCATCTCACATTTGCCCTTGACGCAAGTCTTGTCGGTTGCGCAATCGTCGTTACCTAAATCATAAACAATGTATCTCGGTTTAGTCGGGATGACAAAATAATGCAATTAAATATCGTTTATACTTCCGCGTATTATATTTTATTTTCGACCGAATTCGCCTGATTTCGCCTTTCGGCATCGTCATGGCAAATGAGTGGGATTTAAGCGAAGGTAAAATTATAAGCCTATATTGCATTAGAGTGCTTAGTCAAGAGGGAGTAGCCCCGCGCATGTTTGATTATCTAGGCAGCGAGGTGTACACGAGTAGATCACTAACTTTAGAGGGCTGAGAGGAAGGAGTGTTTGAGTATCAAGGCAGCGGGGTGTACACGAGTAGATCACTGATTTTAGAGGGCTTAGACAAGAGGAAAGAGTGTATGAGTATCTAAGCAGTGGGGTATACAGTAGTAGATCACTGGCTTAAGAGGGCTTAGACAAGAGGAAGGAGTGTATGAGTATCTAAGCAGTGGGGTGTACAGTAGTAGATCACTGGCTTGAGGGCTTAGACAAGAGGAAGGATTGTATGAGTATCTAAGCAGCGGGGTGTACAGTAGTAGATCACTGATTTTAGTGGGCATAGACAAAAGGAAAGAGTGTATGAGTATCCAGGCAGCGGGGTGTACAGTAGTAGTAGATCACTGATTTTAGTGGGCTTAGACAAGAGGAAAGAGTGTATGAGTATCCAGGCAGCGGTGTGTACAGTAGTAGATCACTGACTTTAGTGGTCCTAGACTAGAGGAAGGGGTGTATGAGTATCCAGGCAGCGGGGTGTACAGTAGTAGGTCACTGATTTTAGAGGGCTTAGACAAGAGGAAAGAGTGTATGAGTATCTAAGCAGCGGGGTGTACAGCAGTAGATCACTGATTTTAGAGGGCTTAGACAAGAGGAAAGAGTGTATGAGTATCTAAGCAGCGGTGTGTACGGTAGTAGATCACTGACTTTGGAAGGCTTAGACAAGAGGAAAAAGTGTATGAGTATCTAAGCAGCGGGGTGTACAGTAGAAGATCACTGACTTTGGAGGGCTTAGACAAGAGGAAGGAGTGTATGAGTATCTAAGCAACGGGGTGTACAGTAGTAGATCACTGGCTTAAGAGGGCTTAGACAAGAGGAAGGAGTGTATGAGTATCTAAGCAGTGGGTTGTACAGGAGTAGATCACTGACTTTGGAGGGCTTAGACAAGAGGAAGGAGTGTATTAGTATCCAGGCAGCGGGGTGTACAGGAGCAGATCACTGCCTTTAGAGGGCTTAGACAAGAGGGAAGAGTGTATGAGTATCCAGGCAGCGGGGTGTACAGGAGTAGATCAGTGACTTTAGAGGGCTTAGACAAGAGGATGGAGTGTATGAGTATCCAGGCAGCGGGGTGTACAGTAGTAGATCACTGCCTTTAGAGGGCTTAGACAAGAGGAAGGAGTGTATGAGTATGCAGGCAGCGGGGTGTACAGGAGTAGATCAGTGACTTTAGAGGGCTTAGACAAGAGGTTGGAGTGTATGAGTATCAAGGCAGCGGGGTGTACAGGAGTTGATCACTGACTTTAGTGGGCTTAGACAAGAGGAAGGTGTGTATGAGAATCTAAGCAGTGGGGTGTACAGTAGTAGATCACTGACTTTAGTGGTCCTAGACAAGAGGAAGGGGTGTAGGAGTATCCAGGCAGCGAGGTGTACTGGAGTAGATCACTGACTTTAGTGGGCTTAGACAAGAGGAAGGAGTGTATGAGTATCCAGGCAGCGGGGTGTACAGGAGTAGATCACTGACTTTAGTGGGCTTAGACAAGAGGATGGAGTGTGTGAGTATCTAAGCAGTGGGGTGTACAGTAGTAGATCACTGATTTTAGAGAGCTTAGACAAGAGGAAGGAGTGTATGAGTGTCTAAGCAGTGGGTTGTACAGGAGTAGATCACTGGCTTTAGAGGGCTCAGACAAGAGGAAGGAGTGTATGAGTATCCAGGCAGCGGGGTGTACAGGAGTAGATCACTGACTTTAGTGGGCTTAGACAAGAGGAAGGTGTGTATGAGAATCTAAGCAATGGGGTGTACAGTAGTAGATCATTGACTTTAGTGGTCCTAGACAAGAGGAAGGGGTGTATGAGTATCCAGGCAGCGAGGTGTACTGGAGTAGATCACTGACTTTAGTGGGCTTAGACAAGAGGAAGGAGTGTATGAGTATCCAGGCAGCGGGGTGTACAGGAGTAGATCACTGACTTTAGTGGGCTTAGACAAGAGGAAGGAGTGTATGAGTATCCAGGCAGCGGGGTGTACAGGAGTAGATCACTGACTTTAGTGGGCTTAGACAAGAGGAAGGAGTGTATGAGTATGCAGGCAGCGGGGTGTACAGGAGTAGATCACTGACTTTAGTGGGCTTAGACAAGAGGAAGGAGTGTATGAGTATGCAGGCAGCGGGGTGTACAGGAGTAGATCACTGACTTTAGTGGGCTTAGACAAGAGGAAGGAGTGTATGAGTATCCAGGCAGCGGGGTGTACAGGAGTAGATCACTGACTTTAGTGGGCTTAGACAAGTGGAAGGAGTGTATGAGTATCTAAGCCATCGGGTGTACAGGAGTAGATCACTGTCTTTAGTGGGCTTAGACAAGAGGATGGAGTGTATGAGTATCTACCTAGGTAGGCAGCGGGGTGTACAGGAGCAGATCACTGACTTTAGAGGGCTTAGACAAGAGGAAGGAAGACCTGGGGCCTGTTCCACGAATGAACTTTGCAACTTTTCACTTTGCACTTTGCACTTTTCAGTTCAGATTTTGTTCCACCATCACTTTTCAGATTTGTCTTGCAAAGTGAAAAGTGAAAAGTTAGGAATCTTTTCACTTTAGAAGACTGTTATGTTCCTCCATTGGTGCAGAAATTCAAAGTGCAAAGGAATGATTGAAAAGTTTTCAGAAATCTTTGCAAAGAGATGATTCCCTTTTCAGCTGTTAATGAACAAGTCTCTACACTAGTTTCTCGGCGCAGAATTTGGTTTAGTGTTATAAATATGTTACGCAGGAGCTTTTGTTACCATCAAGTGAGGATAGTGATGAAGAATCCAACAAGAAGACGTACAAAGACAGGATGAATTTTCATAACCTCACTTTAGTATAGACAGGTTAAAAGTTCCACCTGATCAATACTTTTATTAACTAAGATCACTGGGTGGTCATTAGTGGGACATGTTTCACCATGAAAAATAAAGCATTAAATCATGGAATAAATATACAGTTTGTTCATGGAATAAACATGATCGGATCATTCCTATGCAAAGACTTTTCACTTTGCAAAAAAAAATGAAAAGTAATACATAGATCATGGTGGAACAGAAAGACTTTGCACTTTGCAAGAATTGAAGTGAAAAGTTGCAAAGTTCATTCGTGGAACAGGCCCCTGGGCATGTTTGAGCTTCTGGTATTAATAATGTAATAGAAATGGGTTAGGGGGTTAATTGGAACGTATAGTTTTGAAGCCATTCCTTCAGTGTTCACTATACAAACTGTCATTTGTAGCTTTTCAGTCGATCAACACGAATTTGCCCAATGGCTGGGCGGGGTGCAATGTATAAAATATGTAAATTATCTCCTGAAATAAAAAAATATGCATTAGTTACTGTAATTATCACCGTCATAATGGGGCAAATAGCCTCAACTACAGTGAGTGGACAACGATTTACTGTAAGTATTTTCTGTGCTGATCTCATTCCGCAATTTTTTTAGTATTTACCTGGCGAGGTCATTGATATATGTGATCCTGTACCACATGTGCTCTGCAGAGTGATATCGGATGAGTTTGGAAGCTAACAACTATGATCGAAGTCAGAACTATTGACACTCGAATCACCTTTCTGTGGCTTCCAAGCCACATGGGAATTGCGGGAAATGAGTAATGTTAGTTGATCAAGCTGAAAAAAAGGCGGTATCACTACGACCTCGACCAATGGAGGTACCCGCTAGAAATATTCGCTCGCAGTTACGCCTACAAGTTCTGGCTTTTTGGGAGAGTCAGTGGCTAGCTGACCCACTGCCCAGTAAACTGAGAGCGATCAAGGGAACTACTCGCGTGTGGCGGAGCTCTTTCCGGTCACGGAGAGAGTCCGTCATTTTGTGTAGGCTAAGGATAGGTCATACAAGATCCACCCACTCGTACCTAATGAGAAGGGAAGACCCTCCACTTTGTACCTGTGGAGCCGTTTTCACCGTGGCCCACATTTCCACCGAGTGTGTGGATCTTGCTGACTTACGAAGAAACTTGGTTTGCAGATGACACTCAAACTTATATTAGCCGATGACGCGGTGGCTGCTGATCGCGTTATCCGCTTTATAAGTGAGAGTGTGTTAGGGCCAGCAATCTACATTTTCCAGTATAAATTGACTCAACGACTTGTTCGTTTTTGAATGATAATGTTTTGTTTTTCCGTAATTTTTGTTTATTTTTATAATTTTTAATTTTTATTTAATTTTTTGTTTTTGTTTTATTAATTTTTGGTCTTTTTAAATTTAGGCGTCCACCTCTAAATTTTAAATTCAATTCCAAATTTGTACCTCGTAGTTCCGCCCCTTAAAACAACAATAACTAACTAACTCAGAACTATTGCGCAAATGTTTACCAATTAAAAGAGCGTCTATAGCAAATACTTTTATAGCGATGGTGACAAGAAATTTAAAAAGCATGCCAAGATTATTTAAGGCTGCTAATAAAGCATCGAACTTTCGTATCCTAAGGCAGCACTGAAGATGGCTTCAGTGAGCTTCAGTGCATCAAATTATTAATCTCATTTGATGCAGAAATGTGTGTGTTAACGTTCTGAATCTGGTGGTAAATCTATGTAACACACTAAGAACGATACAATCATAATTTGCAAGATCATTTGGGGAATTCGTAATTCGTTGTCCACCCTCTTTATAGGCCTATTTGTTTTGGAAATATGTTTTATAATAATGTATTTGTGAGTCACTACGGAACCAATAAGTCTAAATTACTTCCTTACCTGAGCATTCCCCTTTAACGCACTCTTTTAAGGGGTCTCCGATGAAGTTGGCTATGCAGGAACACATAGCCTTGCCATCCTGATCTTCACAGTTAGTGTTCTTTCCACAGGGATGCCCATCGCATGCGTTTCCTTCTCCTGCCGCTGAACCTGTAATAGGGCAAATAATTTACATTAACAAGGGCAGATTTTGGTTAATTACGTTTCCAAAGTTAACGTTGAGGCTTCAGTCTTTTGACTGGTTCGATGCAGCCCTCCATGCTTCCCTGTCCTGAACTAATTTTTTCATCTCTACATAGCCTCCACACCCTACATCTGAGGCACTCTGTTTTACATATTCCAACCTTGGTCTACCCCTACAGTGCTTATTCTCGACCCTTCCTTCCATTACTAAGTTTGCTATTCCTGGGTGTCTTAGTATGTGTTCTACCAACTCATCTCTTCTCTTCATTAGCAGTTGCCAGAAACTTCTCTCCTCTCCCAATCGTCCTAATACCCCTTCATTAGTTACTGTACCCATCTGATTTTCATAATTCTCGCGTAACACCACATTTCAAACCCTCTAATTCTCCTCTTTTCTGCTGAGCCAACGGTCCAAGTTTCACTTCCATAGAGCGCCACGCTTCAGACAAATGACTTCCTAATACCTAAATTTATATTCGATGTCAACAGATTCCTTTTCGGTAGAAATGCTTTCCTTTCCTGAGCCAACCTATTTTTATATCCTCTTAACGTTACTCACCAAAAATAGGAACGAAATTATAGTTACTTAAGTGCGAAAAATAACTGCGCAACGGTAGAATTAATGTTTCCGTTATTAAAAATAACTTTTTATTTTTTATATAGTGACTAGCGTTCTTGGCTGCCACCCCGGTGGTCCCGGTTCGATTCCCGACTCAGCCAAGAAATTTGGATTGTGATCTGAGGACTGGAATGGGCAGGCGCGGATCTAGAGTTTGGTTTTGGGGGGGGGGGGGGGTCAGAGAATCGATCTAGAGTTTGGCTTGGGGGGGGGTCAGAGAATCGAAATTGTTAAGAAAAATGGTATCACTAAAAACGCAATCACAAAATAACCAAACGTACAAAACCAGACCAATTTTTTTGCAAGCTTCATGGATAGAAATTTGATGCGTTTAGCACACCAAAAATATTCGTACAAATTGCAACGGCGTGTTTTGCGACTTTTACATCGAGCTTCGAGAAAAGGATCAAGGTACGTAACAGTTTCGGCAAGTCGAGTTGGTACCGACAAAGGAAGAAAGTCACAGCGTAAATTGCCAACCAAGCTTGCAGTTTGGACGTCGGCAAAAATTTTTGGTGCGAAAAAAGCCCCAGTTTCCTATCCGTGCATTACTGCACATTCATCGTGACATCACTATAAACATCGATTCGGTAATCACAAGGTTTGCTAAACAAAATAGACGAGTTGATTTTGTTGTATAACTAATAGTTTTTATACAAGAGGTTAGAAGTTGTAAATATGTACAGTTGTAACAGAACATAATAATTCCAATAAAGATAATTCAGTATTGAATAAAATGAAAAAAAAAAAACCTGTTTTTCAGTTAAAATTCGTTAAGTTTTATTTGTCTGGTAATTGTGTTTTCGTTTTTTGAGTTTGCAAAAAAAGTTGGTCTCCGTTTGGGGGGGGGTCATGACCCCCGTGACCCCCCCCCCCCCTTGAATCCGCGCCTGGGAATGGGGTACACTCAGCCTTATGAGGCAAAACTGAGAAGAGAAGGGTTCGTTTCCCATCTGAACCAACTTGGAAGTGATTTTACGTGGTTTCTTCCCCAGAAGTGATTTTCCGTGGTTTCTTCCCCCACCCCCCACTCCAGGCAAATGCTGGGATTGTTCCTATCTTAAAGCCACGGCCGCTCCCTTCCCAATTCTCACGTCAGTTTCAAATACAAACACTAGTGCAGCCATCACAAAATCGGACACATTTCACACACACACACCCAAGAACACGGGGCTACATGAGGCTACATGACCACGATGTCGCAAAGCCCTTAAGCGGAGATGTAAGGAGAAAACATACAAATATTACCCCCAAAAATTATTGCTTGATTTGACATACATTGGAGAACATTATCCCAAACTTTTGTTTCAAAATTCGATCTAAAAAAGTCATTTAAGAATTATAATCTGTTGGGCTGCAAATGAGCAAGAATCCTTTATGAAAACTTTACATTGAAATTTCTGAGTTAAACATTTTTAGCACTTGAGGTAAATTTTTCTCAAAATTTTCTGAATGGATATTAACAAAATTTTACACATTTGTACTCCAAAGTAGTGTGAAGATTTTGATGGAACGGAATTTTAATATGATGCTTACAAAATATATTGTGCGTGAAAATATCCATTTTCTTCTTCTTTTCCATCGTCTTTTCCCACTCAAGTGGGGTCGACGTTCTTGGCAAGTCTTCTCCATTTTCCTCGGTCCCATACGTCCTCTTCCCTTAGATGTTTCTTTCTCAAGTCTTCGCATATGCAGTCCCTCCATCTTCTTCGTGGTCTTCCCCTTCCTCTGGCGCCTTCCACTACCATTTCTGTCTTTCGCTTGCCAACGTAAGTGTCGTCCGTTCTCATGACATGTCCATATCACTGTAGTCTACTCTCTTGAACTTTCTTTGATATATCCGTCACTTTAACACTACCTCTTATTCTCTCGTTTCTGATTCTATCCTTTCTGGTGACGCCACAAATCATTCTTAACATTTTCATTTCAGCCACATCCATTGCCGTACAATGTGCCTAATTCGGTGCCCATGTCTCTGCTTCATAAATCATTGCAGATCTCACTACTGATTTATACACCATTCCTTTAGTCTTCAGATTTATTCTTCTATCACACAGTACACCTGATGCCCTTTTCCAGTTCATCCATCCTACCTGCACTCTACGGGCTATTGTCATGTCTGAATTGCCATCACTGGACACAAATGATCCTAAGTACAGAGAGTTTAGTTTGGATGTATCGGAGACCCTCGCTAGCCCGCTCGCCCGCGGCGCGAGCCTGTCTCCCGCCAGGCACTTTGCCGTTATGCGGCGCTCGCGCGGCATTGAGTCATTGGGTATAGGAATTTGTACTTCAATGTGATACTTTACCAATTTTTTGACGAACTGACATACGGAGAGCGATTGTCAACTTATTTTCAACAAGATTCTGCCACTGCTCACACTGACGAAGCATCCATGACAGAATTGCGTCACATTTTTGGTACTAGGATTATAAGTCGGAACGTGTGGCCCCCACGAAGCCCAGATTTATCACCATGTGACTTTTATTTGTGGGGGACGCTTAAGAATAGAGTGTATGCGAGAAACCCTCCACTATAAATGAGCTTAAAGACTATATTACAGCTGAAATACAGTCAATCGGTGCTGATGAACTTCAGAGAGTACATGCCAGTTTCATAAAAAGGTGCCAGCGATGTGTAGCAGTGAATGGCGAACATTTACAGCACCAGCTGTGAACTAGGTAAGTACAAATTCCTATACATGTACTCAATGACTCAGTGCTACGCGGGCGAGCGGGGTAGCGAGGGTCTCCGATACATCCAAACTAAACTCTCTGTAGTTAAAGTTATCGACTTTCTTCAAGTCTTGGTCATCCAGCTGGATTGTTTCTTCTCCTTGTCCTCCTAGGCACATGTACTCCGTTTTCTTCCTATTGATTTTCATCCCTCTTTCTTCCAAAGCTTTTCTCCAGTCTCAGTTCCAGCTCATCCTTGTTGGTGCTACAGAACACAATATCATCAGCGAACATCTTACACCAGGGAGCTTGCTCTCTAACCGCTTCTGATATTACATCGATGACTAGATTGAAGATATATGGGCTCAACGCAGACCCTTGATGTAATCCAACTTGTGCTGGTATCCAGTCTGTTAGTCCTACACTGCTTCTCACCTGCATTCTGACACCATTATACATGTCCTGAATAAGACGTACATATTTCTCTGGCGCTTCTCTCTCTCTCTCATACACCTCCAGATTTCTTGCCGTGGCACTCTGTCATAGGCCTTTTCTAGGTCTATAAAGACCATGTGCAATTCCTTCTTCTCCCAATGTTTCTCTATAAGTTGCCGGAGTGCATAAATAGCATCCATTGTTCCTCTCCACGGCATGAATCCGAACTGTTCATTCCCTATCACTGTTTCTTCTCGGAGCCGTCTTTCTATTATCTTCTCGCCATCAGTTTAATACCTCTATAGTTACTACAATCCTGAATGTCACCCTTCTCCTTGAATAAGGGGATTACTGTAGTATCCCTCCATTCATCCGGAATCCTTTCTTCCTGATAAGTTATATCTTTTGCATCAAGTCCCAGAGCATATCCAACCCTTCCTCACCGAGACATCTCCAAGCTTCAACAGGGATTTCATCAGGACCTGGCGCTTTTCCGCTTTTCATTTTCTTCACAGCTGTTACCACTTCTTCTCTCGTTATACCCACTACCGTGTTCTGGGAGGGTACACGACCTTCAAAAATTGATCTTGGATTTTCCTCATTGAGCAGGTGTTCAAAGTATTGCTCCCATCTTTCCTTAATACTGCTTTCCTCTTGGAGCACCATTCCCTCCTCATTCTTTATTTGTCTGACGTGGGTAAAATCTTTTGTTGCCTTGTCTCGTGCTCTAGCTATTCTGAAAATCTCAGCACTCGTCTTAGTTGACTCCAAGTTCTCATAAACTTTATACCATGCAGTTGCCTTTGCTTTTGCCACAGCCTTTTTAGCAGTTTTATTTGCCTGTCTGTAACTCTCTCTATCATTTTCCGAGCCAGATGCCTCCCATTGCTTTTTGGCACACCTTTTTGCTTTGATTGCATTTTGTACCTCATTGCTCCACCACCATGTCTCTCTGTCTTCTGGGGGTCCTTTTCCCGAAGTTTTGCCGAGCACCTCTTCTCCTACTTTCCGGATGACACCACCATTTGTGTCCCACCACTTCTGTACTCCTTGCACTGGTAACACCTCTTGTAGAACCTTCACTTTGAAATCACGTTTTAATTCTGGGTCCTTCAGACTCCACCATTCGATTCTTGGTAATGTCTGTTTTATTCTTCTATTGTTTGTACCACTGTACACCCAGTCTAGCACTAACACTTGGTGTATTCTTTGAATACACGGTACCTGAGATATAATTTTTATTGCTCCTTGCATGTTCATTTCTTCCTTCCTCTTTGTCAAACACCAACAGTGATCTTCTGTTTTCTCCTTGATGGGCAAATCTCTTATGTCTTCATAAGTCTGTTGTAGATATATAACTTCTGTGACCCACCTAGCGTCATCTCGCAGCGAATCTCTGAAGCTCCTCAATTCTTCCTGGTGCTAGAGGACTTACTTATCCATTTGGCCACCAGATCCTGTTACCATCGCCAGCTATTTTCTCCTTGAGCAAGAGGACTACGTCTACTTCTTTACTCACCATGCTGCGCTAGTATCATCTGTTATCAACTCTTTGAAGACCGGCTCAGCAAGAGAAGATCAATTTTTTGTTTTAAAGTTGGTTATGTTTATATGTTCTCCTTTTGTTTCCTACCCCCCACTCTTTTTCCCTTCCTTGGACCCTCCGTGCTCCGTTGAGCAGGTCTCACTTCTCAGACGGCAGTTGACTCTATCAGTTAAGGCTCCTCTCGAGCCAGCTTCCTCAAACCAAGAGGCATACTCTCTTCTACGCCATGTTGGCAAAGTAGTTATCGTCATACGGAACTTCGCCTTCAACATGAAATCAAGATAAGTTCCATCTTCAAGTTTTAACCTCATCTTCATGGTTTTAACTTTCACGTGCTTTTAACGATATTTTTATAGACAGTGTGAGATTATTTATTTTGGGGCAAAAATCATTCTTCGTGGGATTTGCCATGTTGAGCTTTTGTTCGTACAAGCCAACCTTACTAGAAAAGAGCTTTTCTTAAGCTATTTAAATGAGAAATCTTCTCACTACGTGGGATATTATCTAATACCCGCTGTTTATAATTTACAAAGCAAGTTCCTCCGCTGGATTTACATTGGCCCCATTTTCTACTAAGATCGTCCTGGAACCTTCCAGATCTTGTACTCTATCTGCGAGTCTTGCCGTCAGGTATTTTTCACTCACTTGTGAAAATAATATTTAAAATGAGGAATCTTCCTTACAAATTACTGCAATAGCTAACTTTCGTCCACCGTTGGGATGTTCTATGGCGCATTTAACTGTAATCCACCATTTTCTCCAGCAATAGACTCTCGCCTACCTAGTGCAACCAGTTCTTTTCAGCATTGTAAAAACTTTCTTTCTCATAAACTTTAGTGTTTCTATAGTGAACTTTGCATCCATCTTTATAGACTACAGTGATAACCAGTGCTTGCTCCACGTTTCTACCGCGCCGCGATCGTCCGTTTACATTAAATATGGCCATGAACATTGATCCTATATCCCAATGATCTTTCCTCAACCTTCTACTAACCACCCATATTAATAAAATTGTAACTTTTCTATAAGGTGTCACTCACGAAGTGCCCTTCCAACTTTGCTAGTTTAACATTAATTAAATTCTTTATAATTACGTGTGTGACACACGATTTAAATTCACATTGTTCCTTTCCTATAATCAGGGAAAACAATTCCTTAAACTCTTAAGCGAGTCATGTTCAGGTTTCACGAAATGGAAACTGTCCCATTTGGCTAGTGATTCCTGCTCAAACTTGGGAAGTCTAAAACCTTCCTTTTAACTTTCTTCAGGTTTCACAGTAAGTGACCTGCCCTCTTTTGTATAATTCTCATATAGTAATTCTGTTTAAATATAAGAAGTTGTAGAAACTTCCATCTTATTCTTCATGTTTTTCTTATTGTTATTTTCGAAGTTGTCACTTTCTCTAGAACATTCTCTCAAGAATTTCTTAAAGTACACTCTTTGTACTAAATTTAAATGTTTAAACTTTAATTACTACACATGTCTTTTTATTTTCTTATAAGGATTTTAGAAACATGTAAGGTTTCAAACCTCATAAATTGTCAATTGCCTGGAGCAATCGTTTAATGTGAGGAGGTCTGCGACCCCATTTCTTAAAAAAGTTTAAATGAACTATGTTTGTCAAAATTATATTACATAATTGTTAATTTCCTCAAACTTCTTTGAATTGTTAAATAAATGAAGCGTTTCTTTTCGCTTTTTCATTTTCTAATACAAAGTTTAGGCAAAATCCTGTCTTCCTTGGCTCTCCCTACTCAATGCCATTAAAGTCATTAATAGGGCTTTCACCATTTGTTGCATTTGAGCAAGAACTCTTAATTTTCATCTCACTAAAGTTTCTATTAGCTTTAATAGCTAATTCTAATTGGCCAGTAAGGCAAGTAAAGCTCGCTAAGCCAGCTACCTGCTTGTGGAGACCCTCTCCGAAAACTTATGGTCAGTTTTCTAAAAGACAAGTGTTTCTTTTTGTCTAAACTTTTAGCCGGCTCCTCGCTGAGTAAAAGCTTAGCCATTTTCCAATGCAACCATTGGTTCATTTACCAAAATTACTCCATAAGGTATAATCTTTTATCATTTACCTTCTTAGAGACACTTGGTCGCCTTTACCGGAACTCCTTAATTTTGGAAATTGAAAATACTAAACCTGAGTTAAATCATTGGCATTCTTCGAATTATTTTGCAAAAACGAATTTCTTTGAGCAGACATACAGTAAATTTGTTCCTCTCAGTCTTGCCAGACCATCACTCTTCCCCATAGTAGTTTTATATATGCTTGAGAGGGATTATACGAAAGCCACTCTCTTGCAAACCGCCCAAGTTCTATCTGTGTTTCTCGTCAGCTTAGACCAAGTCCTTACTCATTTTAGGTATCCGAAAGCGGATTTTCGGTGGCAACCACCTTTAAGTGTGTTTAAAGTTAAACTTATTAATTTTGTGGGACTCTCCTCCTATTTTTCTATCCTTTTTCTCCAATCCAAAATCTACTTCCTTTTCTTAATCATCTTCCCTTGGTGGGTGGGTTATTCCTCAGCTAATAAACTACCCAACACTCTATGTTGTGTTGTTACATGTTCCCCTAATATAACTTTGCAGTTCTTTATTTCGTTCGTTCCTTTTTTTTTCTTAAAGTTCAAAATTTCACAGGAAATCAGTGAAGTCCTTATCCAAAAATGTTCTGCATATAAATGTTTTGTTACTAACACAGATTTATTACGGTATATACAAGAAAATTGACACTCCATACAAAAATGTTGGAGAAAAGTGTACCGAAAAACAACAGTGTACAAAAGAACGTAAATGACGATAACTCTCTTGAAAGTTATAAAGAAATTCTCAAAAACTACACAACGATGCCTACTATGCGTACTAAATTTCAGTGAGATGTGATAAAAATTGTAGGAGTTAAACGTGTGTGAATTTCGTACTGTAAAACTGCCTTCGTCTCCTCTCCCCTTTAATCAGAATCGAATTTTTATGTTTTTTCAGTCGGTGAACTTTGAAGAACATTAAATTTCGATTACCAAGAGGCAACACTGAAAATTGCCTTCCCACACGATGAGAGTAGCCCCTAGAACAATCAACAACAACCACCACCACCACCACCACCACTGGCATATACGCACACACATTGATAACGTACCTGAGGTCAATGCGAGGGAGGTGATAACGACCCAGACTTTCAGTTGAAGTCTCTGAAACAAAGAAATTTTATTTGTTTTAAATCATATAAACACTTTCATTTTTTGACACACGGGACCGTAATCCGCACGTCATATTGTTATACTGTACTTCTCTCTTTAGCAGGCAAACTAGTTTCACTACCACGCGTCTGGGGCAGATGACCTCGTAGTTCCGCCCCTTAAAACAATAACTAACTCACTACCACGTGGCAGCTTCGTTAGAGGATCGATTACTACCAAGAATCAATGATAGCTCTGAAGCCATTTTTCAGTGCAAAATGTTTTCTGCATCATAAGATGTGGCTTCTCGTATGCTCGTATTCTCCTGCCGATATCATAAATTTTATAACAATAAATAAATTTAAGGCCGCATGCCGAGATTACCAGTTGAATACTGCTGATTATCCTGTGTGAATGGTGATGGATGATAGGATGTATGACTGAGCTAGGATATTATAGAAAGGTCTGTGACATTTTGATTATTATAGGGGCAGATGACCTCGAAGTTCCGCCCCTTAAAACAATAACTAACTGATTATTATTATTATTATTGTTTTAATCATTATTATTATCATTATTCGTGTGCCTTTTTCGTTAGTATTAGCATAATTAATTTACTCCTTATTTATCATCATAATTATTTTTGGTATTTCCAAAATTATCTCATATGTAGGCCTACTCCGTGGTTCGCGAGTTTTATAATTTCCACACGAGTGTCTTAATTACCTTTATAGGCGAGCTGTATACGACTGTTTATGTGCGACGATAATTATAACTATTTTATGTTCGTACATAAATATTCATAAATATCTGTCGAGAATTCGCCAGTTTTATGTACTGAACAGAGCGCATGGGACACAGAGAATACCATGGCCTCCTCGAATACGCCACTATGACACTAGAAGCCACGCAGTGACATTTAAAATAGGGGGCCGTGGAACTCAGCGCAGGTGCGATGCTATCCTTACCTAATTGTTCACACAACTGTTTCTTGAGCTCTGATTGGTGGCAGAAACTGTATCATAATGAAAACTTGTACATTAATGAGCCTCATTATGGTACCGTTTTCTGATATAATAATGTTCACCTTTCGCCATGGTCGAACATAAAATAAATAAATAAATATTGTAAGTACAATAGAGCGTCAAAAATCCGGATTCAATTCCGGTGAAAAAGAAGGTTGAAGTGAATACATACATATTTCTCATTGGCCTGTTTGCCATCTCTTGACGAATGCAGTACATTTTCATTTGCCTGTTGGCACAGGCTAGAGTAAAATGTGGCCTTTCACCGATATCTCGGTCTCATTCATGGCTGTGATTTTATGCGAGCTACTGAGGTATGATTGGTGCTGAGTAATGGTATTCAGGGCACAGGTAATGGCTGTGGATGCTGTGAAAGGTTCTACTTATAGGGTTAGTACTGCTGTTCTGACTCAGTGAGGAAAGCAATAGCCTATCAAAGTTCCAACGTTCACCACTAGGTATCATCGATATCTGGTAGCGAAAGTTGGAACTACTTGAAATTGAACGGAACTTGTAGCTCACCCTAATGGTGTCCGCTGGAAGCTGCTACAGACTCAGGCGAGACGAACATGCCCTCGGACACTCCCTGCACTAAATGTCATACGATAAATATATAATAAATAATAATCTTGCCTAGTGCGCTTCATTATAGTGCTGCTTTGAGGTTATGTGGTTATCTACCCACATAACCAAACGGCGGTACTTTTTTGAGGATCCAGCCTGCCTCCGGGCTGACTACCTAACAGACTGACAGCTCTTCAGTCGGTCAACACGATTTTGCCCAATGACTGAGCGGAGTACAAAGTATAAATATGTAAATACACTCCTGAAAAATATCACATGTATAAGTTAATTATCACTAATTTATTTATTTATCGTACGACTAGCAACTGGATGAATTACAATACAGTATAATAAATGTATATATAAATAAGTAAATCATATGTACAATATTTACATCACTAAAACATTGGTTGCGTTCGCATTCACAACGAGTTATCCAATTGTTGAAGCCAGTCGAGAAAGGGAGGTGCAGCAGAAACAACATCTTGTGGTGATCCAGCATACTTCTTCAGCGGGCGTTCTTGAATAATATGCTCTACACAGGGGCGGATTTAACTTTTTGGCGCCCCTAGGCAAAATTAAAATTGCCGGCCCCCTCCTCCCCCCCCCCCCCACACCATTTTTTATCTTTGTGTGTAAATTGAGTTTTAGTTAGTAAGGCAACCTATTAAAAACTCAAGTATATTTTTTTAACGTATAATTACATTTCATATGTAGGTATAACTTAAGATCTAGGTGTGCTAACAAAAATCTTTCTCCGTGCTTTTCTTTCAGCAAAAGTTTTGATAATATCGTCAAATTCGATATCTGACATTAATTCTGCTTCAATTGCCAATCAATACATTTGACAAACCAAACGATTCTGGCTTGTGGTTGAGCTCAATTATAGCCTAGTCTTGTATGGGCTTTAAGCATGAAAACGAGCGTTCGGCACTGCAGTTGGTAACTGCCGTGCAGTTCAACAAGCGGTAGGCTATTTCAACATTTTGAAATACTCCTTGTAGATCATACTGTCGAATAAATTTTAATGTTTCTAAAGGTGGGTTATTATCAAATTTCTTTTACTTGGCATATTTTTGAAAGTGGTACAACTCGTTTATAAATATTTGTTCTATATCATTTGGAAAATATTCGTGTAATGTTGCCGCATGTTTCCTTAATTCAGGTTCATTCAACGTACCAAATTCGATAAACGCGATATATTTTTGAAAAATTCTTCCATAATCCCATTTGTCCTTCAAATCTGTATAGAGTCTATCCAAAATTATATTGAAAGTATTTAGGCTACTCTGAAATTCTCTCTTCCACCTAGCTCAACATCATCTTCATACAATACATCAGACATTAATTTTCTTCGTTTCTTCCCACGAACGTCTTTTTCAAACTCCTGGGTGGTAGAAATTTTCCGCGCTATTTCTACATAAAGTTCAATATTTTTCCGAGCATTTTCTACAAAACCAACCAACTATTTGTACAAATCCAAAATATCTGAAATGCTGGTATCCATGGCTTGCAATATCTGACTTGTCGCATCGGATCGTTCAAGTAAAACAGACCAAGTTCTTAGCATAAATGCACTTTTTAGTTGTTCCATATTATTCCGAAGGCCTGTAGTTTTATTTCGAACTATTGCTTTTTCGTTGGGGTTTTCTTCAAAAGCTGATAAAGCAATTTTATTATTTCGTTCCAAAATTCAATCAGAACAGAAACCGCATCAGCACGTGCAGAACAACGAGTTATAGACAATGATTTTAGTTTGATTTTGAATCAGCAAAATGTTGCAAAACAGACCATCTTTCTGTCTAATCAGATAAGAAATTATACAACTCCTGGACCAATAAAAAAAACTTCCTCGCTTCTGTACAACTTTCTGCAGCATGTGTACCAACCAAATTCTACGAATGTGCAGTGCATGGTGTGTACTCTGCGAGAGGATTGTTGTTTCTTATTCTTATGCACATAAAAACGTCAGTTCATTGCATTTGGAAAATTGATTTCTTTCATTATTCAATTATTATATTGAGCAACTTACTTGTCGAAGGTTTTAAAAAATTATCAATTTTTGGCGTTTTAGCCAAGATTTTCTTGTTTTTGCGCCTTTTCATATGCTTGTTTTCTACATTGAGCACCACTTAATCTTTTACGCCCATCCATTTTCAATTTTTAAACGAAAAATGAATGGTTTGTGACGCGCCAAATTTTAGCTCTCTTATAATTCGAATTATAGACAGTTAACTGTAGTTCAATGTTGTGCAATCTATTAGATAAATTGACAAAAGAGATCAACATCAGAAAGACGTCAAGAGACTCGACAAAGAAGGTGAATAATAGTTTATAAGCAGGAAACAAAGACCAGTCTTCACAAAGAATTTGGTGTGGTTAGATAGACTAAACTCCAGCAATTAACAACTCGAATACTTGCAGAAAAATTTCTGTGAATGCCCTCGCACACAAGACGCACATATAGCAGTCCAGCTTTGTATGAAAGATAACCATACCGGAGAACAATTTCTGTGAACGCCATCGCACAAAAGATACATACATAGCAGTGTAGCTCTGTATGAAACATAACCGTACCTGACCGAACCCAGTCTTCTGTTACAAACGTAACAAGGCTTTTCTAAGCCTCACATGAAGTAAATCCACACTGGACAGAGACCAATCACCCCGTTTCTTCAAAAATTCTGCCCCTCCTCTGTCACCGAGAATGCAGGAAAGGACCCTACAGAGCTCTGCAGAAAATGCAAACGCAGAACAGAAGAAGAAGGGGACTCAGCTACATGCGAGGCATGCGAAAGAAGGGAACATAAGAAATGTGCGGGTCTGACGCAAGGCGAACTAGACACGCTTACGAGGGCTAACTGTAGACTCGCGATTGATCTCTATAGAATCCATGCAATCATCCATAGAGCAAATGAAACAGAACATGGAATCCACCCTCATAGAAAGAGTACAAGAAGCGGTACCGGTAGCCAGGGAGATGGGAAAAACCTCTCTCCCCCCGGCAAGAACCAAAAACAGCAGCCACAATAAGCCGGACGACCAAAGAAAACAGGAGCCCTCCATGCAGACGCAACAAAAGAAATTAGCAAAGCTACCACAATCAAGTCACCAGTCATATTATTATTAGCGTATGGTACAACACAAAACAAACAACATAAACAATATACATACATACAATAAGTAACACATTACAACTATTACAATCATGCAAGGGAAAGGGTGTTCAAAGATTAATGTCTAAATTTTCTAGCCATCTTATGGCTTCAGTAGAGGCTATTACAAAGTCCTGTGTTGATCCAGTGAATGCCCTACTAATACACTCAGTGACAATATGGTTCATAGTCTGTCTAACTGCACCACAATCACAGGTTGGGGAAGAACGCATGCCCCATTTAAACATCATTGATCCGCATCTCCCGTGGTTAGTGCGGACTCTGTTGAGAGTTACCCATGTCTTGCGGGGCAAATCAAATCCGGCTGGCATATTTTGAATGTTGAACAATGCCTGCCATTGCATTGGAGCTATGCTGTTCCACTCTTTTTGCCAATCAGCTTTTGGATCATAAACCTGCCTAACCAGTTCCTGTGCTGTTTGAATAGGTGGAGATCTTGACTTGAGACGGCTATATCTGGTGCTAGCATCTTCATGAATGGGGAGTTCAGGATTGGCCAATATCTTGTTGTATTCCCTGACCAAGTTGTTCAGTCTTCTAATTCTAGGCGGTTCTATGTGACTAAGCACAGGCAACCAGAAAAGAGGGGTAGATTTTATCGTGCCACTAATAATACGCATTGTCTCATTCAGGACTGTGTCCACCTTTTTAACATGAGAGCTGTTGACCCAAACTGAGGAACAGTACTCAGCTGTTGAAAGTACCAGTGCCATCGCCGAAGTACGCAATGTAGTTGCAAACGCTCCACCAGCCATACAAAACATGGTAGAGGTACCAGCCACGCAAAACAACCAGAGCCCTCCCCAAGATAATCAGACCAGTCTCCATCTAAACGAGGCTTCGACCACCAACGCGCAGCGCACAGAGACGGAAACAGAAGACCCGCTATTTCTCAATCTTATAATATGTCACATGGGTGGTATTGGATTGTCTCTAGCAGGTTCGAAACCTGGCGCAGTCAGCTGGCATTTGAGGGTGCGCAAATGCGAGGGAGCCGTGTCAGTACATTTACTGGCACGTTAAAGATCCCCTTCGGGGCAAAATTCCGGCACCCCGGCGTCTCTAAAAGCCAGTGTAGTTAAAAGGGACGTAAAACCAATAACATTATTATTGTCTCTAAGGGGCGCTCATTACTCTTGTAGATGCATGAACATATTCAGATTTCAAATTTTCATTTTTTAAATAAAATATTTTTTCTTTTTCTTTTTAATTAAAAACATTTAGTCAAAATTTGCCGCCCCCTAAAATCTGCCGCCTATACAGCCTATACGTAAATCCGCCCCTGGCTCTACGGTTTGAAGAGGAGCTCCGCAGTCACAGGCAGGAGAATCATGAAGTCCCCATTTATGTAGCATGGTGTTACATCTGGCGTGACCTGTTCTTAGGAGATTTAACTTTACCCAATGGTTTCTCTTCAGGTTAAATCCCGGAAGTCTTATAGTAGGATCTAGAATACCTTGATGTTTCACAGGAGCAGACTTCCAGTTTTGGCGACATTGTTCCGTGAAATTAATGTCAGGTATGTTATGCCATATTGGGTTCCTTGATCTAAGACGAGTGGAGGGAAGATCATTAAGAACTTCATTAATTGGGAGATCCTGTGGGTGATTTTGTTGATGTAGCTTTCTCCACTCACGTACTGTTGCTTCCTGTCGTCTTAGTTCTGGAGGTGATATGTTACTGATAGTGTGTAACCAGGGAGTTGGGGCGGATCTCACAAGGGGAGGATACGTTGTATGGGTCACCGATTCAAACCATCTTTAGTTCACGTGTAGGGCATGACTAGGTGTATGCCAGGTGCAAGTAGTAAGGTGCGCTTCTCAGCCGATTCCGAGAAATTAATTATTCGTAATTGCTGTAGCGCGTTCATGTGCGCTGTACATTAACTTGAAGTCAAGGAGCGCATGGTTCAGCGGTAAGAGCCCTGCTTCGTAAGCGTGAGATCGCAGGTTCGAATCCCAACGGTGAGCCTTTTTTTTTTGTAAACATAGGCAATTCGTACAACTGTAGGTGTCGTGAATAATGTTCATTTTGCAGTCAATTGTAATAACGTGTTCTGTGAGCGGGAAAAGTGATTCTGAAATCATCGTATGGGGTTGAACGTTTGTGACATTGCATAATGTACAGTCGGGGCATTGCAAATACATTGGTATTATAAATGGTCAGGTGTACTCTGTTATATGTATACGCTTATACACTGAAGGCCCAGTCTGTTCCGTTCATTGCACGTCAGTGAACCATCAGACCACTCCGTACCCCGCAAATAGTGTCCCATGCTATGGGTATGGTTGTGTTACCGTTTTTACTATTCATGACATTCATCAACACACACATATTTCTATTTTTTTACACACTCATAATACATAACAATTCCAAGACTTTTTTTCTTCACTGCCTACTTGATATTTGTACTCTCGTACTGCCTTTTTGTTACTCTGTTCTCGCACTGCCTTCTCGATACTCTGTTGCTACAGTTGGAAAGTGTTCGGAACTGGCGAGGACACCTGCACACAAACTAACGATAACGGTGGGCAGGAGGATAAACGGTTCACCCAGGAAACGTTGAATGCCGCATTCGTTCCCTGGCTCTAGAGGTAGCAACATCATAAGAGTGGGAATAATTGTGTGATGTCGGATATTACACGTTATAGTGATGTGCCGGTGCCTACGAAGGCCGATGGAAGTGGACCGCATTCAAATTCCGCGACGAGGATGTAATCTCCTGTACGATTTATTCCCACTCCCCTTTCCCGCTCACATAACACGTTATTACAATAGACTGCAAAATGAACATTATTCACGACACCTACAGTTGTACGAATTGCCTATGTTTACAAACATAAAAAAAATGCTCACTGTGGGATTCGATCCAGTGATCCCACGCTTACGAAGCAGGGCTCTTACCGCTGAACCATGAACTTCTTGGCTTCATGTTAACGTACAGCGCACATGAACGCGCTTCAGCAATTACGAATAATTAATAATTAATTTCTCGGAATCGGCTGAGAAGCGCACCCTACTACTTGCACCTGGTATACGCCTAGTCATGCCCTACACGTGTACTAAAGATGGTTCGAATCGGTGCCCCATACATCGTATCCTCCCCTTGTCAGTGTTTTCCGCGATTTGAGTTTTTGGCCTGTGTATTCCAAGTGTTTCTTGAAGGTTAACGAACGGTCCAAGGTGATGCCAAGATACTTAGGGCTGAAATTGTGCTTAACTCTTTACTGGCAGAAGTTTACTTTCAGCTGTTGGTGGGCAATTCGGTTGCACAGATGAAATGCACACACTTCTGTCTTATTTGGATTGGGACTAAGTCTCAATTTTGTATAATACGCATGCATTAATTGCAAATCACTAATAATGGGGCAATTTAGGATTACGCGTTTCGACCCCCAAGAGACTGTCATCGGATCCTGATCACTGTGTTCAGGTTTAAGTTTACACTAATATAATTACACTACTCTTGTAGTAGCTTGTCTTTTTTTTAAATACGATTCGCAATTTAAATCTCGTTATACGTAAAGGTTTGTTTTGTCTTAAAGGTTCTATGAATTACGTAAGGAAAGGTGTATATGCACGTAGGCTATATACAATATAGAATAGCATAATGTAATAATAAAAAAATAAAATTAACAAAATTAGCATGCACTAGAAAACTCTATTTGTAATGGTATATTGGCTTTCATGGCCAGTGAATTAAAAAGTCAGCAAGTTTTCTAGGTTTGTGCCGTGTCTTGTGTGGGGTTTCGCCTAGGACACCAAGCTGGCTCATCAGCGGGCTCTTGGTGTCCCCGCCCGGACCCCCACAGGAGTAGCGAACTGCGCGCTATCTCCCTATTGTGATGGCTGTATTAGTGTCTGTTATCTGTAATTCAGGTAAGGACTGCAGACGATCAATTTCAAGTAGTCCTACTTGCGCTACCAAATGCTACCGTCAACGACACCTAGCCGTGAACTTGGCTATTAGATGCCACCGCAACCGGCACCTGGCGACAAACTTAAGAACTAATAGAGCGTTAATCAAATCTAACCTATAAATTTAGCTTCACACAATTGTAGTTAGTGGAAGGTCCTTTTACATGCCATTAATCTATGACATGGGTCCGCCGGCTTTACTTCCCCTCCGAAGGAAGGCATACTGAGGGATTTTAACACTCTTGAAAATCCGACGACTTCGGTCAGGTTTGAATCCGCGATCTTGGGCAAATATGGCATGACGGGTGCGGTGGTGAGTTGTCCAGCGAAATGGGAACTAGTCAACTTATATGGTTTCAGGCAATTGCAATATTCTGGTCAGGTTTCGAGGTAATTCTGCGGGCGGCCTATCAAGATAACAAATCAGGACGCTACTTTTAAGGTGTGTCTGCGTGAATATCAATGAGCCACTCAACCTGAAACTGTTTGGTACACATGTAATGTTAATGGTTGTAATATTGCGGTGATTGAGCATGTGGGAGGCGTCAACATTGATGGTGGGTGAAATGCCAGGAATATGTAAAGTTAATATACGGTACGGCAAACATGTTCACGTATAAGAGGTGGGGCATAAGGGCTGAGCGGTTAAGCTGCTTGTGCTTCACAAAAGGCAATCGGTCGGGTTGTATTCCCGATTCATGATTGTGACGATTTTCGAGGTGAAATGTCAGTTCTGGTGGTTGGAATTCTACGTTAAATAAGGAGGTTCTGTGGCTTATGAACGTAAGAGTAACAGTCAACGTTAAACCTCAAGCCATCTTTCTTTCTTAGTCCGCGTCATTGCGTAGAGGCTTGCACTCTTGGCGGTCACCATGGAGGCCCGGGTTCAATTCCCGGCTCTACCAAGAAATGTATTTCTGGTTTGAGGACTGGAAGTACACTCAGCCTAGTGAGGCAAAATTGAGAAGAGGCGGGCTTGATTCCTACCTCAGCCATCCTGGAAATGGTTTTCCGTGGTTTCCCACTTCTACTCCTGGAAAATGCTGGGATGATACCTGACTTAAGGACACGGCCTCTTCCTACTCAAGTCTTACCTCAATTACATCTACACTGTTACAGACATCAATGTGACACAGGTTATATCAGATAAATTCCACACACACCACAACGTCGTAAAGCCCCTAAACAATAACTTTCTTTCTTTCTTTCTTTCTTTCTTTCTTTCTTTCTTTCTTTCTTTCGCAGTGGTCAAGATGCTTGCCTCTCACCAAGTCGGACCGGGTTCAATTTCCGGTTAATGAATATGAGATTTTCGATGTGAAATCTCTTGTCCTGTGGTTCGGATTCCACTTAAAAAGGAGGTCCCGTGGCTCATGATCGCGAGATTAACGATCACGAACTACAAGCTTCCTTTTTTCTTTAATATCAGTAATAATTACCACACTTACTATGTTTTCTGGCAGTTTTTCTTGTTTTTGTTTGTTTTCGGAAGGCAGAGACTGTCTGTGGGTGTCACTGTAGGTTGAATATTTGAATCTGATGATGCTCGCTTGACGAGCGAAACATGTCATCCCTTATATTTCTTCTTCTTCTTCTTCAATAGTCCGTAACAATATACAGGGTGTTTCTAAATTCCCATTACAAACTTTGTGGGCTTGCAATGGGGACCAAGACGGTTAAGTTTAGCATAGGAACTTGGGTCCAGGAACGAACTGTCTTCCCGCTACCCGCAAGAAACATGGTGTCCACAGGCAGGAAAAGTCAGGAATTTTGTTTTTGGTCAGGAAAAGGTGTGAAAAAATGGCGTGAGTCAGGAAAAAATGGCGAAAAGTATTAGAAAGTCGGGAATTTTATATTAACAATACAGTATTTTGTATTTTACAGCCATATTTTGATGTTACTAGTTCAACTAATCTCTGACACTCGTATCACAAAGAAAGGTTTATGATGCAATCCTTAACTATGGAGGTGTACATAGTGTAACCATTTCTCAGCAAATTATTTTGTCAGTGGAGGGGGGGGGGGGGAGCTATAAAGCGCTATGAAAATGGTTAACAAGTTAAGAGAGAGAGAGTTTGAAAGAACATGAAAAGGCAATTGCAGCTAAGAGAAAACTGACATAGGAGATTTTAAAAACTAGAAGACGAGAGGAATATATCAAGATTAAAGTCTCAATATGAAGAAGAGAACATTAAAAGAAAAATGCACAAGAATAACACAAGAAAGAATTATGAGATGCCTAAGTCAAGTGATAGATTAAGAATAGACAGGTTTTTTAAGACTGAAAGAAACTTATTTTATAGTATTAAGGTTGTGTGAATTCACTATAGTTTAGGTTATTAAGTACTTAGATTTATGTATTATTGCATTCTAATTTACTTTATTTTGTATTTTAAATGAATACAGAGGCGAACGTTGGACAGCTATGGGGACGGTGGAGGCTGCTAATAAAATACATATAGGCTAGACCTATTTGTTTGCTCAATAAACCTTTTTTCCAATGTTACGATGACTTCACGAGTCGGGAATGTTGTTGAAAAATGGTCAGGAAAAGTCAGGAAATTGACATTGAAAATTCCGGGGACACCATGAAAAAGAACACAGCACACGTTCACAGCTCCCTCATTTCCGGCGCTCTGTCCGACTCCTGTTGCTTGTCGTCTGGGTCCAATTACAGGTGGGGCTCGAAGTAACGACCACCGCCGTCAACACAGACACGGCACCTCCGTACCATGTTCTGGTAAACACGATCACCAATCCCTGGTCCTCCAATATCCGCCGTAGTCATAACCCGCGCCAGTAGGTCTTCTCTGATTCCACAGGGGTGTCGTAAATCAAGGCCTTTATGTGACCTCACAGGTAATAGTCTAGCGGTGTCAAGTCGGGTGAACGTGCAGGCCAAGCAATAGTCTAGCGGTGTCAAGTCGGGTGAACGTGCAGGCCAAGCAATCGGGCCCCCACGACCTAGCTACTGTTGCCCAAATCTGTGGTGCACATGAATTCAGACCGCAAGTGAAAAATGAGGTCGTGCGCTATCGTGCTGAAACCACATGTTTTGACGCACATGCAGTGGTACATCGTCTAAGAACTCATGCAGTATGTCTTCCAAGGAATACCGAGTACGCGGCTACCGTGAGATTTCGTGGAAGAGGGTATGGAATGTCAACAAACTTGTAGGGGATATGGGACATCAGGTGATGGTTTAATGACGTACGTACTCAAGTCAGTGGCGCTGAAAATGCGGGAGATTTGAGCTTGTGCTGTGGTGTTTTTTTTTTTTTGCGGATAGCAAGAAGACGGTACGTTTCCGGACACAAGTTCCTATGCTAAACTTAACCGTCTTGGACCCAACTGTTGTTGTTTGAGTCTTCAGTCTTTTGACTGGTTCGATGCAGCTCTCCATGCCTCCCTGTCCTGAGCTAATTGTTTCATCTCTACATAGCTACCACACCCTACATCCGAGGCAATCTGTTTAACATATTCTAACCTTGGTCTACCCCTACAGTTCTTGTCCTCGACCCTTCCTTCCATATCTAAGCTTGCTATTCCCGCGTGTCTTAGTATGTGTCCTACTAACCTATCTCTTCTCTTTATTAGCAGTCGCCAGAAACATCTCTCCTCTCCCACTCGTCTTAATACCACTTCGTTTGTAACCCTATCTACCCATCTGATCTTCATCATTATCCTGTAACACCACATTTCAAATTGTTCAATTCTCCTCTTTTCTGCTGCACCAATAGTCCAAGTTTCACTTCCATAGAGCGCCATGCTCCAAACAAAGGCTTTCAAAAATGACTTGCTAATATCTAAATCTATATTCGATGTCAACAGATTCCTTTTTTTTTTTTTGTAGAAATGCTTTCCTTGCCTGAGCCAACCTACTTTTTATATCCTCTTTGCTTCGTCCATCACTGGTTATTTTGCTTCCTAAGTAACAGAAGTCTCCTACTTCCTTCAGCTTCTCACCTGCAAATTTGATCTCCATAGAGGTTTCTGATTTATTTCGGCTGCATTCCAGTATTTTTGTTTTACATTTATTAATTTTCATCATGAATTCTTTCCGTAAGACGGAGTCCATACCATTCAAAAACTCATTCAAATCCTGTGGCGTGTCGGCCAAGATGACGATGTCATCAGCAAATCTCAGAGTTGAAATTATTTCTCCTTGAATCTCCACTCCCACTTTAATTTTTTCTCCAATTTCCTTCATTGCTTTTTCGATGTAAAGATTGAAAAGTATGGGTGATAAGTTGCAGCCTTGTCTTACACTACAAGTCCTCAAAGTCTGTAATGAGAATTTAGAAACACCCTGTATATGTCGTAGTCAGGTAGTGAAATCTGTTATTTCATGAAAATCTTAGGCACTTCTCGAAAGGTCCGCACATAATGTAAAAAGAGATAGTTGCTCTATCTGACGGGTTTCTTCATGAAGTGATTTAGGCAGATGGTGTAAGAAATGATTTTACATTATCAGCCGAGGCACCTCATGAAGACCCGGTGTTTGTTGATTCTACTGATGGAGTCTTATATTAACTTTTCGTCGTCATGCACGAACTATTCCAAGAAATAAAGTAGCCTAATGCTTGTTTATTATGTCCGCGCCCGGACCCTCACAGGAGTAGCGAACTGCGCACTACCTCCCTTTATATGAAGCGCACGTGCGCCTCTTTACTGCGAGAGCTAAAAGCTCAAGCTGTCATAACCTCCCTAAGGGCAGCTTCGGTGGCGTAGTTGGTAGCATGCTGAGTTTCTACGCCCAAGATAGCGGGTTCAAACCCGGCTGAAGCCGTCGGATTTTTTAAGAGCGTTAAAAATCCCTCAGTATGGCTTCCTTCGGAGGGGAAGTAAAGCCGGCGGCCCCATGTCATAGATTTATGGCATGTTAAAGATCCTTCCACTAATTACACCTGTGTGAAGCTAAATTGGTTAGGTTAAGAATGTAAACAACGCTCTTAGGTTTCTACGTCCGTTGCCAAGAGCCGACTGCGGTGGCGTCTAGTAGCTACGTTCTGAACTAGGCCTAGTAGTCGTTGACGGTGGCGTTTGGCGGCAATAGTAGGAACTATTTGAAAAATTCTAAGTTGCAGTCTGTACTTAAATTTAAAAAAAAAACAGATACACACACTAATACAGCCATCACAATTAACACCGGTTATCAGACAGATTCTACACACACCCAAAGTACACGGGGGTACATGACCGCGTTGTCGCAGCCCCTAAACTAAGGAACCAACCAACCAACTTCCCTATGAAGGCTTCCAAAACGATGGTATATTGGTTTTCACGGCCAGTAAATTCAAGCTCAGCAATTTTTCTAGGTTTCTGCCGTGTCTTGTGTGGGGTTTCGCCTAGGACACCAAGTAGCGAACTGCGCTTTTTTATGAAGCACACCTGCGCCTCTTTACTGCAGGCGGGGACACCAAGAGCCAGCTTGGGGTCCTAGGCGAAACCCCATACAAGACACGACACAAATCTAGAAAAAAATCTGAGTTTTAATTCACTGGCCGTGAAAGCCAATAGACAATATTAATTTTAATCGAAAGTTAGTTAATGAGAAACACCAGAGACATTGATTGCTCCTTCTAGAAGAACGAGCGTTCTCTTTGCTCTGTTTCTTTCCAACAACTAGTTGTGAACCCCTGGGGCGTCGTCAAGGATGTGGGAGTTTCTGTGACCGAGATTGTGGTAAACAAAGGACCTTGGGTGGAGTCGCGATGATGTAAATGGGATGCTCTGATGCTGTAAATAAGGCTAGACCTTGGGAGCTCTCAGCTGAGGTCAAGATTGACCTTGCTAGCCGGCCACTTCCTTGTAAGGTCGCACCAGGTGTGAGACATCATGGGAGGTGTGGCATATATTGTGTTTGTGTTGACCATTCTCAAATATGGTAGTGCGGGACTGAAATAGGAACCAGGAAATGCGTTCCAAACATACTAAGGTAAGATTCTGGTCTATTTTTGTACAATTATTTCTCTTGTTGCCATCCTTACATTTCAGCGAGATAATCAAGTATGGAGGCATGTGTGCATTGCCTTTGAAAAGCGGGAACCTGGTGCTCTCCTTACGTCCCTTAATTTAATGAAGTTTTTGTTTTTGAAATGAATTATTAAATAACTTTTGTTTTTCAATATGATTTTGCACCCTACCGATTGGTAGGTCAGCAGTGGGTGCAATGTTTGTTTGGATATATTTGTTTTATAAATAAAAATGAAAATCCACAGCCTGCTTCCAGTCTCCGACCGGGTCAGGAATGGAATGAACTGTGCCGGCTGCCGAGGCCTGACGCACTCCTCTGGGGCAATGATTAAATGAATGACAGATGAAATGAAATGCTAGTGGAGAGTGTTGCTGGAATGAAATTTTGACAGGGAAAACCGGAATACCCGGAGAAAAACCTGTCTGTCTCCGTTTTGTCCAGCACAGATCTCACATGGAGTGACCGGGATTTGAACCACGGACCCAGTGGTGAGAGGCCGGCGTGCTGCCGCCTAAGCCACGGAGGCCTGTTTTATAAATGATATATATAATTTATTAATTATTATTTCATTATTTATTTACTCGAATAGCAATATTACAGAGCACTTAAAATCAATACTTCAAATCTTGCCACATGTATTTCTTCTCTCTGCCCACATTCGCTTCATCCGCTCTGATCTCTGCTTTCGGAGCTGTTCAATGTGCCGTGGCTGCTTTCGTTGTATTTCTTGTTCCTCCCTGAAGATCACTTTTTGAATTTTGTCCAGAAATAAATTCCTATTACATGTATCTGTAATGTCAAAGTCGGTTTCCTTAAGATCTTTTAATGTCTGTGTAAACCACGCTGGTTGAGCTTTAAGTTTTAAAATTTTATTAAAAAATTGTTTTGTTAGCCTGTCATTATTCATTCTATTTAAATGCCCAAAAAATGACATCTGTCGTTTGCGCATGGTGTGAATGATGTTCTCCACATGGGTGTATATTTCCTTGTTAGGCCGTGGTCTGTTAGTCTGTTTCTGTCTTCCTTGGGCCAAGGATGCATCGAACCAATCTTCTTCCCATGAGCATGATTTTGTTTATGTCACCTTTCCGCATTAACTTTCATGTTTCAGCTCCAAATAGTGATTCAGGTCTCACCACAGAATTGTAATGTTTAATTTTAGTGTCCCATGATAATGCCTTCTTCTTGTATACATTTCTGGTGATCTGAAATGCTACGTAGTTTTTCTTTGCTCGGACCTCTAAGCTATTATATGACTATGAAAGTCAATGAGGTTAGGTATGTAAGCTCCTTGAATACTATAGCGCTTTCTAGTAGAGAAATGAGGAACTTTGTTTTGGCGGAAACTCCCGAGATTAATTTTGACATTATGAACACGGCCTACTGAATTCAAATGGGTTCTTTAACGTGCCAACATCGTATGACATGCATATCGTGATTTTTGTCGCCTTAAAAAAAATATCACTATCTACGGCCAGGAGCGAACCTGCAACCACTCTCCCTCCGTAGCAAGCTACCTCACGAGATGAGTTAATGAGAGATGAAATGAATGAAGATAAATGAAACTGGGCAACACCACTGTCACCCAGCGGTGAATGTTGGAACTTGATGGAGCGTTTCTAACCAAATCTAACCTAAAAATTTAGCCACACACTACCAATCGTAGTTGTGGGTTCTTTTACATGCCATAAATCTATGGCAGGAGCCCGCCGGTGTTACTTCCCCTCTGAAGGAAGGCATACTGAGGGATTTTTAACATTCTTAAAAAATCCGAAGACTTCGACCGGGTTTGAACCCGCGATGTTGGGCACATCAGTTCAGCATGCTACCGACTACACTTGCACAATATATGTAATTGCCATACCTTATTTGATATTCTGTGAGTCATTACCAATTGAAATTACTGCACTGGAAATATGTGCTAAATTGCGTAAATATGTGACTTGAGTCGTTATTCATTGTCCATTCAACGACGGAAATTGTATTGTTTGTCGTTGCTCAACTGCTACTGCAAGAGCCGCATTAGCTGTCTTCAACTCTTACTGAGACGCACACAGGCGTATACATTGACATCATTTCACCCTTGCCAATGTATAGTACACACCTTAGATCATAAATACAATAGATGGCTGATGACGTCACATTTGTGAAACCTACATCTCAATCAGCTGACTAAAGGGAACTGCGGATAGTTTGGAGCACTGAAATACTATACGTGATGATAGAATTGGGCTATTCTGTTCTATTCATTACCGTGCTAAGCCAGAATGGTGTATTACTGTGCAGCGTATGGATGTAAGGAGACGTTTAGGAAAAGATCGGGCATTTCTTTCCGTAGGTAGTCCTAAATTAATTCATTGTAAAATAACCCTAAAATTCTTGACTTCACTACTTGCATTTCTTTACGTTTCCTCTTAACTCCGAGACATGAAAGAAAAATAATTTAATCTGTAAATTTATTACAAATTATTAAAATTTACTCTATCCCTTACTCCACTGAACAGGCCTAAGAAGCAAAATTAGGACCATCACAACATCAAATAGCCTTCCTTTTCAATCATGTTCACTGTCAAATTGCGGGTTATGCTACTGATGTGACGATCGATAATAAATACGCTGAGGTAATATTTGACATCTTATTAAACGTATGGACAGTGCGTTTGGTTGAGGAAATTTTCAGATCCTTCTAGGATACATTGCAGCCCTAAATTAGTCAATTCGTAGGATTTCAAAGTCCTGGATTGTTACTGCGAAGGTTTCTATGATTCGTGGAAAATGGAATTTAAAAGGAAACAGTTCATTGCTTGTAATGATTTCCGTTGTAGCAAATGTAATGCATAGTTGTTAAAAAGCAACGCTTACTAAATCAATATACTTCCTTATTTCCATTTGCCTATGTTTTGTTCACCTTCATAAAATACTGAAGTGGAAAGTAACGCTGAATAAGAGCTAATCGTACGATAAAATTTTGTAAAGTAATGCACAGGTACTGAAATTAGCCAAAATACATTTTCTAATGATGACAAATAAATTAGGAAATGATGTAGTAATAGATTGAACTTGTTTGGAACTCTCGGGCGTACAATTAAAAATGACCAGCTACACAAACACAATTCTCTTCAAAAATCAGTAGGCCTAATTCAGAATTGGATTTGTTATTAATTATTTACAAGAGGGGATCCTGGATGTATGAGTATTACGGAACACGGCAGCCACTCTTTACACAAACACAATTCTGTTCAAAAATCAGTAGGCCTAATTCAGAATTGGATTTGTTATTAATTATTTACAAGAGGGGATTCTGGATGTATGAGTATTACGGAACACGACAGCCACTTTTAACACCAAATATGTTACATTCTTAACCTTTGCTACCTTCCGGTACGTAAAGAAACATGCGATGCTTTTCCCAATGTCGTATAAATTACGAAAATGTGTGTTTAAACCCTCATTAAAAATCATTTCCCCACCAACTCCTATCACCTTCCATTACGAGTTCCTCTGTTTTCCCTTTAGTCAACTGATCCAGATGTTGGTTTCACGTCACAGTACAGGCGCAGTGTGGCAATGCGCACTCTATTGTATTTATGCTCGAAGGTACACACAATACACGACACAGGTCATGCGTAGTGAGCTAAGCGAGATACTATTGGCTTCGTCTGGCTAAAAATCTCTCCTTTTACTATAAGCAAGGAGGTCTGGGGCGTTAGCCCCAGTTTAGGTTTGTTAACATAGAAACAGAAACGAAGCTAGCGGAGCGAGCGCAACATAAAACAAACACCACACGGTCGCGCTTACTGTAGGCATGGGGTTGGCAATATGTTATTATTCCCCCCATAAATCACGCGTACAATTGAAATTTCACTATATTACCCTTTCACGCATTGTTTGCCGGCGGTCGAAATGGGAACTATTGTTTATTTACTTGTGTCACACGTCGGCCTGCTTCGTTGACAGGTAGCCTACAGTTGCGCGAGTAGGATATGACTCAGCTCAAGTAGCCTCAGTCATCGTTTAACTGTCCGTGGTGACATGAGCTCGATGTGACTGCAGCCTATTACGAGGGGACAATAATAGTCTTCAGTATCGTTTGCGGGATATGCTTGCAGTGCATTAGTAGCATACGGGATGCAGGCAGAGAAATATCGACCTTCCTGACTACACGCGTTAGTTGGGCTGCATAAATCAATATTATTAGGGGCAGCTGATTCACCTGGTATAAGTCGTGTTCTAAAATGGGGACGGCGCGTGGGTTATAGACAGCGAAAGAGACAACATCTATTACTACATCATTTCCACAATTATGGTTGCCACGGTGGGTGAGTGGTTATCGTGTCAGACTACCAACCCGAAGCGTGGAGGTTCCCTCCTGGCCGTGGTAAGTGATTTTTGAAAGGCGGCAAAAATTTCATACGTTGTTGGCTTGTTAATGAACCCATTTGAATTCAGTAGGCCGTGTTAACAATGTCAAATTTAATCTAGGAATTTTCCGCCAACATAAAATTCTTCCTTTCTCTTCTAGAAAGCGCTATAGTGTCAAGGTGCTTCGATATCTAACCTCCTTGACTTTCATAGGGCTGTAAGCAACGACAAAAATCGACGTGCAAGCTGCTCTCTGGGCGTCAAATAACAAAGCTTGCACCCGGCACCCGAGTCCATACGATATTATTAAGTACACATGGTACAGTATTTCGGCTAATAGTTTTGCACGTTCATCAATCCCGAAGCGTTACCGTTTGCGACACCGTGATTATGTAGCCCCGTGTACTTGTCTGATAACCTGTGTCACTGAGATTTCTGTACTAGGGTGTGTATTTTGTGATTTAGTTAGGATTTGGGCAAGAAGCAGCCGTGGACTTAAGATAGGTACCATCCCCGCATTTGCCTGGAGTAGAAGTGAGTAAACCACGGAAAACCACTTCCTGGATGGCTGAGGTAGGAATCGAACCCGCTTCTTCTCAGGTTTGCCTCCCAAGGCTGAGTGTATCCCGTTCCAGCCCTCAGACTAGAATTACATTTCTTGGCAGAACCGGGAATCGAACCCAGGCTTCCGTGGTGATGGCCAAGAATGCTAGCCGCTACGTAAAGAGGCGGAGAAGTTGGAAATAATAAGCGTTTTGAGGATCAGATCAGCCTGCGGGCTGGCTACCGAACAAACAGATGCTCAGGAATGAGAATATCAATTCTAATATAGTGGTGTATTCAATGCTGAATCAACTATGTTCGTAATTTCCTACAGATCTCTTCCATACTTGCGTGGTTGGTAGCATGCTGAGTTTCTATGCCCAAGATCGCGAGTTCAAACCCTGCCGAAGTCGTCGGATTTTTGAAGAGCGTTAAAATCACTCAGTATGCCTTCCTTCGGAGGGGAAGTTAAGACGGTGGGCCCATGTCATAGATTTCTGGCATGTAAAAGACTCTTCCACTAACTACGATTGTGTGAAGCTAAATTTTTAGGTTACATTCAATTAACGTTCTATTGAGTTCCAAAGTTCGTCACCAGGTGCCGGTTGCGGAGGCTTCTAGTAGACAAGTTCACGGCTAGGCGTCGTTGACGGTAGCATTTGGTAGCAAAAGTTGGAACTCCTTGAAATTGATCGTCTGCAGTCCATACCTGAATTACAGATAACACACACTAATACTGCCATCACAATTAACACCGGTTGAATTCTACACCCATCCAAAGTACACGGGGCTAAATGACCGCGTTATCGCAGCCCCTAAACTGAGGAACCAACTAATCTAGTCATATCATTAGGGGACCTTATATTCCAAATGAATTTATTGTGCAATATTTGTTGTAATTTATATTAATGAACAAGGTTGGTAATCGTATACAGTAGGTCTAAATAATTTGCGCACTTAATATAACGCGTTCGAAGAAATTTGAATGTGGTAACTTTTTAGTGATTTCTTTGTTGACACTAAAATGTTATTTTTGGTAGCAATGATTTTCAAAATTTAAACCAACCCAAGACCTGCGCCATTTCGTGATCTCTTTGGCAACGCACGCATACCACCACAGAGTGTGCATAGTGAAGAACCATCACGAGCCGAACGTAACATGTGTATGTGATCTTTGTGAACGCCCATGTGATCGATACCACATTACAACATGCAAAAAACTAACGAAGTCAATAATAGAGACCAGCTTTGAACCATAAGACTGAATCAAAGTGAAATATAAATGAATGTAGTGTAAATGTATTTGTATGCTTAATGCACAACTTGTGCGATTTCTTTAATAAATTTAAAATGATAGTCTGAGACAGTAGAAATATACATTTTGAACGACTGTTAGTACCGTAACTTTAGGGTCTTCTAGTCCATCACTACGAGTTAGAGCTATCTCGAGATCGATAGGTGTATTAACTTTCAATAACAGTAAGATGTTCTTGTAGCACATATAGACGTCTCTTTTGAACTAGATGAATACTTGTTGACATGGTAACTACCGTGTTGGTTTGTTGGTTTATTGTCCACGCTAATCACAGATAGACCCCCCAGCCCTCCCAACATGTCCTTGTTAAAACTTAAAATACATTTTCTGTTTGAACATTTATTTGTGAAAGGTATGCCCATATTGTGTAGGACTGGTACTTTTAATAGATTTCAGCGGTAGCGATTAATTGTTACAAATAACGATTTATCGATTGTGCATTTAATCGATTAGTCGGTTTGTCGAATAATTGATTAATTGTTTTGTCGATTTATCGATGTAGGTACTTCGCTCCTTTCACTACGCTCTCACAGAAGCAAAATAGACTTTTAATTAATTAAAATATCATATAATTTTATACTAGGTATAATGTACCTTCTTTGTGAAAACTATGCTAAAACAAAGTAAATCAAAAAATGTTTCTGTCCTTAATTGTAAACATTGAACAAAAATTCAAAATCTTTGATAAAACCCCCCAGGGGCTCACATCTAGTGGGACGTGGGTTGGCGACCACGGGACCCCAGCTGAGTCCGGCATTGCTTCCACTTATCTGTGCCGAGCTCCTCTCTGTCTTCTTTCCTGTCGACTTCCCTTGGTCAACTCTTGTTCTCTTCCGACCCCGACGGTATTAGGGTATCCGAGGCCTAGAGAGTCTCTTCATTTCCCGCCTTTATTGGCCATTGTCTCATCTTTTCTGATACCCTCCTTCTGCGAGGGGTCAGCCTTCTTTTTCTTTCCATGTTATCTCCTGCCTTCTGCTCAAGGCCCTCAAGGAGGCCGGGTGTATGTAGCCCCACCACTTTTGGTGCACCCTGGATAATGCTACACCCTCAGGGGCTCACGGCTGGTGAGTTCGGGAGTTGGCGACCCCGAGGGATTCCTGAGCTGGGTCCGGTTTCCCCCTTTTGTCCCTTGCCTGTGGGGAGGACCCTCTCCTCTTTCCTATCTGCCTTTCATGGTTCTACTTCCTTCCGGATTCTTCAGTCCGCATTTTTCGGGGGTTGAGGCATTTCTTTGTCTCCTGTCCTTTATTTGCCTTATTCTCCTTTAGTTTTCCATTTCTTCTTCTAGTGTGTAGGTTAGTTATTAGTTTTAAGTTTGCATTTCATTTTCATCTTAACGATCACCCAAACCATCAGGGGCCGATAACCTAGATGTTAGGCACCTTAAAACAACAATTACCATC
Source organism: Meconema thalassinum (assembly GCA_946902985.2). NCBI lineage: Eukaryota > Metazoa > Arthropoda > Insecta > Orthoptera > Tettigoniidae > Meconema > Meconema thalassinum. Next base: position 130,326,167 of record OX336388.2, read on the forward strand.
ATCATCATCTTTATCTTTGATAAAAACTTTTTTTTTTTTTCTTCGAAACCCTTCCCAATTTGATTGATGTTTGTTCTTCCACTGTCACTGACTCTTATTTGGTTATTGTTAACATAAACAAGTAAGGACACTTTGTATATTTAAGCGAAAAGTAGCTTATCTTTTATAGATTTCTTCACATCATGCCGAAAAGCGTTTTTTTTTTCTTTTTAGGTTTATCTGATTACTCACATCTTTCTGTGTTATTGTAGCAATGTTTGTGTGAATAGTTCCCGTATTGTTTAAGATGTTTTGTTTTTGTTTTAGTGAGGTATATCAAGTGAACGTGTAAGATGACACAGTATGTTCAACTTTTAAAAGATGTTATGTATTTTACATTGCAAAAAAGAAACCAAAACCTAATTGGACGATTGGTTTGTAAATTTCAGTTCATGAGTACAATCCCAATTAAATTTGGGGAAAAAATAATCACTCCCTCTCAGAGGCGGATTTAAGAGGCGGCATTTTGTTTTAAAATTTTGGATATTATTTTAACTTTTGTTTGTAACTTGTATTAAAAACCTGCAAATAAATCATCCAATTTCTTAGTTTTAACCGATTTAACGGTCTGTCGATTAATCGTTTGTGATTAATTTCAAATTATTCGATTCGAACATCGATTATTACCAGCTCTAATATGGTGGCTGACACTCTCCCCTCCCTCTATGGAATATTTCTTGACCAGTAACTTCCTGGATATAACAACTCCTATTGACTGCTTGTATCTAGTGTGGGACTAAGATATATACAAACAGTACACCTTTGTACTAAATTGTATGATTGATGTCTTAATTATGTTCTTGAAGAGACAAGCCCTTACTATTTCCATATTATACGTGGGCAGAGCTTGATGAGTGGTTTTCTAAGGAACACCTAGTGACTGATAGTGATGTAATAGTCCTCATTTGTGTGGGATCTCGGTGGTAACCTTGTGTGGATTTCAAGTGTGGAATCTTGATGGTGAATGCACAAACAATATAAACACAATGGATGTCATGTTGGGGAGCAGGATTACCTCTCACCAAATATTTTGTTACGAACAAGTCTAGTTTTTGATGTTGTTGAAAAAGTCTAGTAATTTTGCGAAGAAGTAAGTTAGTCTAGTAAATTTGCGAAGAAGTCTAGTAATCTTGTGAACAGGTCTAGTAGTCTATATTTAGAAGTCTAGTCATGAGTTCCTGACCACCATACTGGAAGGAAAAGTTCTGGGGAAGAAAGGAAGAGGAAGGCTCATCTTGATTCTGTGCTGCATGGACTTCAATTCAAAGAGTATGCTGACTTAAAACGTCCAGCAAGTGAGAGTAGTCTTTTTATATAGAAGGCTAGTAAATTTGCGAAGATGTCTATTCATTTTATGAAGAAGCCTGGGAAATGTTCGAGTAGCCTAGTAATCTTGCGGAAAGGGCAGTAATTTTGCGAACAAGGTTAATAATTTATGAAGACGTCTAATAATTTTGCGAGAAAAAAATTATGAGAAATCCTAGTCATTTTGTGAAGGAATCCAGAAGTCTAGTAATTTTGCGAAAGAGTCTCTGCATCTATCATTCGGTCATCACGCAGATGGACGGCCAATAATCTTGGTGAATTAATACTAATAAACCGCGTAAACAACGTTAAATACCTGAAACAAATTATAAGCTACACTTACGAGTTATCTAGGCTATATCTAATTTATTCCAAAAAGGATAGATCCTGTCTTACACATGAGGTGACCTAGGAGGAGGTCCAGGATAACAATTCAATACTATTCTATAGTATAGTTGGTTATATAAAATATCAACAGAACAGGGGTGGCCACTGGATTTTGTTGTTATTTATTTTATTTTAAGCAAATTCTCCCAATAAATGGAAGACGTTAAGCAAATAATCAACTTTTTTTTGTTCTTCTTGTTGTTCCAATAGGCTTTCATTCTTTCCGAGAAGGCTCGTTTACGTACTTCGGACCACTTTGGTCTGTACTGTTTTTGTTTTGGTTGCTCTGATGTATAATAACTTCGTTTACTTTGTGTCTGAGAGTGTCCCTTTCTGAAATGTCTGTCGAACTTATGTTTGCGTCTCTGAGGTCCTTTCGAAATTCTTCTAGCCACGGTGTTGAGTTCTTGAGTGAGGTTACATAATCTATTATCCTTTCGTGGCTCTTTTCTTCTTTTTATCTTTCCAAAAACCTCTCATCCGTTTACTGTGTGCCTTGTTCTCTTCATCCGTCCATTTACGCCTACTTCTTTTGGGTTGTAATCTAATTTCAAATGTCTGGTCTCTGATCTTTTCTGTACAAATGCTGCGGTTGTGAATGTCTTCTATGGTGATATTGATATGTAATTGTTGTAAGTCTTCATAGTTTCTTTGTACTAAGAAGTACCCAATTTAGACGTAAAAATTATGTTGAATATTCTTTTAGTAATTCTGGTGTCGTTCATTCTGGCGATATGTGTAAAGAACTTCACTCTGCGTTTTCTGATGTGTCGTGATAGATTCAGTATTTCTGTATAATTCTTTTGTGGGTCTTTTTTTCTTTTGCCAGAAATTGTCTCTGAAAACGGCGCCGTAAATTTTATTAAGAGTTTTCCTTTCTTGTTTTTCAATGTCGTTGATTTTGGCCATTCCCTTGCTGCTTGTGGTTTCTGATACTTATGGTATTTTACTTTTGATGCGTATAAGGTTTCCAGCAATACTAGCGTTTTATAATGTCGTAATTTCGCAGCCGTAGAGATGCATGTTTAACTGTAGTGGGACCAGCTAAGATTTAAGATTTCTGTCATTTTGAGACTCTTTCTTCGTTAGCCTTTGTGTTCAGACCAGATTTCTGCATGATTTCCCTAAATATTTGAAGTCATTGACTTGTACAATTTCTCTGTATTTTGTTTTTATTGGGAGTTTGTCTGAAGATTGTGTATCGAAAAACTGCCGTTTTTCATACGAAATTTGGAGCTCGGTTTTCGTGGCGATCTCGTGGAGTTCTTCTAAGGCGTGGTGTGCTTCTGTTCTAGTTTTTTTTTTGTTAGTATGGCGATGCCATCTGCGAAAGCGAGGCATTTTATATGGGTTATGTTTTCCTTTTTTTTTTTGCCTGGTTGAATTCCTTTTGAATTATTTTGCCCATGTACGAATCAAAAGTAAAATACATCAGTATTTATTAAATTAATAGACCTTAGTCAGTTAATAATGAAAATAGAATTGTTATACCAGTTTCGGCCGCGTTGTGGCCCTCTTCAGAAATTGTCTTCTGAAATAAATTAAAACTAATTGAATTACGAGCAAAGTTGATCAATATTTACCTTGGGTTTTCCTTTCCTTGATAAGAAATTTTTCATAAAAAGTATTAAAAAAACAGATCTGTAACAATGTGTGCTTTACAAAATTGATGATACAGTACTACAAAATAATTTTCTGAAAAATATGTAGATTAAAAATTATTTTATAAATAGATTTAACATTTAAATTTAAAAAAAATATATCTATGGTATGATGAAGCTCTTGGTCTTGGGACTGAGAAAATATTGCGTAGATATATATGGTGAAGTTCGATTATAATAGGTGTTAATGTATGCGTTGGTTTTAAAGAAAGTGTCATGGAAAATAATGCCTTATTTTTACTCCAAATATCACAAAAACAATCACCCAAATTGACTGTAACTCACAAATTTGGGCCTGATTTTTGCAAAATTTTCCCGGTGTGCCTTCTCCCCATAACCATGGCTTAAATTGAATCCTGGTCTCTCCCTCTTGTAATCTGGGCAAGTAAATTGTAATCATATGTAAATATTTTTCAGGTGGAATCACATTTCTCAATTTAATTGGACTTGTACTAATTTTGACCGACTGAAACTAACAGTTCAATATTACGCAACAGTGAAAAATGGTTTCAAAGCTTTTTATTCTAATTGGTCGATTTAGGTAAATTTTAGCCGACAAGGATGAACCTCAGTGGCCATGTTTGATTAAAACCTCTAGGGGGTAACAACGGGAGAAAAAACCACATCAAACATTTTATTATTTATGTACATAGTTTACAGCCACATCGGAGCCCTTTAATCAAACCAAATACATTTAAGTCCTGTACGGATTCACAGGGAGTTTAGCTGTCATCTTCCTCCTCTCCTAAAACCTCTTCATTCTAGCTGACCTGTGTGCCGTTTCCTCATCAGATATGACATATTGTTTTCGTTGATTAATTTTTATTTTTCGTGTAAGCCTTATATGTTTGTTCTTCAAAATCCTTTTTCTTCTCTATTTTTAATTTGTTTCATTGTAATATCCAACTCATGAAATGTTATATTGAAGATTTTAAAAAGAAACCCTGATTTTGATACTTATGAGAATGTGGCATTCAGTTTTTGGAAATTTAAGCACCATTTTTTTTTTTTTTTTGAAAATGCAATAAAATCTAATCTCAATATACAAAATCTTCCATTACAATAACAGACTGGCTGCGTGGCTCAGCTGTAACGTTCTCGCCTGCAGTGCCCAAGATGGCGAGATTGAATCCCGACACAGTCAGTTGGCATTTGAGGGTGTAAAAGTCTGGCACACGGCATCTCTAAAAGCCGCAGCATTTAAAAGGGACGTAACACCCATAACATATAATTATTATTACAATAACACAGGTTATCAGACAAATTCCACACACACTCTAAAGTACATGGAGTTACATGACCACGATGTTGCTAATGCCCCTAAATAAATAAAAAACAACATACACAATCTTTATTTTATATAGCCCACTTACTAAACAAAATGCCAAAAATATTGCTCAAATGGGCCAAAAATCAAGAAAATAGCTCAAATAATATTGCCGAGTTATTGATTTTATTTTTTACTATTTATTTATTTATTTATTTCAATCAAAATTAATGCTTTTCAGTCTGTCAACACGACACGATTGTAACCATTTGTAATAGGTGTTTCTCTGAACTTTAAAAAAATCTGTCTGTTAGGTAGTCAGCCCGAAGGCTGGTTGGATCCTCAAAAAGCACCGCCGTTAGGTTATGTGGGTAGATGCCCACAAAAACCCGAGGCAGCGCTATATTGAGGCGTACTAGGCAAGAAGAGGAGTGAGGTAGTTTGCCATTGCTTTCCTCACTGAGTCAGTACAGCAGTACTAACCCTATGAGTAGAACCTTTCACAGCATCTACAGGCACTGACTGTGCCCTGAATGTCATTACTAAGCACCACCCATACCTCAGTAGCTTCCATATAATCACAGCCATGAGTGAGACTGAGATATCGGTGAAAAGCCACATTTTACTCTAGCCTGTGCCAACAGACAAATGCAAATGTACTGCATTCATCAAGACATGGCTAACAGGCCATTAAAAATGTATTAAAAAAATACATTAGTTTAATAAATACATTCTTTTAGGCTTAGGTACACACCCATTACAATTGGATACAATCGTGTTGACTGACATTAATTTTGATTACTAAGACTACAATGAAAAATGGCTTCCAACGCATTATTATTATTATTATTATTATTATTTTGGAAACGAGTGTATAAAACCCCTGATTTATTTTTTCAAAAGAAAAAACCTATTGATAGTATAATAAGCTAGACTTGATACTCACTGTCATGTTGGGATGTCGGTGTCGTGTGAGGCACTGATCTGTCGCTCAGCCTCCCATCTTAGTTATACTCTACATGCAGGTAGTGTGCGGCCTTGTCTGGCCTTATAGAGGTGTCTCCTCCCAGGGCTGTCCAAATATAGCAGCACCAAACTTCAGAATCAGTGGATTCGGTGGTGTAGTTGGTAGCATGCTGAGTTTCTATGCCCAAGATTGCGGGTTCAAACCCGACCGAAGTCGTCGGATCTTTTAAGAGCGTTAAAATCCCTCAGTATGCCTTCCTTCGGAGTGGAAGTAAGCGGGTTGGCCCATGTCATAGATTTATGGCAAGTAAAAGAACCTTCCACTGTGGAAGCTAAAATGTGTAGGTTAGTTTGATAACGCTATATTATTTCAAACGTTCGCGGCCAGGTGCTGACTGCAATAGCATTTAGTAGCCACATCCGCAGCTAGGTGTCGTGGATGGTAGCATTTGGCAGCTAAAGTAGGAACTACTTGAAAAAATTAATCGTCTGCAGTCCTTCTACCTGGATCACATATAACAAACACTAATACAGTCATCACAATATTAACACCGGTTATCATACAAATTCTACACACACCCAAAGTACACGGGACTACATGACCACGTTGTCGCTGCCCCTAAACTAAGGAACCAGCCGAGCTTCTATTCCCAAGATCGCGGCTTCAAACCCGAAGTCATCTGATTTTTAAGAGCGTTAAAACTCCCTCAGTATGCTTTCCTTCGGAGGGGAAGTAAAGCCGGTGGGCTCATGTCATAGATTTATGGCATGTAAAAGAACCGTCCACTAACTACAATTGTGTGAAGCTAAGTTAGTAGGTTAGATTTGATTAACGCTCTATTAAGTTCCAGCGTTCGCCGCCAGGTGCTGGTTGTGGTGGCATCTAGTAGCCAAGTTCACAGCTAGGTGTCGTTAATGGTAGCAAAAGTAAGAACTACTTGAAATTGATCGTCTTCAGTTCTTACCTGAATTACAGATAACACACCCTAATACAACCATCACAATTAACACCTGTTATCAGACAGATTTTACAAACACCCAAAGTACACGGGGCTACATGGCTGCGTTGTCGCAGCCCCTAAACTGAGGAACCAACCAACCAACCAACCAAAGTTTTCATTGAGTTCACCTTCATTCCAAACTCTTCAAACTTATTTTTCCACATAATCAATTTGTTTGTACTCCCACCTTTTTTTTTTTTTTCCAATACTGCAACATCATCTGCAAATGCCGAAGTCTGTAATTCCCTACTTTCTACAACCTGTAGGTGTTTCAATATGTTATCCATAACTGCGATGAATGAAATTGGTGTCAGGGCATTTCTGTTCTGCAATTGCCGAGTAATTTTATACCGGCTACGGAAGTAAATATTAATGATGGCAGCATTGTTTTAGACGATACATTTTCTTCAAATGATAAATAGTTCTCATTTTGGTGGTTAATGTAAGGTGACGCTGACTTCACAATGGGTGCACAATGTATTAAGAATTTCCAAAATGATCTTGTAAATTATGAATCTCGGTCTGTATTTAGTATTTTACAAGAATTTACCAGATTTAGAATGTTAACACACGATACACGTTACTTCATCATATGAGATTGTTAATAATTTCATGGAATATCTTTGCTAACAAGGCAAAAGACGGAGCTTTGATGGATCTAGGCATGCTTCGAAGTTTGTTGCCACCGTTGCTGTACAGTAAAAGCCTCATCGTGTTAATATATTTTACTCTTTTAATTGGTAAACAATTGTGCAATAGTTGTGACTTCTGTCATATTTGTTGGCCTCCAAACTCACCCGATACCAATCTGCAGGATCTGATTGGAAATATACGAGAATTGGTGTTTTTTTTTTCAACCGCAGATTGTGGCAGTAAACAGCCAATCGAGAGGTAGGAAAGGGTATGCTCGGAGGGCATCTTCCCCACTATAACCGTTGCTACTTCCAGTGTCATAATGCCCCGTTTAGATGGCACGGTCGCAATCCCGATTAGGCCCCTATCCAGATTAAGTTGGTACGGCTAAACACAACGAGATTTCATTATCTACACTACTGTTTGTGGAAAGTGAAACGCCCAGAAGAAATGGTCGGAGACACTCCCAGAACAGGGATCGTGTAGGCCTGCGGTACCACACTAAGTGATTGAAATCGCAGAGAGGTGGCGTGCACATTGGCCCACCAGTGCCCTCTGTTGTGGGACTGGACAGGTCAGTGTTCCGCTCAGCTCGGTCGGCTAGGGGCCGTCATACTAAGTGGAAACGTGTAAACAAGTGCAACGATGCCTCGCCTACATCACAGGGTGGACCATCAGCATGTGAGTGCGGTTGAACGGGGCAGAATGCTTGGGCTCCGGGAGGCGGATCTGTCGTTTCGGGACATTGCGGCTCGTACAGGGCACGCTGCGTCAACAGTAAGGCGTATGTGGACCCAGTGGAGAGAGGAGGGCCATACACAGCGACGACAGGGTACAGGACGACGCAATGGGACCACAGCGCGAGACGACCGCCATCTTCTCCGCCTGGCCGTATCGGACAGAACAGCGTCGTCCTTGCTGTTGGCTCGACGTTTGAGCACTGCAACGGGGGTGGACATGTCTGCATCGACGGTGCAGCGCCTTGTTTTGAGGACTGGACTGGTAGCACGCATGCCACTGCGTCGGCTTCCATTGACTGGGAACCACCGACGCCTCCGACTACAATGGGCACGTGTACTCCGACACTGGCAGACAGAGTGGCGAAATGCAGTGTTTTCGGACGAGTCCCGCTTCAACCTGTCCTACAGTGATGGCCGCATACGCGTTCGACGACGCCGTGGAGAACGCAATCAGGCAGACTGTATTGTTGAGCGGCTTAGCTGACAAACACCAGGTGTAATGGTTTGGGGCGCAATTGCCTATAACAGGCGATCGCACCTCGTACGTCTTGCGGGTAATCTGAACAGTGACCGCTACATCAGGGAAGTTTTACAGCCCGCGGCACTCCCCCTATTGCAGGCCGTTCCATAGGCCATATTTCAGCAGGACAATGCCCTCCCGCATGTGACGAGGAATGTGCAAGCCTTCTTCGCAGAACGAGCGACACCTCTGCTTCCCTGGCCTGCCCGTTCGCCTGTCATGCCGCCCATCGAACATGTCTGGGATATGGTCGGTCGGCAACTTGTTCGTTCAGGTCCACCTACCGCCACTGTTGGTGCTTTGTGGACGCGCCTACAAACCGCGTGGGACGGTATTCCACAGCACGAAATGATGGAAGGAGAACAAGCATACCAGTATTTAAACACGGACAAATTCTTAGCGTCGGGGAAAGTCGTTGAAGAATAATGAAAACATATATTTATTGTCACATAGACGGGATTCCGACAGCATCAAATGACTCTGTCTGTTAGGTAGTCAGCCTGAAGGCTGGTTGGATCCTCAAAAAGTACCGCCGTTTGGTTATGTGGATAGATACCCACAAAAACGCAAGGCAGCGCTATATTGAGGCGTACGAGGCAAGACACGGAGTGAAGTAGTTTGCCATTTCTTTCCTCACTGAGTCAGAACCCTATGAGTAGAACCTTTCACAGCATCCACAGGCACTGACTGTGCCCTGAATGTCATACTCATTACTAAGCACCACCCATACCTCAGTAGCTTCCATATAACCACAGCCAGGAGTGAGACTGAGACATCGGTGAAAAGCCACATTTTACTCTAGCCTGTGCCAACAGACAAATGTACTGCATTCATCAAGAGATGGCAAATAGACCCCAAATGACTCTGGACGAACAAAAATGTATTTATTCAATAAATATCCTAAACAGATGCGTAAGTATTTCATTAAATTAAGAATAATCCTACATTAGCAGGTGGTATTCTGTAAAATGAATAACTGAAATTCTTCAAAACTTGAGGAAACAAACTACCATAAATTTATATTACAACACTTGGATTTCAAAAGTTGGCAGAACTTAGCTATGGCGTGTTGTTTTACTCGATAATCCTGTTGTTTCATGATGGGATGTACTAGTGACAAATGAAGTCGATCCGGATTGGTCATTATCCAGATTTAAAAAAAACTTGCGGTCTAAACGGGGTATTGCGCCTTACTGAGCTGAGCTCCAGGTACGTAAACATGGCTGCTACAACTAATTCTCCCGCCAAGTGCGAGTTTCGTGGTGTAATTCAGTTTCTTCAAGAAGGAAATTATGCAGCGAAAATTCATCAAATAATGTGTTCTGATTAATGGCAACGTCCACCCGCAAAGTGTTGCTGTACGTAGGCCAATAGCTCCAAGGGATTTTCACTTCTTTCCTGAACTCAGTGGCTAGGAGAGCAAAGGATCCAGACCTACCAGACTAATGAGTTTCAAAACAACGTTAATACTCATATCAGCTGACTGGCGGCGACATTCCATGATGAGGGGATCAGAAAGCTCGTCCACAGATAAGACCAATGCCTTAATCTTTACGATGTTTGTACAGAACAGTAACCATATTTGTACGTAAGGTTTGGAAATTATTTAGGTTTCGCCCGACTGTAATATTATTTAGGTTGCGCTCGTCGCTTTGGTGATACTATTTAGGTTGCACCCGACGGTGATATTATTTAGTTGCACCCGACGGGGTTATTATTTAGTTGCACCCGACGGTGATATTATTTAGTTGCACCCGACGGTGATATTATTTAGTTGCATCCGACGGGGTTATTATTTAGTTGCACCCGACGGGGTTATTATTTAGTTGCAGCTGACGGTGATATTATTTAGTTGCACCCGACGGTGATATTACAGGGCTATTACAAATGATTGAAGCGATTTCATAAATTCACTGTAGCTCCATTCATTGACATATGGTCACGACTCACTACAGATACGTAGAAAAACTCATAAAGTTTTGTTTGGCTGAAGCCGCACTTCAAGTTTCTGCCGCTAGAGCGCTCGAGAGCGCAGTGAGACAAAATGGCGACAGGAGCCGAGAAAGCGTTTGTCGTGCTTGAAATGCACTCACATCAGTCAGTCATAACAGTGCAACGACACTTCAGGACGAAGTTCAACAAAGATCCACCAACTGCTAACTCCATTCAGCGATGGTATGCGCAGTTTAATGCTTCTGGATGCCTCTGTAAGGGGAAATCAACGGGTCGGCCTGCAGTGAGCGACGAAACGGTTGACCGCGTGCGGGCAAGTTTCACGCGTAGCCCGCGGAAGTCGACGAATAAAGCAAGTAGGGAGCTAAACGTACCACAGCCGTCGGTTTGGAAAATCTTACGGAAAAGGCTAAAGCAGAAGCCTTACCGTTTACAATTGCTACAAGCCCTGACACCCGATGACAAAGTCAAACGCTTTGAATTTTCGGCGCGGTTGCAACAGCTCATGGAAGAGGATGCGTTCTGTGCGAAACTTGTTTTCAGTGACGAAGCAACATTTTTTCTTAATGGTGAAGTGAACAGACACAATGTGCGAATCTGGGCGGTAGAGAATCCTCACGCATTCGTGCAGCACATTCGCAATTCACCAAAAGTTAACGTGTTTTGTGCAATCTCACGGTTTAAAGTTTACGGCCCCTTTTTCTTCTGCGTAAAAAAACGTTACAGGACACGTGTATCTGGACATGCTGGAAAATTGGCTCATGCCACAACTGGAGACCGACAGCGCCGACTTCATCTTTCAACAGGATGGTGCTCCACCGCACTTCCATCATGATGTACGGCATTTTTTAAACAGGAGATTGGAAAACCGATGGATCGGTCGTGGTGGAGATCATGATCAGCAATTCATGTCATGGCCTCCACGCTCTCCCGACTTAACCCCATGCGATTTCTTTCTGTGGGGTTATGTGAAAGATTCAGTGTTTAAACCTCCTCTACCAAGAAACGTGCCAGAACTGCGAGCTCGCATCAACGATGCTTTCGAACTCATTGATGGGGACATGCTGCGCCGAGTGTGGGAGGAACTTGATTATCGGCTTGATGTCTGCCGAATCACTAAAGGGGCACATATCGAATATTTGTGAATGCCTAAAAAAACTTTTTGCGTTTTTGTATGCGTGTGCAAAGCATTGTTAAAATATCTCAAATAATAAAGTTATTGTAGAGCTGTGAAATCGCTTCAATCATTTGTAATAACCCTGTATTTAGTTGCACCCGACGGGGTTATTATTTAGTTGCACCCGACGGTGATACTATTTAGGTTGCGCCCGACGGTGATATTATTTAGTTGCACCCGACAGGGTTATTATTTAGTTGCACCCGACGGGGTTATTATTTAGTTGCACCCGACGGGGTTATTATTTAGTTGCACCCGACGGTGATATTATTTAGTTGCACCCGACGGTGATATTATTTAGTTGCAGCCGACGGTGATATTATTTAGTTGCACCCGACGGGGTATTATTTATGTTGCACCCGACGGTGATATTATTTAGTTGCAGCCGACGGTGATATATTTAGTTGCACCCGACGGGGTTATTATTTAGTTGCACCCGACGGGGTTATTATTTAGTTGGACCCGACGGTGATATTATTTAGGTTGCACCCGACGGTGATATTATTTAGTTGCAGCCGACGGTGATATAATTTAGTTGCACCCGACGGGGTTATTCTTTAGTTGCACCCGACGGGGTTATTATTTAGTTGCACCCGACGGGGTTATTATTTAGTTGCACCCGACGGTGATATTATTTAGTTGCACCCGACGGGGTTATTATTTAGTTGCACCCGACGGTGATATTAATTATTTGCACCCGACGGTGATATTATTTAGGTTGCACCCGACGGGGTTATTATTTAGTTGCACCCGACGGGGTTATTATTTAGGTTGCACCCGACGGTGATATTATTTAGTTGCAGCCGACGGTGATATTATTTAGTTGCACCCGACGGGGTTAATATTTAGTTGCACCCGGCGGGGTTATTATTTAGTTGCACCCGACGGGGTTATTATTTAGGTTGCACCCGACTGTGATATTATTTAGTTGCACCCGACGGTGATATTATTTAGTTGCACCCGACGGGGTTATTATTTAGTTGCACCCGACGGGGTTATTATTTAGTTGCACCCGACGGTGATATTATTTAGTTGCACCCGACGGTGATATTATTTAGTTGCAGCCGACGGTGATATTATTTAGTTGCAGCCGACGGTGATATTATTTATGTTGCACCTGACGGTGATATTATTTAGTTGCAGCCGACGGTGATATTATTTAGTTGCACCCGACGGGGTTATTATTTAGTTGCACCCGACGGGGTTATTATTTAGTTGGACCCGACGGTGATATTATTTAGGTTGCACCCGACGGTGATATTATTTAGTTGCAGCCGACGGTGATATAATTTAGTTGCACCCGACGGGGTTATTCTTTAGTTGCACCCGACGGGGTTATTATTTAGTTGCACCCGACGGGGTTATTATTTAGTTGCACCCGACGGTGATATTATTTAGTTGCACCCGACGGGGTTATTATTTAGTTGCACCCGACGGTGATATTAATTATTTGCAGCCGACGGTGATATAATTTAGTTGCACCCGACGGGGTTATTCTTTAGTTGCACCCGACGGGGTTATTATTTAGGTTGCACCCGACGGTGATATTATTTAGTTGCACCCGACGGTGATATTATTTAGTTGCACCCGACGGGGTTATTATTTAGTTGCACCCAACGGGGTTATTATTTAGTTGCACCCGACGGGGTTATTATTTTGTTGCACCCGACGGGGTTATTATTTAGTTGCAGCCGACGGTGATATTATTTAGTTGCACCCGACGGGGTTATTATTTACACACATCAAAAAAAGTTTTGCATCACCTCGGTTCCCAGATCTCCGGCATATAGACGTTGACTGTGTATATTGTATCAAAGATACAGTCCCTTTGACTGTTCATAGATGTCACTAAAACTGCTCAAAGATGTAAACAACCATGCATGAGCAGGGCCTATTAGACGGAGGGGGTACGACAGCCGATCAGTTCCAGTCATTCCACCAGGACGAAGGTACGCTGCTCATGTTGTCTGTAGTTCTACCATGCCTAGAAGGTCAATACCGCAGTTCGATCGCGTCCGCATTGTTACTTTGTGTCAAGAAGGGCTCCCAACAAGGGAAGTTTCCAGGCGTCTCAGAGTGAACCAAAGCGATGTTGTTCGGACATGGAGGAGGTACAGACATACAGGAACTGTCGATGACAGGCCTCGCTCAGGCCGCCCAAGGGCTACTACTGTAGTGGATGACCGCTACTTACGGATTGCCGCTCGGAGGAACCCTGACAGCAATGCCACCATGTTGAATAATGCGTTTCGTTCAGCCACAGGACGTCGTGTTTCAACTCAAACTGTGCGCAATAGGCTGCATGATGCGCGACTTCACTCCCGACGTCCATGGCGAGGTCCAGCTTTGCAACCCCGACACCATGCAGCGCGGTACAGATGGGCCCAACAACATGCTGAATGGACCCCACAGAATTGGCATCACGTTCTCTTCACCGATGAGTGTCGCATATGCCTTCAACCAGACAATCGTCGGAGACGTGTTTGGAGGCACCCTGGTCAGGCTGAACGTCTTAGACACACTGTCCAGCGAGTGCAGCAAGGTGGTGGTTCCCTGATGTTTTGGGGTGGCATTATGTGGGGCCGACGTACGCCACTGGTGGTCATGGAAGGCTCCGAAACGGCTTTACGATACCTGAATGACATCCTCCGACCCATAGTGCACCCATATCGGCAGAATATTGGAGAGGCATTTGTCTTCATGGACGACAATTCTCGACCTCATCGTGCACATCTTGTGAATGCGTTCCTTCAAGATAACGACATCGCTCGACTACAGTGGCCAGCATGTTCGCCAGACATGAACCCTATCGAACATGCCTGGGATATGTTGAAAAGGGCTGTTTATGGACGTCTTGACCCACCAACCACTCTGAGAGATTTACGCCGAATTGTCGTTGAGGAGTGGGACAATTTGGACCAACAGTGTCTTGATGAACTTGTGGATAGTATGCCACGACGAATACAGGCATGCATCAATGCAAGAGGACGTGCTACTGGGTATTAGAGGTAGTGGTGTGTACTGCAATCTGGACCACAAATGCTGAAAGTCTAGCTGTATGATGGTACAACATGCAATGTGTGGGTCTCATGAGCAATAAAACGAGCTGAAATGTTGTTTGTGTTGATCTCTATTCCCTTTGTATTTAAAGGTTCCGGAACTCTTGGAACCGAGGTGATGCAAAACTTTTTTTGATGTGTGTAGTTGCACCCGACGGGGTTATTATTTAGGTTGCACCCGACGGTGATATTATTTAGTTGCAACCGACGGTGATATTATTTAGTTGCACCCGGCGGTGATAGGGAGAGAGATTTTGAGAGGCTGCTCAGGCGGCTGGACCTGTGTCTGTTGAACACAGGGGAGCCTACGCACTTCTCTATTGCACACGGTACTTATTCAAGTATCGATATTACCCTGTGCAGTCGTGCGCTGGTTCCCCTGCTACAGTGGGGTGTACACGATGACCTTTGTAATAGTGACCATTTTCCAATTATCGTTAATCTTCCGAATCAGAGAGCCATCGAGTTACCAAGTCGATGGCTTCTCCGTCGGGCTGATTGGCCAACATTCACGGCACGTGCGGTGTTTGCCGAAGATATCTTTGAGAGTGTCGACGATCATACCATTCACATAACGAATGGTATTTTGGCTGCTGCTGAGGAAACAATACCTTCCTCATCCGGCAACTCACGCCGGAAGCTTGTCCCTTGGTGGACAGCCGAGATTGCAGCAGCCATTAAAGATCGTCGACGTGCTTTCAAACGCTATCGGAGGCAAAACACTATGGCCAACCTTATCACCTTCAGAAGGATGCGTACTAGAGCCCGATATCTGATTCGGGAGAGTAAGAAAACGACGTGGGAAAAGTATGTGTCGTCCATGACGGCGCATACTCCTTCATCTCAAGTGTGGACTAAGCTTCGTCGGATCTCCGGACTCCCGACATCACTGTCGATACCCGGAGTGTCCATCAATGGAGACATCATCACGGACCATCTCGCCATTGCCAACAGCATTGGCCCGCACTTCTCCGATGTATCCTGCTCCGGGAGTTACGATCCTACATTTCTGACTCTGAAGCGGGAGGCAGAGACTCACCCCTTGTCCTTTGCCACTGCTGCTTCGGAGTCCTATAATGTACCATTCTCTGAATGGGAACTGCGCAGTGCGCTTGCACTGTGCAGGGATACGGCTCCTGGACCGGATAACATACATAATCAAATGTTAAAACATCTGTGCGAATCCAGTATTAAAAAAAACTGTTGATCCTCTTCAATCTATATGGATTGAAGGGGAGTTTCCATCTCAATGGCGAGAGGGGATCGTGATACCGATTCCTAAGGCTAGAAAGGATCCCAAGTTTGTAAGCAGCTATAGGCCCATTTGTTTGACAAATGGCCTATGTAAGCTGCTCGAAAAGATGGTGAACCGTCGACTGGTGTGGTTCTTGGAGGATAAAGGTCTCCTGTCTGAGTACCAGTGTGGATTTCGCTCTCATAGGTCCACCACTGACCATCTGGTGCGACTTGAGAGCGCCATACAGGGGGCTTTTTTTTTCCCGAAAGCAGCACCTAGTCACGGTCTTCTTTGACCTCGAGAAAGCCTACGACACCACATGGCGCTACGGGATCCTTTCCACCCTTCACAAGTGGGGACTCCGTGGTAACTTACCGACTTTCATTGCGAATTTCATGTCCGTCCGACTCTTCCGTGTAAGGGTCGGTAGGACATTATCGCAATACTATACCCAAGAAAATGGAGTTCCTCAGGGTTCAGTGCTGAGTGTCACCTTGTTCGCGATTGCCATTAATGGCATTGTTGCCGCCGCCGGGTCCGCGGTTGTTCCATCGCTGTATGTAGACGATTTAGCTCTGCATTACAGCTGTGGAAGTATGGCAGTCGTGGAACGGCAATTGCAGCTAGCTATCAACCGGGTCGACAGGTGGGCTCACGACCGGGGTTTTCGTTTTTCAGCAGCGAAAACCTCCGTCGTCCATTTTTGTCGGCTACGGAGGTTACATTTACACCCTGAACTACATCTCAGGGATGCTGCGTTGCCGTTGGTTGACACTTATCGCTTCCTGGGGCTCCATTTTGACAGCAAGTTAACGTGGCAGCACCATATACGGCAATTGAAAATGACATGTCTCAGGAAACTGAACATCCTCAGGTTCCTTAGTGGCACTACGTGGGGGGCTGACCGTGCGGTGCTGCTACGGTTCTACCAAGCCCTCGTCCTGTCCCGGCTAGACTATTATGGTTCTGCGGCGTACGGTTCAGCAAGGCCGGCAACCTTGAAAATGCTGGACAGTATCCACCATAGTGGCGTTAGGCTGGCTACCGGTGCCTTCCGGACCAGCCCGATACCCAGCCTACTCGCCGAATCGGGTGTTCCACCTTTAAATTATAGACGCCAACATATGCTTTCAGCATTGCTGCCAATGTGCGTCAAATGCCGCAACACCCGACCTATCAAGCTCTCTTCGGTACCCAAAATCACCAGGGGTACGCCAACCGGCCTCGTGCCACTCGGCCGGTTGGTATTAGACTTGATAGCTCGTGTGCTGACATAGGAGTGGCTGTAGGTCCCTGTATGATCCGGACATCTAGCGAGGTGCCTCCGTGGCAAGTCCCGCGTCCGGAAATTCGGTTAGATCTTCACCAAGGTCCTGAGGTGAACACGGATGCGTCCGTTTACCGGAGGCAGTTCCACAGCATAGTTCACCAATTTCCGGACGCTGGCATTCTATACACGGATGGTTCGAAGGTGGACGGAAGGTGGGTTGTGCTTACGTTATTGATGGTGCAAATACCAAGATCTCTTTGCCTGAGGCCTGTAGTGTGTTTACTGCGGAGCTCGTTGCCATCTATGAAGCTCTGCAGTTTCCACTACAGGATGCACGAATCCACTTTCTCGTGTGTACCGACTCTTTGAGTTCGTTGCAGTCAATTGCTACATGTTTCCCGCAACACCCCCTAGTGCAGCGAATCCACGACCTACTAGCCGGGCTGTGCCACGCTGACACTCGAATCACCTTTCTGTGGCTTCCAAGCCACATGGGAATTGCGGGAAATGAGTTAGCAGATCAAGCTGCAAAAGAGGCGGTATCACTACCACCTCGACCAATGCAGGTACCAGCTAGAGATATTCGCTCTCAGTTACGCCTACATGTTCTGGCTGCTTGGGAGAGTCAGTGGCTAGCTGACCCACTGCCCAGTAAACTGAGAGCGATCAAGGGAACTACTCGCGTGTGGCGGAGCTCCTTCCGGGCCCTGAGAGAGTCCGTCATTTTGTGTAGGCTAAGGATAGGTCATACAAGATCCACCCACTCGTACCTAATGAGAAGGGAAGACCCCCCCACTTTGTACCTGTGGAGCCGTATTCACCGTGGCCCACATTCTCACCGAGTGTGTGGATCTTGCTGACTTACGAAGAAACCTTGGTTTGCAGACGACACTAAAAAACTTATATTAGCCGATGACGCGGTGGCTGCTGATCGCGTTATCCGCTTTATAAGTGAGAGTGGGTTAGGGCCAGCAATCTAAATTTTCCAGTGAACTTTGACTCAACGACTTGTTCGTTTTTGAATGATAATGTTTTGTTTTTTCCGTAATTTTTGTTTATTTTTATAATTTTTATTTTTTATTTAATTGTTTGTTTTTGTTTTATTAATTTTTGGTCTTTTTAAATTTAGATGTCCACCTCAAAATTTTAAATTCAATTCAAAATTTGTATTCTTTAATCTGTGTTAAGAGGGGCAGATGACCTCGTAGTTCCGCCCCTTAAAACAACAATAACTAACTAACCGACGGTGATATTATTTAGTTGCACCCGACGGGGTTATTTAGTTGCACCCGACGGTGATATTATTTAGTTGCACCCGACGGGGTTATTATTTAGGTTGCACCCGACGGTGATATTATTTAGTTGCATCCGACGGGGTTATTATTTAGTTGCACCCGACGGTGATATTATTTAGTTGCACCCGACGGGGTTATTATTTAGTTGCACCCGACGGGAATATTATTTAGTTGCACCCGACGGTGATATTATTTAGTTGCACCCGACGGGGTTATTATTTAGTTGCACCCGACGGGAATATTATTTAGTTGCACCCGACGGTGATATTATTTAGTTGCACCCGACGGGGTTATTATTTAGTTGCACCCGACGGTGATATTATTTAGTTGCACCTGACGGTGATATTATTTAGTTGCACCCGACGGTGATATTATTTAGTTGCACCCGACGGGGTTATTATTTAGTTGCACCCGATGGGAATATTATTTAGTTGCACCCGACGGGGTTATTATTTAGTTGCACCCGACGGGGTTATTATTTAGTTGCACCCGACGGAGTTATTATTTAGTTGCACCCGACGGGGTTATTATTTAGTTGCACCCGACGGGAATATTATTTATTTGCACCCGACGGTGATATTATTTAGTTGCATCCGACGGGGTTATTATTTAGTTGCACCCGACGGTGATATTATTTAGTTGCACCTGACGGGGTTATAATTTAGTTGCACCCGACGGTGATATTATTTAGTTGCACCCGACGGGTTTATTATTTAGTTGCACCCGACGGGTTTTTATTTAGTTGCACCCGACGGGAATATTATTTAGTTGCACCCGACGGGGTTATTATTTAGTTGCACCCGACGGGGTTATTATTTAGTTGCACCCGATGGGGTTATTATTTAGTTGCACCCGACGGTGATATTGTTACGTGCCACCCCGGTAGTGGCACTTTTGTTAACTGGATTACGGTGGGGTACAAAGCACAACACCAATTACTGCTTAAAGAAATAATTAACTTTATTGTGGCCAGAAAATTACACGAATCAGCAAATACAAGCAATTAGGAGCCTTACTCCAGTTTCGTCAAGTCTCTTCCTTGAGCGCTCTCGGCCCTTCCACTTGTCAAACAAACCACAGAAGTTAATCCTGCCGCTAATGAGCCTAGTGGCCTTGACAGAACTACATACAACTTCTTTCTAATGTGCGCCTACTACAGTACTTACGGGCACTTGCTGCGCGCTGTTCACCAGCTGGGAGAAACAATGTCACTTAATTTCGACACCACAATATCTGACACTCCGTGAAAGCACACTTACTCAGAACACGGCAGTCCCCTGTATGTTCCTCACTTCGCCGCTACACTAGGGGTTTCGCAAGTCACCACACTTCTGTCGCTCAGAATAAACTCTCACACTAGCTCGTAAAACACAACCACAACTGCTTCACGGGTCACTCTTATATAGCAGGCCGGTGACTCAATAAATGGTTCTAGATCCATCCAGAGTCCACGGCTTCTCGAGGTTTCCACCGCTGGTCCAGTCACGAATCTTCTGGACTATCCCTTTGTCTGTAGTAGCCCTGTTGCATAAGGCGCGCGCAATACAGGAGGCAAGCCACAGCCCAGCCCCTGGGGCAGTTGTGACTCAAGCGGCGAGCGATGACACAAACTCACAGCCGTAACATCACCCCCTTCCTAAAAAGGCTGATCGTCCCGATCAATCATTGGTCCGTCTGTGTCCCTCCGTAGGCTGCCAGGCGATCTCGATGCACGATCTTCATCTTCGCCCTCGGGCTCCGCTGGATTCTGTAGACGACATCGTTGATCCGTTTCACGACTCGGTACGGGCCCTCCCAGGACTTCTGCAGTTTGGGTGACAGGCCTTTCTTCCGTAATGGGTTGAAGAGCCAGACCAGGTCGTCCTCGTGGAATCCGCCGGCATCCGTCTGCTGGTCGTATCGGGTCTTCATTCTGTCGGTCTCGATCCGCAGTTTCCTCCTCGCGAACGCGTGCACGTCCTCCAGTTGGTCGACCAGTTCTTGACAATACTGGCTTACCGGGATCGGATCATTCCCAGGTCGGCCAAAGGCAAGATCGACAGGTAGACGGAGCTCCCTCCCAAACATGGCCCGGGCTGGTGTGCACCCGGTGGCTTCATGCACGGCGGCGCGGTAGGCCAGGAGAAATAGTGGAAGATGTTTGTCCCAATCCCTCTGGTGCTCGCTGACGACTATTCGAAGATGGTTCTCGATGGTGCGATTGAATCGCTCTACCATCCCGTCGGACTGAGGGTGTAGTGGCGTTGTCCTTGTCTTCCGGATTCCCAGCAGCTGGCATAGGTTCTGGAACACCTGCGACTCGAAGTTCCTCCCTTGGTCGGAGTGCAGCTCCAGGGGTACTCCGTACCGGCTGACGAATTCCTTCACCAGGGTCTCTGCAATCGTCGCGGCTTCTTGGTTAGGGAGCGCATACGCCTCCGGCCATTTGGTAAAGTAGTCGCTGACGACTAATATGTAGCGGTTCCCTGCCTCGCTTAACGGGAATGGCCCAGCAACATCGATGGTCACTCTCTCCATGGGGCCGCCCACGTTGTAGGTCTTCAGTGGACCCCGTCGTCTTCGTCCTGGGCCCTTGCTGGCTGCGCAATCGTGGCACCTCGCGCAGTGGTTCTCCACGTCTGTTCGGCATCCGATCCAGTAGAACCGCTCTCTCAGCTTCTCCAGGGTCTTCTTTATCCCTAGGTGTCCACCAGATGATCCTCCATGAACTTCCTTCAGGACTTCCTCCGTCATAGCCTTTGGAACGACGACTTGTTCCCGAGATGTCTTCCCGTCGGTGCTCTCCCAGGTACGGCAGATGAGGCCATCCCTTACAATCAGCGAGTCCCACTGTGCCCAGTAGGACTTAAACTTTGGGCTGCAGTCACTCACAATGTTCCACCCGGGTCTGGGGACACAGGCCCTCTTCCATTCGGCTATCAGTCCCAGGTAATCATCCTCTGCTTGTGCCCACGTGAAAGATTCGCGGCTCCAGTTCCCATGAAGTTCCACAGTAGTCCGTCGGCACAGTATCCCGGTGTTCTCCTCCCTTCGGGCACAGAAGGTGCAGTCTTCGGGGCACGGTCTTCGTGACAGGGCGTCGGCGTTAGAATGCAGTTGGCCTTTCCTGTGCTGAATCTCAAAGTTGTACTGTTGAAGTCTCTCTAACCACCGCGCGAGTTGACCCTCGGGCTGCTTGAAGTTCAGGAGCCACCGCAGGGATGCATGGTCGGTCCTGATGAGAAATTCTTGCCCGTACAGGTACTTGTGGAAGTGTTCAATGGTCTTCACGATGGCGAGCAGCTCCTTCCTGGTGACGCAGTAGTTCCTTTCTGGCTTTGACAAGGCCTTGCTGAAGTAGGCCACTACTCTCTCCTCGCCGTCCACTACTTGCGACAGGATCCCCCCTATGCCAAAGTCGCTGGCATCGGTATCGACGATGAACCTTGTCCCAGGTCTGGGGTAGGCCAGAATAGGCGCGGTGCACAGAGCCTGCTTGAGTTGTTCGAAGGCACTGTGGCATTCTGCTGTCCACGTGAAGAGTTGGTCCTTCTCAGTCAGTCGATGTAAAGGTTTGGCGATGTCGGCGAATCCTCTCACGAAGCGACGATAATAAGTGCAGAGTCCCAGGAAGCTTCGTAGTTGCGACTTGTCCTTCGGAACTGGCCACTCCCTCACAGCTGCGGTCTTCTCTGGGTCGGTGCGCACCCCTTCCTCGGAGACGATATGCCCAAGGTACTGGACCCGCTTCTGGAAGAGCTGACACTTCTTGGGGCTCAACTTCAGCTGGGCAGCCCGTAGCTTCAACAAGATCTCCTTCAGGTTGCTGTAGTGCTCCTCGAAGCTCCTCCCCAGAACGATGACGTCGTCTAGGTAGACCAGGCAGGTCTTCCAGTGTAGTCCCCTCAGAATGGACTCCATTAGCCTTTCGAAGGTCGCAGGGGCGTTGCACAGACCGAATGGCATGACGGTGAACTGCCAGAGCCCGCTGCCCACAGAGAACGCCGTTTTCTCGCGGTCCTTAGGGTGGACCTCCACCTGCCAGTAGCCACTCTTCAAATCCAAGGTGGAGAACCATCTTGACCCTGATATGGTGTCCAGCGTGTCGTCGATCCGGGGTAGAGGGTAGCTGTCCTTCTTCGTGACGTCGTTCACCCGCCTGTAGTCCACGCAGAACCTGGTGGAACCGTCCTTCTTCTTCACAAGCACGACCGGAGAACTCCAAGGACTATGTGATGGCTCGATCACCCCTTGCTCCTTCATCTCTTCTACCATCCGGTCGACTTCGGCTTGCTTGGCGAGCGGGACACGTCGGAATGGGGCCCTAATCGGTGCGCTGTCCCCAACGTCGATTCTGTGCTGGACCAAGCTTGTCCTGCCGAAGTCTTTGCTCCCCACGGAGAAGACATCCTGGAATTCGCGTAGCAGGTCCTGAAGTTGGCGTGATTGCTCTTCGTCTAAATGGTCCTGGGATCCTTGGTACAGCTTCTGTAGTTCTTCTGGCAGGGCGCGTCTTCTTCGGTTGTCCGTCTGCAGGTGTCCGTCCGTCGTTTCTGTGATGCGGGCAATCCAGGTAACGGGCTCGCAGACTCCTAGGTTGGTGTCCCGGTGAACCGTAATATCGTAGTCGTTCAGATTGGACAGGCGAACGTACGGCCGAGGCGTCGTGTTGATGAGCGTCTTGGCAACTAGCAATCCTTTTGCCTGGATGTCCTCATATTTTGGCTCGATGACAGCAGCCACTCCCTCAGCAGTTCCGTCGACAATTACGGCGGCGCTGACCTCCGTCCTGGCAGGAACGATGACGTCCTCTCTCAGCCTTACTCGTCGTGCGGTGACGGTCTCGTGTGCTGGTTGCAAAGCAAGTTCCTCACCTCCGAAGTGCAGAGTGTTGGTACTCAGATCCAAGATGATGTTGTTCTGGTCCAGGAAGTCCAGTCCAATGATCACTTCATTTGATACGTCGGCCACAAGCACTGGATGCTTTATCGCCCGTCGACCAATGACGAACTCCAGTGATGCTTCGCCATGTACCGGTGCGGTGTCTCCGGTCGCGGTTATTAGCTGGAGGTTCCTTGGTGTGGGTTGAACTCTCCACTTCGGGATCACGGTGGGGCTGACGATGGTCCTCGATGCTCCCGTGTCGATTAGCAGGGGCCAGCTCTCTCCGTTGACGACTCCGTCGACCATCAGGCTGCTATTATCCCTCCGTAACTGCGTCACACGAACTTGGACTGCCGGGGCTTGACGACTGCCACAAGCCAACCTTTGCCCCCCTAGGCTGGCTGATACTTGCTTTCCTGGGCCGCGCGGTTTCCCTACGACTGACTGTCCCGACTGGCGGCGGCGATCACCGCAGTCCTTGCTCAGGTGGCCTCTCTTACGGCAGGTCCAGCAGGTCGGTAGTCCTCTTCCGGGCCGCCTCTCCGGATGTCTTTCGGCTACGTTTATGTTGGTGGTACTGCGATTCTTGAAGAAACGGCTTAGCGCCTTCATCAATTCGTCGGCCAGGGGCTTGGTCTCGTTGGTTTTTGCTGGTTCGTCGACGTCCACTTGACGCACCCGCGCGTGCATTCTAGATGCCTGTTTTGCCGTCTCGAATTCAAGTGCGTGGCTCAGCGCATCTGCCAGGTTCTTATTGCGCGCGAGTCGCAGCGCCTGTTGAGTGTCCGAGTCCCGTAGCCCGTCGGTGAAGGTCTGCGTCGCTATCTGCTCCAGAAAGTCGGCCGGCGCTGTTGGGTAGGCAAGCCTTACGAGGCGTGCGATGTCCATCTCGAACTCCTGCAGGGTTTCCGCGTTCTTTTGTACCCGGGTCCGGAGCTGCATCTGGTAGGCCTGCTGAAGATGGCTATCCCCATATCTGGACTCCATATGTGCGATCAGTGAAGCGTAGTCCTGGGATCCGGTCGGGATGGCCTGAAGGACGTTAAGGGCGTCCCCTCTCAGCGCTACAATGAGAGCTGTAGCCTTTTCCGTGCTGTTCCAGTTGTTTATGGAACAGGCTGCCTCGAACTGACGTAAATAGGTGCTCCACGGGACCTTTCCGTCGAAGGTTGGGGGCGTCACTCTGCTCTGTCCCGTTCCTGGTGTCCCCGGTGTACCTGTGGGCGGGCGTCGGCGCAGCTCGGCAACTTCCTCTTGAAGAGCGTTGACTTTCTCTTCCACCCCCGTGAGTGGGCGTTGGCGCAGTTCGGCTACTTCCTCTTGTAGGGCTTTGACTCTCTCATCCACCCCCGTCAGCGGGCGTCGGCGTAGCTCAGCAACTTCTTCTTTTAAGGCGTCGAACTTCTTTTCCACTGCCGTGACTTCCTCACGCAGACCCAGTTCTAATTTCTTCAAGTCCTGTGCTAACTTATTCTGCCCGTCTTCCATCTTCTTCTGGCCGTCCTCTATCTTCTTGGTTAAATTCTTCTGGCCATCTTCTAATTTAGCAGTTAGGTCCTCGGCTAACTTCTTCTGGCCGTCCTCCATCTTCTTCTGGCCGTCCTCCATCTTCTTCAGGTCGTCCGCTAACTTATTTTGACCGTCTTCCATCTTCTTCTGGCCGTCTTCTAATTTGCAAGTTAGCTCCTTGGTTAAATTCTTCTGGCCATCTTCTAATTTAGCAGTTAGGTCCTCGGCTAACTTCTTCTGGCCGTCCTCCATCTTCTTCTGGCCGTCCTCCATCTTCTTCAGGTCCTCCGCTAACTTATTTTGACCGTCTTCCATCTTCTTCTGGCCGTCTTCTAATTTGCAAGTTAGCTCCTTGGTTAAATTCTTCTGGCCGTCTTCTATGCCATTTAACTTTTCTAGCAATGCTGCCAATTGCGCCTCCATTTTAGTTGTTTGCCTTGTAAAGGGCATGCACTCACAGGAAAATTTAAAAAAAATTGACCTGCTCGGGTTTTGAAACCAGGACCGTCAGGTGTTGTGCTTGAGTTCGTAATCCGGCTTCTGACACCAGTTGTTACGTGCCACCCCGGTAGTGGCACTTTTGTTAACTGGATTACGGTGGGGTACAAAGCACAACACCAATTACTGCTTAAAGAAATAATTAACTTTATTGTGGCCAGAAAATTACACGAATCAGCAAATACAAGCAATTAGGAGCCTTACTCCAGTTTCGTCAAGTCTCTTCCTTGAGCGCTCTCGGCCCTTCCACTTGTCAAACAAACCACAGAAGTTAATCCTGCCGCTAATGAGCCTAGTGGCCTTGACAGAACTACATACAACTTCTTTCTAATGTGCGCCTACTACAGTACTTACGGGCACTTGCTGCGCGCTGTTCACCAGCTGGGAGAAACAATGTCACTTAATTTCGACACCACAATATCTGACACTCCGTGAAAGCACACTTACTCAGAACACGGCAGTCCCCTGTATGTTCCTCACTTCGCCGCTACACTAGGGGTTTCGCAAGTCACCACACTTCTGTCGCTCAGAATAAACTCTCACACTAGCTCGTAAAACACAACCACAACTGCTTCACGGGTCACTCTTATATAGCAGGCCGGTGACTCAATAAATGGTTCTAGATCCATCCAGAGTCCACGGCTTCTCGAGGTTTCCACCGCTGGTCCAGTCACGAATCTTCTGGACTATCCCTTTGTCTGTAGTAGCCCTGTTGCATAAGGCGCGCGCAATACAGGAGGTAAGCCACAGCCCAGCCCCTGGGGCAGTTGTGACTCAAGCGGCGAGCGATGACACAAACTCACAGCCGTAACAATATTATTTAGTTGCACCCGACGGGGTTATTATTTAGTTGCACCCGACGGTGATATTATTTAGTTGCACCCGACGGGGTTATTATTTAGTTGCACCCGACGGGGTTATTATTTAGGTTGCACCCGACGGTGATATTATTTTGTTGCACCCGACGGTGATATTATTTAGTTGCACCCGACGGTAATATTATTTAGTTGCACCCGACGGGGTTATTATTTAGGTTGCACCCGACGGGGTTATTATTTAGTTGCACCCGACGGGATTATTATTTAGGTTGCACCCGACGGTGATATTATTTAGGTTGCACCCGACGGTGATATTATTTAGTTGCAACCGACGGTGATATTTAGTTGCACCCGACGGGGTTATTATTTAGGTTGCACCCGACTGGAATATTATTTAGGATGCACCCGACGGGGTTATTATTTAGGTTGCACCCGACGGGGTTATTATTTAGGTTACACCCGACGGGAATATTATTTAGGTTGCACCCGAAGGGGATATTATTTAGGTTGCGCCTGACGGTGACATTATTTAGATTGTGGCCGACGGTAGTATTATTTATGTTGCGGTTGATGGTAATATTATTTAGGTTGTGCCCAACGGTGATATTTAGTTGCACCCAACGGGGTCATTATTTAGGTTGCACCCAAAGGGGATATTATTTAGTTGCACCCAAAGGGGATATTATTTAGTTGCACCCGACGGGAATATTATTTAGTTGCACCCGACGGGAATATTATTTAGGTTGCACCCGACGGGGATATTATTTAGTTGCACCCGAAGGGGGATATTATTTAGTTGCACCCGAAGGGGGATATTATTTAGGTTGCACCCGACGGGAATATTATTTAGGTTGCACCCGACGGGGATATTATTTAGTTGCACCCGAAGGGGGATATTATTTTGGTTGCGCCTGACGGTGACATTATTTAGGTTGTGGCCGACGGTAGTATTATTTAGGTTGTGCCCAACGGTGATATTTAGTTGCACTCAACGGGGTCATTATTTAGGTTGCACCCGAAGGGGATATTATTTAGGTTGCAACCGATCGTGATATTATTTAGGTTTCACCCTGCGGGAATATTATTTAGGTTGCTCCTCGTGGAGGGTTAATGAACCAAATGCAGGATATATTTGTTTCACACTTCCAGCGGCTAAATGAATGTCATAGAAACCAAAAATGCCTAAAAGAGGGGTGCTACCTGAATAGCTCCTTTCACTTCTTCAGATGATAAATAAGCTTTTATCCGAATATGAGACCTTTTTTTTTGGGGGGGGGGGGGGGTGTATGTAGTTATCTATTTCAATGCAAATAAATAAGAAGAGAAACTGTGAAATCTATTTTGTGTGTGTGTTCTTGTGTGAGAAGTTTTTGACGGGGTAAACTCTTACATTTAAATAAATCTGATTAAATTAATAAACACAGGAAGATAATAAGAATTCGTTCACGCCAGACAATTATTCGGACAAGCTTTTAGTTATCTACTGCATTGTTAACAAATACAGAGTAAAAATAGCAAAATATATTGTGTGTTTTTTTCTGATTGTTATTGATACTGTGTAGTTTTGTGAAATATGGCTAAAAATAAATGTCACTGAATTAAAAAGAACAGAAAAATATTAGCGTTAGCATTTAATCATAAATCCTATTTTCAGCGTCTATTAACCGAAATCATAGGCGTGTAGCCGAAAATCATGATCCATAATGAATACCGCAAAAAGTCTATTTTAAGGATATATAAAGCCTAACACGATAAATCGATTTTTGAGATCGAGAAAAAGCGGGATATTTTCCCGTCCGCAAAAATGTTTTCAGGGCGGTGAGACTTTTGTAAAAAAAAAAAATCTGTATTGTCCCGGGTAAAACGGGAAGAAATGGATATATTTATTTTCGAATAGTGCTAAATGATAAATCTAATAAAATGTAGCGGGGCGTTGTCTTATACAGACTATTCCGCTCTATCTGATGATGTAAAATTAAAAGGCTTAATTCTCACAATTACGCTATTTTGGCGCGAATCTGTATTTTTGCACGCAAAAATACTTCTCACGAGATAGATCAAAGAAAACGATCAAAAAAAGGTTAAGATTCTATTTTTATATTGCCCGATGTTGATAGATGAAATTTCTCTTTCCCTGGGCAATACGTTTTTCTCTAGAAGATAACTATAGATAACATACTGCTTGAAATAACTCGGATGGTAACACAGAATAGTTAGATAGTGAAAAACCATTTTGATATTAATTGTACGTTGGTGACTAAGCTAGCAGAAATGTTTATATAACTGAAATAGTTTTTAAATTAAACCAGAGCTCGGTTTCAGATAGCATTCTCAAGTTATCGGTCACAATTCGCACACTGCTTCCGCCTGAAGGTATATGGTGTATTATAACAAGGGCTGGGATCTATGTGTACTAAAAAGTGTCAAAATATGTACATATAAGTTATATGTAAATATATATTGCAAAATATGGGCAGTAATATTAATTTAACTACTTAACATTACATATTGTTTCTTACAGGGCCTACAAAAATACATTAAAAAGTACTGGATTCATATAGGCTATTAAATTATTCATTTTTTTTCTTTCAGTTCAGTTACTTTTTAATTATTCGTTGACTATTTCTGCTACTATTACAGTATGCCACAAAATGTTTTATATTTTCAAACTTGAAGCTTCTCCTGTTGTCTCGCAAAAGTGATTTGTATTGGTCGAAGCTTCGCTCTACCGTACGAGGCCATTGGTGCATGTTTAAAGTGCACTGTATCAGCAGGAGATATATCTGATTCTTGTTTTACATTACACATTTCCTCAAAACTTGCGCATCTCAAGGACCACGTCTATTTTTTAAGCACTGGCACCTGGCAAAGAGATGCATGCTATTGTTACAGCCACATACTTCAGAATTCTTTCGTTGCTCAAAAACATTTTATGTGCATAACTGTAAACTTGGTCCTGTGTTGATATATTTTCATTCACTGAAAACGACATAAGTTTACTCTAAGAATAAAATATGTACAAGCCTACTGTATTGCATTAAAATCACAAAAAATTGAAAAATATCTATTTATTTTACATATAAATGAAAATCCATAGCCTGTTTCCAGTCGACTGACCGGGTCAGAAATGGGCGGCGAGGATATGAACCGTGTCGGCTGCCGAAGCCTATCGCACTCCTCTGGGGCAATGGTTAAGTGAATGACAGATGAAATGAAATGAAAGTGGAGAGTGTTGCTGGAATGAAATATTGACGGGAGAAACCGGAGTACCCGGAGAAAAACCTGTCTGCCTCCGCTTTGTCCAGTACAAATCTCACATGGAGTGGCCGGGATTTGAACCACGAACCCCAGCGGTGAGAGGCCGGCGTGCTGCCGCCTAAGCCACGGAGGCTCATTTTACATATAAATATGGAAAGTGAATTTGTTTTATTTCAATAGAGGACAACATAATCGATGGAAATAAGTTAAACAATTGTGTC
The DNA here is from genome assembly GCA_946902985.2 of Meconema thalassinum. Classification (NCBI taxonomy): domain Eukaryota; kingdom Metazoa; phylum Arthropoda; class Insecta; order Orthoptera; family Tettigoniidae; genus Meconema; species Meconema thalassinum. Next base: position 130,355,844 of record OX336388.2, read on the forward strand.
TATCTGTGTAATAAAGAAATACATACTGTATAAATCCTAGTTCTGATTATAACTTATTATAATATGATATTCATAAAAATTATTATTATTATTATTATTATTATTATTATTATTATTATTATTACAAGGGAATTGACCTCTTATAATCACGCTACAACTTCATTTCTTTTTCTTCGCGAGGTGGTGTTTTTTTCTGTGTCCAATCCTCCTTCATGCGATCGCTGGCCTGCTTGCGTTGTTCTGTCCTGGCTCTTCCAGTCTTCTTAGTTTGTCCACTTCTTTGGTATAAGTTAGCATTTTTGGCTGTCGCTCCGGAGGTCCGGGTTCGATTCCCGGCTCAGCCTAGACATTTTAATTGTGGTGTGGGGACTTAAACGGGGTCCACTCAGCCTCGTGAGGCAAAACTGAGAAGAGGAGGTGGGTTTGGTTCCCATCTCTCATACTGGACGTGGTTTTCCGTTGTTTCCCCCCCCCCCCACTTCTACTCCAGGAAAATGCCCGGATGTTTCCTAACTTAAGGTCACGACCGCCTTCTTCCCAAACCTATTCCCTAATTTAAAATACACACACTAATACAGCCATCACAAAAACACAGGTTATCATAAGAATTCCAAACACCCAAAAATACACGGGCCTATATCACCGTAATGTCGCAGCCCCTAAAATAAGCAACAACAAAACGTAGAATGGTTCACAACTACTGTAATAACGGATGGACAAAACCAACTCGTTGGTTTATCAACTAATCTGTAGTCTATTAATATACAGGGTGTCCCACCTAACTCTGCGACCTCAAATATTATCGAAATGAAACAAGATGTGAAAAATCTACTTGCACAGGAATGTAGCCACGTCAGGGGGTCACACAATGGGAGGATATGCACAATCCAGGAAATTATAACAATACCACTTTTAACGCAAAGTTACCTTATTTTTAAATGGAACATACATGTTTTTTCTAGCAAAATCAATAGTAAACATACAATTATTGATAACAGAATTGGTTTCTCTTCTCTAAACCTCGTACCTTCTGAAATAACTAAAGTTGTAGGTTACTAACCAACGACAGTGGAGTGTCAATGTTTGGTGCGGTATCACTGGCAACCGTATTGTAGGTCCCTATTTTTTTTATCAGGGAACACTAAACGAACAGCGATATGCATAATTTCTTCAAGACACGTTACCCCTTCTCATGGAGGATGTGGGATTGGAAACTCGTGTATCAATGTGGTTCCAGCATGATGGGTGCCCCGCACATTTCGCACGTGTTACCAGAGATGTAAAGGATGAGAAGTTTCCAAATCGGTGGATAGGACGTAATGGTCCTGAGAGATGGCCAGCACGGTCCCTCGACTTGACGCCATTAGACTACTTTCTCTGAAGCGCATTGCAAGATAGTCTATCAGGAAGTCCCAACTACAATAGCGAATATGCAACAGCGTATTACTTCGGCGTGTGCGGAAATATCTGTGGAAACACTGGGATCAGTACAACGCTCTCTTGTTCACCGTCTACAGAAGTGCATTGATGCAAACGGTGGTCACATTGAACATCCGCTGAAGTGACACAGTTTCATCAGTTAAGACGTTACTGCTTACTTGTGAGTGTCTCTTCCGTGCTGGATGTAATTTAAAAACTTGACGTTTCTTTAAGCTATAGGCCACAAGTTTGTTTAGGAAATCGGTAATTGTACATTTTGAACTATGTGTACAGTTCTACACATTTGTTAAACTTGCCAAACAGTGTCTCCATTGCCTCCTCTACAACGTTAGTTATTTCAGAAGTTACGGGGTTTAGAGATGTGAAACCAATTCTGTTATCATTAATTGTATGTTTACTCTTGCTTTTGCTAGAAAAAACATGTATGTTCCATTTAAAAAAGGTAACTTTACGTTGAAAGTGGTATTGTTATAATTTCCTGGACTGTGCATATCCTCCCATTGTGTAACCCCTGACGTGGCTACATTCCTGCGCAAGTAGATTTTTCAAATCTTGTTTCATTTCGATAATATTTGAGATCGCAAAGTTAGGTGGGACACCCTGTATAAAAATGAGATGGTGTGTTTCTGTGTATTACTCAATCACGCAAGAACCACTGGTCCGATTTACATGACATTTTACATGGAAGTAGCTGATTTAGGCTACCTGGTTAACATATAGGCTACTTTTGATTTCGATACTTTGCACTATTTAAAGATGGCGACCATTTTAGTGACGTCAATATGCCCTTTTGTTTCAATCTTCCATGTTTCCATTTCAAATAAAAAGAGAACGCAAAGAAATAGCAAACTTTTGATGACACATGAAAATCCACAGCCTGTTTCCAGTCGACCGACTGGGTCAGGAAGAGAATGAATGAAGCCCGCATCTAGCGGCGAGGATATGAACTGTGCCGGCTGCCGAAGCTTGTCGCACTCCTCTGGGACATTGATTAAATGAATGACAGATGAAATGAAATGAAAATGGAGAGTGCTGCTGGAATGAAATATTGACAGGGAAAACCGGAGTACCCGGAGAAAAACCTGTCTGCCTCCGCTTTGTCCAGCACAAATCCCACGTGGAGTGACCGGGATTTGAACCATGGACCCTAGCGGTGAAAGACCTGCGTGCTGCCGCCTAAACCACCGAGGCTGCCTGATGACATAGCCTATACGTGGTTTAAAATGTAATTTTCTATCAGAAAGGTCCTTATCACTTTTCGTGTATCTCCAACGGTTAGCGAGTAAAACCCTAAATTTGTGCTATAAAACACGTTCAACGTCGAGCGGTGTAGTTGGACAAAATGTTCCAACCTTACTCTCCTTCCGCGCAGCACCTCGCCTATCCCCTGTTTTAACTGTCACCTTCACATTTTAATTTATTTTTGACCTGTACCAAAGCTCGGGTACTTCAGCTAGTTTTATAATAAAACCATCGTTACTTCCTACTCATTGAACTTGAATGCCGACTGTATGGGAGTAAAGTGCGATTTGTGGTGCTGCCAGTTACGCCTGTTAGTGTACGGCAAGGAGGCTAGTTTGACGTATACGTACACAAGGATGATGTACGTACGTACGACGAGATACAAGTACGAGAGAGTTACTTTTGAACATTTAGGCGAACAGTTAACTAAACGGAACTTACGCTGAAATGCATATGTCAAAATATCATAGTAATTTGCTACTGAACATGGCTAGGAATACTCTCCAACATAAAATAAATTGCAGTCTGATTGTTCATCATTTTCATCCTAACATCAAAGGCAACGTACACAACAACTACACTGGAAAACCATACAAGCCATACGTACATTAAAAAAATAACATTTACAAAAAAATAAGTTAGATGGGAAATGGCCAAGATTAATATAAAAAATATGGTAATTGGTGTTCAACATTTTTATTATCAACTCAATGGCAGCATTCATATGTGTGTGAATATGCATAAGCCTGCAACTAAACAATTAAATAGATGCTTAGTGACAAGAAAAAAACATACTTCATTTACAAAACAACCACATGTTCAATATGCTACAAAGCAGGTCGAGACTTAGACCGCACAAAGTTAAAATTATAAAAGAGTGAAGTGGAGGGAGGGGTAGGCCTATTATGTGCGAGCAGATGAAATAGGGTTCTTCTTGATGTGTAATTAAGAAAAACATCTTAATTTACAAAACAACCACATATTCAACTTTCACCAGAACAGATTAAATTTTTAATTCAGCCAAAAACCTATGAAAGTTTTAAAAAAATGTATGCATATCTGTTTGGGACAGGGGTAGGTGGAAGGAATGTAAGCAGGGGGAAGCAGAATAATTATTTTTATGTGTACTGTAGCATAGCAGTCACCGGGATATAGGTATGCCTAGTTGTACACAATAAAAAATTCATATTTACCACGTTATACAGGTGGTAAACAAATAAAAAGTGGCATTCTTCAGCCCAACATGTAGCGAACCTTTAAACCAGTCATCAGAAGGGTAAAGATGAACATGCAAACCTGTTTCGGACAGAGGTCGTGATGGAGGTATGTGCCAAAGCAGGGGGAAGCAAAATAATTCTTAACCTATATTTTAAAAAATATGTTTAAATTTTAAAACAACCAGTAATGGTCGGCCAACAAGACTCCCGGGCGGTGTCCTTCCTAGAGAATGAAAAGTGCCTTTTTCTCTCGATAGTTTAGTCAAAAATTGGACTCTAATAATTCTAAGAAAGTTAGGCCAACATGTAATTGTAAAACTGTAGCTCTGTCAATAAAGAATAATGTTCGGCAATATCACACTCAGGTATATGATAGGGTCTACGTGTATTTGTCATATACTATTAAGGCCTATTATGTCAAAATTTGACGTAAGACGTATCCATAAACGCAGAGTACTTAATTACAAATCTTAATTCGAAAATTAGGTAGACCGTAAACCTACCGTATCATTGGAAAATACCATATTTATAACGTTGCATAGAGACAGTGCCTACCTGTGGAAATTAAGCTTTTATGAGCTTTTCTCTTTCCTATTAGAGCATCCGAATACTACACAGGAATTGGACATCTTAATTTTATAACATAATTGACGTGCTATCAAAAATGAAGGAAATGAAAAGAACCACGACACATCAGCTGACTTGCAACCTGTGTAATATGTCACGAGTGCCGCACAATACAATATTGCAAGAGCAATTATAACTGGTCTTACCATTTCATATGAAAAAACGAAATATATTGAATACAGACATAATAAGGAAAAGTATTTACCAACACAATAAGTTATGGACAGATTCAAAGTGTTGATAAATTTAAGTATTTGGGTGAATGGATCCAATCAAATGGACTTGATGACACAGCGTGCAAAGAGAGATTGAAGAAGATGGAATTTGCCTATAAGCTTACTCACACTCATTACAACAAACGATCAATATCATTCCAAGCAAAAATTAAACACTATGCAACTGTCATTAAGCCAGAGGTAATATATGGTTCTGAATGCTTAACATTGAATAAAAAAAGGAAACCAAGTTGAACTAGAGAAATAAGAAAGGAAAATACTTCGAAAAATATTGGGTCCCCCAAACAATAAAGAGGAGAAATGAGGACCTTTACCGTCATATAGAAGAAATTACAGTTTCAATTAAAACGAGAAGACTAACATTTTATGGACATCTTTACTGCTCTCGAATAATAATAATAATAATAATATCGTATGGCCTCGGGTGCCTGGTGCAAGCTTTGTTAATTGACACCCAGAGGGTAGCTTGCATGTCGAATTTCATCGTTCCTTTGAACGCTATGAAAGTCAAGGAGGTTAGATATCTAAACTCCTTGACACTACAGCGCTTTCAAGTAGAGAATGGAGGAACTTTGTGTTGGCGGAAAATCCCGAGATTAATTTTGTCATTGAACACGGCCTACTGAATTCAAATGGGTTCTTTAACATGCCAACAACGTATCTTACCATGGCCAGGGGCGAACCTGCAATCTTGGGGTTGGTAGTCCGACACTATAACCACTCACCCACCGTGGCAAGCACTGCTCTCGAAGAAAATTTTTGATTACGTACCTAAATAAATAAAAAACACTACAGGACGGCTGGAGGAGATACGATGGCAACTGCAACAACTGAAGATCACGGATGCTATCATCTCGGGCAGGGAGGAATTTCGGCGACGGGTCCATTCAGCAGATGTTATACGTTTCAAAGTCCAATGACGGTCTACGAGGGTGATGTCAGTGGAACAACGGCAAACGATTAGCCGCCGAATGAAAAAGTTCCGGTAAGAAAAGAAAAGGAAACATAATCTACCATTGTCTTAGATTCTAAGCGGTCTATAATTGGCCAAATTCTCTATATTTATTTATTTATTTATTTATTTATTCATTTATTTATTTATTTATTTATTTACTTACTGATTTATTGATTTCGGATGCGCGCTACGAATGAAATTTTTGTCTGTCTGTCTGTGTACAACTTTGTGTCCTTATAACTTGAGAACGTCTGGGTGGATCAACATAAAATTTGGTACATACATCCATCACAGGCTTTTTTTTAGCTTATGGCTTTTAGTGCCAGGAGTGTCCAAGGACATGTTCGGCTCGCCAGAGTTTGTAGCTGCTTCTATGCAGACACCCATGGGGTGAGCTACAAGTACCGTCGCGTATGGAGTGTTGTCTGGGGAGGAAAGTGTTAATGCAAGGACGAGGCATTGGAAGGTATCGGCTGTGACCTATAGTTAGGGATCAACCCCGGCATTCGCCTGGAAGGAAGATGGGGAAACCACAGAAGACCATCTTCAAGGTTGCCGGCAGGGGGATTCGAACCTCCTCGCCTCCCGGATGTGAGCGGCTGCCTGCAGCCACGCCGTAACGACCACGGCTAACTCAATCAGAGGCATGAAACCAATCATTGATGTAACTCTTCTCCGTATCTCTCATAATAGGGGGCATACTCCCTTAAAATGCATGCTGGTATAGGCGTAGAAAGACGAGGCAAAGCTTATTTGCAGCCCCTCAATGTGAGAAACATAACTCGAGGGACCCCGAAAACCACATTTTAAGGTCCTAAAACCAATAGTTTCTGAGATATTTCCAGAAAACTAATTTCATGTAATAAGTAAGGAACCTTGGGTTAATCTTAACTGAAACTTTCGACTGGTCACCCCATATTTGAAATACACGTAAAAAGAAGTAAGTTACGCTTCCCTTCACCCACTCGTGTGCCATAAGAACATTTTACCACTAGACATTAAGATTAAACTCATCCAGACACTAATACTACAAATTCTAGACTACTGTGACATCGTTCTCGTTGACGCGACTTATGGGCATACAATGAAACAACAAGCATTGAACTCTTGGCTTCAGTTTGTTTTTAATCTAAGATACGATGCCCACATAACCTCAAGCTACCGTACTCTTTCTTGGCTTATACCTGATGAACGCCGTAAATTTCACTTGCTGACATCCATCTATCGATTTCTGCATGAAAACACCCCCACGTAGGCCTACATGTCATCAAAATTTAGTTACTTTTCCTCATATAACCGAAGCACTCGATCTGCCTCTTCCCTCGCCATCCCCATCAACCAATCATCCATGTCCAACTGCTCTTTTGATGTAGCTGGGTCTCGACTATGGAATTCAATTCCTGCCGATATCGGACATTCTATAACAAAGAAATGTAAGGCCGCATGCCGAGATTACCTGTTGAATACAGTTGATTACCCCGTGTGAATTGTGATGGATGATAGAACGGTTGGTTGGTTGGTTGGTTGGTTCTTAAGTTTAGGGGCTGCGACAACGCGGTCATGTATCCCCGTGTACTTTGTGTGTGTGTGTGTGTAGAATCTGTCTGATAACCGGTGTTAATTGTGATGACTGTATTAGTGTGTGTTATCTGTCTTTTAATTTAAGTACAGACTGCAACTTAGAATTTTTCAAATAGTTCCTACTTTTGCCGCCAAGCGCCACCGTCAACGACTACTAGGCCAAGTTCAGAACTTAGCTACTAGACGACACCATTATCATTATTCATGCGCCTTTTTCAGTAATATTAGTATTAGCATAATTAATTTACTCCTTATTTATCATCATAATTATTTTATGTATTTCCAAAATTGTCTCATATGTAGGCATACTGGTACCATATTGCGTGGTTAAGTGAAAGAGAGGGCCGAGGGCCATGAGCCCTAACTTCGCCACTACTGAAGACATAAAATAAATAAATAAATAAATAAACTAACGAAGGAATGCACGCCCGTTACCATGGCAACAGTATCTCAAGTATTTCTTTAGAAGGCAATGCTGCTCCATTTATTACTTTTCTGTGAAAGTTCGCAACTGGCTATAAGGTTATCACGGAACCAACTTAGGCTGAAAAAATCATCAATACGTACAAGGGGGGGGGGGTACCGTAGAATTTCTTTATGCGATTTACACGTGCGATATCTCGTGCGGAAGGTCTGTTATATCCCAAACAGCAACATTATTTTCAAAATTTCAGGAATTGAAATATTGTTTCTTGTGGCCTTTTGGAATTGTGGCCATTGAAGGCTGAAAATCCTGAATTTTTATGCCCCACACGCTTATCTAGAAATATATATGAATGTTCCTTATTCAATTTTCAATTATTTTTACGCGTTTCGGACTGTTTTTTGACGGATGCAAGCAAAAGTAGTTTTGTCTGTGTATCTTACTGTGGATTTTCTGTACACCTATAACTCGTGTTCGGCTGGTTGGGACATCGTAAAATTAGGTATGGTATCCATTAGAGGCAATACACCAATCATTTATATAACTCTTCACCGTACTTTTGATTAAAAAAAGGGGTAGTTCTAAGGGACAACTTTTCAAAATACATACTAAAATATGCGAGATATAAAATGTATACGGGTCTCCGAAAACCTCATTTTAAGGCTCTTAAATTAGCAGTGTCTGTGTTATTCCCAGAAAACTAACGTCGCTCTGATAAACTGATGAAGGAATGACAAGCCCCTAACCATTGCTACAGTAGCTCAGTTGATAACGTCTGGCTATTAATACCGAGGACCATTCGAAGAACGGGTTTTTCTGCTAGTTATTCATATAAGGAAGTTCACTAGTCCAAGTTCGCGGTAGCTTGCCACGGTGGGTGAGTGGATAGCGTGTCGGTCTACTAACCCCAAGATTGCAGGTTCGCTCCTGGCCGTGGTAAGTGTTTTTTGAAAGGCGGCATGTCAGACGATGTTGGCATGTCAAAGAACCCATTTGAATTCAGTAGGCCGTGTTCATAATGGCAAAATAATCTCGGGAGTTTCCGCCAACACAACGTTCCTCATTTCTCTACTAGAAAGCGCTATAGTGTTCAAGGAGTTTAGATATCTAACCTCCTTGACTTTCACAGTGATTCAAGGAACAACGAAATTCGACATGCAAGCTACCCTCTGGGTGTCTAATTACAAAGCTTGCACCCGTCACCCGAGGCCATACGATATTATTTTTAGTTCGCGGTTTCAAACCCGGCCTAAGTCGTCGGTTCTTTTAAGAGCGTTAAAATCCCTTAGTAAGCCTTCCTTCGGATGGGAAGTAAAGCCGGCGGTCCCATGTCATAGATGTATGCCATACAAAAGAACCTTCCACTAATTACACTTGTGTGAAGCTAAATTATAGGTTAGATTTGACTAACGCTCTTAGGTTCCAACGTTCGTCGCCAGGAGCCGACTGCGGTGGCATCTAGTAACCAAGTTCAGGACTACTTAGTTGATGGTGGCGTTTGGTAGCAAAAGTAGGAACTACTTGGAAATTGAATGTCTGCAGTCCTTACTTGAATTAAAAACAGATAACACACACTAATACAGCGATCACAATTAACACCGGTTATCAGACAGATTCTACGCACGCCCAAATTACACGGGGCTACATGACCGCGTTGTCGCAGCCTCTAAACTGAGGAACCAACCAACGCTAATTGTCGGATTATGTCACGCAACGATTTCCTCGACAACTCACCTGTCCCTTATTTTGTTTCCAGTAATCAGACAACCCTGGGGTTTTATTTGTTATCTAGATTTCAAGCATCATTACCCATAACTTCAACACTATGTTTCGTGCAATATTATATTCGGCCATTTTCAACTCATACTTCACCAAAACAGAGAGAGAGAAAGACGCAAATTGAACAAAGGGTCATTTGGCCATTGTTATGATGCACAGCTAAGCAATGTTTACCTAGTGTAATTCCGAGAAGAGTAAAATCTTAAAGAAGATCAGCTTATGAACTGATCTCACTTTCCAGAATTGGGTTTTGACGATCGTGTTGATGGCAAACAGATGCTTACGGCTATTGTCCGTGCCGATTCATCAGAAGATTTGAATGAGTTTCTAAACGTTATGGACCAGGGTTAGGTAAGTTACGTTAGGGTAACCATTACTTACCATTACTTGGATTTGGGTATGAAGCGACCGTGGCCTTAGGTTAGGTACCATCTCAGCATTCGCCCGGAGTAGAAGTAGATAATAATTTATGTACATAACTGTAAACTTGTCCTGTGTAGCCATATTTTTTGTCACTGAAAACGACAATTCTATATATTATTACTCCTAAGAATAAAATATATACAAATATTGCATTAAAAATCACTAAATATGGAAGAATTTTCATTTTACATATAAATATGTACCAATGTCCAGGGTATCTACTACTCTGGAATTCATGGAACACAGGGAATTCTCAGGGAATTTTAAAGCCGGGAGAATTCATGGAATTATCAGTGTATTTTAACGACACTCAGGCAATTTTAGTTTTACCTTGAATAATTGGAAATTACTCATTCAAGTATATTCTGGTGATAAATTGTTGTTACTGACATTAAATCCGTAAGCTCTAATTTGTATGCTCAATCTTGCAAGAAATGAGAGCAGAGTACAGGCAGATGAGATGAGATTCCTGAGAAGTATGGTCCAGAAAACGAGGAGAGACAGAGTGAGAAATGAAGATATACGGAAAGAAACTAAATGACAAACTGGAGCAAAACAGATTGAGATGGTTTGGACATGTCAAACGGATGAATGAAGTAAAGCTACCAAGACGAGCACTGGAACATCGGATGACAGGGTAGAGAGGACGAGGAAGACCAAGAATCCGTTGGATGGACTCGGTGAAGTATAGCATTAGAAAATGGAACCTGGATTGGAATACCGTGTCGGAAGAGGAATGGTGGAACGACAGAACAAAGTGGAGAGGAACCACATTTGCCCCCACCAAGTGTCAGCTGGAAAAGGGGAAATGATGAATGAATGAATGAACAAATTTTAACTTTGTTTTTTACAAATGCAAAAATAGTTGATTTCTATAGATTTGAGTGTGCTAAAGTTGGAAATGACAGTTAAAAATCTAGATTAGCTCAGGTTTGGAAGTTAGTGAAACCTTTCTCCTTCACATGTTATTATAATGGGACAAATATTGTTGGGGCTATTTGCACATCTGCGGGGCATTACAACAGAACACAGTAACTCAAAAACTCACGTAAAAGTCACAATACAAAAAGGAGCAGTTTTGATTCCATAAAGTAACACAGAAAGTCGTGTCACAATACACAATGGATCACTACGGAAAGTAATCTTACACTGTGTTAGCTAGAAACAAAACACAGCATGCATTGGCATTCCTGAAAGAAGAAGAAACGAACGCTAAAACAGAAATAAGGACGTAACAAACTGCATATAGCACGAAAACGGGAGCTAAAAACTGAAATTATTGTCATTTTCGAATTCATCGTACCAAAATCTATAAAGATTGAGTAGGCTATTTTTGTTTATGTAAAAATTCTATTGTTGAACAGTGTTATCACCGAGAACTTCACACTCATAAGCAATGTTTGCTCTCCTTAAATATGTTAATTATTCAAATTCAATAAAACCAAGGATACCAGAGGTGATTTTCACACTCTAACCCGTTTAATTAACTTTGTTTATTCAGAATATAGGGAACTTGGGAACAATAAGAGATTTATCCCCACTTTCCTGATAGTAAATAACCAAACAATAAGATATAAACCGAAAAGTGCTGAAAGTATTTGAAATTTCTGGCAGATAGGATTTCTCTCAATCAACTAGAGCTAGGAATAAACACTGTCTTGTGGTTTACATTTACAAAATATGGACTAACAAAACTGCAATTAGCAATGTTTAGATACTCTCATATCATTTAGGCTTTTTATAAGTTACTAAATAATTCATTAATGTGGCTCTTTTGAGTGTGAGCCGGAAAAGTATTTTTGTTTTGTATTCAGAAGTAAGGAGGAAAATAGGTAAAACCCTAAGAACCCGGTCCCTAGTGATCACACATTCACACATAACTTACTGCACTCCAAGGGGGTATATAGAGTTTTATTTTGGGGAGTGCCCAACCGGGGGTTAGGGGGCTTGGAATTGGCCCAAAAGAAAAGGGGGTCCGGGGGTCCTCCCCGGGAAACTTTTGTATAATTTGGTGCAAATGATGAGTTTTCAGGCTATCTGGCATCACTTTTTCAACCAATTTGTTGTGATGTTTTATGTTTGGTTAATGTCAAACACAACTAAGACCATTTCATGTTAATTTTTATTAATACAGTCATCTTGCTCACTTGATAGTATTTACATGGCAAGAATTAATGTTACTGTTTTGATTTACAACTCACACTATAATATAAAGTCAAGGTTTCTTGCAGCATTACCAAATCGGTTTATACATTCATCGTCAGTGATGTATGTCTCTGTGGATATATTTATTTATTTATTTATTTATTTATTTATTTATCGTATGGCTTTTAGTGCCGGGAGTGTGAATAGATAACAACACTAGACCGTTGAGTCTGTTTTTAGAAGTAGAATTTCTTAAAGTATGTTTTCAACAAACTCAAACTCCGTTCGGCGGTACCTGTAGCTACAGAGAGAAGCAAATTTGCCAAACGTTTGATAAGGGTATACAAGTTAGGGAAAAATCTTCGCTTCAAGGGCACTTGTTGCTGTTCTTGGTACGTTCATAAGAGCGAAGGCACTCGAGAGTTGTTACACATAAGATCAGAGCAAATTGATTGTCACACTGTTTACATCGCTCTACCGTCGCCTCGCTTTGCAACGTTGCCATACGTCACTTAGTAACAATAGTACATGATAAGTGTATTGGTTTTTAATGTTTTAATTCATAAACAAATATTATATTTGACAAAAATTTCGGTGGGGGCCCGGGCCCCCCGGGCACCCCTCTTATATACGCCCCTGCCTGCACTCCCAAGTCAAGTAAACAAACCGGCATCTACAGTATAATAATGCGCAGTTTACCCAACAAAACTTTCTAATCATTACTAGCACGCCTGAAGGCAAAATACCTTGGGGTCTGCAGAGGCCCCATGTGCCCATCGGAGGAGTACCTGTTTCTATAAATTTAAAAAATCAACATTTGGCATTGCAACTATTATGCCTAACAGAACCAGATAACATTTTTTGTTGATTCTTTTTATTAGAGGCGTTGCGATATTGTGGTCTTGTAGCCCCGTGTATTTGGGTGTGAGTGGAATGTGTATGTCTTCTTCTTCTTCTTCTTCGTCGTTTGGGCCTACTAGGACCACGGGGCTCGTATCTCCTCGACGCTTTGTATTTTCTCTTCTTCCAGTACTCTTTCATCATCTGACTATGAGCCAGCTTTCTTTCCTCCGTCTGCTGACACCAGTGTTCTTCCTAGCTGTCAGTGATACAGGAAGAACTCCCTGTTGGATAGCTTGCTGGAATTGTTGGCGGTCCTGTATGGAATTAAGTGGGATCCCTAGATGGTCTAAATCCGTCCTGACCGTAGAGATCCACTTGGTCCTAGAGGCCTTCCCTCTTCCTGCCACTGTGAAGATCTTACTGGTGAGCCGGCAAGGGATCATGCGGGTCAAGTGTCCATAGAAGGCCAAGCGCCTCTTTCTTATACAAGTCACAATGTCTTCTTGATGGCTGTAAAGCTCATCATTGTGCCGAATTCTGTAGGTGCCTCCCTCTTCCCGTATAGGTCCTAGTATCCTCCGCAGGATCTTCCTCTCCTTGAGTTCAAGTTTCCTCAGTGGGCCTTTCCTGGCCATCACGAGGCATTCAGAGGCGTACAGATCAGATGGTTTTACTACTGAATTGTAGTGTCTGAGTTTTAGGTTTTTGGAGAGGAACTTCGATGCGTAGATGCTGCGGCAGGAGTGGTAGGCCCTCTCAAACTTGGTGCACCTGGTATCTATGGCCAGATTCTCACTCTGGTTTGCCGAGATCCACTCTCCTAGGTACTTGACCGCAGGGACTTTTCGGATGAAGACCCCCTCAAGTGGAATTGTGGACGGGGCTTCCTTGATGTTAGTCATGAATTCAGTCTTCCCAATGTTGATCTTCAGGCCAGCCCGAACCGCTACATCGTGAAGACTCTGTAGGTGGTGAGTAGCTTCCTCTACAGTGTTGGTCAGTATAGCGAGGTCGTCGGCAAAGGCCAAGCATGACACATGAAGGTTATCTCTCTTGTATCCAAGCTGCAGACCAGTCCTTGGTGTTAGTCGCATCATCCATTCCCGTATGATCTTCTCCAGGATGCAATTGAAGAGGATGCAGGAGAGTCCATCACCCTGTCTAACTCCCGTCTTGATGGGGAAGCTCTCGGATAGTTCACCTCTGAACTTGACTTTAGATGTTGTGTTTGTCAAGGTGGCCTGGACTAGTTTAAGGTTTTTTTCATCAAGGCCAAATTCTCGCAAGGTGGAGAAAAGACTCTCTCTGTCCACCGAGTAATATGCCTTCTGAAAATCCACTAAGACAACTACCCAGGGATGTCCCACACGACTCTTATAAGTGAGGATGGTCTTGAGATTTTGTATCTGCTCTGGACAAGATCGATTGTTTCGAAAGCCGGCCTGGTATTCCCCTAATTGAGCGTCTAGTTGGTTGGTGACTCTAGATAACAGAGCTTTCGAAAGAACCTTGTAGGTAACCTGCAATAAGGAGATACCTCGGTAATTGTTCAGGTCAGTCTTGCTTCCCTTCTTGTGTAACGGGTGAATTACTGCTGATGTCCACCCTTCCGGTAGGGTCTCTGTTGTCCATATGTCTTGTATGATCTGTTGGATGCTCTGCAAGGACTGTTCATCTGCGCATTTCCACATCTCTGCTACTATTCCATCTTCACCTGAGGCTTTATTATTTTTCAGGTTATTGATTATACTCTCTATTTCCTCTCTGTCAGGCGTTTGAGAATTAGGATTCCTGATAGATGGTTCATGGAAGATTAATCTTGCATTAGGTTCTTCTGTGTTGAGGAGCTTCTGGAAATAATCTGCCAGAACGGTGGTACAATCCTTGTTATTTAGTTGGACCTTGCCGTCTGGTCCACGAAGAAGTAAGGTAGGGGCAGTGTACTGGGTCGTCTGTTTCTTAAGACCCTTGTACAGGTCTCTGGACTTGTGTCTCTTGAAGTCCTCTTCTGCCTGTTGTAGCAGGGTGCGTAGGTAATTCCTTTTAGCTCCACGTACAGTGTTCGCTGTTGCCTTTCTTTGCGTGATGAAAGCCTCAAGGTTGAAATCATTCTTGTACTGGTTCCACCTGATCCAGGCTCGACGTCTTTCTTCTATGACCTTATCGCAATCTGTAGTCCACCAAGGGTGTTTTCCTTTATTGGACGTAGCGGGAATAGTTTCGTGAGCGGCATCCAGTAATGCTTTCTGGAGGGCTGTCCAACCTTCTTTCTGTGTATTCATCCGAAGGGTTTGTAGGAAGTTACAGTTTTCATCACGTAGGCGTTGAGTATTGAATCGAGGTATTCTAGAGCTCCTTGATGGTTTTGCTACCTTTCTCAAGGGTTGAAAATTAGCTTTGACTAGTGAAAGGTAATGGTCAGAGTCTATATTGGCTCCTCTCAGTACTTTGACGTTCTGTATCTCCCTGTGATATAGTCTGTCTATAGCCACATGATCAAGCTGAAATTCACCTAGCAAAGGATTTGGGCTTCTCCAAGTCTTGGCTTTCCTAGGTAGGCTGTTGATTTTAGGACCAAGTGGTACTTGTCACAGAGTTCTATGAGGCGCTCACCGTTTCTATTTGTTCTCTTGTGGGCTGGGTAGAGACCTACTATCCTTCGGTATTTATGTTCCCTGCTGACTTGGGCATTGAAGTCTCCCATGAGTATAGTTGAGTGGTTATGTGGAATCTTGTCTAGTATTTCTTCTAGGGAGTCCCAGAAGTGTTCCACTAACTCCAGGTCTTTCCGGTTGGTGTCATTTGTGGGTGCGTGGAAGGTCACTATGGTATAGGCTCTGTTACGAGATCTGAATGATAGTGAGGAGGTCCTTCCGGTAGGTGAAGACAAATCCAAAATGTGGTCAACCATACTGTGATGTACGGCAAAACCTGTGCCCAGGTGTGGGACTGTCCTCATCACTCTTTCACCCGGTTTTCCCTTGTAGATCCTATACGCACCTGACTCAAATGCATCCTCGTCCATAAACCGAGTCTCTTGGAGCGCTGCTATCTTAATTTTGTACTTGTCGAGCACTTCAAGTGTTTGCTTTAGCTTACCTACCTTAAGAAGGGAGTTAATGTTGATTGTAGCTAGGTAGGTGAAGTTCCTCTTATTCTTCTCTTGTTTGTGTAAAGGTAATAGGGTTGGAAAACATGAAAGCGCAGGTTCCCCAGACTCCGAAGACCTGCATGCCCCATCCTGAGTGGGGGTGGATTGGGTACCACCTGGGGTAGATTTCCTGAGTGTATGTGTTATTGTGATGGCTGACTAGTATGTCCATTTGTTAATTGGAGATAGGATTGGGAAGGAGGCGACCGTGGCCTTAGGTTAGGAACAATCCCCGGCATTTGCCTGGAGTAAGAACTACGGGAAAACACTGACAGGATGGCTCCTCTTCTCAGTTTTAGTTCACGAGGCTGAGTATACCCCGTTCAAGCCCTCACATCAGCAGTAAATTTCTTGCCAGAGCTGGGAATCGAACCCGGACCTCCGGTGTGACAGCCTAGAATGCTAGGCACTGCGCGACGAGGCGGCCCAGATACGATTTATCACTGCGAGCCTAGATCCTAGGAAGTAAATGTTGGTCTACACAAGTCGTGAAGGACATGTGTGGTCTCAATAATAATAATAATAATAATAATAATGCAAATGCTGGGATGGTCCTTACTTAATGCCACGGCCGCTTCATACCCAAATCCAATCTCAATTACAAATACACATACTAGTACAGACATCACGGTGAAACAGGTTATCAGACAAATTCTGCACTCGGGGCTACATGACCACGATGTTCGAAAACCCCTAAAGAATTAGCAGCAACAAGAACGCTATGGATGTGATCAGTTTGTAATTAAGACAAACGAGTTACCTTAAACTGAAGACCTTGCTGTGCAGCCCACTACTTGATTGTATTACCTCTGACCTGTGATGAAGTCAACACCGCAAACACACAAGGCGTAAGATTCGTTTAGCGTTGACCTTCAAACCCAAAACAAATCTCTTCTAGGATTAATAGACAAACAGTTGTATTAAATCTCAATGTGTATTTAAAACAAAATAGTTTCGTTTGTTTTATTTTTCATTTGTAATTGGACCACTGAGAATCACGCTACAATTTCATTTCTTCTTCGTGCTGCTTCTTCCAGTCGTCGCAGTTCTTTCGTCTTGGAGCCTATCCAAATTTTGAATAATGGTCAGAAATCTAACATCTGAACTTTCTTAATCCATGCCGTAGTTGTCTTCTTGTTCCATAGGTAGCCGAATATAATTTTGGTTATTCTGGTTTTGTCAATTCTTTACAAGCGACCGAAAAATGACAACCTCCTCCTTTTCATGGTTTCTAAGATTTTCTATTTTTATTTTTTTATAATTTATACTCTGTTATTTTTTTATTTTTTCATATTTTATTATTTTATATTATATTTTCATATTATTTCATCAACATCATCCTTCTTGAACCAGCTCAGGAAATTGCACCGTTGAACTTTTATAGGAAACATGCTTGGTGGAATGAACAATGTGAAAGAGTGATCAAAGAAAGACATTGTGCTTGGCACAAGTGGAACGGGAACAATACTCCAGAAAATTTAGAGGAAGTACAAAGATTAAGGAAAATGGCCCACCAGACTTTAAGAACGATTCGAAGAAAATATATGAAGGACCAAATAATGGAAATGGACGACAATTTTAAGAAAAATGACACCCGATTGTTTTATAGAGCATTTAAGAATGAAATCACTGGATATTCAGCGCCGAGTTTAAATTTCAAAAGGGAAGATGGTACGCTAGCATTAAACAACAAGGAAAATTGTGATATCTTGGCTGTGTATTTTGAGAAGTTGTTAAATTGTCCAAAACCGACAGACAAGTTGAGTTTCAAATTTACAACACAAAATTTTGACTCTACGCCCCCAGATGTAAATGAAGTTAAATGTATTATCAACTCACTTAAAAAGAATAAAGCCTCAGGCAAGGATGGAATAATTTCAGAAATGTGGAAGCTTGTAGATGATGAATTTTTAATAGCGACGACAAATCTATTCCAGAAAATTTGGATTGAGGAAGCAATTCCAGAAGACTGGTTAATCGCCTTAATTCATCCACTACATAAAAAAGGCTCAAAAATTGATGGCAATAGTTATAGGGGGATCTCATTGTTGTCTGTCACATATAAAATATTTGCCAAATTACTTTTAAACAGACTTGAACCACAGATCGAACCACAGCTTGGCGAGTTCCAAGGAGGTTTCAGAAGGAATAGATCGTGTGCAGAACAAATTCTTAGTTTAAAATTGATATTAAAATATTATAACAACAGGCCAAAGAATATCTTTATCTCATTCGTTGATTTTTAGAAAGCGTATGATTCAGTGGATAGGGATACTGTTTTTGACACATTGAAGGAATACCAAGTTGATCAAAAAACCATAAATTTAATAAAACTTACATTAACTAATACGATTTCCAGAGTCAAATTTTTAAATGAAGTTAGCGAGCCCTTCGAGGTAAAAACTGGGCTAAGACAAGGGGACAGTCTATCACCACTGCTTTTCAATTTGGTCTTGGATAAAGTCATGAGGACGTTTTGGGAGGAGAACGATTCAAGTGCTAAAATTGGTACAAAGAATAAGAACCTCAAAGTCAAAGGTTTAGCATTTGCTGACGACGTAGCGTTGTTTGCTGAATCAGAACAAGAAGCTATTAACCAAATTGATCAGTTAAAAGAAACGGCGGAAAAAGCGGGCTTACAGATTTCGTTGGTAAAAACAGAGATGATGACAAGTGATCAGAAATACACTAAGAAAATGATAAAAACAAATTATGGGAGCATCTGGGTCACTGACCGATTTAAATATCTTGGAGAAATAATTAGTAGCAATGGGACGGATAAATTGGCAATCGAGAACAAAAAAAGGGAAATTGGAAAGATTAAATTTTTGTACAAAAAATATATACAATAAAAAGAACCTGTCTATCAATGCAAAATTACGACATTTTAATACTGTTGTTAGACCAGTCATCTTGTACGGCATGGAAACTACAAATATAACCGGAATGGAGAATTTGCTCAAGATAGAAAGAAGAATTTTAAGAAGGATTTATGGTCCTAGGAAAACTCAGGAAGGTTATAGACTGAGATCGAATGCAGAAATTTATAGTAAAATCGACAACCTTGAAGTGATGATCAGAAAACGGCGACTTCAGTTCTACGGACATATGGTCCGCATGGATTGCTCAAGGTTAAACAAACAAATTTTTGATAAAATCTGGAACTATAAAGGACAAGGAGGCTATGTAAAACAAATGAAAGAAGAACTTCAAAAATTCAAAATTACTGAAGAAGAATGTCTAAATCGAATAGAGTACAGAAAAAAAAATGGTCTCAAAATTCTTGTCGGGGAGAAGAAAAATCTCAACAGAGGAGAATGGACTGCTGAAAGAAGAGCTGCACAGTCGACCAGGATGAAAGATTTCTGGGAGAGAAAGAAGGAAACTAGACCTATAAGGAAGTGATATTTGCGTGGTCCTTGTTGGCCTGTCCGCGGTGTATATATATATAACATCATCATCATTTATTGCATTAAACGGGCCTTTGAGGCCTACAGCAGAAGGACAATAGGAAAAGAAACTATTAAAATTATTACAAAAGAAAAAATATTAAAACCCCAAACAAAACAATCCAATAAAATGAAAGTCAGTCAATCACAAGAGGAGGTAGAGGGCGCCCGAGAATGTTCTCCGCAGTGGTTAAATGCAGCTGTGAGTGGTTGCCTCATCGGTTTAGTTGGTAGCACGGTGTCTTTGACAGGGTGAATCCCACACGTGTGGGCTGTAGCCTGTCGAAATCGTCAGTGTGTATTGCAATTAGCGAGCGTATGTGTCATCAGCACTTCCAGCATCTGTTATGAATGGCTGTGGTGAGTACAAAGTATACTGTTTGCTTGTTATTAGGGAACACAGCGATGACAGAATGCATTCTACACATAAGTCAAGCATCATTGCGCGTCATAGGTGCTCATGTCACCACGCAGAGTTAAACGATGGCAGTGGCTACTTGAGCAGAGTCATATCCTACTCGCGCAACTGTAACTGTCAACGAAGCAGGCTGACGTGTGACACAAGTAAAAAAAGAATAGTTCCCATCTCGACCGCCGGCAATCATTTCGTGAAAGGCCGTGCTGCCAACGTAACTTCTGTAGCTAGCTCTCGCAGATGCATGTAGGCGCTGCGGAGAACATTACCGGACTCACTGTATTTGCTGCAGATGGCACTCCATCTTTTCCGGTCTCTATATTATTTTATCATAAGGTAATTATTTTATTTTTCATATTTTATATTACCGACTGGCTAAAGCGCAGCATTAGGTCATGGGGCCAAGCTCTCTGCTGACTCGGTAGACGCGTGGGTTCGAGCCCCACCGTCGGCCGTCCTTGAAATGGTTTTCCGTGGTTTCCCATTTTCAACACCAGGCAAATGCTGGGACGGTGCCTTCTGACAGGCCACGGCCGCTTCCTTCCACATCCTTGCCCAGTTTCATTCATTTCATCTCTCATTAACTCCTCTCATGAGGTTGGCGTCAGGAAGGGCATCCGGCCGTAAAAACCATCGCCACAAAGACTTTCATCGCATCTCATCCCCGACCCCGTTGGAAAACGGGAATAATCAGGGCTAGACATACATTTTTCATATTTTATATTATTATAGTTCATAGTTTTTTAAATATTTTATATATTTTTATATGTTATACTAGCAACCCGACCCGGCTTCGCCCGGTATCTTTAACGGTTTACCCAGCGTAAGCTTAAAAGGTACACGGATGGCAGGTCCCAGACGCAATTCCGATAAACAAAGATGAATAGCGAAACTCCAAACACATACGGTGTACTGTTCTCTGAAGTCATAACTCGACACGACTCGACAGTTTGATGGTGGCCGATGCTGGGGTGATAGGCTCGCTAACTCGTAAATTCGCTCCGAAGCTACTCATTTAAATTTCCACTGAATGGAGATTGTTGGAAGAAATGTAAACGTTAAGACACTTATAGTGGGTGATATATTAAATATAGTGATATGCTGTCGCAGACTTTTCTGTAGATCTATTCATGCTGAACAATTCTTACATAGATATTTTT
Organism: Meconema thalassinum; assembly: GCA_946902985.2. Lineage (NCBI taxonomy): Eukaryota > Metazoa > Arthropoda > Insecta > Orthoptera > Tettigoniidae > Meconema > Meconema thalassinum. The sequence continues at coordinate 130,376,931 of OX336388.2, forward strand.
AACGGTTTACCCAGCGCAAGCTTAAAAGGCGCACGGACAGCAGGTTTTTCTTCGACTCGATTTACTGAAATCGTTACTGCTCGGCTTCCTTTGATCCTAAATGAATGTTTTTCTACAGAAACCTTCTTGGAGAAATCCTTTACAGAATGGTGAAAACCGTATCAAAATCCATCCAGTGGTTCTCGCGATTACCCGTTACATCCAAGAATCGGGAACTTTGTTTTATATTAGGTAGAGATTAATTTTTTATATGTTATATTTTATTTTTATATTTAAATTTTTTTAAATATCTTATATTATTTTATTTTATATTGTATATTATTTTTATATTATATTTTATGTTATATTGTTCGTTATATTTTATTATTTATCTTTTATCTTTTTTCATTATTTTATATTGTATATTTATTTTATATTTAATTTATTTATTATATTTTATAATTACTTTATATTTTATTTTAAGTTTTTAATTTTTATTTAATTGTTATATCAGGCCTCGGCAGCCGGCACGGTCCATATCCTCGCCGCTAGACGGGGGCTTCATTCATTACATTCCTGACCCGGTCGGAGACTGGAAGCAGGCTGTGGATTTTCTTTTCATTACCGACAGTAGTGGCTACGCTGGCTAAAGCTCAGCATTAGGTTATGGGGCCAAGCTCTCTGCTGACTCGGTAGACGCGTGGGTTCGAGCCCCACCGTCGGCCGTCCTTGAAATGGTTGTCCGTGGTTGCCCCCATTTTCAACACCAGGCAAATGCTGGGACGGTACCTTCTGACAGGTCACGGCCGCTTCCTTCCACATCCTTGTCCAGTTTCATTCACCATCATTCATTTCATCTCATTAACTCCTCTCATGAGGTTGGCGTCAGGAAGGGCATCCGGTCGTAAAAATCATCGCCACAAAGACTTCCATCGCATCTCATCCCCGACCCCGTTGGAAAACGGGAATAATAAGGGGTATGGAAAACGGGAATAATAAGGGGTAGACATACATACATTTAATTGATATATTATTTAATTTTTATACGAGTATTACCGGTATTTTATTTTGTATCCTATTGGTTTTATTTACCCTCACAAACACAGTGGGAAAATTGTTGTTTTAGGCTGCGTAATATTAACGTAAATCTGCCACTAATCTCGCCGCGGTGACGCCGTGCACGTTAAATCGCACCTCGCGACCGCAGTGGGGATAATAACTTATTTTTCAAGTCCCGGCGCACCCTTTTCCGACCCTAATTATAATTACAGCTATACACACAAGTGCAGTCACAACAGTCACACAAATTGACCACACGGCCAAATGCACAGGGCTGATGACCATTTTAAGAGGCCCTGATGAGGCAGGGTGTGTGTAACCACTTGTTCATGGTACACCTTTGCCTACGCTAAGCGGTTGACACCTTCAAGGACTAACGGCTTTTAACTTCAACTTGGCCAAGAAATTTAATTCTGGGGTGAGGGTTGGAATGGGTTACACTCAGCTTCGTGAGACACAACTGAGAATAGATTTATGGCATGATAAAGAACTTTCCACTAAATACACCTGTTTGAAGCTAAATTATAGGTTACTAGGGGACCCGTGCGAGAAATCTCGCATGTTCATAAACCACACTTTCCCCAATAGATTTATAATGAGAGACTTAAGGAGAAATGTTATGTTTTTATTTCAACCAAATGATTATAGAACATTATTTACATTTCAGGATAAAGGAAAGACCTCAGAATGTTAATATGACATGAATGAGGCGGCCCATGGACAGCAATTATGCAGCGAATTTTCCTACAGCAATGGTGTTTGCAAATCGCACACTTCGTATAATTTTTAACAGTCATTTTTTGAAGAAATTATAGATATTTATGAAGTTATAGTGCGATAAGCCACGCTAATATCTATTCTCTTTCATTTGAATGCTCATTTATCACGATCGGTCGCTTGTGAGCGCCGCAGGAGGGATCTATACTGAAATAAGATATATGATCTTTGACTAACGCTCTTAGGTTCCAACGTTCGTCACCAGGAGCTGACTGCGGTGGCATCTAGTAGCCAAGTGGAGAAATAGTTGGTAGTTGACGGTGGCGTTTGGTAGCAAAAGTTGCAACTACTTGAAAATCGAATGTATGCAGTCGTTACTTGAATTAAAAACAGATAACGCACCCTAATACAGCCATCACAATTAACACCGGTTATCAGACAGACCCATAGTACACGGGGCCTACATGACCGCTTTGTCGCAGCTCCTAAACAGAGGAACCAACTGAGAATAGGCGAGTTCGATTCCTACCTCAGCCATCCTGGAAGTGATTTTCCGTGGCTTCCCCACTTCTACTCCAGGCAAATGCTGGGATGGTTCCTAACATAAGGACACGGTCGCTTCATAACCAAATCCTACCTCAATTACAAACCACACACACACACACACACACACACTAGTACATACATCATAGTGACGCAGGTTATCAGACAAATTCTACACACACCCAAGTTGGCTACACGGGACTACAGTACATGACCACGATGTCGCGACGCTCCTAAAGGAATCGGCTGCAATAACAACAACAGCAGCTAATCTTCGGCTGCATGTCGTTTGCTATGCATCAAGTAAAATTCAAATGAATTTCATGGGTCGTTTTGCTGATATATATATATTTGTGAAATAACATCATTAAAAAAAGCGGTTTCAGTGGCGTAGCTGAACTGCTGTGCCCAAGATAGCGGGTTCAAACCCGGCCGAAGTCGTCGGATTTTTTAAGAGCGTTAAAAATCCTTCAGTATGCCTTCCTTCGGAGGGGAAGTAAAGCCAGCGGTCCCATGTCATAGATTTATGGCATGTTAACTTGTGTGAAGCTAAATTGTTAGGTTAGTTTTCGTCGGAACGCTCTATCAAAGTTCCAACGTTCACCACTATGTATCATTGATATCTGGTAGCGAAAGTTGGAACTACTTGAAATTGAACGGAACTTGTAGCTCACCCTAAGGGTGTCCGCTAGAAGCAGCTACAGACTCAGGCAAGCCGAACATGTCCTCGGACACTCCCGGCACTAAAATCCATACGATAAATATTTAAATAAATAAATAAATAAATCATTAAAAATTTGATTATTATTATTATTATTATTATTATTATTATTATTATTATTATTATTTGAAAATGTGTTCATCGTTGTTGTTTGAGTCGTCAGTCTTTTGACTGGCTTGATACAACCCTCTATGCCTCCCTGTCCTGAGGTAATCGTTTCATCTCTACATATCTACCACACCTTACATCCGAGGCAATCTGTTAACCATATCTTAACCTTGGTCTACCCATACAGTTCTTGTCCTCGACCCTTCGTTCCATAACTAACTTTGCTATTCCTCGGTGTCTTAGAATGTGTCCTACCAACCTATCTCTTCTCTTCATTAGCAGTCGCCAGAAACATCTCTCCTCTTCAACTCGTCTTAATGCTTCTTCATCCGTTACTTTATCTACCCATCTGATCTTCATCATTCTCATGTAACACCACATTTTAAACGTTTCAATTCTCATAGAGCACCACGCTTCAGAAAAAGGCTTATGAGAATGACTTCCTAATACTTAAATCTATATTCGATGTCAACAGATTTCTTTTCTGAATAAATGCTTTCCTTGCCTGATTCAACCTACACTGTATATCCTCTTTGCTTTGTCCATCACTGGTTATTTTCCTTCCTAAGTACCAGAAGTCTCCTACAGGTATTTCCTTTAGCTTTTCACCTGCCAATTTGATGTCCATAGTGGTTTCTGATGATTTATTTCGACTGCATTCCAATTTTTATCATTAAATGATCTTGTCGACTTCGTCGTTACGCTGGAGTCTGGCGTTACGTTACGGTGACGGGACGAAATGTACCTAGATGCACTGAGGTGTGTGACGTCATAGTACCGCTTGGTGCATGTGTTCCCCGACAATCTCTACTTCGTTAGTATAAGACAAAAATCCCCGATTGTTGGATGTCACGTGTAATCTCGAGAACCACTGGATGGATTTTGATGCGGTTTTCACCATTCTGTAAAGGATATCTCGAGGAAAGATTCTGTAGAAAATAATTTATGTATGATCAAAGGAAGCCAAGCAGTAAAGATTTCAGTGAAAAAGTCGAAAACAAACTTGGCGTCCGTGCGCTTCTTAAGTTTACGCTGGGCAAACCGTTAAAAATATCAATATACTATGAGCAGCATGAAAAGTTCTACAAAAAAATCCACGAGAGCATATCTCTATCTTCAATACATCGCCCACTATAAGTGTTTTTAGACTGGATGGAAGAGGCACGTCCCCGCGCGCTCTGGTGAGCGTGATGCATCCCGCGCGCTTGACCTTGCTTTGCACTTGGTTTGCACTTGCCGTTCGCGAGTAATTTGAAACAAGATAACGTCCATGAAACGGCAATACGTCGTATCCCACAAGACATCAATTTTACAGGGGACACAAAAAACATTGCAGGACTTCAATAGTACATCCTAAATATATTATGAAAGTGTTAAATTGATTCATTCTAGTCTCGTTTGACTGCTACAATACAAAAATGGAGTTTTTTTTACATTTTTCTTGAATATATGTGGGTTATGACATTTTGAATCAATCAATTTGTACAGAATGTGGGTTGCGACGTTTTGCATGCTGGTACTTTCCTACAGATTTCCTGTTTTCAGACAAAATATAAAAGCTAATAACTGTTAATAATTGAATATTCTATACACATACTGCTTAAAATAAAGTGGATAAATAATAAAATTATATTTTATTGAATATGAACTAATGTACTGTATCCAAGATCCTCTCAAGGTTACTATGTGAACATAATAGGCTAATATTATTTAACCATAGTCAGTAATTAGAGTTTCTTTCAAATAAGAGAATTAGTGTTAAGTAAGTAGACTATGCCAGCCCCGTGGTGTTGGGATAGAGCGCCTGCCTCTCGCCCGGAGGCCCCGGGTTCGATTCCCGGCTCTGTCAGGGATTTTAGAAACTGACGTGAGGGCTGGAACGGGGTGCACTCAGCCTCGTGAGGACAATTGAGTAGCTGTCTGACAGTGAGGCAGCGCACCGATCACGAAACCCAAGATTAACGGCCGAGGGGACCCGATGCGCTGATCACGTGTCACTCCAATATCTGCAGAACAAATGGCTGGACAGAGGTCGCTTGATAGGCCTAGGCCCTTCATGGGCTGTAGTGCCAGGGGTTATTTTATTTTATTTTTATTTTTAAGTAGACTATTCATTGATTAACTAGCAAAATAACACAAAGCACAATTATACCTACAACTTCACAATTTATAGATTATATCGCATTGCTCCTTTCGGAAAGTGTTCATTCTAAGAGTTTTCCCTACACATCAGGGGCAAACACATTGTAGAAACCTAGTCTGCTCAATAAAAATAATAAGAGAACATACAGTACGAAACTAGTAGCAGTCTTTTGCACCAGCACATCTTAAGTCAATCACGACATTTAATCATGAGGGAGTGAATCGTAGTCTTTTGGAAGACCGATTTCAACTGCTGCATGTGATAATACTTATGGGAAGAAATTTTCCGTGGTTCGGAGTGGAGTGAAGGTCTTTTCTTTAGTTTTCGTTGTATTATGCTGAGGACTGAATCAGATTTTAATTGCATGTGCCCCTTTCCAGAAACTTTTGCCTGATTGTTTGCCCGTTCTTGATGACATGGTCTAGCAAATAATTTGCTATAATACTGTTCCTGTTTTGATATGTGCACCCATCACTGTATATCATTATTTCCTTATAATTTACACAGTGGCATTTGAGGTAATCAATACTCATAGTTGCAAACGTTGATACTGACAAATCGGTATCAATTTCGATGAACCTATAGCACACACAGTGATGTGCAGTTAGGTTGAAAACTGTTAAAAACTGCCATTACTTTATGGCATGTTAATTTGGTTTTATAATAGAAAGCACTAGCCTGAATGCATGCTGCAACCTTCACTGCTTGTAAGTCCATGGTAATTATAGTGTACTGTTTCTGGGCAGCAAGAGTTTTATCGTCTTCCTTTTCTTTCCGTGCTCTATCTTTCCTAATTTTGTGCTGGATCCAGTCTTCTTCAGAAAGGTTACCTGCCTCACATTCAGCACACATGTCACATTGGTCCTTTTTCAGTTTATGTAAGGACAGATTGTTTCCATGGAATACGGATGAAAATTTAGTTCTGCTTAGTGGAGTTCCATTATCATGTTAAATTTTCTCACAGTACAGATCATACAGCTGAGCCAAGCTCGGTTCGAGAAATAATTTCGGTGTATTACTCCTATTGTAATGCGAAGGAAGTTTTGGCAAATCGTTCAAGAATTTATTTAAATGCCCCATTTGCTCTTTATAAGCTGCAGGTTTGTCACTCTTCCTGTGTTTTACCGTGACTTCATCTGAAGCATGCATTCCTGCTGAACTTCTATGCTTCTAATCTGTCACAGAATGCTGTCCTAACCCCAACGTAGGGAGGAACATCTTCTGGCACACAGGGTCCTGAGTACCATTCTTTCATTTAAAATAATAAAGGAATGTAACACGTCTCCGAGATTATTCTTCAGATGTATATTACCACGTTGGTACTATTTTCTTAACTTTTATTTGCGACAAATACCTTTAGCTGCTTCCATGACATTATTGACCAAAATTCGTGAGATATATAATTCGCTCCTCCTCAATGTCATCACATTTTTGTTCTGCATATTTCCTACATGATTCACAGTTGCATCTATCTCCTAACTTTGCTTCATTTCTGGGTTGGTCCTGTACAACTTTATTCTTTTTAATCATATAGGCTAACCTATGTATCCCTTCCCTTCCCTTGCATACGCTTCCTTTTATTTAAATTTCTACTCCAGAATTTCACTTACAATTACCCCTCTTTTGCCTTAAAGAAGTACGGTATCACTTGGGGAAGGGTGAAATTCTGTATCAAAAGGCATATCTGAGGCATCTGGGTTAGCTGTTATGACAGAAATGTTGGTGTCTGAAGCAGAATTTCGATCTTCCCTAGGTTCTTCCAATTCACTGAGTGCCCCTGCAAACGGCTTACTACAAAATATCTAAGTAAACAAAGAAAGTGGCTACCTGCAATTTGTCGTAACCCTCACATATATGTGGGATACAACATTATGCCATTGCGGGGGTATAAGATTAAGCTGAAAGCAAAATGTCGTAACCCTAACAGCATGGGATACGACATTTTGTTACTCACTGAAAACATCACCGGGGATACGACATTTTGTTTTCCATGAAAATAAAATAGAAATATTTATCGGAGGGATATGACATTTTTACTGAAGATGGAAACATAACCCCCAAGCCTGAAAATGGCAAAAAGTCAATTTCGCTCAAATTGAGGGTTACGACATATTGCCGTTTCATGGACGATAAGCAAGATAAGTATTATGCAGATCATTTTCTAACATGTCAAGAGTCTTTGGCTTCGAGCGAAGCGAGAAGTCTCCAGCCTTTCTAGCATTTTTCAGCATTTGTAGCATTTAAAATGATACTAAGTCTAGTCTTTCAGACTGACTGTCACTTTTTTAAATTTAAATTTTCATCAGGAATTCTTTCCTCAAGACAGAGTCCATAAAAATAGTTTTGTTTGGACGTCAGATGCAATTAGAAGGTCTCCTTTCTTGGTTTACATAACACCATGCAGTTACATTGAAAAGCCACTCAAGGTTGTAGCCCTGTGACGCGTACAACTTTCCAAAACAGCGGCTGTCGAGTTTAAAATTCGTTTTACAAGCTAAAAAAGAATGAACGCCTATTACTATCAGGCCGAGTCGTTGATTTCATTGCTAACTTCATTTGCTTATGATAGCGTGTCGCATAGGCAGTGGCTGGTTCTGATTATAGGTATCTCAAGGTCCCATACGCCTCTACACCCCAAAAATGTTTTCCCGACTTCATAAATTACTCTTCCTACACTTGGGCGGCCTTCGACGTTACCTTCAATTGTTTGTCGGCGGATTGCTTCACTGTACGATGTTTCTTTTCCACTGGCCTATTTTAAAAAAAAATATATTGTGGTTCTGCTAGAGTTCATACCTTTCCTATTTTCGTACATACTGTATTTGTCTTTTGCTACCTTTTGCAGCAGTGGAAAGGCTCCTAATTTTTGTATTTTCTCCCTTAATTCTCTTCTCTTCTGTCTTCACTTTTATTTGTTCCCTCATCCTTCTTCTCTCTTCGTTCTCTCTTCCCTATTCCGTCAACTTTTCTCTTGTATTCACTCTTCTTCCTCTTAACTCTCTCTTTTTCCCCTCCTCGTTCTTCCCTCTTCTCCCTTATCTTGTCCCTTTTTTCTCTTCCTTTTTCTCCCTTCTCTCCTCTTTTCTCTCTTCACCTTTATCTTTTTTCTCATTTCTCTTCTATTTTCTTTCCTTCCTTCCTTCCTTGTTTCTCTCTTCTTTCGTTCTCTTATCTCTTTTTTCTCTTCTTTTATCCCTTCTTTCTTCCCTGTCCTCCCTTCTCTCATCGCTTTTTTATCTTATCTTTTCCCTCTTGTTTCTTCCGTCTACTTATCTCTTTTCTCTCTTCTTTATTCCCACTTCTCTCCTCTATTCTCTCTTCACTTTTATCTTTCTTTCTCATTTTTCTTCTCCCCTCTTTTCTCTTCTTCCTCTTCTCTCTTCTTTCTTCCCTCTTCTCTTATCTCGTCTGTTCTATTTTCTATCATCTTTCTTCTCTTTGCTCTCTCCTCTCCTCTCTTCAGGAGGCAGAGGTGTGTGTGTGTACCCCGTTCCAGCCCTCAGACCAGAATTATAATTTCTTGGTAGAGCCCGGACCTCCGGGGTGACAGCCAGGAATGCTAGCCACTGCGCCGCGAGGTGGTCTAATATTTTTAGAGGCTGTATATATTTGAACATGGAATTGTTCGATCAATTTCAAATTTCATTTGATTTGAACATACCAATAGTTCACGTGTTTTCGGCTCCAACAAAATACTACTTGGGGCAGATAACCTCGCTGTTCTGTCCCTAAAACTCCAATAACTAACTACTAAAATACTTCACTCATACGAGGGGTTTTTCAATAGAAACCTGAGGCATAATTGCTGGAATATTTGTAATAGATTTTATATACAGTACTCAAAAAAAAGTTTTGCATATTCCGATTTTGTGACTCGTTTATTTTGCTATGTACATGTAATCACATTATACCGAATAGCCTATAGGGTACATACAAAGAAAAACAACACACAATCTGCTCTGCAAAAGGACAGAAACACACAACGAATATCAAAAGTGATAATGTGGGACTGAGCACACAAACGTCCTTTTTATGTTGGGGCGTATCAATACCGTGTATGGCCACCGCGAGCTCTAAGGCATGCTTGCGGACGACGAGGCATACTGAGCTCCAAAGAATCCAACGTGGTTTGGGGCAGATTATCCCACTCTTGGACAGCAGATTCAATCAGTTGCTGTTTGTTTGTTGGAGGATTGGGACGGTGCGAAATTGCCCTCTTGAGCTCTTCCCATGCATGTTAAATAAAGTTCATATCTGCAGAATACCTTGAATACCGGGTGAATCAGCTGTTTTATGCATTCCAACTAACGCATGTTGTCAGGAAGGTCCATATTTCTCTGCTTCCCCCAGGGGCTCACATCTAGTAAGACGTGGGTTGGCGACCACGGGCCCCCCAGTTAAGTCCGGCTTTGCTTCCACTTACTTGTGCCGGAATCCTCTCCGTCTTCTTTCCTGTCGATCTCATCTGGTCAACTCTTGTTCTCTTCCAACCCCGATGGTATTAGGGTATCCGAGGCCTAGGGAGTCTCTTCCTTTCCCGCCTTAATTGGCCCTTGTCTCCCATTTTTTCTGATACCCTCCTTCTGCGAGGGGTCAGCCTTCTATTTCCTTTCATTTTATCTCCTGCCTTCTGCTCAAGGCCCTCAAGGAGGCAGGGTGTATATTGCCCCACCACTTCTGGTGCTCCCTGGATATTTCTACACCCTCAAGGGCTCACGGCTGCTGAGTTCAGGAGTTGGCAACACGGAGGGATTCCTGAGCTGGGTCCGGTTTCCCCCCTTTTAGCCATTACCTGTGGGGTGGACTCTCTCCTCTTTCACTTTCCTATCTCCCTTTTATGGCTCTCCTTCCTTCCAAGTCCCTCAATCCGCATTCTTCGAGGGTTGAGGGCATTTCTTTTCCTCCTGTCTTTTATTTGCCTTATTCTCCTTTTGTTTTCCATTTCTTCTTCTAGTACAGTGAAACTTCTATTAAGAGACCAGTGACGGTTCCATAGAAAACTGGTCTTTTAGAGGGGTGGTTTCTTAATAGGGGTGAGCATTAAACATAATTTTATACTGCATTATTAATCAAGTACAGTTGGAACACTGCATTGGTTCACATTTAGTACAAATTAATTACAATTAGTTATTTTCTGAGCTCTGTCATTTAAAAAAAGTCACGAATTGATCTCTGTTTCAGATTAGCACATCTTTTTTTTTTTTAACAATTTCACTTTCTAGAATATCTCTGAGTGAATTCGAAAGTCCATTAATTTGTTCTGGGTTCGAACAATCTTCTAGGAGAGCCGTTTTTTTTGTATTTTTATACGTTACATAATATTTTTTCTAATGACCTTGTATGCTGATGCAGTTCTGTGCCAACAGAAGCATTGTTTACATCATCACCCTCATTACCATCTCCAATGGGAAGGCAGACGAGAAGTGGTCTTTGGAAAGAGGTCAGACTGAGAAAATGCCTGGTCTTTGGTCGGGGTGAGGGGTGGTCCTTAAATAGAGGTAACAAATACATTGAACTTATGAGGTTTTAAATCGGTTCCCAAAAAAAAAATCGGCCTTTAAGTGACTTTTAATAGGGGTGGTCTTTTAGAGAGGTTTCACTGTATATAAGTTAGTAGTTTTAGTTATAGTTTACATTTCATTATGATCTTCACGATCACCCAAACCATTAGGGGCCGATAACCTAGATGTTAGGCCCCTTAAAACAACACATTTTTTCCCTCGTATTAGTCTGTAGTCACAGAGAAGGAAAAATAATAGTGTTGAGTATCGTTTGCGGGATATGCTTGCAGTGCATTAGTAGCATACGGGGTGCAAGCAGAGAAATATCGACCTTCCTGACAACCCGCGTTAGTTGGGCTGCATAAAACATTATTATCAGGGACAGCTGATTCACCTGCTATATGTGATTTTTTTGAAATCTCTTATAATTTATATAAAAATCAATTGCCGTGCGTTAGTCTCGCAAAAACTCGTAAACTAATGCTCCGATTTCGCTGAAAATTTTACAATTTGTTCTCGTTATGACGGACAGTATTTATAAAGTGGTTTGAACGAAATCGAATAGGTAGTTTCTTTTTAAATTAATTTAAATTACAAAACCACACTAATATTGAATCTAACTTGACTGGCAGATGGCGACATAGTCCATCCACTTCAAAATCATCTATGAGCAAAGAACACATCTGATACTATAATCCACTTTGATCAATACGTGCAATAAAATAATACTTAACGTAACAGAATCATTCATATCTCGATATAATGTATAATCCAATTACAGCGTATTCAAGAATGTTATAATAATATTACATTTCATGTTAATGTGTTTAGACCAACATTTCTAATGTGAGAACGTTCTGGTACTACTAACGACATACAGTAGGTCGTCGAAGTCAAATGCGCGGCGAGCTACTTCACGTGCAAACCGCACTGATTACCAATGAGCGACGGATAATGAAAATTGGCATGTCTGATTTACGTTCAAGAGCGACTGAAAACGAACGACAAGCGAATAGAATCAGAATGCAAAGAGTTCGTGAACATCAAACACAACGCCAGAGAGCACGACACACTGAACATAACTTATTGCGCCGACGCGATGCTCCTGTGAACCTGGAACATCTGTTTACCGTATCAAAGAAGGAGCTCATTCGGCGTGTTTTTCCGAACTGGCGCAGAACTTCAAAAAACATAATTGGCTGAGCGAACGAGCCATATTGGCAGCGAAAAACAAAGATCTCAATGGGTCCATTTAAAATTTCATTCCGGGACAGTTGTTTTCCTTCAAATCGGTTGACACAGTTATCCTCAGTTATCAACCAGGATGAGGTAGTCAACCATTCCCCAGAATTTTTGAATTCGCTGCAATTGCCTGGGTTACCTCCTCACAATTTGCAATTGAAAGTAGGTTCAGTCATCGTCATGTTGCGTAACACCAATCAACCTCGTCTATGCTATGGAACTAGACTGGCCGTGAAAAAGCTTATGAACGACGTCATCGATGCGACGATTATCAAGGGAAAGTACAAAGGAGACGATGTTTTGATTCCGCGCATCCCGATGATTCCAATAGACGTGCCATTCGATTTTAAACGGTTGCAATTCCCCGTGCGTCTGGCCTTCGTAATGACCATCAACAAATCACAAGGCCAGTCGTTGGAAGTTTGCAGAATGAATTTGGAGTTTCCGTGTTCGCGTGTCGGAAAGCCATCATGTTTGTTTATTTACGCACCGGAAAACAAAACTATAAACGTAGTTTACCAGAAAGCTTTTCATTGAATGTTAACTGCATTTATATTTCATGTAAATAAAATATATTGAATTTATTTGAATTACAAACGGGTTTCATTTAATAACCAAACAAAGCTCAAACCGTACTCCATGCGGCTAATACTGTACTATCGATCTCAATTAATTGGAGTTAGAAGGTTGATTAGGATTAATAATCGGTGATGAAGAGTTACAATCAAATCAATTTCAGGTGGTACGAAGTTCACCGGATCATCTACTAGGAACAATAAAACTTAAAAACGTGCCAAAATATGTTCATACTGCAGGCTATATATGTGATTATAATTTGCAAAATATGGACAGTAAAATTATTTAGCCACTAAGTACTACATTTTGTTACTTTTGTTTTACATTTTCAAAATTTAAGCAATTTTTTTATTGTTGTCAATGTTTACCTCTACCGGCTGTCTCTTGTATTACAAATCAGAAATACAATAACTTTTGCGTGATATTGCCGATTGTTCTGTGAATAGGCCTAGTATTCGTCTTTGTGATTCGGGTTATATTGTAATTGGTAATTATCCTGCTCTATGACAATGCTAATTAGTAATGGAACCGGATATTAAATTTTGAATTTAGTTGATAACATGTTAATAACATAATTAAACTACGAATATCCATTATTATGCGATAATAAGGATGATAAGGAGCAAACAGTAATTAATTTTTATACTTTGCCGTAATAATAACGGACATTATATAGTTCGATTCTGATCGTTCACACGTTTTTTCCTATGTTTAGGTATTTATACTGTACTAACTGTTACCCGCGGCTTCGCCCGCAATAACATTTGGAATCCTGTTATAACATTAGTTAAATAGATAGATAAGCATGGGTCCTAGTGGAAAATAATTCTATCACTTGAAACCAAAAATGCATGGGACGAAAAAAAAACATCAAAATATCATGTTGGTTTCGGACCCTAAAAGACGTGAAAAATATAATAAAAGTATTAAAAAAAACTATTTTTCGAAATTTCATTCGAATCAATTTTTATGTCATCCGGCCAAAAAGTACAAAATCATTAATAACTCCCTAAGTATTCGCCGTATGATGAAATGGCAAGAGACAAAAAAGATGTAATGTGTTATTGTCTACAACATAGGCCATGTATCATTTTACACTCAGACATATTACGTCCCCCCCCCCCCCTATAATTTCACCCCTCCCCATGGGCCCCTTATATTGGATTTATGAAAAAACGGTCAAACACCTATTTTGTTATTTATTATGCTGATTTTTTTCCGCTGTGTTCCAAACTCCTCGCCTATGTCGTTTAAGAGATACAAGCTCGGTTAGGAATCCTTCAACCCCCACTTTTCACCCCTTTCACCTCATAATATACACCACATCGAAAAGCCCTCAGACACGTGTCTTCTTATTTTTAATGATGAGTTTATATGCCGAGTATCACATCGCCCAATGAAACCAATCGGGAGATATTGCTATTCAATGAAATGCAGGTCTAGCCCCTTAACACCCGTTTAGAACCTGAATATCCAAAAATCCTTTCTTAGTGGGCGTTTGCGGCCCTTGAGGAAGCTGCATACCGTACCAAATTTCATTCCAATCCGTTCGGTGGTTTCTGAGATTTTGTGATGAATGAATGAGTCAGTCAGTCAGTGGTATTTGAGCTTTATATAGTAGATTAGCCATTTGGAAATAAGATTTGGAAATTAGCAGAAGAATACAACTTGGGAGTGCTTTCTACCAACAGGTACGGGGGCTAGTATGGAACAAGGATATACCAATTAAGGCTAAAGATGTTATGTACAAAGCATATTATGTTCCTATAATGATACACACATCAAAAAAAGTTTTGCATCACCTCGGTTCCAAGAGTTCCGGAACCGTTAAATACAAAGGGAATAGAGATCAACACAAACAACATTTCAGCTCGTTTTATTGCTCATTAGACCCACACATTGCATGTTGTACCATCATACAGCTAGACTTTCAGCATTTGTGGTCCAGATTGCAGTACACACCACTACCTCCAATACCCAGTAGCACGTCCTCTTGCATTGATGCATGCCTGTATTCGCCGTGGCATACTATCCACAAGTTCATCAAGACACTGTTGGTCCAAATTGTCCCACTCCTCAACGACAATTCGGCGTAAATCTCTCAGAGTGGTTGGTGGGTCAAGACGTCCATAAACAGCCCTTTTCAACATATCCCAGGCATGTTCGATAGGGTTCATGTCTGGCGAACATGCTGGCCACTGTAGTCGAGCGATGTCGTTATCTTGAAGGAACGCATTCACAAGATGTGCACGATGAGGTCGAGAATTGTCGTCCATGAAGACAAATGCCTCTCCAATATTCTGCCGATATGGTTGCACTATGGGTCGGAGGATGTCATTCAGGTATCGTAAAGCCGTTTCGGAGCCTTCCATGACCACCAGTGGCGTACGTCGGCCCCACATAATGCCACCCCAAAACATCAGGGAACCACCACCTTGCTGCACTCGCTGGACAGTGTGTCTAAGACGTTCAGCCTGACCAGGGTGCCTCCAAACACGTCTCCGACGATTGTCTGGTTGAAGGCATATGCGACACTCATCGGTGAAGAGAACGTGGTGCCAATTCTGTGGGGTCCATTCAGCATGTTGTTGGGCCCATCTGTACCGCGCTGCATGGTGTCGGGGTTGCAAAGCTGGACCTCGCCATGGACGTCGGGAGTGAAGTTGCGCATCATGCAGCCTATTGCGCACAGTTTGAGTTGAAACACGACGTCCTGTGGCTGAACGAAACGCATTATTCAACATGGTGGCATTGCTGTCAGGGTTCCTCCGAGCGGCAATCCGTAAGTAGCGGTCATCCACTACAGTAGTAGCCCTTGGGCGGCCTGAGCGAGGCCTGTCATCGACAGTTCCTGTATCTCTGTACCTCCTCCATGTCCGAACAACATCGCTTTGGTTCACTCTGAGACGCCTGGAAACTTCCCTTGTTGAGAGCCCTTCTTGACACAAAGTAACAATGCGGACGCGATCGAACTGCGGTATTGACCTTCTAGGCATGGTAGAACTACAGACAACATGAGCAGCGTACCTTCGTCCTGGTGGAATGACTGGAACTGATCGGCTGTCGTACCCCCTCCGTCTAATAGGCCCTGCTCATGCATGGTTGTTTACATCTTTGAGCAGTTTTAGTGACATCTATGAACAGTCAAAGGGACTGTATCTTGGATACAATATACACAGTCAACGTCTATATGCCGGAGATCTGGGAACCGAGGTGATGCAAAACTTTTTTTGATGTGTGTATATGCAGCAGAAACTTGCACAAGACTAAGAGGGATGAGAGCAGAGTATAAGCAGCTGAGATGAGATTCCTGAGAAGTATGGTCCAGAAAACGAGGAGGGGCAGAGTGAGAAATGATGATATACGGAAAGAACTGGGACTACAGAAACTAAATGACAAACTGGAGCAAAACAGATTGAGATGGTTTGGACATGTCAAACGGATGAATGAAGTAAGGCTACCAAGACGAGCACTGGAACGACTGATGACAGGGAAGAGAGGACGAAGAAGACCAAGAATGCATTGGATGGACTCGGTGGAGAAAACGGAACCTGTATTGGAACACTGTGTCGGAAGAGGAATGGTGGAACGACAAAACAAAGTGGAGAGGAACCATATTTGCCCCCACCCAGTGTCAGCTGGAAAAGGGGAAATGAAGATGATGATGATGATGAAGCTTCTCCTGTTGTCTTGCAAAAGTGACTTGTACTGGTCGAAGCTTCGCTCTACGGTACGAGGCGATTGGCGCATGTTTAAAATTCTCTGTATCAGCAGGAGATATATCTGATTCTAGTTTTACATTACACATTTGGGGGCGTGGTGGCTCAGCGGTCTAGCTGTATGCCTCTCACCAAGGCGGTCCGGGTTCGATTCCCGGTCATAGCATGTGAGATTTTCAAAATGAAATGCCATGTCCTGTGGTTCGGATTCCACGTAAAAAGGAGGTCCCGTGGCTCATGATCTCGAGATTAACGGTCACGTTAAACTACAAGCTTGCTTTTTTACATTACACATTTCCTCAAAACTTGCGCATCTCAAGGACCAGGTCTGTTTTTATAAGCACTGGTATCTGACAAAGAGATGCATGCTATTGTTACAGCCACATACTTTGGAAATCTTCCTTTGCTCAAAAACATTTTATGTGCATAACTGTAAACTTGTCCTGTGTTGCCATATTTTCTGTCACTGAAAACGACAATTCTATATATTTTTACTCCTAAGAATAAAATATATAATTACAAATATTGCATTCAAAATCACTAATATGGAAAATTAATTATTTTACATATCAATATTTAAGTTACCAATGTCAGAAATGTGGAAAAAGAGGGAAAGTAAATTTGTTTCATTTGAACAGAGGACAACATAATCGGTTGGTTGGTTCCTCAGTTTAGGGGCTACGATAACGCGGTCATGTAGCCCCGTGTACTTTGGGTGTGTGTAGAATCTGTCTGACAACCGTTGTTAATTGTGATGGCTGTATTATTGTGTGTTATCTACTTTTAATTCATGTAAGGACTGCAAACATTCGATTTTGAAGCAGTTCCAACTTTTGCTACCAAACGCCACTGTCAACGACGAACTAGTTCTGAGCTTTGTTACTAGATGACACCGCAGTCGGCTCCTGGCGACGAACGTTGGAACCTATGAGCGTTAGTCAAATATAACCTATAACTTAGCTTCACACAGGTGTAATTAGTGGAGGGTTCTTTATCATGCCATAAATCTATGACATGGGACCGCCGGCTTTACTTCCCCTCCGAAGGAAGGCATGCAGAGGGATTTTTAAGGCTCTTAAAAAATCTGACGACTTTGGCCGGGTTTGAACCCGCGATCTTGGGCATAGAAGCTCGGCATGCTACCAACTACGCCACCGAAGCCGCTGACAACATAATAGATGGAGGTACGTTCAAAAAAGATGTATATCTCGGTAATAAAGAAATACATATAATTTCTAGCCCTGTTGATTACTAAGGTTCGGATGTTTAAGACCTAAAGAAACGAGAAATATGCTGGCAAATATGCCCTAAAATACTGAAATATGATCCAAAAAATATACAATATGACCTAATATATTTACATGCTATGTAAAGAACGGTGTTAATGATGTAGTGAAATGTTATTTTTATTATTAGTTCTACATTCTACGCTGATTTCATGAATAGGCATACGATAAAAATTTCATCCTCAATTTTTTTTTAAACGCATAATGTTCCAAGAGACTCGCGGAGAGCAGCATATTCTTCACATTTTCTCGCGTTAAAAACTGGGACACAAATCTCATTTCCTGTAAAAGAGAAAGAAAATGCCCTAAGTTAAAAATACTACCAAGTTTAGTTACAGTTAAATATTTTCTGATAGTCTGCAACAATTATTGGCAAGTTTAATTTTTAGCGCTGTTAACGCACAGAAACCGTGCAGCGGCCAGCGGATACCATCTTTTAAGTTCACCAACTATCCCTAAAAAAATACCACAATATGGCGTTAATACCTTAATGTTGATGAAATATGACAATAACTATGAAAATGACCCAATAATATGCATGTATAATTATGGTGTATAAAATCCACCTAAAAAGAATCAGGAACATAGAAGTCGTGCTTAATTACACTTAGTAATGAAAATGTAGTCAAGAAAAAAAAACATTTCCTAAACATCCGAAACATACCTGATTACGTACGGTAATGCGGGGATCGATGTGATGATATTACGCGTGATTACATGGGGGCTCAAAATCGACCAGATCAACCATGGGTGCCCGCAGGATTTTTTCCAGGGGGAGGCGAAGTAATATCCCCCCCCCCACTCCTCCTCCACCTACTCCTCCCCCCCCCCCCTCCTCCTCCGCAATTTACGTTTCATTTCTTACTTGCTTTGTGATATTCATTATTTGGCTGCATACATACATTATCTTTATGGCAGGAATATTTATTTTTAGTTAGAGATTTTGTCCATAGAAGTTTGCTTTTCTTTGTTATTCATCGTCATTATGTTAGTTTCTTAAAAACTGGTAAAAAGTAGTTGTATCTCCATGTATCGACAAAAATAAAAATCAACCAGTTCATTAAAATGGTAATGCTAATCCAGTTCATTTTATCACCGATACACGACGCGGCTCCATCATGTACAGTAAACCTAGATGATAAACTAGACACCGGCCGCGAAAGCCTACGGTCTAAATAGTTGATCCAGTTCGCCAATTTTCTAAATAACTGGAGATATTTTCAAAGAATGCCAAATTCTTTTCTTCTTATTATTCTTTTCTTCTTCATTTCCTGGTTCTAGTAATCTGGGTCGGGGTGTGAATCAAGGACCTCCATACTTTTCCATCTTCCTCCAGTAGATCTTCCAAAATTACTAAGTTAAATAAAACTGTGGAATTTTCACTACATCTAAATCCGTTAACTATCAGTAACTTCAATTTATGAAATAAACTGGTGTGACAATGAACAATAGAAATATTCTCGGGATTCCAGGGGGTTGGGGGGTGGGGTCCCGGCCCCTCCTTGCCCCCCCCCCCCCCCCCCCCCCCCCCCCCCGTGGGCGCCCATGAGATCAACATAATATGTGGATGGATCCTTGTTTATATTACGTAGGAATATCCCTCTTGATTGCCATCAATGCTCGATGGACCTTACTCATTGTACCTTCAAGCGTGCGTGCGTCATTTATCGCAGTTTATCGTAGGTTAGGTTGGTTTAGGATAGGGTAGTAATATTTCTTGCCGTGAGACAGTCAGCCGTATTGATTGGCGCCAGTCCTTTGCTGCGCCATAGAATCTCCAGTGCGCAGGTCTGTGTAGCATGTAGCCTATCCTGTAGGAACACGTCGCGTCGCGTCGCCTCGCGTCGCCTGGCTAGCGGCCGATGCAGCTATTTCTTCATTCTCTCACTTTATCGCTGCTAGCTTATCAGATATGTATGACCTTGCAATATTATGAAAGTACAGTCAAGTTAGCTTTGAAACCATTTTTCAGTGTTGCCTTAAGGGGGCACATACAGCTTAAGGAGCCACAACAATAACGATTTTAGTTAGTTAGTTATTGTTGTTTTAAGGGGAGGAACTACGAGGTCATCTGCCCCTAATAACTGTGCCTGTCATAAATCTTGTACAACAATGATATACATTTCCAAGGAAACACACACACCTTGCTATTAGAAGCAAAGTTAAAAATTTTCAAAATTCAAATGGTAATTATTTTTATCAATTTTTTCAAAATGTGGTTCTTGTTTTGTGCTGACCTTCACCGTTTCCATGATATCTCCGGTGTTTATAGGCATTTTTGGAGTTTTCTTTTTTTAATGTGGGTGTTAAACCTTCTGCTACAAAATGAATCTCGCATATTTTCACATGATTAATTAATTAATTAAGCGTCATTATTTCCATTTTTATTCTGAGCAAACTAAAAAAAAAGTTAACGTCTCATAGAAAGACTAATTAAAGCCACAACGGTTTTGAGTGAGATTCATTTTGTAGCAGAAGGTTTAACACCCACATTAAGAAAAGAAAACTCCAAAAATTCCTATAAACACCGGAGATATCAGGGGAACGGTGAAGTTCAGCACAAAACAAGGACCAATTTTGAAAAAATTGAGAAAAATAATTGCCATTTGAATTTTGAAAATGTTTAACTTTGATTCTAATAGCAAAGTGTGTGTGTTTCCTTGGAAATGTATATCATTGTTGTACAAGATTTATGACAGGCACAGTTATGATATTAAAATCGTTATTGTTGTGGCTCCTTAAGCTGTATGTGCCCACTTAATAACAATTAATATTGTAGTTTTCAGTCGGTCAACGCAATATAATCCCAATTATTGGGACATGCGAAAAATAACCTGATTATATAGACGAGGCGCATCCAAAAAGTAAGCTTCCTATTTTAAAAAATATAGTTATGATTGATTACAAGTTTTCCAGTAAGCAATACAACTTACTTTTATTAAGAACTATGTTCCTATATATTTGTGGCACATGTTTCGGTCTTTGTAAAAACCTTCCTCAGCCATAGGATTCTCATATGGACCAAAAACACCATAAGGTGCGAGTCAAATAAATTTAAAAAAACATAAAACAATGTGATGTCACTAAACTTTTTTAAAAAATATATATACATAGAGTTGAGCCTCTATGGACTGTGTGGTAACAACCAACTTCAGTTTAGTGTCTAGGTCTTGTTCTTGTCCCGGCTTTGATTTCCTATTTTCTGACCCCAACGACGAGTGCCTGTTTATGTTCTTCGGACAAAGGTCCTCTCCGATTTCCGGAAGTTGATACCATTTTAAAACCTTGGTAGTTGTTCACCAATCTTCTAAATGTGTTCCCCCCAGGGGCTCAATCTAGTGGGACGTGGGTTGCGACCACGGGGCCCCAGCTGAGTTTTATTGCTTCCACTTACTTGTGCCGGGCTCCTCTCTGTCTTCTTTCCTGTCGACCTCCCGTGGTCAACTCTTGTTCTTTTCCGACCCCGACGGTATTAGGGTATCCGATGCCTAGGGAGTCTTTTACTTTCCTGCCTTTATTTGCACTTGTCTCATCTTTCCTGATCCCTCCTTCTTCGAGGGGTCAGACCTCTAGTTTTCTTTTCATTATACATCCTTTTTTCTTTAAGTTTCCCGCACTGTTTTTTGTTAATTGGCTCCCCGTGTATCTAAATTCCCTTTAGCGTTTTATTTTTCATCTACACTCCATTTTGTAGGTATTTTCCATCTACGTTACATTTTGTAAGTTTTTTCTATCTAAATTGCATTTTGCGAGTATTTTCAACCTAGATTGCATTTTGTAAGGATTGACAATCTAAATTGTTTTTTAGTAAGTCTTTCACTATCCGGGCCGGGACTTTGTGAGTATTTTGAATTTCAATTGCATTTTGTTTTTTCAACCTAAAAAGTATTTTCAATCTAAATTGCATTTTGTAGGGTGCGCATTTTGCAAGTATTTTGATTCTCAATTGCATTTTGTGGGTATTTTGAATCTAATTTTGTAAGTATTTCCAATCTAAATTGCAATTTGTAAGTATTGTCCATCCAATTTAGTAGTTTGAAACTACCATACATTCTGTAAGCATTTTCAATTTCAATTGTATTTTGTACGTATTTTCAATCTCATTTGCATTTTGTAAGTATTTTGAATTTCACTTGCATTTTGTAAGTATTTCGACTGTACATTGCATTTTGTACGTATTTTGAACTTAATCTACATTTTGTGCGTATTTTTCAATCTATTCCTTTTGTGAGTATTTTCGTTCTTAATTCCCTTTTGTAAGTATTACCGCTCTCCATTTTGTGAGTAGTTTCAATCTGAGTTCCTTTTTGTAAGTATTTTCCTTCTCACTTAATTTTCGTTCTGGTTTCCACTTCATTGACATTTTCGCTATCACCTAGACCATTAGGGGTTGATAACCTACATGTTAGGCCCCTTAAGACAACAATTATCATCATCATCATCATCTAAATGTGTTCCTGTCAGGAATTTCTCGGTCTAGAATACCAATTTGCCTGATATAATTTTAGTATTCCTCGAACCATCTCGACCTTATTGCCTTAGACTTCATGAAACTCCATATTCTTTTCGTTAACCGATCATCAGTCATCCTCAAAAGGTAACCGTAAACTAGTAGCCGTCTTAATTTAACAGTTTTTTTAATGTTTAAAATATGTTGCGGGGAAAAAAATATTCCATAGTCTTTCGTGTACTTAACGTCTTCTGATAAATCTGTTGATCTCTTGATCTTCGTGATTATGATTCATTCATAGATTAATATTATTAAGAACTTATTTTCATCTGAATTTGGTTCAATTACACCATATTTATTTAGGAAGGATAACAATATTACCTTATTCTCGCACTAGTCCTAGTTTTATCATTTTAAATGATCTTGTCTACTTCGTCGTTACGCTGGGGTCTGGCGTTACGTTACAGTGACGGACGGACAGATGCACTGAGGTGTGTGACGTAATAGTACCGCTCGGTGCATGTGTACCCCGACAATCTCTACTTCGTTAGTATAAGACAAAAATCCCCGATTGTTGGATGTCACGGGTAATCTCGAGGAAAGATTCTGTAGAAAATAATGTATGTACTGTATGATCAAAGGAAGCCAAGCAGTAACGATTTCAGTGAAAAAGTCGAAAACAAACTTGGCGTCCGTGCGCTTCTTAAGCTTACGCTGGGCAAACCGTTAAAAATATCAATATACTATGAGCGTAAGAATTGGTCAGCATGATAAGTTCTACAAAAATGTCCGGGAGAGCATATCTCTATCTTCAATACATCGCCCACTATAAGTGTTTTTAGACTGGATGGAAGGGGCACGTCCCCGCGCGCTCTGGTGAGCATGACGGCATCCCGCGCGCTTGACCTTGCTTTGCCCTTGGTTTGCACTTGCCGTTCGCGAGTAATTTGAAACAAGATAAGCAAGATAAGTATTATGCAGATAATTTTCTAACATGTCAAGAGTCTTCGTCGTCCAGCCTCTCGAGCATTTTTCAGCATTTGTAGCATTTAAAATGATACAAAGTCTAGTCTTTCAGACTGACTGTCACTCCGTTAATACAATTTTGGTTGAGTCATATAAGAATTTCGGCGTACTGCAATGTAGAAGTTATTTTCAATCCTTCATCCTTGCTGTAGCTATTTTGCAACATAGGCACCAAACGAATTGACACACTTGTCATATCGTGGGATTAACTTTTGTAGTCCTGTGACATAGAAGTCTGCCGCTTGCGAGTGGAACCAGCGTGTGACATCAGTCTTCATCTCTTCTTCAGTGTGAAAATGCTGACCGGAGGACAGGGATTTTTTGAAGTGCAGGGGAAGGTGGAAATCGCTAGGAGCAAGATCAGGATAGCAACTTTTCTGCAAGAGTTTGGCTGAGAGCTGTTTGATCATCCACCGTACAGTCCTCATCTTGCTCCCTCAAGAAATTTCTGCTCTCCGGTCAGCATTTTCACACTGACGGAGAGCTGAAGACGAATATCTTTGTTGGACACTATAACGTGAGAGGCTGCAAAACACAACATTTTATAATTTACCATTAACATTTCAAAACATGGTTATTTTAAGTCATATGAAATGATCATTGACGTATCGACGATGGGGGGGTTACATTTGTTTACTTAAATCCTTATTTATTTATTTATTTATTTATTTATTCATTCATTCATTCATTCATTCATTCATTCATTCATTCATTCATTCATTCATTCATTTATTTATTTATTTATTTCTTCTTTGTTCGATTTTGGCCTACTTCGGACCACGGGAAACAATTGACGTGCTGATTAGTCCTTTTTTCTGCTCCCAGAAACTCTTCATCCTTTCACTGTGGATTCTCTTCCTTTCTTCCGACCAGATGTTCTTGGCTCTTCTCCTTTGATTTTCCTGGAACCCCTTGAATGCATCAATCGTACCTCGAAACACCTCTCTATTCCAGATCTCATTTGGACTGACCCCAACTTCCTCCATATCCTTTCTTATTTCATCTGCCCATTTTGTAGTCGCTTTTATCTTGGTGATGTAATTAAAGATATTCTTCGTTAGTCGACTATCGCTCATTCTCGTAAGGTGTCCATAGAACTTCAATCTTCTCTTCCGTGTGGTATCTGTGATTTTTTCTGCTTGTCCGTAATGATCTTTGTTTCACCTCTTCCGCCATGTACCATCATTTCTATTTTCGGGTCCTAAGATCTTCCTCAAGATTTTTCTTTCTTTCTTCTCCAGTTCCTCTAATTCACCTTTCTTGTTCAGTATCAAACATTCTGAACTATACAATGCCTCAGGCTTGACAACCGTGGTATAGTGTCTTATCTTCGCTCCGTAAGATATTGTTCTTTTGTTGTACCTATTCTGTACTAATTTAAAAGCTAATTCCATTTTTCTGATCCTCCCTTTGTTTGCTGCATTATCCAGTCCATTAGGCTGGATCCATTCACCAAGATATTTAAACTTATCCGACCTCTTGATCTTCCCATATTTTGTTTCTAAGTGCTTTTCGTTATCATGTTTGTATTCCATGTATTCTGTTTTTTCATACGAAATCCTGAGTCCCGTTTCACCTGCAATTTCGTGTAATTTTTCAAGCATTATTTTAATTTCTTCTTTATCTTCAGCTAGCAATGCCATATCATCCGCAAACGCTAAGCAATCAACCTTCACACCTTGCTTCTTTGTACCTAAACATATTCCTTCTATCCCTTCTTCTCTCATGGCATTCCTCCATGTTCTCATTATTTTTTTCAGGACAACGTTAAACAGAATCGGTGAAAGCCCATCTCCTTGTCTGACTCCTGTCCGAATTTTAAAGGGCTCCGAGATTTCCCCCTGAAATTTAATTTTGGAATCAGTTTCTGTTAATGTTTGAATTATAATCGCCCTTGTTTTACTATCAATTCCAAATTCTTCCAAAACATTGAATAGGGTTTTCCGGTCTATGGCGTCGTAGGCTTTTTTTTAAAATTATTTATTTATTTATTTCCACAGCAGGGCAGTGCCCCAATTACAATAGCAAACAATTGTTTACACACATATAATACATGAAAATACATTAAAATGCAAAATAAAAAGACAATAGAATACAAAATAAAAAATCAAATTAAAAAAGAAATAGAAATTGTTAACAAGAAATATACACAAATTCTAGTCGCAATAACTTGAAATGAAGTACGATTTTTAATATTTGGTCACAGAATGTAAAACTAGATTCATATTTTTAGGTACTAATACAATAGCAATGAAAGATGTAAGGTTAGCGTTAATGATTAGTATTGGTGATTAGTAATAAAGTGAAACCTAAAACTAATAGCAGCTAAATTTAATATCTTTGTAATAGTGAATCATTTGACAGCTAAAACTAACAATAAGTGTAGTTTTCTTCTATAATTTAGCAAGAACATTCCAAAATCTAAATTGTTGTCAGCTGAGAGCCTCTTGTAAGTACAGCACAATATTCAATATAGGTGATTTTTTATGGAAATCTGTAATATTTTTTTAAAACTATTAGGAGTTCTCATTTTCAGAGGCATTTCTTTCTCACGTTGGAATTTATTTGCCCTAAAGTTTCACTCGTGTCTGATATACAGTATTGTCCCATCTATCACCTGTTTTACACTACCGCTAGTGATGTTTCTTTACTCCTGTATATATTTTAAATGTGATCACGCTCTTCTCTTGGTAAATGCCCTACACTCGACTCACAGCGAGACTCCTCCTTCAGCGTTGGAGCTAGCCATGGATCAGTTTTTGCTGTTAATGTGTGCGATCGGTAACATTCTTCACGTCGCGTCCCTTCGGGCTGTTTGAAATGTGCATAACTGTGTTACTATGTGTACGTTGCCTTAAAAATAATTCGGTACATGAGGAGTTTCTGCAATTTATTCCCATCAATGATGCAGATAAAGCCATTAAGAGAGGCAGATTTCGAGTCAATAGAAGCCTAATGGCAGTAAGAACATGGAGAGCAAAACTTTATTTTTCTCTCACATAATATCAATATTATAAACAGTCACGTATGGACATGATGGTACAACTGCATCATTTCAGTTTTAATATTTCGCTACTTTTTTTTTTAAAACCGTCGACTTGAGCCTCTATGGACTGCGTGTTAACAACCACTCTCATTTCAGTGTCTGCGTCTTGTTCGTTTGCCGGCTTTGACATCTTGCCAGTATCTCTTGACCCCATCTATCAGCTTGTTCTTCCGCTCCTCTGTTAAAGGGCCTCTCCGTCTTTTGGGTTCTCCCTCCACCATAAAACCCGATAGCTTTTCACCATTTTCCCATTTTTTTTTTTTTTTTATTTTCTTTATTTTGCTGGAAAATGTAATTAAACTAGTTTTCATGCGAAGAGAAAGTTTATTTAATTATTGCTTTTTTAGATAATATTTATAATATAGTATCATTTTAATAATGTACAGTACACAACTACCGTACTGTGAGAATGAACCCTCCTCCCCCAACCCCCCCCCCCCTCCCCTCCCCTCCAGAAAGAAATCCTGCCAACGCCACAGGAAATGATTAATATGGCCAAGCCCCTAAGCGAAACAAACACAACTTCGAAGGACTTATAGTAGTACTAACAACCCGCCCCGGCTTCGCCCGGTGTCTTCAACTGTTTGCCCAGCGTAAGCTTAAAATGCGCACGGACGGCAGGATTTTCTTCGACCCGATTCACTAAAATCGTTACTGCTCGGCTTCCTTTGGTCATAAATGAATGTTTTTTCTACAGAAACCTTCCTCGAGAAATCCTTTACCGAATGGTAAAAACCGCATAAAAATCCATCCAGTGGTTCTCGAGAGTATCCGTTACATCCAAGAGAAGGGCGCTTTGTTTTATACTATGTATAGATTCATAATATCACTAGGGGGAGATGACCTAGATGTTATGCCCCTTAAATTACCAATATTTTAACCACTAAAACGAATTTCTGGATAGGACTCTTCTGAGCTCAATAATAGTTTCTCTCTGGTGTACGTATGTTCTGACTGATTTCTCGTGTCTGTCAACGTGCTTCATTTTTTGTTATTTCCCCTCAATTATACATAATCCTCTTTGGCTGTCCCTTTTTTGTGAGGTTTCCTCGTGACAAGTGACATGGAGACCGCTATTGTGTTGGCACACTTTTGCTCACTTTCTCCTCTTGCTATTTATACTATTCGGAGAAACTCGACACATAACCACTACACTGTATTACCATAGGCTGACTCACCTGAGAGCTGCAACCAAATTCATGCTCTGCAGATGGCATTGGACGCCTACCTCATCCCCTCCCCCAAGGGCTCACGACTAGTTATTGTTGTTGATTAATTGAGGGGCTTTGCGACAGCGCGGTCATGTAGCCCCGTGTACTTTGGGTGTGTGAAGAATCTGTCTGATAATAATATCGTATGGCCTCGGGTGCCGGGTGCAAGCTTTGTTCTTTGACACCCAGAGGGTAGCTTGCATGTCGAATTTCGTTGTTCCTTGACTATGAAAGTCAAGGAGGTTAGATGTTAGATATCTAACCTCCTTGAACACTATAGCGCTTTCTAGTAGAGAAATGAGGAACTTTGTGTTGGCGGAAACTCCCGAGATTAATTTTGCCATTATGAACTCGGCCTACTGAATTCAAATGGGTTCTTTGACATGCCAACATCGTATGAGATGCGTATCGTATTTTTGCCGCCTTTCAAAAATCACTTACCACGCCCAGGAGCGAACCTGCAATCTTGGGGTTAGTAGACCAACACGATATCCACTCACCCACCGTGGCAAGCTATCTGTCTGATAACCGGTGTTAATTGTGTTGGCTGTATTAATGTGTGTTGTCTGTAATTCAGGTAAGGACTGCAGCCGATCAATTACAAGAAGTTCCTACTATTGCTACCAAATGCGACCGTCAACGACACCTAGCTGTGAACTTGGCTTTATATGCCACCGCAACTGGCACCTGGTGGCGATCGTTTGAACTTAATAGAGCGTTATCAAATCTAGGCCTAACCTACAAATTTAGCTTCACTGTTGTAGTTAGTAAGAGGTTCTTTTACATGCCATAAGTCTATGGCATGGGCCCGCCGGCTTTACTTCCCCTCCTGGCAAAACTGTGTATGTCAAGGAATACCAAAACTGAGATAATGCAATTGTTTGGTAGGGAATTGTCATAATTTTGTTTTGCTATTTTTTGACTTATACCCTATTGCCCTAACAAGAGCGAATATGTCTGATAACCTGTGTTACTGTGATTGCTGTATTAGTGTGTGTAGTTATAATTTAGATGAAAATTTGGAAGGGGGCGGCCGTGGCTTTAATTCAGGAACCTTCCCGTCATTCGCCTGGAGTAAAAGTTGGAAAATCACATCCAGGATTGCTGAGGTTAGAATCGAACCCCTTCTTTTTTCAGTTTTGCCTCATGAGGCTGATTGTACCCCGTTCTAGCCCTCAAGACCAGCATTAAATTTATTTGCAGAGCCGGGAATCGAACCAGGACCTCCGTGGTGGATTGCTATCCACTACGCAACGAGGCGGACTCTCGACTAGTGGGACGTGGGTTGGCGACCGCGGGATCCCAGCTGAGTCCGGTATTGTTGTTTTCACTTGTGCTGGTCTCATCTTTGTCTCCTTTCCTGTCGAGCTCCGTTGATCAACACTTGTTCTCTTCCGCTAAGTGCAGACCATTCTCTACACAGTATAAAACAAAGTCCCCGATTCTTGGATGTAACGGGTAATCTCGAGAACCACTGGATGGATTTTGATTTGGTTTTCACCATTCTGTAAAGGATTTCTCCAGGAAGGTTTCTGTAGAAAAACATTCATTTAAGACCAAAGGAAGTCGAACAATAACTATTCTAGTGAATCGAGCCGAAGAAAAACCTGCCGTCCGTGGGTCTTTTAAGCTTACGCTGGGTAAACCGTTAAAAATATCTATATAAGTTACTATGAGTGTAAGAATTGTTCAGCATGAAAAGTTCTACAAAAAAAAGTCCGGGACAGCATATATTTAATACATCGCCCACTATACGTGTTTTCATTTCTTCCAATAATCTCCATTCAGTGGAAATTTAAATTACCTAGGTACCAGCTTCGGAGCGAGTGTATGAGCTAGCGAGCGAGCCTATCACCCCAGCTTCGGCCAGCATCAAACTGTCGAGTCGTGTCGAGTTAAGACTTCCGAGAAGAGTATGTGTGTTATAAAGAAACTGCATGTAACGTGGGAAGGCATGCTGTTGGATCACTGTGCGAATCCCAAATATTTAGGGATTACATTGGATCGTGCACTCACGTGTGAAAGACATTGCCTAAACACCAAAAATAAGGTATCCTGAAGAAACTGCCTCCTTCGCAAATTATCTGGTACCAGCTGGGGGACTCAAGCTCAAACAATAAGAACCACTGCTTTAGCACTCTGTTACTCTGCAGCAGAATATGCATGTCCTGTGTGGTATAGGTCGTGTCATACCAAGCAGGTTGATACTGCATTAAATGAAACGTGTAGACTTATCACCGGCTGCCTGAGGCCCACGCCATGTGATGAACTGTATTGTTTAGCAGGCATTGCACCCCCAGATAACAGAAGAGAAGTTGCAGCTAAATGTGAGAGATCTAGGGTTGATGTGTCTCAAGCACATCCATTGTATAGCCTTCAACCAGCCCACTCTGTACTGAAGTCCAGAAGAAGCTTTCTTCACACAACTGAGTGCCTAACTGATAAACTTCAGGTTTTGAGGATTACATCTTGGTTGACCAGAAGACCCCACATTACTCATTGGATGGCTCTTTCTGAAAGGCTCCCAGCAGGACATACTGAGGCTTGGACAACTTGGAAGTCTCTCAACAGATTGCGATCTGGGGTTGGCAGATCCCAGTCCAACATTCATAAATGGGGTTTTTGCTGCGACAAATAAATAATTTCTGACCACGGGTATCATGATCTTTCCACCGGGCGAAGCCTGGTACTACTGCTAGTGGGTTCAACTCGGGAAGGGTTTCTAACTACGCGTCCCGGACCCCCTCAGCATGACCGGGCCCCAGGGATTCAGCGCTGTTTGCCCCACCCTCTTGTCGGGCCTGCAAGTTCTGGTTGACCCCTGTACAGCTAGTGTGCTGTGCAACTCACACTGAGATTTCTATTTCTACCACTTCCTGGAAAAAACATAAAATTAATGCTTACCTACAAGAAGCCGTAGATGTTTTAGAGACCTGGCTAAAAATCTGGCGAATTAAGATTAATGCTTCTAAATGTTCTGCCTATCTTTACACTAAGAAACGTAAATTCACTTACGTCCAGGACCTCGCCTTTTTCGGGGAAGTGATAAGATGGCAGTCAGCTACCAAGTAACTATCTGGGAACCACGCTAGACCGCGGTCTCACCTTTGCACAGGATGTTCAGCAGCGCGCCAACAGTGCAAAGGCAAAGCGCAGCTCTGGTCCATCGTGAGAGCCAAGACAGAACTCGATGACTTCAGCAAACTCCTGGCTTATCGCACCCTTGTGCGACGGTTCTGGAATATGCCTCTCCTGTATGGGGAGACGCAGCTACCTCAAGAAACTGCAGATTATTCAAAATAAAGCTCTGCGCACGATATCAGGCGCCCCCTGGTACGTGCGCAACGCTCAACTCCACGCTGATTACCAGCACCCGGTAATCAGTACTCGCATTAAAAAGCAGTCAGCCAAACTTGATAACATTGTGGCGTTTGAAGCCATTTTTCAGTGTTGCTTTAGTAAACAAAAGTTTAGTGCTTTTCAGTCGGTCAACACGAATGTACCAAAAAGAGCTGGGTTATGCCCTAATTCTGAAATAAATTACATAAGATTAATAAATACACTAGGATGACCAGTTTCGATCGTCAAGCGATCATCATCAGATCCATTACATTTAGGCTATAAAATCTATGTTTGAAAATACAGGTGAATATATTTACAATATGTACAATTATTTAGTTGCAGTATTGGTAATGCATCTGTCGGTGTATGCTAATTGTAGTATATATGATGTTAGGTGAAATACTAAAATGGTGATAGAAATCCGGAGTTTGTCTATTTGGAGTGACTATATGGTTGTAAAAAAGTCAACTATGGTTGTACTGTAATATTACAGGCTACTACTTATCTGGTTGTCTTCCTCGCTGGAGCTACGAGCAGTTTCGTGTTCACTCGTACTCCAGGTGTGGTCGACTGAAATGGGATGTTATCTCAACGAAACTGGGTTTTCCCTTTCTCCCCACTGTTCCTATGTGCTGTGTGAAGTCAGTGCAATGTGTTTTGTGGGATGTTGCCAAATCTAGATAAGATGTATGTTATTTAATGAGGTAGGTCTACAACTATTAAAGACCGTGGAACAGTGAGGCAGGTAATAAGTTCCAATTATCAATACCACGATTAATGAAAGAATGCAGTATTTCTCATAATTTGTACGCTGTGGTCGGACCTTGACCTGCCCTGCTCAGGTAGGTGGGATTTCCCGGACGTTTGCTTAGTTCTCCCCATGCTGGCCGATTAGTGTTAAGTGTTAAACATAGCGTATAGTCTGGATATCGTCCTCCTATCTTCCAGAGATTCCCACCATCATTCGAGTTACACTACTTCTAGGATTAAAATCGTCGAGCACAAACCTAGTAGCCTTCCTCTGTACCATCTCCATCTCATTGATGAGCCCTACCTGATATGGGTCCCAAACCACTGAGGCGTATTCCGAGATTGGCCTCACCAGGGTCAAATATCCTAATTCTCTTGCGGTAGAACTATTGCCTTTCAATACCCGCATTACAAAATAAACTGATTTGTACTCACAACCCACATGAGTACTCCACGTCATATCATTCCTTACATGGATGCCCAAGTATTTGCACGAGTCTTCTTCATTGTGCCGGGCTCCTCTCCATCTTCTTTCCTGTCGACCTCTCTTGCCCAACTCTTGTTCTCTTCCGACCCCAACGGTATTAGGGTATCCGAGGCTTAGGCAGTCTCTTCCTTTCCCGCTTTAATTGGCCCCTCTCATCTTTCCTGATCCCTCATAAATTTTGATAGACTTCGTAGATTTAAATTAATAATGCTGAATTTTGAAAAAATTTAAAATGAGAGTTAAAAACTTTCTTTGGAAAGAACAGTATCCGTCTAACACCAAACCCTAGAGCAATATTATTGTTTCTATACATCTTAACTACACGTAAAAAAAAAAAAAAAAAAAAAAAAAAAAAAAAAAAAACAGCTTGGTCAAACAGAAACTTTGATGCAAGAGATTGTTTTTATCGGACCACATTTTTAATACAAAAATGTTAAATAACTAAAAAAGTAATAAAGATACTTAATTATTAATAAGAGCAATAAATGCCAGCAACTCGCTATGCAAATGGTTAAAATTTGGTAATGTTATGATGAAAACTGTGAAAGTAGCAAAATTCAATCATACCTCCCCTCAAGCGTTTTAATATTTTACGTAGCCTACCCCATACTTTTCCATCTATACATTTAACAAGTAGTAATGAAGGGTATTGGAGAAAACATTCAAAAATAGGAGTAAAGATTCAAGGAGAAATAATTTCAACTCTGAGATTTGCTGATCTCCACACCAGAGTATTTGAATAAGTTTTTAAATGGCATGGATTCTGTCTTGAGGAAAGAATTCATTATAAAAATTAATAAATGTAAAACAAAAATATTGGAATGTAGTCGAAAGAAATCAGATAACCCTATAGATGTCGAATTGGCAGGTGAAAATCTAAAGGAATTAGGAGACTTCTGTTACTTAATAAGCAAAATAACCGGGCAGACTTCTGTTGCTTAATAAGCAAAATAACCAGTGATGGACGAAGCAAAGAGGTTATAAAATGTAGGTTAGCACAGGCAAGGAAAGCATTTCTACAGAAAAGTCTGTTGACATCGAATATATATGTAGGTACTGTATTAAGAAGTCATTTTTGAAGGTCTTTGTCTGGATCGTGGCGCTGTATGGAAGTGAAACTTGGACTGTTGGAGCAGTATAAAATAGGAGAATTGAAGCTTTTGAAATGTGGTGTTGCAAGATAATGATGATGATCAGATGGGTATATAGGGTTACGAATGAAGAAGTATTAAGAAGAGTGGAAGAGGAGAGATGTTTCTGGCGACTGCTAATGAAGAGAAGAGATAGGTTGGCAGGACACATACTAAGACACCCAGGAATAGCAAACTTCGTTATAGAAGGAAGGGTCGAGGATAAGAACTGTATGGGTTAGAATATGTTAACAGATTGCCTCGGATGTAGGGTGTGGTAGCTATGTAGAGATGAAACGATTAGCTCAGGACAGTGAAGCATGGAAAGATGCATCAAATCAGTCGAAAGTCTGAAGACTCGAAACAACAACC
This sequence comes from Meconema thalassinum, assembly GCA_946902985.2. Lineage (NCBI taxonomy): Eukaryota > Metazoa > Arthropoda > Insecta > Orthoptera > Tettigoniidae > Meconema > Meconema thalassinum. The sequence goes on from OX336388.2 coordinate 130,410,339, forward strand.
TCAAAGAGCGTCAGTACGTTCAATACCGCTAATGTAGGAAAAGCGTGCAGAGGCGCATGGTCCGTCCACCTGTTCCAACACGTGCCAAGCGCTTGATCATGGTATCTTCTATGACTGAGTTTGATACCTCGGCTGGTTGTGCACGTTTGCTACAGCTTTTTCTTCCCGGTTCACTCCTCCAGTATCCCATCACCATGTTGGGTTCTATATGTAGGCCATAGAGTTATGTAGTCTACCAGTAGATGAAGATTATTGCGCTGGTTCATTGTACAAATGTTCACTTAGATCGCATGATCTGGAGACAAACAATTTTAAATTTTCGCACAGCCACCATCTTGAATTTAAGAAACCAATAAAATTAAATTAGTTGCCAATAGATTAATTTTAAATAAATTTCAACAAAAATAATGGAATGCAACCGAAAGAAAACAGAATCCCCTATGCACGTCAAATTGGCAGGTGGCAAGCTAAAGGAAGCATGAGACTTTTGCTACTTAGGAAGCAAAATAACCAGTGATGGACGAAGCAAAGGGGATATAAAAAGTAGGTTGGATCAGGCAAGGAAAATATTTCTACAGAAAAGAAATCTGTCGACATCGAATATAATAATAATAATAATAATGTTATTGGTTTTACGTCCCTTTTAACTACACTGGCTTTTAGAGACGCCGGGGTGCCGGAATTTTGCCCCGAAGGGGATTTTTAACGTGCCAGTAAATCTACTGACACGGCTCCTTCACATTTGCGCACCCTCAAATGCCAGCTGACTGCGCCAGGTTTCGAACCTGCAACCTTGGGCTCAGCAAGCGAGAGCGTTACCCCTGAGCCACGCAGCCAGACAGACATCGAATATAGATGTAAGTATTAGGAAGTCATTTTTGTAAGCCTTTGTCTGAAGCGTGGTGCTCTATGGAAGTGAAACTTGGACTGTTAGCGCCGCAGAAAAGAGGAGAATAGAAGCATTTGAAATGTGGTGTTACAGGAGAAATGTGAAGATTAACCCTTTTTCCAAAGCGATGACCTATAGTTTTTGTTCCCCCAGGGGCTCACATCTTGTGGGACGTGGGTTGGCGACCACGGGACCCCAGCTGAGTCCGGCATTGCTTCCACTTACTTGTGCCGGGCTCCTCTCTGTCTTCTTTCCTGTCGACCTCCCTTGGTCAACTCTTGTTCTTTTCCGACCCCGACGGTATTAGGGTATCCGAGGCCTAGGGAGTCTTTCACTTTCCCGCCTTAATTGACCCTTGTCTCATCTTTCTGATCCCTCCTTCTTCGAGGGGTCAGACCTCTTGTTTTCTTTTCTTTATATTTCATTTTTTCTTTAAGATTCCCGCACTGTTTTTGTCACTTGGTTCCCCGTGTATCTAAATTCCCTTTAGCGATTTTTTTGTAGGTATTTTTAATCTACGTTGCATTTTGTAAGTTTTTTCGATCTAAATTACCTCTCGCGATTGTTTTCAACCCCAATTGCATTTTGTAAAGATTGACAATCTAAATTGCTTTTTAGTAAGTCTTTCAATGTAGGTGTAGGGCATTTTAGTGAGTATTTTGAATTTCAATTGCATTTTGTAAGTATTTTCAACCAAACCCGCATTTCGCAAGAATTTTAAATCTAAATTGCATTTTATTTGGTAGGCATTTTGCAAATATTTTTATTCTCAATTGCATTTTGTGGGTATTTTGAATCTAAATTACATTTTGTCAAGTATTTTCAATCTAAACTGCATTTTGTAAGTATTGTTAATCCACATGAGTCGTTTGAATCTACCGTACATTTTGTAAGCATTTTCAATTTCAATTGCATTTTGTAAGTATTTTGAATTTCAATTGCACTTTGTGAATAATTTGGATTGGAACTGGAATATTTCAATCTGAATTGCATAGTATATTTTCAATTTCAATTGCATTTTGTCCGTATTTTGAAACTCGATTGCATTTTGTAAGTATTTCGACTCTACATTGCATTTTGTACGTATTTTGAACCTAGCCTGCGGGTAATTTTCAATCTATTCTTTTTGTGAATCTTTTCGTTCTAAATTCCCTTTTGTAAGAACCTTTTGCGAGTTGTTTCAATCTGAGTTCCTTTTTATAAGTATTTTCCGTCTCACTTAATTTTTGTTCTGATTTCCATTTCATTAACATTTTCGCTATCACGCAGATCATTAGGGGCCGATAACCTAGATGTTAGGCCTCTTAAAACAACAATTATCATCATCATCATCATATAGTTTTTGTGGACTGAAATGTTTCCTGAATGTCCAAACTAACTTTTAACATCAAACCCCGAGGAAGTGTTGAGGAAAATTTCCGAGATATTAAGGAGGTAATGTCGTGGTGTAACGATGTTTAATAAGGACAAAAATGAAAATAGACATCAATTAATTAATGCAACACTTCCAGGTATCCTAGAAACTTAAAACTAGGTACCATATAAGCCGATATCCCCAAAATCCGTATAAAAATCTAAATATCTAAAAGTTCTGTTAGGGGGCCAAGCTGATGAACTTTTAAATTGGGTCAGAAGCAGTTTGGTGTAAGTACCCAAGCGTATTTTCACCCATAGGTTAACTTGTTTTCCAAAGCGCTGACGTATAGTTTTCGTGACAAACGTTTGCTGAAAGTCCAAGCAAACTTTTAACATCAACAAACCTAGTTGGATATAGGCTAATTAAATCCCAAATGTATAATTTAAACTTACTGCTTGCGATTCACCGTCAATATCCACCGTGTTTTCAGATCAATTTTGTGAGTTCGTGAACGGAAACTATGTAGAATCTACATTAAACAATACGCTAAGTTCATCCGACAAAAAACTAAAGCTCCTGAAACAAGATGATTTAGAAGGTGCGTTTTGTGCCAAAACTTTCCAAATCGTCTCAATAGTACAGGAAAAATCTTGCATTTATTGAAAAGTCAACGGAAATATATTTGTTTAAAAAGTGTGTTGAAACAAATAAACAAGACGATTACCCCTGGCAGTACTGTGTCGCGTCCATCCCGCATAGCACCAGAGCCGGGCGGGTAGTCTGTACACATGGGGTGCACACAATCCTTTGTGCATTGAAAAGAATATTCAAACGGAATTACCCACAACAGTGACGAATTGCACTCTGATTTCATAAATATCGACAATTTGTTTAAAAAGTGCTTCTCGAAACGTCCGCTTACAGCAGCACTTCAGTACATTCACTGAGCCTATAGGGAAGTGCCCATGACAGGGGCTTGTGCAGATCTGATGTACCAGTGTTCTTCACAAGAATGCACAGTATAGATTTTAAGGCAGAGCCTTGGTGGACGCCTACCGTAATGCGGAGCTTTGTTATACATAGAGATACTGCACCCAATTAAAGAGATACTCTGGAATGCCGTGCTCTCGAAGCGCTAATCAGATTAGGTATGTGGTACCCGATCGAAGGTCTTCTCGACGTCTAGAAATGCGAGATGCAGTGGCTTGTTCTTTTCACGATGTTTCTCAACTAGCAACCGTGCAGCGTGGATTGCATCTATCGTGCCGCAATTTTTCACAAATGCTGCTCGGTTCTTCTGGCGAATCTTTTTGTCGGGAATACGTTCGAAGATCTTCTTCGCATAGCTCAGAAGTCCGATTGGACAGTAGTTTAAACACTCGGCAGGGCTTACCTTCTTCTTTAAGATTAGTACGGTGATGCTCCGCCGTCAATCTGTTGTTATTTGATCTTATTTGGTGATCTGGTTGAATAGTTGTGTTAGCCATCTTGCTGCATCCCACTCCGCCGGAATATCATCGGCACCAGTGGCTTTCTCTGATTTAATCTCTTTCAGAACAGCCTTGACTTTGGCAGTGTCAATTTACTTCGTTGGTCCTTCAATAGGAGGGCAGTTGCGGCCTTTCAGAGGAGACAAGGGAGGTCTGGCCTCCTTCATTTTCCTGTATACTTTCATTACTTTTATTATTATTATTATTATTATTATTATTATTATTATCATCATTATCATTGTTATTATTACTACTGCAATTATATCAATACTCTTACTAACACTATTCTAGTACTGTAGTACTCGTAGTATTACTAGCAGTGGCACTTTATTCTCTCGGAAGTATAGGAAACGCCTGGCTGCAATTCAGAGGAGAGTTGCTCTGAGGGTGGCGTGTGCTTACCGTACAGTTTCGGAACCTGCATTTCTGGTTGTCTCAGGTGTTGCACCAATTGACTTACTCGCGCAAGACCGTAAAGAAGTATACTTCCGACGAGTAGAACTGGGCACGGCTCCTGCCCGGAAGGAAGTCGTGGCACACAAGATGGACCTTTGGCAGCAGAGGTGGAATGACGATCTCAGAGGAAGATGGACAGCTTGGTTGATACCACTCTGGTTACGAATTACTTCCTGACTCAGATGTTGACAGGTCATGGCTACTGTCGGTGTTACCTTCATCGTATGACCAAAGTAAAGAGTCCAGTATGTATTAATTGCGAGAACGAACCAGATGACGTATAGCATACGTTCTTCGTCTGCGCTCGCTGGGCAGCGGAAGAACAACGACTTGAAGCTGAGGTTGGTCCAATAACGCCGGGCAATATACTGTAGTTGGAATTATGCTGAGGAATGAGCTCAGCTGGAAACGGTCCCTTTCTTCGCTAAGGTGGTCCTTCGTCAGAAGAAGTCGGAGAGGACTTGCGCGATTTAATTCATTAAGTCCGCGATCAGCGGACTAAGTATGAATTGAGATGTAAGAAGGTGCTTGTGAAGCAAAGAAAATGGCTCCATCCTGAAGTAATACGAAAGTGGTCCCGGGATGGGGTTTGTCGAGAGGATAGGGTGTGGTTTTTAGTGGGCAAGAATCCCTCACACGTGAGGAGTGCGGACACTTCTCAAAGTCTTCATTAAGATTTTCCACTTCCCTCGTTAAAAAAAGAACTTTATTCTCTCTGCCGCCTCTGATATTGTCACAACAAACGCTGGTGCGATCATTATACGTATTCCGAGAGTCGCGATTTGTTTGAATCGTTCTTTTTTGCCGCTCACAAAATTCCACTTGGAGGTCAGGTTGATGCAGGGCCTCCTGCCAAGCGTCTGTTGTCATGGTAACCGTCACGTTAGCCCAGTGTGCAGTGTGAGGTAACGACGAGGGGTTATATTGAAGGCACTAGAAAGTTTCATTACCGCTCACGCTAAGCAGTAGCATGATCAAAGCGGATAGTGCTCGTTTAACGTGTACTAATGAGGATGTTATTCGTTCTTTGCTTTTTTTTTTTTTTTTTAAGAAGTGAGTTGATATTAATACGGTAGGTATATTGGCTGGATGCGTGGTTCAGCGGTAACATTCTTGGCTTTTGTTCCCTAGGATATGGGATCGAATCCCGGCGCAGTCAATTGTTGCTTAAATTCGAGGGAGCCGTGTCAGTATATTTATTAGCACGTTGAAGATATCCTCCTGCACCGGGGGTTGTGGTGGCGCAGTGTTGGGCTCTCACCAAGGTGAACTGGGTTCGATTCCCGGTCAGTGCATGTGAGATTTTCGAAGTGAAATGCCATGTCCTGTGGTTCGGATTCCACGTAAAAAGGAAGTCCCGTGACTCATGATCGCAAGATTAACGTCACGTAAAACTTAGCTTTCCTTCCTTTTTTTTCCCTCCAGCACCCTAGCATCTCCAAAACCCAGAAGAGTTAAAAGAGACGCAATACCAACAACATATTATTATTATTATCATCATCATCCATATTACTACAGTGTCATCCGTCTAGAGGTCCTGTACGCTTCCGAATGCCTCACGATGAACAAAAAAGGTTTGGTCGAAAAGCTGCAAGCCAAAGAAAGGAAATATTGGAAAAAAATCTTGGGTCCCGTCAAAGACAATAGCGAATATACTGTAGAAGACAGCATAACCACGAACTGTAGATTCATGTGGTGAAGATAACAGACACCATCCGGAAAAGAAGGATTAACTTTTATGGACCTGTGAAGTGAATGGGCCCAGTGAGACAGACCAGCCACATCATTACTTTCAGGAGGACTAAACTGCGTGGCTCAGCGGTAACGTTTTCGCTTGCTGTGCCTGAGGTAGCAGGATCGAATCCTGATGCAGTCAGTTGACATTTGAGGGTGCGCAAATGCGAGAGAGCCGCGTCAGTAGATTTACTGGTACGTTAAAGATCCCCTTCGGGTCAAAATTCCAGCACCCCGGCGTCTTTAAAAGCCTGAGTAGTTAAAAGGGACGTAAAACCAATAATAACATATATGTTTCGCAAAACTCAAGCTCCTAAACCAGAGGGAGTTAGAAGAACTCTCGCATAATGGGTTGTGTGCGTGCCATGTGTACAGACTACCCGCCCGGCTCTAGTGCTATGTGGGCTGTAAGCGACACAGTTCTTCCGGGGGCTATCGTTTTGTTTATTTATTTAAAAGCACTTTATAAACAAATATATTTCCGTTGACTTTTCAAGCAATGCAAGATTTTCCCTGTACTATTGTAACTACACACATCAAAAAAAGTTTTGCATCACCTCGGTTCCCAGATCTCCGGCATATAGACGTTGACTGTGTATATTGTATCCAAGATACAGTCCCTTTGACTGTTCATAGATGTCACTAAAACTGCTCAAAGATGTAAACAACCATGCATGAGCAGGGCCTATTAGACGGAGGGGGTACGACAGCCGATCAGTTCCAGTCATTCCACCAGGACGAAGGTACGCTGCTCATGTTGTCTGTAGTTCTACCATGCCTAGAAGGTCAATACCGCAGTTCGATCGCGTCCGCATTGTTACTTTGTGTCAAGAAGGGCTCTCAACAAGGGAAGTTTCCAGGCGTCTCAGAGTGAACCAAAGCGATGTTGTTCGGACATGGAGGAGGTACAGAGATACAGGAACTGTCGATGACAGGCCTCGCTCAGGCCGCCCAAGGGCTACTACTGTAGTGGATGACCGCTACTTACGGATTGCCGCTCGGAGGAACCCTGACAGCAATGCCACCATGTTGAATAATGCGTTTCGTTCAGCCACAGGACGTCGTGTTTCAACTCAAACTGTGCGCAATAGGCTGTATGATGGTACAACATGCAATGTGTGGGTCTCATGAGCAATAAAACGAGCTGAAATGTTGTTTGTGTTGATCTCTATTCCCTTTGTATTTAACGGTTCCGGAACTCTTGGAACCGAGGTGATGCAAAACTTTTTTTGATGTGTGTATTTGGAATATTGTGGTGCAAACCACACCTTCTAACTCCCTCTGGTTTAGGAGCTTGCGTTTTGTGAAACATACACCTTAGCGTATTATATAATAAGATTATTATTTAGTAAGCTTGCCACGGTGGGTGGGTGGTTAACGTGTCGGTCTACTAACCCCAAACTTGCAGGTTCGCTCCTGGCAGTGGTAAGTGTGTTTTTTTTTTGAAAGGCGGCAAAAATTGCGACACCATGTCATACGATGTTGGCATGTCAAAGAATCCATTTGAATTCAGTAGGCCGTGTTCACAATGGCAAGATTAATCTCGGGAGTTTCCGCCAACACAAAGTTCCTCATTTCTCTACTAGAAAGCGCTAAAGGAGCTTAGCTATCTAACCTCCTTGACTTTCATAGTGCTTCAAAGTACAACGAAATTCGGCAGGCAAGCTACCCTATGTGTGTCAAATAACAAAGCTTGCACCCGGCACCCGAGTCCATACGATATTATTATTATATTATTTAGTAAATGCTTACACGACTTAGGAGAGATGGGTTCTGTCCTATGTTGGCTATACTGGCCTCCCCTAGTGGGCTATTTCGGCTCATAAACCGCCACTGCAGGAGGGGTGGTTGTAAATGGTAGATGGGGAAATTCCTCCGTCGAAAGTTTCTCAAAATAGCTCCGCCATCGCTCCCTCGCGTTCTTCCAGTCGACAGCACCTCGCTCGTATCGTCATTGACCCCGTACGGTGTAACATTGTTATAGAAAGGGTAACATTAATGACGTATCAATACATTTCAGTCGGCCAACGCGATTTTTGGCCCAATTAGATTAGGTGGGGTAACTATATGTATAACACAAATCCTGAAAAAAAAAAAAAAACGGTGCCTGCCACGGTGTCTGAGAGTACTAACGTGCTAGTTTGTGCCTCGCTGGCATCGATAGAGTGTACGTTCGAATCCCACATCAGCCGTCCTGAAAATGGTTTTCGTGATTTCCCATTTTCAACACCAGGCAAATGCCGGGATAATTCCTTTCAACAGGGCCACAGCCCACTTAGTACCTTGATGAAAAACCTCATACACCTACAATAGGCTACCAATATGGAAACACATTTTCACTAGCCAACTTTTAATAATGTAAGCTACAGTTGATAAGTATAAATGAATTATACAGGCCTACTCATTAAACGTAAAATAGTCTTTGCTAAAAAAGTTGGTTTAGGTTAGGTTAGCCTCGTCAAGTAAATACTGTAAGCCTATCATGAAAAATAAATGCATGCTCATTTTTGTCCATATATTTTGATGATGATGATAATAATAATAATAATAATATCGTATGGCCTCGGATGCCGGGTGTAAGCTTTGTAATTTGACACCCAGAGGGTAGCTTGCATGTCGAATTTCGTTGTTCCTTGAATCACTATGAAAGTCAAGGAGGTTAGATATCTAAGCTCCTTGAACACTATAGCGCTTTCTAGTAGAGAAATGAGGAACTTTGTGTTGTCGGAAACTCCCGAGATTAATTTTGCCATTATGAACACGGACTACTGAATTCAAATGGGTTCTTTGACATGCCAACATCGTATGATACGCGTGTCGTATTTTTGCCGCCTTTCAAAAAAAAAAAATCACTTACCACGGCCAGGAGCGAACCTGCAATCTTGGGGTTAGTAGACCGACACGCTATCCACTCACCCAACGTGGCATGCTATTTTGATGATGAAAACTACTCTAATCATTTTCATGCTCGTCGGTATTTTAACTTATTAATGAGGTAGGTCTTCCCATTGGTTTCCAAAACTATTTTGCGATAGACCGAGGTACTCACCTGTTTGTTGGAAATTTCAAGTCATCTTCAATAATTTCCAAGACATCAACCGCAGGCCTTTTAATCAGTCGCAATCTTTTTTCGAAGTCCTTGTCATCGAGCAAATCAAAAAATTCCACTCTTTCGGCAATGACTCGTGGACGTCTTTCAATAATCATCCTCAAAAATTAACCTGATCATTTCTTCCGCCATTACAATATGCTTGAATATGCGCGAGCTAGATTTCAGCCGTTTCCCTCCACTTTAATGATGCTTTAAGAGAGTTAAGTGGTCAGATTTGGCCATTTGACGTAATTTCTTATTAGTGGTAAATTAACGAGCGTTTATGTTTGGTGAAATGCTCGGCCTAATTACTTCCAAGTTAGCGGTCGTCTGGGCGATCGGCCTGTCATCATCCCCAGTTGTATCTGCTGACAAAGTGTGTTCAGCTCCCAGACACAGTCTTTGCGACGATAGAGGAATGATCCCTCGCGAAGTCCGTGTGTGAAGCCGAGCTACAGTATTTTTCTAAAACATACCGGTATTCTCTGATGAAAGGGAGAATTTATGATTCTAAATTCTCTTTTTAAGAAGAAGTGAAATGCTATTATTACGAGGGCTATTCCAAAACTAAGGTCCGGTTAAAAAAACATCCAAAATCAAAATTGTTTCCAAAACAGTTGTTTTCTTTCTCTATTTTTCTACATAATGTCCATACTTATTTACACATTTGTCACATCGTTCCACAAGCTTTTAAATGCCTAAGTCGTAGAACTCGGTCGCCTGCGAAGCTAACCAGTCTTGAACAGCTTCTTTCACTTCATCATCTGTGTTGAAGCGCTTGCCGCCAAGAAACTCCTTTAGGTAGCGGAACAGGTGGAAATCACTTGGCGCCAAGTCCGGACTGTACGGAGGGTGGTCCATCTTTTCCCATCCAAATTTCTTGATTAGAGTTTGCGTGTCATTCGCAGTATGGGTTCTGGCATTGTCATGCAACAACAACATTCCAGACGACAAAACACCACGTCGCTTAATCTGGATTGCACGTCGAAGTTTAGTCGGGGTAGCGCAGTAGGCGGCTGTATTGATCGTTGTCCCTGAAATAGTGAATCGTCGATCTTCACGAATTTTGTCGTCAACCGCATGAACCAACTCGTCTGAAATCACTGATGGTCTGCCAGAGCGGGGTTCATCGTGCACATTTTCCCGTCCTTCATTAAAGGCTCGCACCCACTTGCGCACTTCACTGTCACTCATTATGTTAGGACCGTAACTTCAGTAATCTGCCGATGAATTTCTGCCGCAGAAATGTTTCTTGCAGACAGAAACCGTATCACTGCCCTTACTTCACAATCGGCGGGCTGATTAATTGTCTTAAACATTGTGAACTGACACTATCAACAGCACACAGCAACAGAAACAACGCTACTGGCGGCTTTTGCCGCGCAAGGCATGCCAGGAGTCGGCGCGCATGCGTGTTTTGCCCTTGGCGCCGCTTTCAAATATTTACAGGGAATCGGATCTTACTTTTGGAATTACCCTCGTACATCAACTCGTGGTGTAGTAGCTAGCGGTCATGGCTGTCGCCCCGGGGATCCGGGTTCGATTCCCGGCTCTGTCAAGAAATAGTTCGAACGTGAGGGGGTAAGCTCAGTCTCATTAAGCAAAACTGAGAAGAAGAGGGTTCGATTCCCACTCAGCCATCCTGGAAGTAGATTTCCGTGTGTTATCCCCACTTCTACTCCGGGATAGTTCGTAATTTAAGGCTACGGCCGCCTCCATCCCAATTCTAATCTCAAATACACACACTGTTACAGCCATCACAATGACACAGGTTATCAGACAAAGTTCCACACATACCCAAGTACACGGGGATAAATGATCATGATGTCGCAAAGTCCCTAAAAAGTCAACAACAACACCTGCCACACCCTTCACACACCCTCTCTTCTTCAATCTACCATTCGCCTCACTGAGAGAAACGGTGATGATAAGATACGCAAATTTCAGATTAAAGCTGCATCATCATCGATGTCGACAGGTTAAGATAAATGTGCAGCGGTCGGAGCCAATAGTTGAGAAAGCATTTATTTAAATTTAGACTGCTGTCATTCACACATTGCTGTAAGCCAGGTCAAATATTCTGTAATCCTGTTATTAGAACCACAACTAGGCCACTGTCGTCGGGCAAAGAGGTCGGTATGCAGTGTAGAAAGAATGCCAAATTGTTTCCACCTAGCACCATGCACCAGCTGGCCGTCAAGGTCACTGCGATAAGGGGTCTTTGATAACGTTATGTCAAAGCTCATGTTGGACAAGAGAGTAGCAGGGGGCTGTGCATGAATTCGATATGACAGTTGACACAAGCTTGGGAATAGAGATAACTTAGAAGCCATTCTTCAGTCAGTAAAACCAGTTTTCTTCTAATATCCTTAGCTAGATTGTTCAATTTATTCTCAGATTTTCTGATTTCTCAGGCAATCCTCACATATTCATCAAACAGCGTCAAAGGTTCAAAGGTGACTTTAAATTCGAAATAATGGTTTTCATTATTGGCGCGAAATTAATAAGAAATCTGCGGGGGCGTTCACCATTGTTTCAGCGGATTTGTTAGAAATAACCCATTGAGCCCATTGAGTAGTATGTCAAAAATTACCTGTAATTGAGCAGTTGGTGGTTAATGTTTTGTTTCTTTATGTAAAAACTTTCATAAAAAAACGAATAGATTTAGCTTGTTTGGTTGATAAGATTGCTGCTGGTGTTTTAGGGATGTTTCTGATTGGTGACCGTGTCTACTCGTCATCACCGATTTCGACCTAATGTAGCTTATGGTATATGCAGGGTTTGGCCAGAAATAAAAGTGACAGAAGTAAACGCTCCAGATGGCGAAGGGTTTAGAAAATGTAGCATTTTTGGCATGGGTTGGGTGAGGCATAGCCACGTCTGTTTTTTTTCTTCTTCCTGTGCCATCTTTAAAACAACTACCAATAACAAGGTTGCAATTAGCTCTACCGTTGTAGGGTTAAAGCAACAAAGCCACCAACAGCAACCCACACAAATCATGTCCGCTTCTGTTCTCCCGTAATACTCGTTGCAGCGAGCTAACTTACTTATCAGTGTGTGATAATGAAAACTTAAATTTCCGTCTCCAGGTTAATACCATTGACGTCAGAGCTAAATACCTCACGTTAGAATGTCCTGTAGTTAATATCATGTGTGGTAGATCCCTTTTAATGCGCCCATGGTGTAGAGCACATTAGTCATGCACCAAATGATTTAACTCAATAAAACACTTAAACTGACGTCCATTGAGAGTTCAGTAATATTTGGAACTAATTTGTAGGAATGTGAGTGAGGTAGCTGCTGAAGGGAATAGAAGAAGAGGAGACTTCGCCTTCGATTGGTTGGTAGGTACTGTAAGTGAGTAAGTAAGTAAGTAAACTTGTTTTTGTGACCCACCAACACAAGTCTTCGAAATTGACTTTACGACATCGTGATCATGTAGTTCCGTGGCTATCTGTGGCACTACTGTCGACCAAAATATTATGTGCACTCGAGTTTGATGGTTGTTTGTGAAGAACCATTAGGCCTACATAAAATCCAATAACATCATCATTTTCGTCGTTCTATTTTACGTTAGTTCATGTAGGTTTGGAATTTTTAATTTATATTTTAATATTTTTTTATCGCAGTTGAAACACAAAAAGTGCCCGTTTTTAAGAGTGTTTCAACCATGCGTCACATTTAAGAATTATTATCTCACAAACCCGTCGTCAGATCGAATCCAAATTTTAACACAATATACATTGGAATGTTGTATAACTGGTTTATTAATTTCAAAATGTTGTGTGTTCAAGAACGAAAGTTGTTATTATTTTTGTAAGGTAACTTTTTCTCGACTCGGGGTCGTTGGAAAATGTAGTTCTTGGTTGCGTTGTAATCCTTATACATCAAAAAGTTATGCTGTATGACTGAAATACGTAAATTCATTCACTTATTTTATATCGGTTTGTATTTATACGGGGAATTAAGACATGGTTCACCAGCTAGCCGCCCCGGGAAATGCTGTACAGCGTTGCTGATATGGAGCCCATCACTTCCGAGCCAGGCCCGCCATGACGCGTGATGGAGCCCATCTTGGCAACGCTGTACAGCTTTCACCGGAGCGGCTAACTGGCGAACCATGTCTTAATTCCCCGTACAAATACAAACCGATATGAAATAAGTGAATTAATTTACGTATTTCACAATCATACAGCATATCTTTTTGATGTATAAGGATTACAACGCGACCAAGAACTACATTTTCAAACCACCCCGAGCCGAGAAAAAGTTAAGTTACCTTACAAAAATGATAACAACTTTGTTTCTTGGACACACAAAATTTTAAAATTAATAAACCAGTTGTACAACATTCCAATGTATATTGTGTAAAAATTTGGATTCGATCTGATGACGGCTTTGTGAGATAATACTTCTTAAATGTGACGCATGGTTGAAACACGCTTAAAAACGGGCACTTTTTATGTTCCAACTGCGATAAAAAATATTAAAGTATAAATTAAAAATTCCAAACCTACATGAACTAACGTAAAATAGAACGACAAAAATGATGATGTTATTGGATTTTATGTAGGTCTATTGGTTTCTTCACAAACAACCTTCAAACTCGAGTACACATAGTATTTTGGTCGACAGTAGTGTGTGTATTTGTACCTCGGAGAATATAATAACAGGACGGAACAGAGGTAAGGGGGGATAAAGGAGAGGGTCGTGTAAAGGATGAGAATATCCTACATGGCGACCAGAGACGAGTACAATAAAATAAATATATCTACGAAAGCAAAAATCCGACACTACAAAGCAACAGTAAGGAATGCTGTCTTGTACGCTGCAGAGACAGGTATGGAGCCGAACAACTGAAGAAAGAAGGGAGAAAAATACTGGGACCAAAAAGGGGTGGTGAAAGATGGGTACCGTACGAAGTTCAAGAAATGAACTATACAAAAATATAAGGATTATCTCAGAAGAAATAAGACTGAAAAGAAGTAAAGCCGGCCGTCCCATCTCTAAAGCCCTGCGTGGATGCGGATATCCGCAAGAGTTTTCGCCATGCGGATATAGTTTGCATGGCTGTGCGGATGCGGATAAGCTGCGGATAATGTTTGGAGAAAATTTGCGGATAGTTTTTAGATTACATGAGCCGGCCCCTTGGTGTTGGGGTAGCACGTCTGCCTCTCACCCGGAGGCTCCGGGTTCGATTACCGGCTCCGTCAGGGATTTTAAAACTGACGTGAGGGTTGGAACGGAGTGCACTCAGCCTCGTGAGGACAATTGAGTAGCTGTCTGACAGTGAGGCAGCGCCCCGATCACGAAAACCAAGATTAACGGCCGAGGGGACCCGATGCGCTGATCACGCGTCACCCCAATATCTGCAGGTCAAATGGCTGGGCAACGGTCGCTTGGTCGGCCTAGGCCCTTCATGGGCTGTATATTGCCAGGGGTTGACTTTTTTGACTTTTTTTTTTAGAATACAATCCGAAGTTGTTTAATATCATTATTAGGACCCAGGTGTTTATGACATATCATATTTTTCCGTTATGTGTTTTTTTTTTTCATGACAAAATAAGTAAGATGATGATTTAAGCTAATCTCAATAAAATTATGCCATTAAGCATAATTAACACTCCGAACAGGAAAGGGTTGCAATTATGGCTGTATAACATTCATTTTAAACATAGCACATGACCTACATAGCCTTGGGGAACGACCTTTTCCTCAAATGTCTAAATATGTTGCTGTAGTAATTTATACTTTATCTAATTAAAATCAATATTGTAATGCCAGTAGATTCAGATAACAAACGTGCGAATGCGGAAATATGTCATGCGGATAACAGTTCTGCGGATGCGGATAACAGTCGTGTGGATTCGGGGCGGATGCGGATAACGTTTTGTTTATCCGCGCAGGGTTCTACCCATGTCTCAGATGTATGGCATAATAATGAACCTTCCACTAATTGCACTTGTGTGAAGCTAAATTATGGGTTAGATTGGACTAATGCTCTTAGGTTCCAACGTTCGTCGCCAGGAGCCGACTGCGGTGGCATCTAATAACCAAGTTCAGAACTAGTTGGTCGTTGACGGTGGCGTTTGTTATCAAAAGTTGGAACTACTTGAATATTACGTAAATGTCTGCAGTCCTTACTTGAATTAAAAACAGATAACACACACTAATACAGTCATCACTATTAACACCGGTTATCAGACAGATTCTACACACACCCAAAATACTCGGGACTACATGACCGCAATGTCGCAAAGCCTCTAAATGAATCAACAACTAGAACAACAAAGGTCAGTATGTGTATTAATATAGTTATTACTAGGGCTCGGATTCGAGCATATTTGCATATTTTTTTCCTGAATAGTACACATTGAAAGAAGCCTTTCGGTGGTATTTTCACCTCTCTGGGACCAACAGAATTGAAATTTATGGAGCATATAACTGCATAACACCGCGGTTTACAGAATAGAAGCATATAAATGCATATTCTTGTGGTTTTCGTCTAAATGGTTTGTTTTTCTTCGAATTCTCCCCTGAATTCGGGCCCTGACAATCCTTAAGGTTCGAAAACAGAAATAATTATTGAAAAGCCTATCTGGTGCGAATAATAGAACCGCAGGCTTTTAACCTTTTGTGAGGTCGTTCTCGTCATTTAAACTTTTATTGACTGATTTAAAAAAATCATTCAAAACTGAAAACATAGAAAATTTCTTGTTGTACAGACCAATGCACATCTACTTCATTGACTCGCCTAATTCTGAACATTTTGTAAATGAACTTTTAAATTGTATCTTTTATAAGAGCACTTCTCTTATATATACTTGTAAAACTTGAATGCGAGTATATTGCAGTGTACCATACATACAATTAGAAAATCAAGCTCGTATTTAAAGGTATGTTATTGGTTTTTTCGTTTCACTTTCCTTTCTATAGTTTTTAACGGTGTTTTTCGAGCATATTTTGCATATTTAACCGCATATAATGGGGGTTTCGAGCATATCTATCGAGCATATAATGGGTTTATAGTGGGTTTTTCGAACATAAATGGGTTTTTCGAGCATATCTATCGAGCATAAAACACATGGTTTTCGAGCATATCTGGAGATTCTATCGAGCATATCGATCCGAGCCCTAGTTATTACAATCCATTCAGTGGAATAAGGACTCCAGTCACAAGAAATAGGCTACATGCTGTGCTGTGAACATGCTGTGGGCTATGAGACAACTAAACATGTTACGGGGATCCTTCTTCCTATATTATAGACAAAAATATCCCTATATCTATTTTCAGTAATCACTGAAGCACCACACATGTAAACTACAATGTTCATATGACAGTAGGGACCACTCATATAAAACTACAAAAATGCCGCGGAGTCCCTTATTCGTTGCGCGGGTTCATATAGTGAGGACCCTCCCTAGAACCGAGGCGCATGTCGAGCAAGGCACTGGCATAGCAGCAGAGTAGCGCCCAACTAGTAAATAGATTTACACTTTTTAACGTACTTAATAGTCTAATCATCATTACTTTCATGAATTTCAGGGTAGTTGCTGTAAATGCTCTCCTTCATTTTCTAAACACACATTGCACCAACGTAGGAAGTTTTGGTACACTCGTTGTAATTCATCCCCACTGATATTGCGTATCAGTGCAGTTATTTCCTTCTCGAGCCTCCAGATTACGCGGATTGTTTCTGTATACAATTTGTTTGAGGTTCCCCCACAAGTGAAAATCGAACGGCGCTTAAACTTCCGAACAAACTTACTGCAAACTTCTTCTTGAGAAGATCAGTTGGCACTAGGAAAATCCGATGTTTTGTTCTATACATAACCATGTTCGAGTTATGTGATAAGAGGTAGGCTACAGCAAGTCCTAATTATCACAACTAAGGTATGTTGCCAGCTCCGTATGTAATAAATGCTAATCACCATCCAGGGCTTCACCGCGCTTTTTCTAATCGGTACATGCTATAAATTTAACAGTGAGTCATTGCGACGTGTCAACGGTACGGCTATTGGAAAGCCCCGTTCTATAGGGATGGTCCTCACTGTGTATATATTTTCATTTTTGATATTTTCGGATTCACTTTTGTTTGAGCTTTCCGAAAAGAAAATTACCTTCCTGCGTTTTAAATCCTTCTCTTTGGACATTAAAAGATGGTAGCGAGCGATGAAAGCCCAATCTTGCTCTCTTGTTTTATGGAATCATCGCATTTTTTTAATGTTTGTTTATGTACGTTTTTCTCTGAAACTATGTAAGCTATCAGGCTGCAATGTTCTGCATGATAATAGTTACTAATCTTACACTATTTAAAATATAGATTTATGATTTCCTTAATTCTGTAGGTGAGAGAAAAAAAAGTTCATTGTGCAATGTTTAGAAAAATCATTTGTGAATAATTGTAGGTATATTCTATTTAAAAAAAAAAAAGGAAAGGTCTAAATAACCATCAACTACGAAAGTCACTACGCTCATTAAGGTATATTCTAGAGCTCTCTATTTATTACACGTTTAATTTTAAACGTTTTCTCACTAACCGCGTTTCGTAAAGCGTGTAATGAATTAAACGTTTACTTACTAACCGCGTTTTGTCAAACGATCGCTTAATCAATGAAACTTTTTCTTGAGAAACGTATAAACGTGTTTAATTTAAAAAAACGACAAACCGTTTTTTAATAAATTGTGTACTACTCAAACTTTTTCTGAAAACCGTTTTCTGATTTTAAGATAAATCTAATTTTATACCAGTTTTCGCTTAAATTAGTTTCAACAGCCTTTAATGTGTTCCAGTTTTGTCTCCTTAATTTAGTAAACTCTCCGTAATGATATTTCGTGTTTGGTGGCTGTTATTGTCGGTAAAATAAGCCTGAGCGGATTACCGGTGTTTCTCATAACGGATGTTGGTATTAAATACTCCAAAATACCAGTATACAGTGCATTTCGCTCTTGTTAGGGGAAACAAAAATACCATAACTGAGATTATGCAATTTCTTAGTTGGGAATCGTCATAACTTTTATTTTTTTTACTTATACCCTTTTGTCCTAACAAGAGCGATTCATTCCTCTGATTGGACTTGTGAACTGAAAAACCTTCGTAACACTTCCCTCAGATTTAGTCAAAACGTCAGTTGTCACAAACATTTATAAAATTTTAATATAAAATCGTTTAAGAAGGTTAGGATTAAAAAGAAATTCTAAACGTTTAAGTATTATTCGAGAGGGACCGAGATGGTGCAGTCGTTAAGCTGCTTGCCTCTCACCATGGCCCGGGTTCGAAATTACGAAATGAAATAGGCCTATGACGTCCTGTGGGTCGGATTCCATGTCAAAATGGAGTTCCTGTGTCTCATGATCGTGAGATTGGTTGGTTCCCCAGTTTAGGGGCTGCGACAACGCGGTATGTAGCCCCGTGTACTTTGGGTGTGGATAGGATCTGTCTGATAACCGGTAGGCCTATTAATTGTGATGACTGTATTAGTGTGTGTTATCTGTAATTCAGGTGAGGACTGCAGACATTCAGTTTTCAAGTAGTTCCTACTTTTGCTACCAAATGCTACCGGCAACAACTAGTTGTCAACTTGGTCACTAGATGCCACCCCAGTCAGCTCCTGGTGCCGATCGTGGGAACTTAAGAGCGTTAGTCAAATCTAGCCTATAATTTAGCTTCACACAAGTGTAATTAGTGGAAGGTTCTTGTGTGCCGACCCCGTGGTGTTGGGGTAGCGCGCCTGTCTCTCACCCGGAGGCCCCGGGTTCGAAACCCAGCTCCGTCAGCGATTTTAGAAACTGACTTGAGGGCTGGAACGGGGTGCACTTAGCCTCGTGAGGACAATTGAGTAGCTGTCTGACAGTGAGGCAACCTAGATTAACGGCCGAGGGGACCCGATGCGCTGATCACGCGTCACCCCAATATCTGCAGGTCAAATGGCTGGGCAGCGGTCGCTTGGTAGGCCTAGGCCCTTCACGAGCTGTAGTGCCAGGGATACCATAAATCTATGACATGGGCCCGCCGGCTTAATTCCCCTCCGAAGGACTTCGGCCGGGTTTGAACGCGTAATCTTGGGCATAGAAGCTCACCATGCTGCCTAAAAATCGCGAGATTAACGGTCAAGTTAAGTACAAACTTCCATTTTTATGTATGTTTGATAATGAGGGAAAGAGAAGCCGGTGACGATCACTAATCTCCTGATTAAGTTAGAGTTTTCTTTTTCTATTTAGTACATTGTGTGAATGTCTCCACCAGCTAATTAGTTAATTTATGAATGTTGTTTCAAGGAGCGGAACAATGAGGTCATCTGCCCTTAATTTATAGGAGGTTCCATAGCATGGTCGTCGGGGGATCTGTCAACTCTCTTTACTTACGGATTGTCAGTTTCATGAGGACTGCATTTTTGTCTTTAATATTACCGCTGCAAATCATTATATTGATTCCACCTTATTTATTCCCTTGTTAACTGGTGATCGTATTGTTAGTCAAAATTTAATTGTTTCCTTGTCTTCTGGACCCCCTTAAATGGGTGTGCTCTGTAAGTGGGGGCACGCCCCCAAATGCTGGAAAGGCGCCAACAGTTTTCCATCGCTCCTCCAGAGGGCCGGTTCGAAAGGTCGACTGAATCAGCTGACGTCATGGTGCTCCGCCATTACGACGAATATCTGTACAGGATCAGCTGTGAGAAACTGAACGAAAATCGAAAATTATTCTAGGAAACGTGATATCAGTGGAAAATTTAGTGTGAAAATGGATTTTTACAAGTGAGAGAAGACTTTCCGACACTAGAATAGCCACACTGTAAGTAAATTGCGAGAGCAATATTTGAAACGTGATTTGACGTTTCTCAGTATGTAGGCCATTCAGTGCGATATCCTTGAAAAATTATGGTATTATATTATCGTCTAAAGCAAAAGTAGTACACTTGCAAGTGCAATGCATTATCAGTCTATTCTCTTGCTTTATCGTGCAATATCGTTGTTACATGCTAACAACGCATTTAAATCAAATTTAGTCATTTTTCGGTTGAGTAGGCGTGTCGACATAGCACAAACCATTGTCATTATTTGTTAATTTTAGGACACCTTTTGTCTCTCGACATACCATTTAAGTTGACTATTATATTCCAGTAAATCTTTCTTCTGGTGTAACTTGTATCTTTCTTCTCTACAACATCTTAATCGGACATGTTGTAGTTTCCATCTTACATTGGCTTGGGGCAATTTCTCCTAACCATTCAAGCGACAAACGCCTTGTTTTTCGTCATAAATGAAGAATCTAGTCTTTTGTAGTGATAACATTTTCTTCGGTCATCATGTAACCTTGAACTCCTCCCTTGCTATGAAAGCTGCTATCAATGACCGCAAAATCAACCGTTCTAAAGATAATTGATTGAAGATACCATGGAAATAAACGGCTGTTGCATAAATACGGTAGCTATTTATTTTAACATCCACGTACAAATTTGCTATAGCATAGTATTTGAGGTTTGTTTATTTAGAAAGTATATATTCTTATGTTGAATGAAAATGGGATTAGCCTAAGTTAAATTTATCTGACTGCAATATTAACTTTGTAGGTTAGGGTTGTCAAATGCATGGATTTTTTCTTCTTAATTATACATTTGGTCCGTTAACAAATGAGCCAGAGCTGATTGTTGTTGAAGTAAGCTGTCATAAACAGCTGTAGCATATGCCATTGGCAAATAATTAAATAATTTTTAGATGTTCCTTCAGCAAACCTGTATGATCAGGGGCAGATGAACTCAATGTTCTGTCCCTTAAACCCACAACAATCAATAAACCTGTGTGATCTGTTGACATGGTTTTGGAACATTATCAATATTTGCTGCTGGTACTTCTTTCTCCCTGCAATTAAAATTTCCATTTTTATTTTTTTTACATTAAAATGATTGTATATCCTCGGTATACCTTTATTCAGTAAACCTTGTTCTTTTGACATCCTTATGCAGTGAACAAATATTACTAGTAATCAATGGCATGCGGTGACCTTCAAGACTAGTAAAGCGCTGTTTGAAAGTGAAGAGTAACGAATTGGATACCCACTAGGCGTAGGCCTATACAATATTAATATAATTACAGAAAATAATATTTTTTATGTCATCTTCGTAGCGGTGCATGACGTATCACTCCCTCATAACTTTTCTTAAGTACAAAAATTAACCAAAATACCTGTAGTAATGGTCAGGAAAAATCTGGAGATGATGTAGTAATAGATGTTTACTACTCCGCTGTCTATAACCCACCCGCTATCCCAATGGATCACGACTTACAGTATATACAGTAGATGAAATTCCAGCTGTATCCGCAATTAACTATGCACTTACGGTACTACTTTGTATATGCTTGGTACCGTGAAACAAACTTGACAGTGCACTGAGTTTGAACCAGTTCGCAATGAATTGTGCAAGCTGTCTCATTACTACTTCTTGTTGTTTTTCCCACTGTAAGTTAAGTGTTCTTTCAATAATAATTTTCATCCAAACAAATACTGTTCTGCAATTGTTACTATCCATAATGGTCCGTATTGAATAGGGATGTATAGAACTAGCACCGATAGAGCGCACTGCTGTTGTACTGGGTAAGCGCAAGGCGCTCTTCATTTGTCTCCTGTGTTCTCATGCCGCTAATATCCACGAATTTAAGTTGTTTAAATGGCTATTTTCGTGACTATGCACTATGCAGTGTTCCTCTTTGCAAAAATCAGGGAAATCCGATTTCGTGTCACCAATTTTAACAAAATAAAGAAATGAGGAAGAAATGGTTACATGCTATTAGAAGGAAACATTTCGGTGAAGAAAATCTGACCGAAAATATTAAAATGTGTTCCCATAGTTTTCAACTCGATGACTTCACGAAAACTGTGTTGGGGAAGTGTGATTTACAAAGGGAAATAATTCCTACCTATAAACTGAATAGACATATCGATAACAACCACTGAATTTATGCGTTTGTATTTGAAGGTGAGAGAGCAAGATTAAAACCGGGCACTGTTCCATCGACTTTTCCGTGGACCACGAACACAACAAAAATAAGGAAGAGGCCATACACAAGAAAATTGCCAGTTTACCACGATAAGCCTACAATATCGGAATCTGCATAAATTATCTCGATTGAAGTACGGTATGGGAAGGAATCGTCAATATACAGGAAGAAGTGAATGTAACATTTGTGACTCCCATTTTCAAAGGCATCATTACTCGGACAAATACTTCA
This sequence comes from Meconema thalassinum, assembly GCA_946902985.2. Lineage (NCBI taxonomy): Eukaryota > Metazoa > Arthropoda > Insecta > Orthoptera > Tettigoniidae > Meconema > Meconema thalassinum. The sequence continues at coordinate 130,432,584 of OX336388.2, forward strand.
AGAATAAATGTCACAACATTAACAGTCAAAAACGTATTATGGTTGGTTTCTTGAAATCAGAATTAATCGTCAACTTACATCTGCCCGACGGCGAATGTGATACCGGTAGTGACTGACTTCTACATTCTTGAGTCATAGGCCTAAGTTAGCCAGATTAATGGAAACAGTTCATGGCCTTAAAACAGGGATTCTCAAACTTTTTAAATACTGTACCCCTAAGTCGTTTCCAAGGGGTACGGAAACTATTTGTATTAAGAAATTGACAAATTACAAAAGAACCAAACGTTGCGATGCATTTTGAGGTAAACAATACCGGTATCAACTTTCTTTGATTATGTTTACCTTAAAACAAGACCGTTTCATATACGCTATCAACCAAAAAATACACAAGTCTATAAGCAAGGGGAGCCAGTGAATATTTAAATCCCTATTTATAAAAGGAAGATTATAGTTTTATGTGACCGTTAATCTAGAGATCATAAGGCACAGAGGACTTCCTCTTTACATGGAATCCGAACAGGACAAGGCATTTCACTTTGAAAATCTCACATGCATTGACCGGGAAATCTCCATTTATGATTTAAGTCTTATGGAGATATAGGCTATTTATCAATATAGGCCTACAATACTCAAGCATGCTGACTCCTATTCATAATTTGAATAATAAAGCGCGTTGGAATTTTGTTATTACCGCTGTAGCTTACTAATTCTTCCCTCCTCCCACTAGTTTTAGCGCCTCTAGTCCGTAGCTTATTTTACAGCTGTTTAACACTTAAAGAAGGGGGGACGTTAAGGAGCTCTATGGCATCACAAAGATGCTTTCGAAGTAAGGTTTTAATAAAACTAGGCCTGTGAAGAGCAAGACGGGCGAGATCCTCACGACGTGTGAACAGCAGCTGACAAGATGGAGAGAACACTTTGCGGAGGTTCTTAATAGAGATAGAGGACCAGAAAGTAAGCAGCGAGGAGAAGATGAAGAGGAAGCAGAAAGTGACCCAAGCATCAGCCTCGACTCCCCAACTCGGGGCGAAATACGGACAGCGTTGAAGCAGATGAAATGCGGGAAGGCACCAGGTCTGGATAATATCCCAGCGGAAGTACTGAAAGCAGACCTGGATATTACGATCGATCTGCTGCACCCGCTGTTGGAGAAGATCTGGAAGGAGGAGAAAATACCAACCGACTGGAAGAAGGTGTTGATAGTCAAGTTGCCGAAGAAAGGGGACACCACAAACTGTAACAACTGGAGGGGTATCACCTTGCTGTCCATTCCAAGCAAAGTGCTGGCGAGAGTCATCCTGAATCGTATGAAAGACTGCGTAGATAAAAGGCTTCGAAAGGAACAGGCTGGATTTCGACAACATCGCAGCTGTGTGGATCTCATCAACACCCTCCGAATCATCCTGGAGCAGAGTGTGAAGAGGCGGAATACCCTTTACCTCACATTTGTTGACTTCGAGAAAGCCTTCGACTCCGTAAATCAAAGAATCATGTGGAAGACCCTCGAGGAATATAAAATTCCAACAAAGATCATCAGAATCATGGAAGAGATGTACGAAGGGTATGAGTGCCAGGTTCTTCACGAAGGCAAATTAACAGAAAAGATAAAGGTCAGTTCCGGAGTGAGACAGTCCCCCACTCTGTTCCTGTTGGTCCTGGATAGTGTGATGAAGAAGGTAATGGGAGGACGGAAGAGGGGTATTCAATGGGGTATAAATGACAGGCTTGAAGATCTGGATTTCGCAGACGACATTTGTCTTATGGCACAACGGTACCGAGACATAGAAGATAAGCTGGGGAGGTTGCAGAGAGAAGCAGAACGTGCAGGACTGATGATCAACACCAACAAGACCAAAGAGATGAGGATAAATTCTGACATCACGACTAGTTTGACAGTCAACGGAAAGGACATTGAGCGTGTTAAGTCCTTCCTCTACCTTGGAAGTATAGTCACAAATGATGGGGGAGCAGAGGAAGATGTTCGAAGCCGTATCAGGAAGGCAAATGGTGCCTTTGTCCAGCTCTACCCCATCTGGAGAAATAGAAACATTTCCAGGAAGACCAAGCTCCGCCTTTTCAATAGCAACGTAAAGTTGATTCTTCTCTACGGCTGTGAAACATGGAAAGTCACAAAACCGATCAACAACCAGCTACAGGTGTTCATTAACAGATGTCTGCGTCTCATCATGAATGTGAGGTGGCCGGACATAATCTCAAATGAAGATCTTTGGACCATCACCAATCAACAACCGATTAGCATCCAGATCAAGGAGAGGAAATGGCACTGGATTGGTCACACACTAAGGAAGCCGGACGGAGCTATTGAGGGGGCGGCGCTAGACTGGAATCCTCAAGGCGCCAGGAAGCGAGGTCGACCTAAGAAGACCTGGAAGAGGACGATAGAAAATGAAATTGCAGAGGTGGACAAGAACTGGAGTCAAGTGAAGAGAATGGCCAGGAACCGTACTGCGTGGAGAAATTTCGCCAAGGCCCTATGCTCCGGAAGGAGCGGCAGGAATTAAAGATTAAGAAAGAAGAACACTTAAACGCTGAAAATCGTTCATAATATATTAGAGGATATACTTATAGAATTAATTAATATAGTCTTGGAGTAAAATTAGAGAAGATATAATTTACTTTAGCTTAGAAAACTCGGTCACAATCTATACATTCCTCATAGCTGACTGGGGGAAACATAGGACGATCCCCTTGCGCTTACCCAGTACTACACGAGCGCTATCTGGCGCGAACTTTCTCAGGCTACATCCCTATTGAAATTCCACTAAATAACCTATTCTCAGTTCCGTCTTTTCAATACTTACTGTGTTTAATTGAGCCTCCGTGGCTTAGGCGGCAACACGCCGGCCTCTCACCGCTGGGTCCGTGGTTCAAATCCCGGTCACTCCATGTGAGATCTGTGCTGGAAAAAACGGAGGCAGACAGGTTTTTCTCCGGGTACTCCGGTTTTCCCTGTCAAAATTTCATTCCAGCAACATTCTCCACTATCATTTCATTTCATCTGTCATTTCATTTAATCATTGCCCCAGAGGAGTGCGACAGGCTTGGGCAGCCGGCACAGTTCATATCCTCGCCGCTAGATGGGGGCTTCATTCATTCCATTCCTGACCCGGTCGGAGACTGGAAGCAGGATGTGGATTCTCATTTTCACTGTGTTTAATATTATTAACACTGGTAGGCCTACTTGTTTCGAACGATATTATGTTCTTCTTCAGCCAGAATGCACAACAACAAACACACATGGGTATAAAATACACTCAAATGCATGCAGTACATTAAAAATAGTTACTTGTATAGATCAAAATACCACAATGTCTATACACTTGGAAAATTGACCCATTCTACAATCTAGCTAAAACATGGCAACTTTAATGGCTAATATTGTGATCACTTCACCGATAAATGTTCAATGTCGCAATTCCTTGTACCACGCGTATTGTGATTAAAATTGTTCATCTTTGATTTTTTTAAATGTTTTAATTTGCCAATGTTGTGATGGTCCTATTGTAGCCTACTATGTATTTAAAAACAAATGAATTAACTTCTTATTGCACTTGCTCATTTTGCTCAATGGTTTGACCTTAGTTGCTCGTTGGCTTGCCACGGTGGGTGAGTGGTTATAGTGTCGGACTACCAACCCCAAGATTGCAGGTTCGCCCCTGGCCATGGTAAGTGATTTTTGAAGGCGACAAAAATCACGATACTCATGTCATACGATGTTGGCATGTTAAAGAACCCATTTGAATTCAGTAGGCCGTGTTCAATGGCAAAATTAATCTCGGGATTTTCCGCCAACATAAAGTTCCTCCATTCTCTACTTGAAAGCACTGTAGTGTCAAGGAGTTAAGATATCTAACCTCCTTGACTTTCATAGCCTTCAAAGGAACGACGAAATTCGACATGCAAGCTACCCTCTGGGTGTCAATTAACAAAGCTTGCACCAGGCACCCGAGGCCATACGATATTATTATTATTATAGTTGCTCGTTGCACAAGTTATGTTGAAGTTGTTCAACTTGTAAGAGTTCATTTATAATTGATGAAGACTAAAAATGTGAGTGGTATTGAGTGGAATCCTTGATGGAGGTCAAATGTCTCCATCTAAATTAAATAGCCAATAATTCAAATCCTTTGATGTTAAGTGCAATCTAAAACGAAAGGAAAATTTAATTAAGAAATGAATAAAAGTGCGACTGTAGAAATGCTCCAGATAGCTTGTAGTGCAATCAGTAATTTTCGTCCGGACAGTTGTCTAACCAAGTAGCGACCAATGGTTTTGTCCAAACAGTAGTCTAAAGCGACCAATGGTTTAGTACATTTTAGTTCATCAGTATTTTTCGTCCTGACACACCAAACCTCGCTACAGGGAATTGTGTTAAAGTGAAGTTGGCACCATTGCCTCATACAATCATTATTTACAAATACAAATAGTACACAAAAGCCCGATTATTTCTTTTTTAACATAATTATGTTACGTCTGTCGTCAGGTGTATTTTGTATCGGACATGTTGGCAACTACTGACGTCAATGTGTGCACCTTGTTCTGAGTGCTCGCTGCGGCAGTTTCACATACTAAATACGCCGACGAACATCTGGCATCTCTAAAAGCCGCAGTAGTCAAAAGTGACGTAAAACCAATAACATCATCTGACGAACATGGCTCCGGTTGTTTCATAAAATATTCAGCTCGATGTAGCGATGTGGGCCGGGTAAATACCCAGTGGGAAGGTAAATATAAATTAGGTATTTACCCGGGTATATACCCAGTGGTCATTTAAGTACCCAAAATGAGGGTATTTTCAGTTTTTTGAGCTTTGTTCAACACTTTTTGATGTGTTGATGAAGTGTTGGACCAACAAGGACTGAAACACAGGTATTTGATGCCTTAAATTGAAATCAGGAACAATACTGATCCTTCAAAACCAAAAAAGAGGAAAAAAGAACAAAGTATACAGTGTGTTAAAATCTGTAGGCCTATATTACACCTTTTGTTGAACTTGGCCAATGCTCTGAATAAATTTCCCCCGACTTTTATCTCAATGTTTGCAAAAAGGCCTAGTTCAATTCTAACCCTGCGTTTTTCAGGTTATAACTATTGAATTTTATCTCCTGATCTAATTCCCAATTATAATTCTGTTTTAAGTCCCAATTGTAATTTTATTTTATTAACGTTGTATTAATGTTGTTACATTTCTAAAATGTTAATGTAGAATAGTTTGCATACCGGTACCCTTTTTTAAGGTTCAACTTACCACGACACAGGATATTTAATGGAAAATTTAAAATACCCGGGTATTTACCCATATTGGGTACTTACCCGAGTATATACCCTGGGTATTTACCTCGATTTATAAATACCTGGGTATTTTACATAACTAGCTCGATGCTGTCCGGAGCAGCCTATTCGTGGGGTTCAAAGTGGAAGTATCCTCGCCCTCTATTGTGTAGTTTTCGCGGTCAGACTATGCCTGCTGCTATCTTCTTGAGATGAAAGGAACTAAAAGGTATTGGAAACGAGATGACGCTTCAGTTCGACCTGCTGGTATATAAGGCAGTGCTTTGCGGGCGTAGGACTTGCAGGAGTACGAGCTATACCTTATCTGTGTGACCTCTAGCACAAGCTGAAGCAGAGGTTCTCTTCGCGGACAAGAGGAAAACTGAGCGCTCAAACAAGAGGATAGAAAATAGACCGATTTAAGGGGAATTTCGGGCATTGAAGCAGCGCTTCCCTTGCTTCATCCCAATGCATGCCACTGCTAGTAATAAATTAATGTACGGTCCATATTATGTGCTTGAAAACTGGAGAAAAAGGCATTTTGTAACTACATATTTTTCAGTTTTTAATATTTACTGTAAAATCACCAGCGCTGCGATATTGGAATTTCAATTTGGTGAACATCCTGTGTACAAGGAGCCCGGAAGTAAAATTCCAATTCCTTCATTCCGGGCGATTTTTAAATAGAAACATTGACTTGCACTGGTTATCAAATAAAACTTTCAAGTAATTTGGTTGTTTCTGAAAATGACTCGTACCATTTTGAAGATTTTAAGTGGAATAAAATTGTATTTGACAGTGATGTGTTTTTTTTTATCATTACAAAAATTGCATGGAAAGCCATTATCAACAATGAGTGTACTTTTTTTAAATAAAATACCGTATTGACAAGTAAAATTGATTTGAGATAAATTAATAATGGATTCGGAAAGGCATGTTTATTTCTGTGTTTCAAAAGAATGGTAACTTAATTTTTACGAACACCCGTGTGGTTTGCAAATAGAAATGGTTAAGAACCCCTGTTGTATATGGATAATAATAATGTTATTGGTTTTACATCCCTTTTAACTTCTCAGGCTTTTTGATATGAAAATGCGAGCGAACAGTGTCAGTAGATTTACTGGCACATTAAAGATCCCCTTCAGGGCAAAATTCCGGCACCCCGGCGTCCCTAAAAGCCAGAGTAGTTAAAAGGGACGTAAAACCAATTTGATCTGATTTGGATAGTTCTTTGAACGTTTTCTTATAAGGATGGTTGGATTATTGTAATCTTCAACATATGTGCGAGATGTAGGGACAATCACATTGTTCCTAAGTTCGCGGTGTTAAAGCATTATTTAAATTCGCCAAATGCTCGCTGTATTTTATGGAGCTTTAAGAAAGCTGGATGTTATTTCATGTGATCTTTATGAACTTCTCTTAAGTCAGACGTCAGATTCGAATCCTTTTAATCTCATGGACCTTGTGTCATACATGACTTCCATGGCGCTATTCCACTTCTAAAGCCAAGCAACCTTCCAAATTTTCTCGTCTTTCATGCCAATATGCCCACTCTGCTCCATGCTTGCACCCTTCCCAAGTTGTAGTTAATCTATCAAGCACTGATTTGGATAGTTCTTTAATGTCTTTGCTTTAGAAGGGATTACATTTTGCGATTTCACCTCTTTCACTTCCGACTGAGGGAATTATCTGTGGGGTTGAAGCTTCAATTAAACATCTACCACTGGAAACCACTGCCATTATCAAACACTTCAAGCCTCCTCGTCGCAATATTACTTTTCATGAGTGAATTGCTTTAAAAGAACTGAAAGGCAATGATGACATGGTAATGTTGAAAGCAGATAAAGGCAATGCTACTGTGGTTATGAACACCATTGATTATAAGAACAAAATGGAGGACCTTCTCAGCGATCCTACATTTAAAGTGCTCAAACATTATCCTACTGGCATCATTGATAGAAAAACAGTCTCTCTTCTTAAAGCTAGCTGTATTTCGAGTGATGTTTCTCATGGTCTCAAACGCTAGGCTTCTACAGTGCCCCATTTATATGGACTTCCTAAGATCCATAAAGATGGGATTCCTCTTCGGCCCATTGTTAACAGTATAAATTCTCCAACTTATAATCTGGCCAAATATCTTAGTAATCTTTTCAAGCCGTACATAGGTAACATGACCACCATCAGGAATTCATCGCATTTTATTGGGATTCTATCCAGTCTGCATGTATCGCCTGATGATATTTTGGTCAGTTTCGATAGTGTGTGTATTCACTAAGGTTCCCATCAAGGATACCATAAACTTGTTAGAAGGTATTTTCCCTAGAGATAAAGTTAATCTGTTTCATCATGTCCTCACTACATGTATTTCAGTTTTCATAGTGAGATCTTTGAACAATTGGATGGTGTTGCCATGGGATCACCATTATCTCCTGCCATCGCTAATTTTTATATGTAAAACTTTAGGAACATTGCATTCAATCTTGCAACTTCAAGTGTGCCATCTGGCTGAGGTATGTCGATGACACTTTCGTTGTATGGCCCCATGGTGTTCACACGTTATCCATGTTTCTGGATCATTTGAACAACCAGCATCCGAATATTAGGTTACTACGGAAACTAAACGTGATGGTTGCCTGCCTTTTCTGGATGTCTTGGTTTCCAAGAATGCTAACGGCAGCCTGGGACACACTGTTTACCATAAACCCACCCGTTCAAATCGTTATCTTCACTGGTCCTCTCACCACCATCCTTGTCAGAAACGGGCTGCCCTTAACGCTCTTGTTAACAGGGCAAGGATGTGTGTGAAAAGGTTAAGTTAGATAGTGAACTTGTGTTCCTGGCCGATACTCTCCAGAAGCATGGCTACTCGATCAGACTGATTAATGAAGTGTTACATCCTAAACCGAAAGACAGATTATCGCAGAACCCTCTTTAGTTTCATTGCCAACATCCTCTTGGTCTCAGGAGGCTAAGCATGGAGTAACTATTTGTTTAGACATGGCTTCCTATCTTATACCATTTATATATGGAGTCTATATGCCATTGTTAACTCATTTCATTACAAATCTTGATAAAGGGACAAGCAGTTGACTCGAAATGTCGGCCTTTAAAATACTACTCAACCTAATAGCCCCAAAGCTATATTATGGATATCAATTGGTAATGTCCCCCCCATAAGATGAAATAAGGTATGAAAATCATATATTATCAAAATGAAAGTGAAAACTAAACGAGTGAGGTTTCATTCAGAATTAATATTAATAGACTATGACCACTTCCAACTGCTAGTCAAGTTTCATTCATCATTAATTTTATGTCCCATTAACTCCTCTCAATTTTTCCTCCTGATTAGAACCGCATTGATACACTGTTTTTTTTTTTTTGTCACTTCAGTGGCGATTATCTTTGAAGACTTTCGCTTTTGGCTGATTTTGTATGAGAACGAGTCTCGGATATCCCCCCAAGGACAGTGGAGATGATTTCCCTAGAAACAGCTTTGAAACTATTTGAGGCCAAAATTATGCCCATACTCAGCTATGGGATTGAAATATTTTGGAGGTTCCTCTCAACAAGCAACTTAAAATACATTGAAAAGGTGCAAGCAACATTCCTGAAGCGAAAACTGCCTCTCCAAATACGCACTGTCAAGGTTTGTCTACGAATAATCTAAAGTAGCTATGCTATTAGAAGACCTACGCTTGAAAATGCTACTCACGCTCATGCCAGCCTATAAAGAGGTAGTCAGGAAACACATCTAGCAAAGAAAAAAGATATTTGGATGGAATTTTACACCACGGATGTCATGATGACTGACTGGAAAGAAGCAAACTATCATCTCAGACACCTTGCTACCAGAAACAAATCCCGTGGCATCTAGGCCTGCCAAGCAACCGCTGCCCTTCTAATTAGCCTGCAGATTGTGGGGTGACACGTGGTCAGCATATCGGACTCCTCGGCCGTTAATCTTCGTTTTCGTGACCGGGGCGCTGTCTCGTCGTCAGACAGCTACTCTTATTATTCTCACGAAGCTGAGTGCACCCTGTTCCAGGCTCACGCCAGTTTCTAAAATCCCTGACAAAGCTGGGATTTGAACCCGAGGCCTCTGGGAGAGAGGTAGCCATGCTACCCCCAACACCATGGAGCCTGCAACGTTGTAGTCAGTAAATAAAAAAATGACAAGAGATAAGTACAAACGTAAAGCTCTAGTGCGCACGAACGTTTTCAATATGAATCACATTTATATGTTCATAATATTAATAAATAGCAACCCACCCTGGCTTCGCCCTATATCTTTAAAGGTTTACCCAGTGTAACCTTAAAAGGCACACAGACGGCAGGTTTTCTTTCGACTCGATTCACTGAAATCATAACTGCTCGGCTTCCTTTGGTCATAGATGATTGTTTTTCTACAGAGACCTTCCTCGAGAAATCCTTCACTGAATGGTGAAAACCACATCAAAATCCATCCAGTGATTCTCGAGATTACCCGTTACATCCAAGAATCAGGGACTCTGTTTTTTAGAGATATGCCTTTAAAAATGGGACAAATGCTTTTGTTGCTTGTAAGCGATGGGGGGGGGGGACTGATCTGAAACAGAACTGTCCCAGTCCAAGAGGACATAGTAGTCATCCTGCCTCAACTCCATAAAAGTGGCAGTAATGCACGGGAGGGATATATACATAGCGCCGCACTCTATGGAAGTGAATCTTGGGCTGTTGGCACAGCAGAAAAGAGGAGAATTGAAGCGTTTGAAATGTGATATTACAGGAGAATGATGATCAGATGGGTGGATAGAGTAACAAACAAGGAAGTATTAAGACAAGTGGGAGAGGAGAGATGTTTCTGGCGACTGCTAATGAAGGGAAGAGATAGGTTGGTAGGACACATACTAAGACTCCTAGGAGTAGCAAACTTAGATAGGAAGGAAGATGATGATGACAATTGTTGTTTTAAGGGGCCTAACATCTAGGTTATCGGCCCCAGGAAGGAAGAGTTGAGGACAAGAACTGTAGAGGTAGACCAAGGATAGAATATGTTAAACAGGTTGCCTCGAATGTAAGGTGTGCTAGCTACATTGACGAAATGATTACCTCAAGACAGGGAGGCATGAAAGCTGCATCAAACTAGTCAAAAGACTGAAGACTCAAAACAACAACAACATGCTAGTACCTCCTCTGAATGGAAATCTCATCGCTCGACATCTTCAGAGCACACACACATAATGTAGGAGTTTTGACCACTACCATCACACTGTGCAATGGCCAGCCTGCAAGGCATTAGTTAAGTTAACTAGTATCAGAGTTCATATTTAGCCTAAGATAATGAGGTGTTATATATATTTTTAGCACATTATATAATAGGATAGCTCTCCCATTCCAAATTGAGATTGTTACATAAAATCTCTTTTGACACTGTTATCTCTGTGTCTGTACACATCACATATTTACATGGGGCAGGGTAGAATTCCACTCCACTTCTCCCAGCTGTGTGTGACAAGCATGGCATCTGGGTAGATCTTTTCGATTTGTTTTCATGGCTATGACTGGAATTAGAAGTTATTTGAAGAAGTGGTGTTGTTTAAAGGTAAATAAACTTTGGTCTATTGCAAACCTATTACTACTAGTAGGGACCGTGATTTATGGTAACATAAAATGTTCAAAATGGTGAAATGAAAGTGAAAATAAAATAAAAGTGAGGTGTAATAATAATAATATCGTATGGCCTCGGGTGCTGGGTGCAAGCTTTGTTATTTGACACCCAGAGGGTAGCTTGCATGTCGAATTTCGTTGTTCCTTGAAGTACTATGAAAGTCAAGGAGGTTAGATATCTAAGCTCCTTGAACACTATAGCACTTTCTAGTAGAAAAATGAGGAACTTGGTGTTGGCAGAAACTCCCGAGATTAATTTTGCCATTATAAACACTGCCTACTGAATTGAAATGGGTTCTTTGACATGCCAACATCGTATGACGTGTGTCGTAATTTTTGCCGCCTTTAAAAAAACACTTACCACGGCCAGGAGCGAATCTGAAAGCTTGGGGTTAGTAGACAGACAAGTTAACCACTCACCCACCGGGGCAAGCAAAGTGAGGTGTGAATGTGCTTAATAACTGTGTGTATGGTGCATGGATTTATTTAATTAATGAACAGTACGGTATAGAAACATTTAGAGGAATAACAAACAGTTTATCAATTCCGTCTGTTTCAACATCACAACCATCCATCACAGATCCAATGACCAGTTTGAAAAGGCGTCTCCAGAGTGTTTTGAAAATTACATTCAAATATTTAGATCCTTTATTTAACCAAAATAATTGTAAGGATATCCATTTTATTTTATTTGAAATTGATTCTATTATGTTACAAGAATACTTATCCATTAGATTTTATATTTTCATCGTTCTTATTGTTTTTTCCCATGTAATTATATTTTACTTAATTTCATTTCTCAAAAGTTTTATTTACTTAAATTAGTTTCTTATGGTTTAATTCTAATTTGCTGAATTGTTGGACCATAACGTGCACTAATTAGAATATAATTTGTATTGATTGGCAGAGCATTTTAATTAATCTTCTTTCTTCTTCTTTTTTTCTTCCATAGAACTAAAACTCAAATGAATTTGTGTTTAATACCTAAACCAACTTTTACTTCTACAAATATTCTCCATGACTACCATAGTCCAAAAAGACATGAATATGACCATGTCTGCCTAAAAATCCTTATTGACAAAGTTTAATGAATTAGGAAATTAAGACCGTAAGTCAATAAATTATTTTAAGATTTAAACATTCCTTTTGGTTCCGTATTGATTAATGCAATCTTCTGGAGACTGGTGATATGAGCACTAACTTCTTCCATATCAAGGGCTAAGAGAGCTTAATCATCTGCAAACCCTAGGCAGTTGGTTTTTATTGAAAGTTTTGCTCCAATTTTGATTTTAGGTGGGTTTTCTTATTGCCAAATTTTCATGATGTAATCGAGAGCCACATTGAAAAGTAGTGGGGATAATCCATCACCTTGTCTAAGGCTTGTTTTTATTGGAAAAGCACTTGACATTTCTCCCCTGAACTTGACCTTTGAAATTATGTTGGTTAAAGTTAGTTCAATATTTTTTTGTTAATTTAGGATGAAGGCCATATGATGTGAGAATTTTTAAAAGAGTAGGTCTGTGTATACTATCATAAACCTTTTTGAAATCTATGAATGAAATATATTTATAATTCAGAGCGATCTATATAAACCTGAACCTCTTGAATGAATAACAACATTTGAACAAATAATGGGACACATGTGCAACTTTGGGAGATGATAATAAACAATTCTGAGATTGCATACATAAGAAAAATTCCGTGGAGGTTAGGTCAGGTGATCGGGGGGGGGGCACAAAATGTTTTGAGATTATTCGGTCACCAATGAACGTTGAATGGACTGGGGAATATTTGCTTCCATTTTTGGTCTGTATTGACGTTGCAAATTACAAAATGTATTAAAATACTTTCTTGTCCGTCAAATCAATACTTCAAAATAAGTGTAACTTATTGGTACATATTTCGAATTTTATTACAATCCTTCATCAGCCAAAATATACTAAGAAATTGGATAACATCATGCACACAACAACATTGAATATAAGATCTCAGGTATCATGCAATAGGACAAACAAGAACAACGAAAATTAGGCCTTTCTGTCTCAAAATGCACGGTTGCATACAGCTCATATACATTAATTTAAAACAATGTTTAAAAACTTGTTAAAGACACTGTAAAAATATCTCATTTAATGTTCGTGTATTCATTGTCTCTGGTGATGACTGTTACAAATGATTCCTGCTGCTTCTTTTCATATCAATGGTTCAATTAATGGACTCATTTAATGCTTCATGCATTCATTGTCAATGGTGATGTCTGTTGGAATTTCACTTTGAACTGCATACAAATGACTCCTGTTGCTTCTTTTGCCAATCAAGTGGCTCAATAATGGAAATAGTACACCCGGTTGTGCAGCCTGTAGAATAAAAAGAAAATGACTTGTATGTTTACGAATTAAAAAATTTATCTTACTGAAAAAGAAAATTAAGAAAACGACAACTTACTGAAAGTTGAATAAAGCATTGCTCTTGTTCTCCAGAGCTGCTTAGAAAACTCTCTACGAAAAGAGAAATGAAAAACACACTAAATGAGAACCCATACTCTCAATCATGAAATAAACAAAACATCAAACTGGGAGGCGAGCATGCTGGCTTACATGGAAGTGTCAGACGTATGACATGTTGCTCCATCTTGTTGAAAATAACTGTCTGTCAGTTCGACGTCATCCAGCTGCTCCACAAATGCTGGACAGAGGAGGAGCACATGCTCAGAAACAATCAACAAACTTGCCAATGGGCTGTGGTACTGATTCTCCTAGAGCCATTGACATTATTAAAACGAATTTCCAGTTTCTTTGAGCTTTCAGAGGGAAATTATGATCCATTAAAGTGGTTCAGGTTTATATGGTTCCATTATAGATTATAATGTTACGTGCCACCCCTAGTGGCACTTTTGTTAACTGGATTACGGTGGGTAGGAAGCACAACACCAATTACTGCTTAAAGAAATAATTAACTTTATTGTGGCCAGAAATATACACTACTCAACAGCAAATAGCAATTATTTGCTTACTCCAGTTTCCTCAAGTCGAGAATACTTCCCCTTTCACTAGTCAACAGACCACAGTTAATCCCTCGTAATGAGGTGGCCCCGTACGCTAGTTCGAAATAGCTGCACTAGCTCTGTCACTCACTGTTTCACAAGCACCACAATCACTTCCTCGGTGTCAAGAGAATCAGCTTCACTCGCTCAAAACACAGTTCCTCTGTAGGAGTCTCACTTCCCCGCTCCACTAGGGGTTTCGCAAGTCACCACACTTCTGTCGCTCACGATAATCGCTCACACTAGCTCGTAAAACACAACAACAACCACTGCTTGACGGGTCACTCTTATATAGCCAGCCGGTGACTCAATAAATGCTTCTAGATCCATCCAGAGTCCACGGCTTCTCGAGGTTTCCAGCGCTGGTCCAGTCACGAATGTTCTGGACTATCCCTTTGTCCTAGTAGCCCTGTTGCATAAGGCGCGCGCAATACAGGAGGCAGGGCACAGCCCAGCCCTGGGGCAGTTGTGACTCACGCGGCGACTGATGACACAAACTCACAGCCGTAACAATAAGTAAGGCCTGGACATTCATGCAAAATCATATTTTTGCATATTTATGCATAATTTGCTTATTTTGGCACAATGCATCATATTTTTCTCCTTTGCTTGTTAAAGTGCATATTTCTGCTTGAGAAGGCGCATATTATAATTTCCTATTGTTTTGAAGCGATTTTTGTTACTTCATGTTCTTAAAACCATGTGTTTCGATTCGGACTCCGAGAGTCTTTCACAGATTAATACTAAAATTATTTTAATGCCTAATACGTTTCAATCCTTTTTGCAAGTTAATATCGATTATTTTTATTGTAAAATTATTTTGATTTTTATAATTTAATGGCCATTAAAATTGCTTACTATTAGTTATACGTAAAAATTAACATAATAAAATAATTATTGATGGTCAACACCTCTTGAAGTTCCATAAAGTAACATGCCCTACTGTTTAGAACTGTTTCTTAGTTGAGAATTTTTTCTTTATATTCAAAATAGAAACGCTAAAGAATATGGAGTGATCATAATTGCTGTAGTTGTTTCATAGAGCATATTTTTCAAAATGTGATGCATATTTGACCAATAATTAGTGTATTTTTGCATGCATATTTATTCATTTAATAGTGCATGAACTTCCGGACCTTAATTATAAGGCTTAAAACTTTATAGTTGCAGATCCCGGCGACTAGCTGTGCACTTGATCTTGAGAGCTCAGCGATAAGGGAGGGGCGTGGAGCGGTGCGGGGATCGTACTGAATACATCCCTGTCTGAGAACATTGATGCGCGTGACAGTAACAGCACCAGTCTCGGCCAGTGTTGCTTAGTGTGGCAAATGGTCTAT
The DNA here is from genome assembly GCA_946902985.2 of Meconema thalassinum. NCBI lineage: Eukaryota > Metazoa > Arthropoda > Insecta > Orthoptera > Tettigoniidae > Meconema > Meconema thalassinum. The sequence continues at coordinate 130,447,905 of OX336388.2, forward strand.
GCTGCAGGAGGAGGGGTTTGGACAAGTGCATAGCTAACTGCCAGTAACTGTAATAAAATCTAGACATCCCTATCGTGGTCAATAACCTTAACACACTCAACTCCGACTACGATCCCATCCTAATTTGTTCCTCAGGCAATTTCTTGAATTTTCATGGAAAAATCGGGGAATTCTCAGGAAAATCTGTTAATCTGGTTAAGTGGCCTCATAGATTTTTCTTCACTTTGGTTATTGCTTTTATAACGCTCCACCTGCTCTAATTTAGCTCCTCCTATGTGGCATTCTATTATCTTGTGTTTCTTCCCCACCACCGTTACCTTCGTTGTTGAAATGCTCATTTTCATACCATATTTTCTTAATTTCTGTTTAAATTCTAACATGTTAGCTTGTAAGCTTTTGACAGTCTGTCATTAACAAGAAGTCTTAATTAACTTAATCCCACCTGGCAATTGATCTATAAAAAAAATCCATTGAAAGATTATAGCTTTGCCTTTCTCCTATAACACCTTTAAAACCAAGAACTCAACAAAAGGAGATGTTGGTCTGTACTTTAAAAACATGCCTCTTGTATGTGTGTGAAATTTAGCATGCATGGTCAGCTGCTGATACCGTGATCTTATCTGTGATCAGTCGCTATGGAAGCTGATAAGATGGTGTTGTGTTTACCTTGTTGCAGGGTGTGCACGGTCACCGGCCTTCTCATCAGGAGCTTGAGTTACTCCCACTCTGTGTAAGATACGTAAGGGTCGCTACGTCTCTTTTCTTGATAACATAGTCTCTAAAACTGCTTCTAACATGTGGTGTGGTGCGGGTTTTAATCAGTACAGTACCAGGAAAAAGAAAAGGAATTGGGTAAAAATAATATGAGGGGTTATCAGGAAGACATTGTCACGAGTATGAGGAAAAGACGCCTGTCCTTTTATGGGCACTTAGCCCGCGTGAGCCCTTGCAGACTCACCCGCAAGATCTTCACAGTGGCAGGTAGAGGGAAAACCTCCAGGAATATGGTCAAGTCCGATCTGGAACAACTGGGAATTCCACGAGGACATTTAGGACCACCTACAGTTCCGGCAATCCATACGGTTCGGTGTTTTTCTCACATCACTTACTGGTAGGAAGAACACGGGGGACAGCAGATCTTCATGGATGGAGGAATGAAAGCTGGCTCATAGTCAGAAGATGGAGGAGTACTGGAGGAGGAGAAAACAGAAGGCCCAAGCGAAGAGAAGACATGAACCCCTTTGTCCTCAGTAGGCCCTAATGAAGAAGGAGGGGTTGGCTAGACAACCACCTGTTGAGAAAGAAGCTCTGAAAGCAAGAATTAAGAAGAATTTTGCAAATTGACTGTGAACACCTACAATAAGAATGAATATCTTGATCAATCCAAAGCTTAGACATTACCAGACTGTGAAGCGCCCATAAGCCTTAAATGCAGCTGAATGGTTGAACCTGACCAAAATAGGATTGGCCAAGAAGTTGGAACTGGTGGAAAGAAAAATTCTGAGGAAGCCCCTAGCGATTTGAATTGTTTCTGGACGGGTGAGCAGGGATGTTTTCATGTTGCCGAGGTGGTCTTGGTCTCTTCTGCTGTGATGATCCTGTAGAGGAAGTTACTGCCCTCTCACTTGTACCACTACAAGTATTCTTTGCAGATTTTACTTGGTTAGCAAATCAAAGTTATAACCCAAGTGTTCCGTTTTTCTTTAGTTCCAGTTCAGTGTTTGGCAAGGACAGTGATTTTTGTCATTATTTGCTACGTATTTCTTGAGTGTTGACACTTCTCGAAACTGTTGTCGGTGTGCCAGAGTAGTTGGAACTTGTCCAGGTTGCAGATGAAATGTTTCTAGTAAACTGTGACTCTACAGTCAACTGCATATTGGGTTGGTAATTTGATCCTTGATGTTGATTGAATGTAACAATTATATCAAAGAACAAACGACAGCAGGAGTTGAACATTTTGTGTTATTATAACATTCACACTTAAAGAGTTTATCACTTTGTCTTGGCTCAGCATCTGTTATCTAGAGGTAGTTGTTGGCAGTGGATAGTGTTGTGTGGGTCAGCTAAAGGTTCACTAACCTTATGTTCTTTAGAAATGTCAAATCAGCATTGACTTGAATGTTCCATTTAGAAGCCAGTTTCTACAGTGAGTACTCTCCCTATAGAACAGGACTCTCCAAAGGCCGTGCCGCGGACGCGTCGCAGTGACTCACATTTATAGCATGTGCCGATTACAAGAGCGCACCGTGATGCCCTGTATGCTGTCATAGCATTTACTACAAACGCAGCTGGCAGGATACCTTAGTTGTGATAGCTGTGAATTACTGTAGCCTACCTCGTATCCCGTGAACATGGTTAGGTATAGAACAAAACATCGAATTTTCTTAGTGGAAACTTATCTTCTCAAGAAGAAGTCTTCATGGGGGAACCTCAAACAAAAGGTATACGGAAACAATCTGCATACTCTGGAGGCTCTCGAAAACGAAATATCAGTGAGGGTGAATTACAGCGAGTGTACCAATACTTCCTACGTCGGTGCAACGTGTGTATAGAAATTGAAGGACTTCATTTCCAGCAACTACTGTGAAATTCATGTAAGTAATTATGATTATTAAATACTGTACCATACCTGCCAAGTTTTCCGGTTTCCCCGGAAGATTTCCGGATTTTTGGGGTGTTGTCCGGATTAACTTAGTTTTTTCCGGATTTTCAACTCCCTGGCTTGTTTCCGTTCTCTGCATCCGAATCGCATTTCAGTTTTGATTTTCGATAATAGCTGCTATTCAGAGATTCGGGTGTTTGTAATTCGACTGAGAGTTGACCGATAAGTTTATCGATAATCCCGTCTCGCAGATTATCGCTGCACTTTTGTCATCAATTCCATGCTGAAAGTCGTTCGAACTGTCTATCGATAATCACATCTCGCAGATTATCGCTGCATTCATATTACTCTTTGTCTGTTTGTTAGCGGGAAAGCTTTGTTTATGCTTGGTTTTAAGCGGTGTTTGCTGTACCGGTATTCGTGCAATCCTGTGACGAATGTTTGCGCGATTTTGTGTTTTCGTGATGAATTCAAGTAAGAAACGATATCATCAGTATTTCAGGGAGGCATATTCTGTAGAATTTCTTTGTATTAAGCCAACATGGAAAGGTGAAACATTCGCATTCTGTTCCATGTGTTCTTGATATACTGTAAACATTGCTTACAGAGGAAGAACTGAATAAGATTAATTGGAGGATTATCCATTTCTCAAGGTCCGTATTGGCGTGTACAATGACAATTCTAATGGGTTGGGGGGTCTCCGCCCAATCAATACAATACAATTTGTATTGATTGGGCGGAGACCCCCCCAACCCATTAGAATTGTCACTGAATTAATAACTCGCATTGTGTAGTGTGTGAACTGTTCCCAATTATATTGTGTTGTAATTACAATACTTTTGGAAACTGGCACAACAAATTAGATAGTCTCACATCACCAATAGTTTGTAATCTCTTTCCCTGTAGTCTTTTCTCGCTATGTTTTAAAACCTTGCGACGCATGTACGCGTTAAATTTTTGCACTTTGGGATCTTCTGGATTTCTATTTTTGAAAGTTGGCAGGTATGCTGTACGTTAAAAAGTTTAAATGTGTTAAAGTAGTTGAGCTCCAGTGCCTTATCGACATGCTGCTAACCACAGTGTCCCGGCCACCAGGCGGCATATGCGAGTCGTGGTTCTATAGGGAGGATCCTCACTGGACATAGGTTACGAGCATGGCTTGGGTTCAACCCTTAAACAAGTCTAAACATTTTGTATTCATGAAATAATCTGATCCTAAAAACTCAGCAATTTTTCTAGGTTTATGCCCTGTCTTGTGCGGGGTTTCGTTTAGGAACACCAAGCTGGGTCTTGGTACTGGGCCCGGGCGGGGACACGAAGAGCCCGCTGATGAGCCAGCTTGGTGTTCCTAGGCGAAACCCCACACAAGACGGGGCATAAACCTAGAAAAATTGCTGAGTTTTAATTCACGGGCCGTGAAAGCCAATATACCATCAATCTGGTCCTTCTCTCCCTCTATAATCCATTTATCTCGGAATAAGCATTGATGGTAAATAGGATTTCTGACATATAGTATGTATTTTTGAAAGCCTTTGTCTGGAGCGTGGCTCTCTATGGAAGTGAAACTTGGACTGTTTGCACGGCAGAAATGAGTAGAATAGAACATTTGAAATGTGGTGTTGCAGGAGAATGTTGATCAGATGGGTAGATAGAGTAACAAATGAGACGAATGGTGAGGAGAACTGACTGAAGATGGAAGACTAGATTTGGAAATTAGCAGAAGAATACAACTCGGGAGTGCTTTCTACCAACAGGTACGGGGACTAGTATGGAACATGGATATACCAATTAAGTCTAAAGAAGTTGTGTACAAAGCATATTATGTTCCTATAATGACATATACAGCAGAAACTTGGACAATGACTAAGAGGGATGAAAGCAGAGTACAAGCAGCTGAGATGAGATTCCTGAGAAGTATGGTCCAGAAAACGAGGAGGGACAGAGTGAGAAATGAAAATATACGGAAAGAACTGGGAGTACAGAAACTCAATGACAAACTGGAGCAAAACATATTAAGATGGTTTGGACATGTCAAAAGGATGAATGAAGTAAGGCTACCAAGACGAGCACTGGAGCGACGGATGACTGGGAAGAGAGGACGAGGAAGACCAAGAATGTGTTGGATGGACTCGGTGGAGAATTGTATTAGAAAATGGAACCTGGATTGGAACACTGTGTCGGAAGAGGAATGGTGGAACGACAGAACAAAGTGGAGAGGAACCATATTTGCCCCCACCCAGTGTCAACTGGACAAGGGGAAATGATGATGGTGGTGAGGAGAGATTTTTCTGGCGACTGCTAATGAAGAGAAGAGATAGGTTGGTAGGACACATACTAAGACACCCAGGAATAGCAAACTTAGTTATGGAAGGAAGGGTCGGTCGAGGACAAAAACTGTAGGGGTAGGCCAAGGTTACAATATGTTAAACGCTTAGCTCAAGACAGGGAGGTATGGAGGGCGGCATAAACCAGTCAAATGACTGAAGACTCAAACAACAACATGCACAATTTATGAATCTTCTTAGAAGGGACTAGCTATCAAATATTTTCGCAATGCATTTTAAGAAATTACCGTGAATGTTTTCAACCTTGTCCTAGTTTCTGTGGGGTACATTGAACTTCCTGTGTGTACGACGGCAGGAAGCGTGTTCCGTTATCTTTAGTGGTTGCACCTCTTATCACTAGCTTCACGACAACTACAGATAAATAGATTTTGCAAAACGCTACATCTCTTCATGATAGTTCCCAGACGTCCCTTTTCTTTCAGCTCGGTCCAACAAAATGGACGAGTTGCGATTGCTATTCTGTGGCAGCCATTGCTGGCACCTAACAGACAGGCTGTTTTAAAATTGAGGGCTATTTTTTAGGAGAACTCTCAAATTTGAAGGTTGTAGTGGAGTATGTTATGTGCATCCCAGGAATAGATACACATATTGAAATTTTTTTTTGTGCTGTGAATGTCTGTGAACACGTAAAATGAATGCTTTATTAACTCTTTTGATGCCAATCAATTAATGAGTGGTGTTTGATTAAAATTATCTCTTGCCTAAATTTTTCAGGATAGAATGTTGATATTTTTCTGTAGCAGGTTGACATGTTGTTAATGTACTAGATGCTAAATAATTAATATTTTGCTTCATTTATAATAATAATAAACCCTGGCACTATACAGCCCGTGAAGGGCCTAGGCCTACCAAGCGATCGCTGCCCAGCCATTTGGTCTGCAGATATTGGGGCAACACGTGGTCAGCGCATGGGCCGGTAATCTTGGTTTTCGTGACCGGGGTACTGCCTCACTGTCAGACAGCTACCCAATTGTCCTCACGAGGCTGAGTGCACCCTGTTCCAGCCCTCGCGTCAGTTTCTAAAATCCCTGACGGAGCCGGGAATCGAACCTGGGGCCTCTGGGTGAGAGACAGGCGCACTACGCCAACACCACGGGGTTGGCTTTTGCTTCATTTGCATAATTTAAAAAATATTTCCGTAGAAAGAATTAAATTGGAAATTTTAATATAATTTTGACAGCCTACACAATCTAAATACAGTGGTATTGTTTGTGATATACATGTTAATACTTATTGAATTGTGTATAAATATCCGAAATTTAGGGTAATTCTATCAAATAGGTTCAGCATACAGTCAATTTTCCATTTATCTTCTGGAATCCCAATACAGTCTTAGTAGATCTCTTGGGAGTTATGATCCAATGTTGGGGGCACACTTTGTTGAGTTTTGTTTTGCTTTGCCACTGTCTGGGAACCCTTATCCAAGACACGAGTGCTCAACTTGTTTTGTAGTATGATTTACCTCTACTCGCAATGCATCAAATTTCAAAGAAAATTAAATACTTCAAAAAATTGATCCTTGTGGCTCAAACTGGTTTGCTAGAGTTTGGCCCCAGTGTACCATTTAGCTCATCAGTTGGTATGGTGCACCTCAACAAGGCTGCTATGAAACTCGAGCAGTGTTAATTTACTATGACTATGCGAGCTATGTTCCCTTAAATTCAAAAGTTGAAGTGAATCTACTTTCCTGTGAAACCAACTGCAATCAACTAAGATCCGCTCATTTCCCCCTTCCGCATCAATAAATGTATGAAAATGTTGAGTATTATTTGTATACAAAAATAATTATGAAAGCAGAAAGATGTGTATTGCCATATCAAAGGACATGTTTTTAGCTCTTAAGTGATACAGAACACAATGTGGTTGGTTGCATTCTAATTTTCAATGCTGGTTTTTGTGGAATTGCTCGGTTGCATTCATAACTAGGCAAAAATTACCTGTCCACAAAGTTGTATATGGATTCTGTACCGTTGGGACATCAAAAATCTGAGCGCTACCAACAACTGAAGCTCAGATCAATCGTGAGGATCTATTGATATCGCGCCAGGAGTTGGCAGTTGGGTTTCAACTGCAGATGTCTTCCCGCTCACTGCGTATCGCGCATTCCAAAAACATTAAGTTGGTACTACTTGCTTCACTCACTCAGCACATTCCTTCTTTCACTGGCTGCATGTCGTCTGCTGCAATGACAACATTGGCATGCGGGAAGCCGATATATTTAGGCATATGTACTGCAAGACTCCCCGCACCCCGTCGCAGCATGTTGAACTACCATCCCCTGGCGCGATGTCAATAGTGAGAGGATTGTCACCAATCAAGCAGTTCTTGAGAAAGCCCATGTAAACAGCATAAAAGCTTCATCCTTGTTCATTGTTTTGGATGGATATGACATGTTCATCGCATGATCAAATTCTCTACGGCAAACCACGCACTAAGTCAAAATCACTTAGGACTCCTTTAGGCGCTAGAAAAGATCAAGTGATACAAGCCATAAAAACGACTGACATTAAAAAACTGGGAGGCACTTGCCAACTGGCTAGGGCTACCGGGGCTACCCAAGAAAATTACATTAAAAATAAATAACACTTTATTACAGGTTCAACAAAGCATTCAAACAATCGTGACTTTCATGCACATTCTTCTTTATCGAAATAAATAATGGTTTGTGAGTAGGCAACGCAGCAGAAACCGTTCGAGAAATCGGCAGCCTCACGCCGCCCTCCCCATCTCTCCGCACCCACCCTTGTTCCGTGCAGGCCCAGCGCTCATAGCGACTGAGTTGCCGCTACGGCCAGTGGTTACTTACCATACTGGACAGCGCCTAACAAGAATAAACACAGCTTGAAGCGGCGATGGTCTGAGTAACACGGAGGGAAATAGGTACTAACACATGTATACCACGCAAAATAACATCAAACTACCAAATATTTAAATGATTGCATACACAACATCAAATAAAAATTATTCGCTTAACAACTTGAAACCACGCAAGAAACCGCCAATTTTTAACCCCGATTCAAGTTAAACCCCAGGCTAAGGAGCGCTTGGTCGCCCCGCATATCTGGCCCACACGCCGCTGGCTCGCGCAGCCAGAGGCTAATTTAATTGAGTACCAGCGGTTTCTTTGAAGTTAAAAGCGTTTAATGGAACAAATAGCCTACAATAAATATACATTATCGCGCTCATATATGTGAATATGTTTTAGAAGTTGTAGTATTTTCGATGTGTGATTTATTTAAATATGTGTATGCTGAAGAATATTTATGTAGTGTTTTGTTTTAACTGTGCCAGTTGTGATTTTGTGAGAAAATCACGGAACAAACACATGCGGGGGCTTTAAATGCCAGTGACTGTATAATAGAGAGTTTTTTAGAAGTTCCTTTCAGCCGTCGTCTATACAGTGAGAAAGTTCATATTATACATATGACAAGGCCTACACCTGAACTGCAATAATTATTGTGTGCCAATGTATACACGTCATTTCACATCATAGGCTATATGCTAGGCGGAATAGGTTATCTGGCAGTTCTAAACTGTCTCAATTGTATTGCTGGCCGTGTTTGTTATTTAGTCGTGAAAGGAAGGGTTTTCAAATATGAACTCTTTTCGCACGGCAGTTCAAAAGCATGTTTTGTGTAATATTAAGCTCAGCGGTAGCCCAGATCTTCAGACCAGTATACGCCACTGCTTGCCAAAGATCTTTCATGGTGGCACCACCTCACTTTGATGCTGTAGCCCTTTTCTAACAAGGGAAGTATCAGGTAAGACAGGTCGAAACCTATCTTGAAACTTTATGGACGCAATTGTTGTACTATAAGACAAAAACATGCGGAAAATCAGCAACCACATTGAACTACAAGGCTCCTAAATCATGTGGCGAATCTCTCATATGAATCAATGGGAAGTAGCGAGTACCGTACATGTTGTGACAGTCCTGACGGCTCTAGCACTCGATGCCGGTGGGAAGCAGCCTGCCTTGCTACTACTCAGAGTGCCGCAGGGATGTCCAGCTCCACCAGCCGTCATGCCTGCATTTCAATCTGGAGGCTGATTTTCCTCACGTTGTCCTCTTACAGTACAACGATTGCGTCCACAAAGTTTCAAGATATGTTTTGACCTGTCTTACCTGATACTTCCCTTATAAGAAGGGTGCCACACATACCAAATGTCAATTATTACCTGTTTGAGATACGATTGCAGCTGAGCGTGGCTGTGCAGTTTGTGTACACTGGTGCTTGTATGATAGTAGGGACACAACGGGACTTCTGCGCCAATACAAGCCATGCACTGGCTGTAAACAATGGCTAGTTCGTCACTTGGCTGTCAGCAATCATATCTCAAATGGGTAATACGTAAGCTATGTCAAACCCAACTATGCTCTCTCCCTTCCTTTCGATGAATCTCGTGGACACATGTTTCATGCAATGATCGTCCCGAAATGCATTCACAAACTGGGAAAAGACTGGAGAAAACAAGCGGTAAAAACATTATGCTTGGGAATGGGTTGTAGTCAACAAATTGCCAATCAAACTTGGCTCGGCATGTTAGCACTAGCATGGGCATGACTCTATGACCAGGCTGTGATGTTGGATCAGACTATGTCAAATGAGTCGCTTCGACCTTGCACACTATGTTCACAAGCGCTTTTGCACAGTTTGGCCATCCTTGCATTGTACCTAACTAAATATTTTATAATTTCAGGTAAAAAGTCTTTCCAAACAGTGAAGTAAGAATGACATTATTTTTGAAACAAGTGGATGAATAAATAAGTCATTAGCTTGTTTTGCTGTTGGCATTGTCTCCAATGCAATTCCTTCTTGATGAATGCATTTCTCTTCACTACACTCTTGACAGGATTACGAAGTCAAGGACTACCTGTTTGTTCATGAGCTGCATTCTTAAGATCATTGTGTAATATTGAAAGAAGAAAAAATAGGATGAAAATAACGCCTACAATTTACCAAATGCTATGCACTCATAATTATTATACAGTAACTAAATAAACAGTAGAGAACCAAAAGTACTTGTTGATGGTATCGCCGTCACAGCGGCCAATTGCTCCACCAACGCTATGGAGATCATAATAGAAGTATTCAAGTGCACTTGGATTACTTGGAAACAATACAACCAATTCAGTTTGCCACACCCGAGCATTCTTCATTCACAGAAGCGAGAAAAGCGACACACCAAGCATTTCGGTCATTAGGAGAAGACATCATCAATGCTGACGGGAGAATTTTAGCCCCCAAAATTCTACGAGCCTTTCCACCGGATATCCGCCAGAAATGGATCGTTCACATTAGATGGCAAAATATTGCAGGAGACATATTTAAGCTGATAGATTTTAGAAACGAGGAGGTAGACAGCGTTATGATCACTCAAAGAATTGGGGGAGATTTCACTCAACCACATAATTTCACTGCCACTGCTGCAACGTTACACGTATACACGACGTCAAAACGGACTGCAAGGATAACCAATAATATTACCTTCATAATTCTGCATATTCTGTGAGAAAAGAGGGCACTGGGCTCAAGAATGCAAGCATTTGACTGACATGTAGGCCAGGATTGAGAAACTGAAGCAGTCGTCAAGATGTTTCCTGTGTCTCAACCGCGGCCATTCGGTTAGGAACTGCACAAAACATGGGAAGGTCACATGCTCAAAGTGCAAAGGATCACACCATCACTCGATATCTGCAATTGCTGTTCATGACTAGACTACAGTCCACCAGATTGACACTCAATTGCAGGATTTCACGCTCCTACAGACAGCTACAATGCGGTTTATCGGGAGTTAATAACCCTTGGAAAATAGCTCCAAATAATGTAGTCTATAAGGAAATTGAACCAGTTTGAGCACAATTTAAAAGAATCGAATCTCAATTTTTGGAAATCTTCTTGGAATATTGGAAACTAGACTTGGTAGAAGAAGAATAGCAAAATTATGGAATAGCAATACCAGGATTGAATGGATTACAGAAATTATATCGAAGAACTCCAAATAACATTAGACTATCTCAAGAATAAAGGATAAAATCAAGATTCTACCCAACTTACATGTGAGACTCCAAACCTAAATAAATCTCTACATAGTATAAAACAAAGTCCCCGATTCTTGGGTGTAACAGGTAATCTCAAGAACCACCGGATGGATTTTGATGCGATGTTCACCATTCTGTAAACAATTTCTCGAGGAAGGTTTCTGTAGAAAAATATTAATTTCTGACTAAAGGAAGCCGAGCAGTAACTATTTCAGTGAGTCGAGTCTAAGAAAAACCTGCGTTCTATACGCCTTTTAAGCTTTCGCTGGGGAAATCGTTAAATATATTTAGACACTACACTATGAGTGTAAGAATTGTTCAGCATGAAAAGTTCTACAAAAATGTCTCGGACAGCATATCTCTATCATTAATACATCGCCCACTAAGTGTTTTTATGATTTAATTTCTTCCAACAATCTCCATTCAGTGGATATTTAAATGACCAGCTTCGGAGCGAGCTTATGAGCTAGCAAGCGAGCGTATCACCCCATCTTTGGCCAGCATCAAACTGTCAAGTATATGTGTTCGGAGTTTCGCTGTTCACCTCGGCTCTTCTGAATTGCGTCTGGGACCTGGCGTCCGTGCGCCATTTAAGTTTACGTTGGGTAAACTGTTACAAGATACCGGATGATGCCGGGGAGGGTTGCTAGTAAATAAATAAAAGGACAAAAGGAAGGGTGTTCTCCACTGAAGAAAGGATCTTGACATGGTGGATAGGGGATGAAGAAATATTGGAAGCATAGAAAAGAAAAAAATGTCTTTGTATAATTGATTGTAGTGATTCTATGTTGGCTATAAAATATGAAATAAATAATAAAATAAATACAGTAATATTTTAAGTCGAATCTGAAGTGGCTGAATAAAAGTCGGTCCTTACAATAAAGTGATTTAGATGGGAATCTTTTTCTGATGTTCCACTTACTTGTGCCGGGCTCCTCTCAGTCTTCTTTCATGTCGCCCTCCCTTGGTCAACTCTTGTTCTCTTCCGACCCAGACGGTATTAGGTTATCCGAGGCCTAGGGAGTCTTTCACTTTCCCGCCTTAATTGGCCCTCGTCTCATCTTTCCTGATACCCTCCTTCTGTGAGGGGTCAGCCTTCTTTTTCTTTTCCTTTTACCTCCTGCCTTGTCCTCAAGGCCCTTAAGGAGGCTGGGTGTATGTAGCCCCACCACTTCTAGTGCACCCTAGATAATGCTACACCCTCAGGGGCTCACATAGATTTTATAGCCTAAGTGTAATGGATCTGATGATGATCGCTTGACGATCGAAACTGGTCATCCTAGTGTATTTATTAATCTCATGTAATTTATTTCAGGATTAGGGCATAACCCAGCTCTTTTGGGTACATTCGTGTTGACCGAATGAAAAGCACTAAACTCTTGTTTACTAAGGCAAAACTGAAAAAATGGCTTCATACCCCACAAACCAGATATAGATCTGTAGATATAGATTGTTAATGTTTAGATTATGATGCTCTTAGTTTAACGTTATTACAATTGGATTTTAGATGAGGATGGTTACAAGTTAACCGTAACTAGTATTGTTTATGTTGTTTAGTTTAAATATAGTGTTAACTTTGGTGGAATAAATCTATTTTACCTATTCATATAAATACTGGTCACAACTCGTGTAAATATTGTATTGTTACGTGCCACCCCCCTAGTGGCACTTTTGTTAACTGGATTATGGTGGGTAGAAAGCACAACACCAATTACTGCTTTAAAGAAATAATTAACTTTATTGAGGCCAGAAAGGTACACTACTCATCAGTAAATACAAGCAATTATTACCTTACTCCAGTTTCTTCAAGTCTCTTCCTTATGGAGAGCTCTTGACCTCTTTCACCTGTCAACAGTTAATCTTCTCGCTAATGAGTCTGGTGGCCTTGACAGAACTCCATGCAACTCTCCCCTGTGTACACAAATTACAGTTACTTACGAAAACCTGCTACACGCTGCTTCGCTGTTCACGAGCTGGGAAACAATGTCACTGGATTTCGTAACTCGCACGGCACTTCAAAATATCTCTGACGCTCAGTGAAATCACACTCGCTCAAAACACAGGCAGTCCCCTGTATGCTTCTCACTCCCTCGCTGTCAAGAGAATCGGCTTCACTAGGGGTAGTTTAATCAGTTGAAACTTTCCGTCAAATCAATACAAAATATTTTGCGCTATTATTGCGCTAAGTTAGGTACATGTTTCGAACCTTGCAAGCCGGTTCTTCATCAGCCTCTCACACAAATGGCAATACATCAAAAAACACTGAACAAACTCCAAAAATGCATGCACACTAATAATACATATTAAAAACATTACATTAAAACTTTGTACGAAACATATTAAAACACATGTTAAAAGTTCTGAGAGTCCATTTAACTTGTTCATGAGCACACGTCTTTCTGATAGGAGATCTTATCCTATTCTGTTATCTGCTTCTTGTCATGTGGGGAACGGAAATAGAGTAGTATTCCCATTTGAATGGTCCAAATGCAAAAAACTTTTAGGTACTCCCTTCTGATAGGAGATCTTGTCCTGTTCTGCTTCTTGTCTTGTGGGGAACGGAAATACACACATCAAAAAAAGTTTTGCATCACCTCGGTTCCAAGAGTTCCGGAACCGTTAAATACAAAGGGAATAGAGATCAACACAAACAACATTTCAGCTCGTTTTATTGCTCATGAGACCCACACATTGCATGTTGTACCATCATACAGCTAGACTTTCAGCATTTGTGGTCCAGATTGCAGTACACACCACTACCTCTAATACCCAGTAGCACGTCCTCTTGCATTGATGCATGCCTGTATTCGCCGTGGCATACTATCCACAAGTTCATCAAGACACTGTTGGTCCAAATTGTCCCACTCCTCAACGACAATTCGGCGTAAATCTCTCAGAGTGGTTGGTGGGTCAAGACGTCCATAAACAGCCCTTTTCAACATATCCCAGGCATGTTCGATAGGGTTCATGTCTGGCGAACATGCTGGCCACTGTAGTCGAGCGATGTCGTTATCTTGAAGGAACGCATTCACAAGATGTGCACGATGAGGTCGAGAATTGTCGTCCATGAAGACAAATGCCTCTCCAATATTCTGCCGATATGGTTGCACTATGGGTCGGAGGATGTCATTCAGGTATCGTAAAGCCGTTTCGGAGCCTTCCATGACCACCAGTGGCGTACGTCGGCCCCACATAATGCCACCCCAAAACATCAGGGAACCACCACCTTGCTGCACTCGCTGGACAGTGTGTCTAAGACGTTCAGCCTGACCAGGGTGCCTCCAAACACTTCTCCGACGATTGTCTGGTTGAAGGCATATGCGACACTCATCGGTGAAGAGAACGTGATGCCAATTCCGTGGGGTCCATTCAGCATGTTGTTGGGCCCATCTGTACCGCGCTGCATGGTGTCGGGGTTGCAAAGCTGGACCTCGCCATGGACGTCGGGAGTGAAGTTGCGCATCATGCAGCCTATTGCGCACAGTTTGAGTTGAAACACGACGTCCTGTGGCTGAACGAAACGCATTATTCAACATGGTGGCATTGCTGTCAGGGTTCCTCCGAGCGGCAATCCGTAAGTAGCGGTCATCCACTACAGTAGTAGCCCTTGGGCGGCCTGAGCGAGGCCTGTCATCGACAGTTCCTGTATCTCTGTACCTCCTCCATGTCCGAACAACATCGCTTTGGTTCACTCTGAGACGCCTGGAAACTTCCCTTGTTGAGAGCCCTTCTTGACACAAAGTAACAATGCGGACGCGATCGAACTGCGGTATTGACCTTCTAGGCATGGTAGAACTACAGACAACATGAGCAGCGTACCTTCGTCCTGGTGGAATGACTGGAACTGATCGGCTGTCGTACCCCCTCCGTCTAATAGGCCCTGCTCATGCATGGTTGTTTACATCTTTGAGCAGTTTTAGTGACATCTATGAACAGTCAAAGGGACTGTATCTTGGATACAATATACACAGTCAACGTCTATATGCCGGAGATCTGGGAACCGAGGTGATGCAAAACTTTTTTTGATGTGTGTAGAATAGTATTCCCATTTGAATGGTCCAAATGGGAATACTATTCTATTTCCGTTCCCCACAAGACAAGAAGCAGAACAGGACAAGATCTCCTATCAGAAGGGAGTACCTAAAAGTTTTTTGCATTTGGACCATTCAAATGGGAATACTACTCTATTTCCGTTCCCCACATGACAAGAAGCAGATAACAGAATAGGATAAGATCTCCTATCAGAAAGACGTATGCTCATGAACAAGTTAAATGGACTCTCAGAACTTTTAACATGTGTTTTTAATATGTCTCGTACAAAGTTTTAATGTAATGTTTTTAATATGTATTATTAGTGTGCATGCATTTATGGAGTTTGTTCAGTGTTTTTTGATGTATTGCCATTTGTGTGAGAGGCTGATGAAGAACCGGCTTGCAAGGTTCGAAACATGTACCTAACTTAGCGCAATAATAGCGCAAAATATTTTGTATTGATTTGACGGAAAGTTTCAACTGATTAAACTATTTATATACGTCAATACGGACCAGAAATGGCAACTAGTATTCCCATTTCACTAGGGGTTTCGCAAGTCACCACACTTCTGTCGCTCAGGATAAACGCTCGCACTAGCTCGAAAAACACAAACACACTGCTTGACAGGTCGCTCTTATATAGCAGGCCGGTGACTCAATAAATGCTTCTAGACCCATCCAGGGTTCACGGCTTCTCGAGGCTTCCTCCACTGGCTGATTCACGAATATTCTGGACCATCCCTTTGTCCTAGTAGCCCTGTTGCATAAGGCGCACGCAATACACGAGGCAGGGCACAGCCCAGCCCTGGGGCAGTTGTGACTCATGCGGCGAGCGATGACACAAACTCACAGCCGTAACAGTATATATTATCATGTAATATTCTCCTGTTTCATTTCTCTTGCTCTTGTGTCATATGTTATATGCAAGTGCTTCATTATTATTTTATTTTTATTTATTTTATTTTTAGCCTACTTTTCACATTTTGCAAAAATGAGGAAAAAGTAGACTTATGAGATCGGGAAAATGTGTGTCTGTCCTGTCCTGTCTGTCTGTCTGTCTGTCTGTCTGTCTGTCCTTCTGTCTGTCTGGCTGTGTGTGTGTCCGCCCCCCTATCAACTCCTAAACGGCTGCAGCAATCGAAACAAAATTTGGTAGGAGTAAAGATCTATACCTGAATATCTCACGGCCATATTTGAAAATGATGTCAGTGCTACCAACTGCTGAAAAATCGCAATTGAAATTTGAGCTCTATGTTGGATATCTGGGAAGGTATGAATGGGAGCTATTTGAAACTTGGCACACGTATAGATAATAATATTGCAGTTTAATTTCCAGGAGGCCATACATGGCAGTGTTGCCAAAATGATTATAAGCCTGCTGATAGGTCCAATATTTAAATGCATATAACTTCTACACTATCAATTGGAATTCAACCAAATTTCGTATGTGCTGTGTGTTCATAAACAGATATAACTGAGCGTATTCCTAAGATCCACCAGGGCTGCCAACTGTTAATAAATGCTCTCAATTTATTTTTTCCAAATACCAATATATCAGAATGTATGCAAGCCGACAACCTTAAACTATGCACACGTATAGTACCTGACATTCTGTAATAATTTGGAGTAACTTATATACGTCAGTGCTACCAACATGATTCTAAGCCTGCTGAGAGGTCCAACTTTAAATACATGTAGCTTCTATACTATCATCTGGATTTCAACCAAAATTTGTATGTGCTATGTGCACCATAACAGATACGACTATGCGTATTCTTAAGAGCAACCAGTGTTGCCAACTGTTAAAAAATGGTGTCTCTATTTTTGTTTCCCTAATATCAATATATCATAAAATATGCAAGCCAATAGCTGTACAATTTGCACACGTATAGTACCTGACATTCTAGATTAATTTGGAGTAATTAATATACGTCAGTGCTGCCAACATGATTCTAAGCCTGCTGATAGGTCCAATTTTAAAATGCATGTAACTTCTATACTAACAAATGGATTTCATTCAAAATTAACACAACAAGAGATCATATTATTGCAGATTATTTCTGACCAATACATGTATGTCATTGTTGCCAACATGATTTTAAGCGCGCTGTTAGATCCAATGTTTAACTGCATGTAACGTCCATGCTATCCATTGGACTTCAACCAAATTTTGTATTCTGTACCTTAAGAGATGGAAACAAGAATATATTCAGTCACCAGGGCTGTCAACTGTAGTTCTCTATTAGGCTACATTATGCCAGGTATACAGTATTTCGAACTAATTAGAAATTTCTATATTACCAATTTAATTTTGCCATTATTCTAAATAGATCCATATAGATTAATCAATGGCATGAATTTTAAATTTTAAGAAAAGTAGGCTCTTTAGTTCGTCACGGAACTTCTTGTTTAATATTCAATTTCTTGTTTGTATATTTTGGTACCTCTGACATGAATAAAAACCTATTCATAGGTATTTTAATTTTAAACAATAACACCACCTGTTATTTAGTATAAGAAGACTAATTTTCTGACCTTTGTGTGGAAAAAGTAATCGCTAGGGTTCAGAAGTTTGAGATCTAAAAGAGTACAAAATTTGCAAATTAAATTGTAACGTCCTGCTTCCAAACATGACTTTATATCACTAAAATGAGTGAAATATGACAAAAAAAACATAAACATAGCCGAAATGTACATTTATAGGCTAAAATAAAATTGGTTTGAAAGAGGTCAGGGATTCTTCAATCTCACTATTTTTCAATTGTTAATAATTTCAGGATTTAAAAAAATATGACTCTTCCTTAACTTCCAAACCATAGTAATCACCATTTGCAAATCTCAGACCTGCGTGTACCATATTTCAAAATTGGTCGAGTGACATGATGAACTCTACTTCATTCTTTTCGTAATCTATATATATAAAGCTCAATGTCTGTCTGTCTGTCTGTCTGTTATGTATACAAATCCACACCGTTTCACCGATCTGAACCAAAATTTGTATACTTACCCTTCGGACCCCTACAGGTAACCCTGTCCACTTGAAATTTCCGACAGACCACCCCATTCCCTGCATTTAGGCCCTTTGGCCCAAATCTACACCGTTTCACCGATGTCAACCAAAATTTGTATACTTACCCTATGTAACCCTGTGAATAACACTATCCACTTAAAATTTCGGACAGACCACCCCATTTCCTGCATTTAGGCCCTTTGGCGAACATCTACACCGTTTCACCGATCCGAACCAAAATTTGTATACTTACCCTTTTCAACCCTGCGGGTAACCCTGTCCACTTGAAATGTCGGACAGACCACCCCATCCTCTGCATTTAGGCCCTTTGACCCAAATCTACACCGTTTCACCGATCAGAACCAAAATTTGTATACTTACCCTTTGGTACCCTGCGAGTAACACTGTCTGCTTGAAATTGCGGACAGACCACTCCATTCCCTGCATTTAGGCCCTTTGGCCCAAATCTACACCGTTTCACAGATCTCAACCAAAATTTGTTATTTACCGTCTGGTACCCTGCGAGTAACACTGTTTGCTTGAAATTGCGGACAGACCACTCCATTCCCTGCATTTAGGCCCCTTGGCTTAAATCTACACCGTTTCACCGATCTGAACCAAAATGTGTATACTTACCCTTTGTAACTCTGTGAATGTCACTGTCCTCCTAAAATTTCGTACAGACCACCCCATTTCCTGCATTTAGGCCCTTTGGCAAAAATCTACACCGTTTCACCGTTCAGACCCAAAATTTGTATACTTACCCTTTGGTACCCTGCGAGTAACATTGTCTGCTTGAAATTGCGGACAGACCACGCCATTCCCGGAAAGAGGACAGGGTACGTCCCAAAGGCAATGGAAAAAAGGTGTAAAACCGGACCCGCTCAGGAAACCTTCAGGGTTGCCAGCTCCCGAAATCACCAGCCATGAATCCTTGAGGAACTAGCACTATCCAGGGTGCACCAGAAGTGGTGGGGCTACACTCACCCTGCCTTCTTGAGGGTCTTGAGCAGAAGACAAGAGATATTAAGAAAAGAAAAAGAAGGCTGACACCTCGAAGAATGAGGCTATCAGGAATGATTAGACAAGGGCCAATTAAGGCGGGAAAGTGAAAGAGTCGCTAGGCCTCGGATACCCTGATACCATCGGGGTCGGAAGAGAACAAGAGTTTGACCAAGGGAGGCTGACAGGAAAGAGAACTGAAAGGAGCCCGGCACCAGTAAGTAGAAGCAATGCCGGACTCAGCTGGGGTCCCGTGGTCGCAAACCCACGTCCCACAAGTTGTGAGACCCTGGTGGGTGGATGGGGGAGGAGGGGGCAGGTGTGAGAATAGCTTGCTGATTCATCGCGAGTAGACATGGGAGGAATGTCCAGACCCCGCCGTGTTATCTGGTATTGCTGACTATGCTGATGTTCATACAGGGTCTTTGCTCAAACCACTGTAGTGTTACGAAAGAATGAGTGATTCACCGGTCAATGTGAATAGGACCGGGAACACACCCGAACGTCTGTCATCACATGTCGTCATCATCTGCGATATTCTCAGGTTCGTGCAGCTTGGACCCGAGCAGTACTCGATAAGCTCTTTCACTACACGCATCGAGTATAGGCCTAAGCCAGAAAATAACGTTCAGACTTTGGAAGACATCGAAGGTAGAAATCTGAATTACCTATATCAGATTTAAAATTACACCATGTTCGTTTAGTAGACATTTTTCATTACCTTATTATTATCATAAGGGCAAATGACCTAGATGTTACACCCATTATACCACTAATCACCACACACAATAAGTCTTCATCGCCTGTGAATTTCGAAATATTTCTTTCTATCACGGTAGTTTGTAAGTTTGTCGTGTCAATTCATCAGTAGTTTTCATTACCATCCTCATCAAAAGGGCAAATGGCCTAAATATTACGTCCATTATACTACTAAGTAACACCACAGTCTTCATCGCCTGTGATTTTAAAATGTGTATTTCCATTAGTTTGTAAGTTTGATATACCCGTTCAGTAGTAGTCGTCTTCATTATCATCCTCATCAAAAGGGCAAATGACCTAGATGTTACGTCCATTATACTACTAAGCAACACCAGAGTCTACCTAGTATCTTATATTTAGGAAAATAATAAGTTGAAAAACCACACGTTAAAGAAAACTTTTGGAACTAAAAACACTTGTTGGTTCAAGAAAATTTTACGGACTGTACAATATATGTTAGTTTTCGATTTATCGTCGAATATTTTTATAAACAGAGAAAAGCTTGAGCAGAACGTCGATGACACACTAAAAGCAGTGGTTTGTTTCCATTCTTATCACTATTTCTCTAATTCTAGCCGAGCAACAGCACCATCACTTGAGAGTACTGGGAGAGGAAGACCCGGTTTTCAAGTTTAAATGTGATTCGAGAATCAATTTAATAGATTCTTAACAGATTCTTCTTTATATTTCCAGGTAACAATGGAGGGTTCAGAACAGCCGTCTAGCCTGCAGTCGATCTGCCACGTGCGAGCATCGGAGGTGTTCCCTAAGGCGACGCTGGAGACAGAGGACAAGAGGCTGGTGGTACCGTTCACACCACTGTGTGGAGAGTATGTGGAATATCTGGGACGCACAGCTGACGGAGTCTTGGCTCTGTCCAACTACAGACTCTACCTGCAGTTGAAGGACACAGAGTACAATGTGCCCCTTGGACTTATAGAACAACTTGAAGTTAGGGATATCTTCTTCTTGCATGTTGGCTGCAAGGATGCCCGCTCTTTGAGGTGAGTTATCTGTCAATTGCTGTTCCCAGTTTTTACTTAACCCTCTGTTGGTCACGTGGATTACTATTGTAACGGCCAAAGATGCCCCATCTATTTGTCCCAGCAATCATTTGTGCTACCCTTATATCAGTTTCCTCTGGCTTATGTCTGAGATATCCTGAATCTACCCAGCTCTCACTTCCAAACAGCAATGTTGCTCTTAATACTGAGCGATGTGTACATGGTAAGAACTCCCAGAAGTCGTCATCTTGCACAGTTTCCAGCCACAGACCAGGTCTGTTGGGAACATAAGCCTCTCCATCCTCTTCTATCCTCCCACCATCTCTCCATCACCACCTTGGTCCAGTCTTCTCCTTTCTTTCGTATGCAGTCGTCCAGCCACTTATCTCTTGACCTTCCTCTTGGTCTTTTTCCCTTCATCTCTTGTTTCTTCCTGGGTATCCTCCTTTCAGCCATTCGCTTAACAGGCCCATCCCATTTAAGTCTTGATTCCTCTATCCTATCCTGTAATGCTCCCTCGACTAATTCTCTGATTTTCTAATTTCTTAACCTGTCCACCTTTGTCACACCAATACTGTTACTCAAGAATTTCATCTCACTAGCCTGTATTTTGCTTCGCTCCCTTCCTTTCATAACCCAGGTCTCTGAGGCATACGTCAGGATTGGAATATAGTACGTCCTATATATAACCCTTTTGCTGTTTTGAGGGACATCATTACTCCATATCAGGCTCCTAACACTTTTCCTGAATAATTCTGCTTGCCTCCCCCGCTCATTTATTTCTCTGTCGTTTCTTCCATTTTCTTGTATACTTCCCAGATACTTGAAACACTCTACTTTCCTCAATTCTACCCCACCAATTGTTATTCCCATTGTGACTCTTTCCTCCTTCCTGGTTGTTCTCCCAGAAGTAATCTACATTAATATATTTTGTTTCTATTCTGCCTTAGACTGACATTCACTACCAATGAGCACTGTCTGGACTGGTTCCGGAGGCTACACCGGGCAACATCCCCTCCTAAAGGAATCGAAGAACTGTTCGCCTTCGCATTCTTCGCATGGCTGAACGAGGAGGGCCAGGAGGAAGTTCAGTTCCGACTAGGCCGCGACGCCCTGTGCAGTCCACACGGCTTCCGAGGGGAAGTGGAGAGACTAAAGTTCGACGTCCACTGTGCATGGCGTGTATCCAGTGCCAATGCTGACCACAAGCTGTGTCCTTCCTATCCACGGCAACTCCTAGTGCCAGCTTGCATAACGGATGAAACCCTTGAACTAGCTGCAAGGTTTCGCAGTGCCCGGAGGGTGCCAGCGGTCGTTTGGAGGTGAGTTTGACATTTCTTTAGGGGAGGTGGTACGGCTCAGAATACCAATCATTATATCCTTTCGGGCTTGTACTGTGTGAAACTAATTAAAATAGTCTAAAAATAGCCTAGCCATCTCGCTGCCTGCACATGACATAAGCAGGATATAACAAATTATCTAAATGAAATACCAATATGTCATCATCATCTGGGTATCCTTCCAGCGGGCCGGGTAGGAATTTTATGGACAATATGCCTCAGTCGGTTCCTGTCATTATAGAGTTCTCCCCTTCCACATCCTGCAGTGTTGTTCCTTTCTCGATCAAGTCTGCATTTACATGGTCCAGCCACCTCCTTCTTGGACGTCCAACAGGTCTAAGTACTGTCTGGGGATTCTATTCTCCTCCATCCTCTGCACATGACCAAACCATTCCAACCGAGCAATGCATAATCTTTCCACCATCGTACAAGTCACTTGCATGTCATTCGTAATGTACCCATTTTTAATTCTGTCTCTTCCTGTTTTTTGCATAGCCGATCGTAAAAATTTCATTTCAGCACCATAGATTACGACACAACATTTTTTTGTCAAAGACCATTAACATTTCCATATCACTTCAAAATTCCCATTGGAGCAAGAAGATAAATACAGTCATCATCATAATTTCCCCTTTTCCAGTTGACACTGGGTGGGGGCAAATATGGTTCCTCTCCACTTTGTTCTGTCGTTCCGCCATTCCTCTTCCGACACAGTGTTCCAATCCAGGTTCCGTTTTCTAATACTATTCTCCACTGAGTCCATCCAATGCATTCTTGGTCTTCCTCGTCCTCTCTTCCCTGTCATCCGCCGTTCCAGTGCTCGTCTTGGTAGCCTTACTTCATTCATCCTTTTGACATGTCCAAACCATCTCAATCTGTTCTGCTCCAGTTTGTCATTGAGTTTCTGTACTCCCAGTTCTTTCCGTACATCTTCATTTCTCACTCTGTCCCTCCTCGTTTTCTGGACCATACTTCTCAGGAATCTCATCTCAGCTGCCTGTACTCTGCTCTCATCCCTCTTAGTCATTGTCCAAGTTTCTGCTGCATATGTCATTATAGGAACATAATATGCTTTGTACATAACTTCTTTAGCCTTAATTGATATATCCTTGTTCCACACTAGTCCCCGTACCTGTTGGTAGAAAGTACTCCCGAGTTGAATTCTTCTGCTAATTTCCAAATCTAGTCTTCCATCTTCAGTCAGTTCACTTCCCAAGTATTTGAAGTGTTTCACTTCCAATTCCTTATCTCCTACTTTGATTACTCCTTTTCCTTCTTTCTTAGCTCTACTCATCACCACTGTTTTACTCTTCTCCACATTTATCTTCAATGCCCATTGCTCAATCTTTTCATTTATTACGTCTAACTGTCCTTGTACCTCCATCTCATCCTCGCCCCAGATCACAACGTTGTCTGCAAACAATATTACCTTCATCTTTGCCCTACAGTACAGTACTGTATACAGTATCCTACATATTCCAATCTATGATCCACTCTGCAAAGAGCCTTTATTCATCACACTTCACACCCTGTTGACCATCTCGAGATATTTTCAAAGAAAGATTTTTTAGTCTATTTTATAGGAATATACAAATACCAACTACAGTAACAGCCGCTTATGAGAGACGTCTGATAAGGGAGACAGCCGTTTAATGGAGACAAATACTGAGAAACAAATGTACCGAAGCAAGGTTGTTTCAGTTCTCTTTGTCGGTTTACGGAGACAACGAAGTCGGATATGTAGAGTAGCTAAGCATTGTTCCTGAGCTCAACACTTGACTTTGTCTTCATGTCACCATTGTCAGTTTAACTTTGAGTGTCGGCTGTTACATCGCGAGTTAAATGGCACGTAAAGGTTTGTCGCTGTGTGAAAAAGAATGAAGGTTTTGGACATAAACAAAACCCAGCTGGCCATCACCCCAGTTCCAGAACTTGCAAAAATCACGAGCGTCTCCGATGTTACGATTTTGCGTTTGAAAACAAATGAAGTGACCTTGCTTGAAGAATGGAGTCACACAGAGAAGGGCAGTCATTCGGCGGGAAGGAAACTGAAAAGAGAAGGTGCTGTATTTTTTTAAATTTTGTGTAGTGTATGCAGTACAGTTCATACCAAACCTGTACATGCTGTAGTTCTTTTCCTTTCATTTCAGTCGACATGTATGTAGTATACAGTAATTACTAAGGTTCGGATGCTGAGGAAAAGTCATATTTTTTTCCTGAGCTCATTTTACCCGAAATCTGAAAAATAAGTTTGAATTACGGGTCCCTGACCACGTTTAAAGGAATTTGAAGTTGCCTATAAATGCATATTTCAGCCATTTTTATTTGGTTATAATTTCAGCATTTTTTGTTGAAATTGAGGCGTCGTTAACACGGTACGTGTTATCTGCGTAGAGTTTCAAACACACGATTTCCGAATAGTGTAGTAGATATATTTTTGTTTCATTTCCCGGAACAGGCAGATAGCAGGTTTAGAAGACCTGATTCCAAGAAGGCGCTCCTCTACGGACGTCTTTTAGCACATCTTTGTGGACAAGTTGGATTGCGACACTTACGCGTGTGGTTACGGAACATGACGATAGTGTGCTTCCGCTTTTTAACAGGATGTCACTCCAGTAGATATATTTAGCTCAGAAGCAATACTTGTAATATTATTAGCACTGTTTAGTACTGGTACATGTTTCGAACAATAATGTTGTTTTTCATCAGTCTGATATACACATTATAAACACTTATGGGCATAAAATACATTGCAAATACACATAGTTCATTAAAAAAAGTCACTTGTGTTGGACTACTACAAAAAGAGAGGAGAGTAGAATACAAGCGGCAGAGATGAAATTCCTAAGAGGTATAGAGGGCAAGACCAGAAGAGATAGAGTTAGAAATGAAGAGATTAGAGAAAGGACAGGAATATTGAAGCTGCAGGACAGGATAGAAACAACAAAGTTAAAGTGGTATGGACATATGATGAGAATGGGAGAGGAGAGAGTACCAAAGAAGACTTTCTGTGAAAAGATGACAGGGAAGAGACCACGAGGTAGGCCCCGGAAGAGATGGGCAGATACAGTGTGGGAGTGTGTAGAAAAGAAGGGAGGAAAACCCGAAGATGTACTAAAATCAGGAGAGGAGTGGTGGAGAGACAGGCAACGATGGAGGTCCTTAATTCACAACCCGACCCAGGAAGCTGGAAACGGGAAATGAAGATGATGATTGTAAAATCAAAATATGACATGTCCAATACACTGGAAAATTGTTTTTAAGTCATATTTAGCTTGTTTTTAGGGCATATTTGCTTGCATATTTTGTACTTCTTTAGGTCTTAAACTTCCGAACCCTAGTAATTACATTATTCACATGTATCACATTGTTTTAGCACCTACTCGATGAATTTCGCTGTAGTGAGACATCCCAGTTCATCATCATCATCTTGCACAGTTTCCAGCCACTGGCCGGGTCTGTTTGGAACACAAGCCTCTCCAACGTCTTCTGTCTTCCCACCATCTCTCAGCCTCCACCCTTGTCCAGTCTTCTCCTCTCTTCTTCACGCTTTCTTCCACCCCCTTCAGCCACCTGTCTCTCGGTCTTCCCCTCGGTCTCTTTCCTTCCCACTTCGTCTCATGTACTCTCCTGGGTATCCTCTTCTCCTCCATTCGTTTTACATGTCCATACCATCTAAGTCTAGATTTCTCTATACCATCCTGTAATGGTTCCTCCTTCATTAATTCTCTGGTCCTCTCATTTCTTATTCTGTCCATCTTTGGCTCCAATACTGCTTCTCAAGAACCTCATCTCACTGGCCTGTATTTTGCTCCTCTCCCTTCCTTTCATAACCCAAGTCTCCGAGGCATACGTCAGGATAGGGACATAGTACGTCCGATATATGATCTTTTTGCTGTTCTGAGGGACATCCTTGCTCCATAACATGCTTCTCACACTCCTCCGAAATGCTTCTGCCTGCCTCCCCCGCTCATTTATTTCTCTATCGTTTCTTCCATTATCTTGTATCAGGCTTCCCAGATACTTAAAACTCTCCACTTTCTTCAGCTGTTCCCCACCAATTGTTATTCCCGTTGTGGTTCTTTCCTTCTTCCTTGTTGTGATCACCATCTCACTCTTATTTATGCTAAATTTCATCCCATATCCTTTTATTACTCCTTCCCACACGTCCAACTGTTCCTGTACCTCCTCCTCCTTGTTTCCCCAAATCATCAAATCATCTGCAAACACCATTGCTTTCATCTTTCCGTCCCCAATTACTTGTGCCACTCGGGTCATTATGTCATCCATCACCACAATGAAAAGTAACGGTGACAGTGCACTTCCTTGTTTCAGGCCGTTTCTTTGTTCCAACCAGTCAGATCTCTCTCCTCCCACTTTCACACAGCTCACGCTTCCCTTGTACATCTCCTTTATCCTCTTTATAGTCCATTTCTCTACTCCTCTATCCTCCAGGGACTTCCATACTTTGTTTCTGCATACACTGTCATATGCTTTCTCAATGTCCAGGAAGGCCATCAGTAGATCTGTTCCATATTCATAGTGCTGTTCTTGTAACTGCCTTACAGCAAAAATCAAATCCACTGTGGACCTTCCTGCTCTGAAGCCATGTTGTTCTTCCCTCATCCCTCCTTCTATCCTTGTCCTAATTCTCTTTTCCAAAACTTTCTCGAAGATCTTTGCACAATGACTCATCAGTGTTATTCCCCGATAGTTTCTGCAATCTCTTCTACTACCTTTCTTGAAGATCGGGACAATGATTCCTTTTTTCCAGTCCTCTGGGGTCTTCCTTTCCTTCCATGCTGTCCTCATCACTCGGTACAGCCACTGTATCCCCACCTCTCCTGCTGCTCTCACCATCTCCACACTCAACTCATCCACACCCGGTGCCTTCCCTCCTTTCATCTTGTTCACTGCATCTTCCACTTCTTTCCATGTTAAGTCCTTTTCTGTTTGCAGTTCATCTTCCTCTTCCCCGATTTCTTCCTCCTCACCATCTTTTCCATTTGGGTTCAGAAGTTCTTCAAAATATTCTTTCCACATTTTCTTCAGTTCTTCCCTATTTTCTATCTCTTGTCCCCTTTTGTTCACCATTCTAACATAATCCGTAGGATCCTTCCGCCTCTTATCTTTCACCATCCCATACAGGACCTTTTTTGTACCTTCACTATCCTCCTCCATCATCTTTGTCCACTCTTCCATCCACTTCCTTCTCTCCTCAGCCACCACTCTCTTCGCCTCCTTCTTTCTTTCCTGGTACTCTTCCCTTGTCTCTACCGTCCTATTTTGATACCACCTCCTAAAGGCTCTATTCTTTTCCCTTACTATATCTTTTGTCTTCTCATTCCACCATGGTGTTTCCTTCCACCTCTTCTTACTACTTGTCCTCCCACATACTGCTTCTGCTGCACCCACTAGTGTCTTCTTAAATCTAGCCCATTCCTCTTCCACCCCTCTTTCTTCATCTGTTGGAATTCCTTCCTTTACCATTTTGAGGTACTCGACCCTTCTATCCCCTTCTTTCAGTTTCCATATCCTTATACGTCTTTCCTGGTTCTCAGTCCCTTTCTTCTCCTTACTCCCTCTCAGGTTCATTACCAGTAATCGATGGTCGCTATCCAGGTTCTCCGATGGTATAACCTTGATGTCCGTGATGTTCTTATTTAGTTCTTTCTCATACAGTATATAGTCGACCACCGACTTCCTGGTCAAGTCATCACTGTACCATGTGATTGTGTGGCTCTCTCTTTTCTTAAACCAGGAGTTCCCAACTAGCAGGCTGTTCCTCTGGCAGAAGTCCAACAGTCTCTTTCCTTCCTCATTTCTTCCACCCCAACCCTCTGGTCCTAGAACACTCTCATAACCTTGTCTTTCTCTTCCTACATGGGCATTGAGGTCCCCCATAACAATCATATTTCTTCCTACCAGCTGCTTCTGCAATTCCTCTTCAAACTCCTCCTTCTCTTCAGAAGCGCAGCCTACTTGTGGAGCATATACTTGCACTATTTCTACGGTCTCTCCCCTCAGTGCTACTTTCACTTTCATCATCCTATCACTTATTCTCCTCACTTCTTCTTTCAAACCATCTCGTACTACTACTCCCACTCCATTCCTCTTTCCCTCTTCATTCCCACTCCAGTACAGTCTATAGCCTTTTCTCAGTACTCTCCTTCCTTCCCCTTTCCACTTTGTTTCTGCCAATCCCAATAAATCCAACTTCCTTCTTTCCATCATATCCACTATCTCCTCCACCTTCCCCGTCAGCGTTCTTAGGTTTAAAGTTCCAAATCTTAGTCCGTGTGTACAGCCGTGTCGTCGATTAAATCCATCCTGTCCGAAGCTCGTTCCATTTTTGAAAGCATTTGGTTTAATCCACTACTGGCTTGCTGGGCCTATCGTAGCTTCACCAGAGCCCCGTTAGCCGTCACTTTTCCCAGTTAATAGAGACTAAGTTTCTTCCTCCCTGTGTCTCTCATAAGCTACTTCTACTGTGTATATGTCATTTTCACAAAATGATTTTTATATTATCATCAACAATCTTAAATTTTCCAGTGTACATTGACTCGAACACTTGTTCTTTTTTGAATGCTGAATTTTTGTTTTTCCATAATTTTTGATTATATTATAATTATTAGTTTCATATAATTTTTTGTTTTATTAATTTTCGGTCTTTTCAAATTTAGGTGTCCGCCTCTAATTTTAAATTCCATTCCAAATTTGTGTAATTTAATGTGTGTATAGAGAGGCAGATGACCTCGTAGTTCTGCCCCTTAAAACAGCAATAACTATATTGTCATCGAATTAAAGGCCACATTCTTACAGATCTGTTTTTATAAATTTTTCATAGAAAAACCGCAAGTAAAATATTATTACTAAGCTTTGCTCGTAATTACATTAGTTTCTTTTCTTTTGATAAACATTGATGAAGAAGGCCATAATATTGCCGAAACTGGTACATTGCATTAATCATTGTATATTAATTCAATTTTATTGACTAAGGTGTAATAAATTTATTAAATACCTAATGGAATTTAATTTAGATTAAACGTCCATAAGGAAGCTCTTAATTATGATTAAGTTCATATAATGAATTGTGTCAATTTCTTGGTGTGGTGATTCTTTTTTTTTTTTTAATATAAATTTTGTAACTTTGGAGTGTGTTTTATTATGTGCAGTGAAACCTCTCTAAAAGACCACCCCTCTTAAAGACCGATTTTTCTTGGAACTGACTTAAAACCTCGTAAGGTCAATGTATTTGTTACCTCTATTTAAGGACCACCCTTCTCCCGACCAAAGACCAGGCATTTTCTCAGTCTGACCTCTTTCAAAAATCCACTTCTCGTCTGCCTTCCCATTGGAGATGGTGATGAGGGTGATGATGTAAACAATGCTTCTGTTGGCACAGAACTGCATCAGCATACAATGTCATTAGATAAAGTGTTATGTAATATATAAAAATACCAAAAAAAAGGCCCTCCTAGAAGATTGCTCGAACTCGGAACAAATTAATGGACTTCCGAACTCACTCAGAGATATTCTAGAAAGTGAAATTGTTAAAATAAAAAAAAAAGATGTGCTAATCTGAAACAGATATCAATTTGTGACTTTTTTAAATGACAGAGCTCAGAAAATAACTAATTGTAATTAATTTGTACTAAATGTGAACCAATGCAGTGTTCCAACTGTACTTTATTAATAATGCAGTATAAAATTATTTTGACTGCCTACCCCTATTAAGAGACCACCCCTCTAAAAGACCAGTTTTCTATGGAACCGTCACTGGTCTCTTAATAGAGGTTTCACTGTACTAACTTTCAATCTATATGTACAAACGGCAGTGGAGAGAGGAAGATAAGATAATGATGATGATAATTGTTGTTTTAAGGGGTCTAACATCTAGGTTATCGGCCCCTAATGGTTTGGATGATCATGAAAGATGTAAATGAACCTACAGTATAATGAATTAAAACTAACTACAGCTAGAAGAAGAAAGTGAAAAGAAAAGAAGAGTAAGGGAAGTAAAAGAAAGGGGAAAATAAATGCCCTCAATGCTCGAAAATGAGGATTGAGACTTAGAAAGAAGGAGAGCCATGAAAGGCAGATAGGAGAGGGGGCCCGATCCAAAGGCAATGGAAAAGGGGAGAAAGAAACGGACCCAGCTCAGGAATCCCTCGGGGGCGCCAACTCCCGAACTTGCCAGCTGGGAGCCCTTGAGGGTGTAGCACTATCCAGGGTGCACCAGAAGTGGTGGGCCTTGTGCAGAAGGCAGGAGATTTAATGAAAAGAAAAAGAAGCCTGATCCCTCGAAGAATGAGAGATCAGGAAAGGTGAGAGAAGGGCCACTTAAGGCGGGAAAGGAAGAGACTCCCTAGGCCTCGGATACCCCAATACCATCGGGGTCGGAAGAGGAGAAGAGTTGAACAAGAGAGGTCGACAGGAAAGAAGACGGAGAGGAGCCCGGCACAAGTAAGTGGAAGCAATACCAGACTCAGCTTGGGTCCCGTAGTCGCTAACCCACGTCCCACTAAAGTAAGAGAAGAACTGGAACTTGGAGTAACTATTCAGGGGAATAAAATAGACATGTTGGTTTGCTGATGACATAGCATTAATTGCGGCCACTGAGAGACTTGCTAATGATAGCGGACTGTCATCTGGTCAAACTGCATGGTGAAGGTGGTTATTATTACTGCTGTTTTATTTTCTTTGATGTGTTCGTTACTCAAGTGTCATCTATTTTTCAGGCACACCGGTAATGGGGCTGTGATTGCACGCTGCAGTCAGCCGGAGGTGGGCTGGCTCGGCTGGCGTTCTTCAGAAGACGAGGACTTGCTGAAAGCTATTGCTGATGCATGTGCCTATGATCGTGGACATAGCACCATGGTTGATACTTCAATCTGCAATGGGTTGATTTCCACACCAACTAAAGAGAACATACCCTGCGAGGAACCAGTCGACAATCCTTTGGCCAGGAGTGAGAGCAAGGTAGTCTTACAGTAAATCTTTGTGGGAGACTAAACATTAAGAACAAAGACAAGACAAAGATTATTGCTGCCAGCTGTAATGTCTCTGGGTAGACTTACTGGAATGATGCTGAAATGTCATCAAATAAGTAATTCTGGACACAGCAAAATAGCCTGTGTAACTATAGTTAACTGTATCGGCTCCAGCCACACAACGTAACAAGAAACAATAATTGGTATTGACCCTTTAAACTGACTGCAGTGGCCAAGTGTGCTAACGCACTAACTCGTGCCTTGCTGACATTGGGAGAGCATGGATTCGGATCCCACTTCGGTCAACCTGTATTAGGTCTTTGTGGTTTCCCATTTTCTTCTTCTTCTTGTGCCGTCTCCTCTAAGAAGGTTGGCGATCATCACAGCAATTCGGTTTTTGGATCTAGCAGCACTGAAAATTCATTGGAACTACACTTGAACCATTTTTTTAGATTGTCCAACCAAGAGATCTTTCTTCTTCCTTGACTCCTCCTGCTCTTAACCTTCCCTTGAATAATGTCTTGTAGAAAACTATACCTGTCTCCTCTCATTATATGACCCAAGTATTGAAACTAGTTTTGACACAGGTAATTATCTCCTTATGCTTACCTGCCCTACGTAATGTCTCAAGATTTGTGATTCTATCCTTCCCATTTTCACCACCAAGCAAATGCTGGGATGGTTCCTTTCAACAGGTCCACAGCTGACTTCCTTTCCTGATCCGTCCTTAATTAGACCCAAGTTAGTGGTACATAGGGTGAAGGAAGGTAGATTATGACGACAGCTTGTATGTTATATCCCTGTCTCTAAAGTCCTATGACACAGAAATGGAGGCAAACCTTGCTCTCCAAGTCACTAGTTAATTACACTAACATGAAGGTAAAGAGATTACTGAAAATGATGTGAAACCTCCTTCAAGCTGTGGAAGTTAATGTCGAAAACAAGGCTTGGGAATTATGATTTTAGGATAACAGGAAAGAAATAATAAACTTGACATCAATTTAGTGAACTACATACGATAAAGGATGCGGTCTTAACGCTTGGTGTCCTCGACTTGTTACTCAAAACGGAAGTAGATATATTGATTTGACCCTGTATGAGTCAACACTAGTGCTCGTAGCGATAGGTTTTGTGAACTTCGTACGACAAATGATGTGGTCTAACGCTTGGTGTCCATGAGTCAAAACGAAGTACAGTAGAACCTCGATGCATCGTTCCCGGAACTGTCGTTTTCCCGTATGCATCGTTCAATTAATTTAGTCCCGAAAATTTTCCATTTAAATTTCCCCGCATGTATCGTTCCTCAAACTATCGTTTTTTCGCATGGATCGTCAAAAAATCACTAGTCCTTGGCCACAATTTTCCCGCATTGATCGTTTATGAGAAAAATATATGCTAAAGTTCTTTTGAATTTGAAGCAGCATAGCGGCAACCTGTTACGCGAGAATGTACGAGGTACGAACGATTAGGAGTTCCTAGGCTTGAGCAAGTTTCTCGGCTGAAGAAAGTTCAAGTAGGCTGGACTGCAGTGCGCAGATTGTTTACGCGCAACCACACTATATAACCACGCCTACGAGCCTTCAGGCGCCAACGATTCTGCTCGAAGCGCCAAGCCGTCATTGTGCTGTTTCATTTCATTCTGAGTGGTTCCGTGTAGTATCTTGGTCGTGTGCGGCGATTACAATTTTATCTGTAGTTCGTAATGAAAACTTTACTTCACTGACTACGCAATTCTCGTAATCCCAATAATGTTACGCTGCGTTTGGCAATGCTTGGCTAACAAGTTAGATCACACAGAACAGCAATGAAAGCATTTAGACGGTCTTGAGCGGGTGTCGTTATAGCGTGACGTCATTTAGCCTTGAAATAGCTTGCCCGGTCAGAGACCCGCGAACACTCGGAACTGCTGTATTCTTTCATTCGGAACACCGGAAGTATCTCCCGCGGAGATTGGCGAGCCGCGCGATGATGGCGCGGGGGAGAGGAGTGATGAAGAGAAGACGATCGTGAGCCCCAAGTCGTCCCGAGTTTCGCCGAAGCGCATGCCGTCTTAGCGAAGATGAAATCCTTCATGTACTCGCATGTCACCAGTGATCGTGAAGAAGAGAACATTATGCAAGTTGAGAAGGCTTTGTTTCGTCTGAAACGCAAAGCTTTGACGAAACAAAAAACAATTAATGACTTTTTAACTAAAAAGAGCAAGTGATAAAATGACATATGAAATCATATCGCGTACATCGTGGTTGCAATATTTTGACGTCTCTATGAAGTTTACATGAAGAAATATGTCCAAATACAGTACCCGTACTTTCTTTATTTTTTACTCAATTTTTTTATGTTACCCGCATTTATCGTTTCCCGCATCCATCATCATTTTTCCCCTCCCCCTTGAAAAACGATGCATCGAGGTTCTACTGTAGATATATTGATATGACCATGCATGGGTCAACACTAGCGCTCGTAGCGATGGGTTTTGTGAACTACGTACGACAAATAATGTGGTCTAACGCTTGGTATCCCTGTATTGTTTGAACAAAACCATACAAGTATCGTCCGTCGTCTTCTTCTTCTCTTGGTGAGGTTTGCGTTTCTTTGAAGTTGTTGATCGTTCAATGATTACAATGTCTTCATCTTGTTACCACCGACAGTAGTGGCTACGCTGGCTAAAGCGCGGCGTTAGGTCATGGGGCCAAGCTCTCTGCTGACTCGGTAGACGCGTGGGTTCGAGCCCCACCGTCGGCTGTCCTTAAATTGGGTTTTCCGTGGTTTCCCCATTTTCAACACCAGGCAAATGCTGGGACAGTACCTTCTGACAGGCCACGGCCGCTTCCTTCCACATCCTTGCCCACTTTCATCCATTCATCTCATCTCTCATCCCGACATGCAGGTCGCCCACGGGCGTTGAATAGAAAGACCTGCACTCAGCCTCTCAGGAGGCTACACGAAAAAAAAAAACTTGTTACCGACTCGTTCCAGGTTCATCGCTGAATCTTATAGTGCCGCCATCGTTACTTCCGACTTGACAGTTCACCGGCTGGCGATACGGTGTTGCCAGTCCACTAACGCGAATCAGCTGTCGCACTTTATTATAGCCGTAAAGTTAACAAAACTCGCGTAATGTGAACAGACATGTTTACACACATCATACTCGTGAATAAGTATATAGTAGCAGAAATTACACTTATAGTGCGGTTAATAGAATATTTCTGATAATGAAGCAGAAAAAAATTGTAACAAATAAATTACTCACCATTACCGCCTCGCGTCCGGGATCAAAGATAATCAGAGTTTGAGAAAGTGTATTATAAAACCTATAAAGGGAACACACCACTCATTTCGGAGTGATGTCATCACATAAAGAAATGTTGTGGCTCGTCAGCCACTCAATGAGCACATTCTTTCTTGCTGCCATTGTTGGAGCTTTGTCGTGAATGACACTATGATACGGGGCATTGTCCATAACAATATAGTGCTCTTCTCAGGCAAGTTGTTCAGCAATATTTCTTCAAACCATTTCCTCTCTTGGTGCTCGTCTTCCTCGTGCTACACCCCGGCATGACATTATCACACACACGCACGGCAGAAATAACACTAACACTCACTGACCTAAAGCTAACCTACAACTACACGTAATTTTACTACACTATGTCAAATGACAAACAAATACTAAGCTATTAAATAACAACCGACTAGAATAATATAAAAAAGAAAAATATACGAGAAATACGAAGATACACAAAGACGGCCAATGAAACTAACCGAGCACACTGCAAACAGCTGACAACAACATGTGTGACCGCAAGATGTTAGCTGGCAACATCGTCAGCGAAACTCTATTTATCTCGATATATCAATTTGAATGGCTGCCTGTAATTGGCTGGTTAGAGTGTAGCTGTGACGTAGCACTGAAACTTCAAGTCGGAAGTAAGGATGGCTCTAGTATACTACTCTCTGCTTCTTAATTTTATTGTTGCACTTTGGAGTATTTTGTGTATTAACCAAACGCCTCTTTACGAGTTGGCATCATGGTGACGCCGTCATGGACACCAAGCGTCAGACCACATCCTTTGTCATTTGTAGTTCACTAAATCTATCAGTATGAGGGCTAGTGTTGACCCATACAGGGTCAAATCAAAATCTGAATATCTACGTCCGTTTTGGCTGGCAAGTCTGCACACCAACAGTTAAACCACATCCTTTGTGGCCTAAATCTATCACTGTGAACGCTAGTGTCTACCCATACATGGTCATATCAAAATATCTATTTCTGTTTTGAGAAATTCAAAAATCTGTTTCCCACAAATTGAATATAAAGAATCAATGAATAGATTTAAAAAATCAAACTTTAATTTCATTTAAATTCAAAAATCTGTTTCCCACAAATTGAATATAAAGAATCAATGAATAGATTTAAAAAATCAAACTTTAATTTCATTTAAATCTGTAGAAGGAATTCCATTTTAAAGAGAAGTAAAACTCGGCAATTTTTCTAAGTTTGTGCCTTGTCTGGTGTGGGGGCTTTCACCTAGGACACCAAGCTGGCTCATCAGCGGGCTCTTGGTGACTCCTCCCGGCCCCCACAGAAGTAGCGAACTGCACCCTACCTTCCTTTTTATAAGCGCACCTGTGCCTCTTTACTGCGAGAACTAAAAGCTCAAGCAGCCATAACCTCCTTCTGAAGGCTTCCCAAAAAGATGGTATATCGGCTTTCACGGCCAGTGAATTAAAACTCAGCTTGAGCTTTTAGTTCTCGCAGTGAAGAGGCGCAGGTGCGCTTCATAAAAAGGCAAGTAGCGCGCCGTTTGCTACTCCTGTGGGGTCCGGGTAGGGACACCTAGAGTCCGCTGATGAGCCAGCTTGGTGTCCTCAGCGATGCCCCACACTAGGCATGGCACAAACATAGAAAAATTGCTGAGTTTGAATTCACTAACCGTGAAAAACAATATACCATCTTTTTAAAAAAGAAGTGTTTCTTAGCATGTTTTTTCTAAATATCATTTAAGCTGGATGTAATTTTCATTTTGAAATATGATAGAGCTTTTCAAAACACACATTTTAACACTTCTCCAGGTCTTCTAACTTTTCGACTGTTGGCTCAATTGTAAAAATAGCTTAACTTTTCATTTTTGCTAAACTGGACCCCAATAGTCTGAGTGCTCTTACAGTAGTGCCATTTAAAAAATGTTTTCAACATTAGAAACGATTTCTCTGGCCTGTCACCCATCTGTTAAATAAATTTTATTTCAATTCCGTATGAAACCAGCAAGTAGTGAATCATTGTATTTCTTCTTCTTCATTTCCCGGTTCCAGTGATCTGGGTCGGGGAGTGAATTAAGGACCTCCATACTTTCCTGTCTCTCCACCACTCTCGTCCTTTTTCCAGTACATCCTCCACTTTCACTCCTCTTTTCTCAACCTTCTCCCTCACTGTATCCTCGGCCTTCCCCCTTGGCGCCTTCCCGTGATATCTCGGTAAATAATCGCTTCGGGACTCTGTTTTCTCCCATTCGCATCATATGTCCATACCATTTTAGCTTACTGATCTCTATTTTGTCTTGTAACTTTGGGAAACCTGTTTTTTCCCTAATTTCTTTGTTTCTGATTTTATCTCTGCGGGTCTTTCTAATTATACCTCCAAGGAACTTCATCTCTGCTGCCTGGATTCTACTTTCCTCCCGTTTAATTGTGTCCACGTGCCTGCTGCATACGTCAATATAGGTGTGTAATATGTTGAATGCAAGATTTTTTTACATTTCTCGGGAACTTCCTGGTTCTACACCAGACCCCTCACACTCTGGTAAGACCCATTTGCTTGTGGGATCCTCTTACCAACTTCCTCACTTATCCTTCCTTCATCTGTTAGGACACTCCCTAAGTATTAGGGGTCTTCGGTACTGAAAATTTGGGTTCGGTTCGGTTCGGTAAAAAAAATTGTACTTCGGTTCTCGGTACAAAATCGGTTCGATACAGCTCGGCTGATTTTAACATGCTAAATTCGAGTAAACCATTAAGAAAAAAGTAACACATGAGTTCTAATGATTATACAGTAAACCAAATACTTGCCAAATAGCACAATTTTTATTTAAAATACTGAAAAAAATGTACAGCTAATAATCTCATACAATGTTCCATTAACTTTCAAACTTGCCCTTTTAGTGTGGAGTAAGCCAATTGATGCATACATTAAATAGACATTAGGCTCACACTGGAACACTTAAGTCCATAATTTAATTTTATTAATCAGAAGAGTTATTGTGCTCTAGTAGTAAAACTTCACTTATACGATATCCAGGGGACCAAAGGAAAAAAACACGCATAAATGTGAAAAACGCGTAAATGAAAGTCGGCAAATAAAAACTGCAAAATGCATGTGACAATATGGGTTATGCAGGGACTTTGTTTTAAAAGCGACGGGGACCCTCTCTCGCGCCGCGAGCTGGTTCTCGCCAAGCACTTTGCCGTAATGCACTTCTTGACGCCACGGCTTTAACAGTCCATATTCTTTGGACTAAGGTATATTACAGCTGAAATAGAGTCAATCGGTGCTGAGGAACTTCAGAACGTAAATGACAACTTCATGAAGAGGTGCCAGCGATGTGTAGCAATGAATGGCGAACATTTTCAGCACCAGCTGTGAACCATAGGCTATAGTCTACTCAATGACTGTGCCGCGCGAGCTACGCATTACGGCAAAGTGCCTGGCGGGAGACAGGCTAGCAACGCGGGCGGCGGGCGAACGAGGGTTCCCATTAAGAAGTGAAAAACAAGAAATAATAATACGATTGTTTAACTATAATCGGCAATATTT
Organism: Meconema thalassinum; assembly: GCA_946902985.2. Taxonomy (NCBI): domain Eukaryota; kingdom Metazoa; phylum Arthropoda; class Insecta; order Orthoptera; family Tettigoniidae; genus Meconema; species Meconema thalassinum. The sequence goes on from OX336388.2 coordinate 130,485,843, forward strand.
AACAAAACAACTACACGAGAAATGCACTCAGATATAACAAAACAAAGAAAATTGAGTCACTTTACGAAGTAGTTTGTTATCTTGGCTTGTTTATTGTTGGCCGCGGCCACGGCGTGAACAGTATTTTCAAACCGATATAATTCGGCCATTATTTCCTCAGAAACGTTATGGTGCGTCCCAAAATGTTTGATAGTCCATAGAGCATTGACAGCATCATTAAAATCCACTGTATTATTCTGCGGCTCTTCATCGTCATTAATAAAATACCGTAGTGTAGGCCTAAATTAATGGATTTTCATTTGTCTGAAGACGCAAGATTATTATAACACAGAATCAATCGCGTATTTTTAATGGTTTGACGAGAAGTCCTAAAAATACACGAATGAAAATTATAAAAGCGGAAATAATATTTTTTTAAATATATCGGCGATCGTAAAACTCTTCCGCTCATCTTAACATAAGCTTCAGATGCTGTCGAACTGTGTTTTATGGCTGCCTCCTGTTATTTTGAAAGGCTAACACAATAATAGCGCTTGCTTATTACGCAAGCTGTTCTTCCTTGTTACGACACTCTGACAAGCGAGTGTTGCTTGTGACCACAGGTGTCGCTCAAGGCCATCGTAACATAATATAGCACGCGGTGCATCCTTCCGAAGGGAAGTACAGGCGGTAACAAAAGTTTGCATTCGAACATACGTACTTTCTCAGAACACGCAACGTATAAATGACGCTTTATATTGCAAGGGACTTAAAATATGATCGGATAAGCGTGAAAAACGAATAAATGTAAAACGTATATCGGAGATAAATTAACATGGCATTTTGCCGGGACCAGGAAAAATCGTATAGGAAACGTATAAATACGAACCGTATACAAGAAGTTTTACTGTATTTAACTAACTATTGATGTAAAACATTGTTGATAAAGGACAATACTTTGGATGTCTAAAAAAAGGTTTCCTTAAATTACGGTATTTGTGACTCTTGTACCGAACCGAACTTTTTACCGAGTTTTTTATCGTCTCGAACCGAGGTCGGTAATTTCCTTTGTACCGTACCGAAACCGAAAAATCGGTGCACCCTCGACCCCTACTAAGTATTGTATTTATCATGTCTATATAAGATGTTATTTTTCCATAGTGTTGTGAAGAATAACCTTGGGACTAATAGCAGCGGATTTCTTGTTTCAGAAAGTACTGATTATGGATGCCCGTTCGTATACCACAGCAGTAGCTAACCGTGCTCGTGGCGGGGGTTGCGAATGTCCCGAGTACTATCCTAGCTGCGAGATCCAGTTCATGAACCTGGCTAACATCCACTCCATCAGGAAGAGCTTCCATGCTGTGAGACAGCTGTGTGCAGCGGCTGCTGATCAGTCCAAGTAAGTCCTTATATACAGAAATACTGTATTTACTTGCATATTCATATGCAGAGGTGAGACTTGAACTTTTATAATTTTCAGAACTTACTATTTGTAATATAAAGCAGTAAAACTGTTTGGCAAGGATATGCATACCTGTCAACATATACGGGTTTTCCTTAAAATATGTGGAATGCAATGTGTTTTACAGATGAACTAAAATACTCACAAGGGGAGGATACGATGAATGGGTCACCGATTCGAACGATCTTCAGTACACGTGTAGGACTTGGCCAGGCGTATATCAGGTGCAAGTAAGAAGGTGCGCTTCTCAGCCGTTTTCGAGAAATTGATTTCAGAATCCCTTTTCTGGCTCACATAACACATTATTACTATTGACTGCAAAATAAACAGTATTCACGACACCTACTGTTGTACGAATTGCCAATGTTTACCAACTAAACACACAACGCAAAAAATCACCATTGGGATTCGATCCCGCGCTTACGAAGCAGGGCTCTTACCCCTGCACCACGTGTTCGTTGGATTCTTGCTAGCGTACAACGCGCATACAGTAGACGCCGCACTGCATTTATTGCAATTAATTAATTTCTCGGAAACGGCTGAGAAGCGCACTTTACTACTTGCACCTGGTCATGTCCTACACGTGTACTAAATAAAGATGGTTCGAATAGGTGACCCATGCATCGTATCCTCCCCTTGTCAGTTATTCGCTTCCATAATGGTCCGTATTGACGTAGTTAATTAAAAAATAATTTAACTGTCCGCCCTTTCAATACTACAACTTTGTGACAAATTACAGGTACATGTTTCGGAGGTTAATGGCCTCCCCATTCAGTCTGTCCTTTCTTAATACATGAGCATCACAAAGACACCAATTTTCATACTTTGAAAATAATACAGAAAAATACAGAAAAATTACTTATAATATACTTGCTATTGCAATTTTTACGTTGAAAAGTTTTAAGATGTTTCAGTATTAATTTACAATTTCTGCGTTAATGACGTATAATACAGTAAATCTTGCTCAGAGTGATAACTTGTCCAATGTGAATGAAAGTTACGGACCCAGCGCACTGGGTATGGCTTTGCATGCTATTTAAAAGTGGAATCTGTTAAACGCGGAAACGGAAAGAAATTATGAATATAATTGTTCAAATCTTACTGTATAATGCGGAACTTACGCTTTAGCTGTGTAATTTATTAAAGTGTTTCCGGTTCTGCAGTAAAATTGCTACATAAATATTTCGCCAGGGAGAGAGCCAGGTGTTTTATGTACCGTATCACATTGCTCTATGAGGTCCGGGCTTCCCAAATACCTCGAAGAATGGGATTTAAATCTCCACTAATTGCCTGACTCTTGCCATGGTTCATAGAGATCCTTATATCGAAATACTCCTTGAGCCTAATTCTAATATAAACAGTAAAATGAATGCGATTTCTCTACTGCTTCTCGCGTGCATTCAGAAATCGAGCCCAGTGAGGATTGGTGAGAGGCACCATCACTTCCTTATAAACTTTGTGTGCTCTCAGTAAATTTGTGTTAGTTGTGAAGACAGCACGATGGCTAAGATATATTCGTCATTAACACTGAAGGTTATACAAGAGAGTGAAAAGGAAAAGTTGTCTGTGCGTGAAATTATGTCGCGTTTGAGATGTTGAAAAACTCAAGTTTATGAGACTTTAAACATAAGGACGACATTCCTAAGCAGTGGATGGAGGACAATGGACAAATGAAGAGGAAATCGGTAAGGTAATAGGCAACGAAGAAATCAATGATTTAGTGTGGGAATGTTTCATCAGTGGCCGTTTGAGAAACCTTCCGGTTAGTGGACCTTAGCTACAGAATGAGGCACTTGCAGTTGCTAAATCACTTGGCAACACCACCTTTAAAGAATCAACTGGGCGGCTGGACAGTTTCAAAGCAAGACACAATATCGTATGGAATGAAGTCCGGGCTAAGTAATTTGTGTAGCTTTTTGCATAATTTTGTTCAATCCGGAAACTTTTCTAATTCGGGGAAAAAAGAAAAACTATATCCCTTGCGATTTCGTTTTCCATTTTGAGCAAGTTTTACTGTATTTTAATTTTCTTTGCGATTTGAATTGATATTGACTGGAATGTAGCATTAATAAATTGTCTGTTTAACATTCAGCTGGTTTAGCTTGCTGGAGGGTACTCGCTGGCTCCTCAACATATCTGGGCTGCTCCGTGCTGCTGTGACTGTCGTTTCTGCCGTGGACCAGGAGGGTCGACCCGTACTGGTGCACTGCTCGGATGGTTGGGACCGCACTCCACAGATCGTCGCCCTGGCCGAGTTGTTACTTGACCCCTACTACCGCACCGTCGATGTGAGTAGGCTAGAGCTCCCATCGTGTTTATAAACGATGATGAGTGGTTAATAAATAGAGGTTTTTAACACCGATAAGTTTTAGAGCTGCGGTATATCTGTTATTAGCGTGGACAGAACTGATATCTGATGGTTACCATGGCAACAAGTGCTCATCTATAGTGATGCCATCTTTACTTCTGACTTAACATTTCAATGCTATACTAGAGCTATCTAGCAGTCAGAAGTGAAATCACTCTAACCTGCCATTCAATTGATATATCATGAAAAATCGAGTTTCGTTCGCAATGTTGCCATCGTAAACGAAAGTCTATTCGTCCTGATATATTGATTGAATGGCTGCCTGCAATTGGTTGGTTAGAGTGATTTCACTTCTGACAGCTACAGGGTAGCACTGAAACGTCACCAGAAGTGACTATAGCTTTGCTGTAGATCTATGCATTTGAATTACACACATCTGTATGTTGCTATAAGAACATCGAAACCTCAGTAATGTTTAACTTATATAAAAGTCACTTAATGTTTTTTAACATCCCTTCTTTTACCGGATGGCCTGCTTTCACAACAAATTTAACACGTCATATAAGCCATTGAGCTATGCAATAAAGTGTGTGATGATAGAAGAACGCGTATCAGGAGCTGGGAGGAGGAAGGGCGAATCTGCAATAAGATTACATACAATACTCGCCCTTTCAGCTGGGAGGAGGAAGGGCAAATCTGCAATAAGATTACATACAATACTCGCCCTTTCAGCTGGGAGGAGAAAAGGCGAATTTGCAATAATATTACATACAATACTCGCCCTTTCAGCTGGGAGGAGAAAAGGTGAACCTGCAATAAGATTACATACAATACTCGCCCTTTCAGCTGGGAGGAGCAAGGGCAAATCTGCAATAAGATTACATACAATACTCGCCCTTTCAGCTGGGAGGAGGAAGGGCGAATCTGCAAGAAGATTACATACAATACTCGCCCTTTCAGCTGGGAGGAGAAAAGGCGAATCTGCAATAAGATTACATACAATACTCGCCCTTTCAGCTGGGAGGAGGAAGGGTGAATCTGCAAGAAGATTACATACAATACTCGCCCTTTCAGCTGGGAAGAGGAAGGGCGAATCTGCAGTAAGATTACATACAATACTCGCCCTTTCAGCTGGGAGGAGGAAGGGCGAATCTGCAATAAGATTACATACTATACTCTCCCTTTCAGCTGGGAGGAGAAAAGGCGAACCTGCAATAAGAATACATACAATACTCGCCCTTTCAGCTGGGAGGAGAAAAGGCGAACCTGCAAGAAGATTACATGCAATACTCGCCCTTTCAGCTGGGAGGAGGAAGGGGGAATCTGCAAGAAGATTACATAAAATAGTCGGCCTTTCAGCTGGGAGGAGGAAGGGCGAATCTGCAACAAGATTACATACAATAGTCGCCCTTTCACCTGGGAGGAGGAAGGGCAAATCTGCAAGAAGATTACATACTATACTCTCCCTTTCAGCTGGGAGGAGAAAAGGCGAATCTGCAATAAGATTACATACTATACTCTCCCATTCAGCTGGGAGGAGAAAAGGCGAACCTGCAATAAGAATACATACAATACTCGCCCTTTCAGCTGGGAGGAGAAAAGGCGAACCTGCAAGAAGATTACATACAATACTCGCCCTTTCAGCTGGGAGGAGAAAAGGCGAACCTGCAAGAAGATTACATACAATACTCGCCCTTTCAGCTGGGAGGAGCAAGGGCGAATCAGCAATAAGATTACATACAATACTCGCCCTTTCAGCTGGGAAGAGAAAAGGCGAACCTGCAATTAGATTACATACAATAGTCGCCCTTTCAGCTGGGAGGAGGAAGGGCGAATCTGCAATAAGATTACCTACAATACTCGCCCTTTCAGCTGGGAGGAGGAAGGGCGAATCTGCAATAAGATTACATACAATAGTCGCCCTTTCAGCTGGGAGGAGGAAGGGCGAATCCGCAATAAGAATACATACAATACTCTCCCTTTCAGCTGGGAGGAGAAAAGGCGAACCTGCAAGAAGATTACATACAATAGTCGCCCTTTCAGCTGGGAGGAGAAAAGGCGAATTTGCAATAAGGTTACATACAATACTCTCCCTTTGAGCTGGGAGGAGGAAGGGCGAATCTGCAATAAGATTACATACTATACTCTCCCGTTCAGCTGGGAGGAGGAAGGGCGAATCTGCAATAAGATTACATACTATACTCTCCCTTTGATTTTGATGATGATGATGATGATAATTGTTGTTTTAAGGGGCCTAACATCTAGGCTATCGGCCCCTGGAGAAAAGGCGAACCTGCAATAAGAGTACATACGATACTCACCCTTTCAGCTGGGAGGAGCAAGGGCGAATCTGCAACAAGATTACTTACAATACTCGCCCTTTCAGCTGGGAGGAAAAAAGGCGAACCTGCAATAAGATTACATTAGTAGCCTTTTCAGCTGGGAGGAGGAAGGGCGAATCTGCAATAAGATTACATACAATACAGCCCTTTCAGCTGAGAGGAGGAAGGGCGAATCTGCAATAAGATTACATACAATAGTCGCCCTTTCAGCTGGGAGGAGGAAGGGCGAATCTGCAATAAGATTACATACAATACTCGCCCTTCCAGCTGGGAGGAGGAAGGGCGAATCTGCAATAAGATTACATACTATACTTTCCCTTTCAGCTGGGAGGAGAAAAGGCGAACCTGCAATATGATTACATACAATACTCGCCCTTTCAGCTGGGAGGAGCAAGGGCGAATCTGCAATAAGATTACATACCATACTCGCCCTTTCAGCTGGGAGGAGGAAGGGCGAATCTGCAATAAGATTTCATAAAATAGTCGGCCTTTCAGCTGGGAGGAGGAAGGGCGAATCTGCAACAAGATTACATACAATAGTCGCCCTTTCACCTGGGAGGAGGAAGGGCGAATCTGCAACAAGATTACATACAATAGTCGCCCTTTCACCTGGGAGGAGGAAGGGCGAATCTGCAGCAAGATTACATACTATACTCTCCCTTTCAGCTGGGAGGAGAAAAGGTGAATCTGCAAGAAGATTACATACAATAGTCACCCTTTCAGCTGGGAGGAGGAAGGGCAAATCTGCAATAAGATTACATACAATACTCGCCCTTTCAGCTGGGAGGAGGAAGGGCGAATCTGCAAGAACATTACATACAATACTCGCCCTTTCAGCTGAGAGGAGGAAAGGCGAATCTGCAATAAGTTTACATACAATACTCGCCCTTTCAGCTGGGAGGAGGAAGGGCGAATCTGCAATATGATTACATACTCTACTCTCCCTTTCAGCTGGGAGGAGAATAGGCGAACCTGCAATAAGAATACATACAATACTCGCCCTTTCAGCTGGGAGGAGAGAAGGCGAACCTGCAAGAAGATTACATACAATACTCTCCCTTTCAGCTGGGAGGAGGAAGGGCGAATCTGCAAGAACATTACATACTAGACTCTCCCTTTCAGCTGGGAGGAGAAAAGGCAAACCTGCAATAAGAATACTTACAATACTCAACCTTTCAGCTGGGAGGGGAAAAGGCGAACATGCAAGAAGATTACATACAATACGCGCCCTTTCAGCTGGGAGGAGCAAGGGCGAATTAGCAATAAGATTACATACAATACTCGCCCTTTCAGCTGGGAAGAGAAAAGGCCAACCGGCAATAAGATTACATACAATAGTCGCCCTTTCAGCTGGGAGGAGGAAGGGCGAATCTGCAATAAGATTACATACAATACTCTCCCTTTCAGCTGGGAGGAGGAAGGGCGAATCTGCAATAAGATTACATACAATAGTCGCCCTTTCAGCTGCGAAGAGAAAAGGCGAACCTGCAATAAGATTACATACAATAGTCGCCCTTTCAGCTGGGAGGAGGAAGGGCGAATCTGCAATAAGATTACATACAATACTCGCCCTTTCAGCTGGGAGGAGGAAGGGCGAATCTGCAAAAAGATTACACACAATAGTCGCCCTTTCAGCTGGGAGGAGGAAGGGCGAATCTGCAATAAGATTACATACAATACTCGCCCTTTCAGCTGGGAGGAGCAAGGGCGAATATGCAATAAGATTACATACAATAATCGCCCTTTCAGCTGGGAGGAAAAAAGGCGAACCTGCAATAAGATTACATACAATACTCGCCCTTTCAGCTGGAAGGAGCAAGGGTGAATCTGCAATAAGATTACCTACAATAGTGGCCCTTTCAGCTGGGAGGAGAAAAGGCGAATTTGCAATAAGATTACATACAATACTCGCCCTTTGAGCTGGGAGGAGGAAGGGTGAATCTGCAATAAGATTACTTAAAATAGTCGGCCTTTCAGCTGGGAGGAGGAAGGGCGAATCTGCAACAAGATTACATACAATAGTCGCTCTTTCACCTGGGAGGAGGAAGGGCGAATCTGCAAGAAGATTACTTACTATACTCTCCCTTTCAGCTGGGAGGAGAAAAGGCGAATCTGCAAGAAGATAACATACAATAGTCACCCTATCAGCTGGGAGGAGGAAGGGCGAATCTGCAATAAGATTACATACAATACTCGCCCTTTCATCTGGGAACAGAAAAGGCGAACCTGCAATAAGATTACATACAGTATTCGCCCTTTCAGCTGGGAGGAGGAAGGGCAAATCTGCAATAAGATTACATACAATACTCGCCCTTTCAGGTGGGAGGAGGACGGGCAAATCTGCAATAAGATTACATACAATAGTCGCCCTTTGAGCTGGGAGGAGGAAGGGTGAATCTGCAATAAGATTACATACAATATTCGCCCTTTCAGCTGGGAGGAGGAAGGGCGAATCTGCACTAAGATTACATACAATACTCCCCCTTTCAGCTGGGAGGAGGAAGTGCGAATCTGCAATAAGATTACATACAATACTCGCCCCTTCAGCTGGGAGGAGGAAGGGCGAATCTGCAATAAGATTACATACAATAGTCGCCCTTTCAGCTGGGAGGAGGAAGGGCGAATCTGCTAGAAGATTACATACAATAGTCGCTCTTTCAACTGGGAGGAGGAAGGGGGAATCTGCAATAAGATTACATACAATACTCGCCCTTTCAGCTGGGAGGAGGAAGGGCGAATCTGCAATAAGATTGCATACAATACTCGGCCTTTTTGCTGGGACGTGGAAGGGCGAACCTCCAATAAGATTACATACAATACTCGTCCTTTCAGCTGGGAGGAGCAAGGGCGAATCTGCAATAAGATTACATACAATACTCGCCCTTTCAGCTGGGAGGAGCAAGGGAGAATCTGCAATAAGATTACATACAATACTCGCCCTTTCAACTGGGAGGAGGAAGGGCGAATCTGCAATAAGATTACATACAATACTCGCCCTTTCAGTTGGGAGGAGGAAGGGCGAATCTGCAATAAGATTACATACAATACTCGCCCTTTCAGCTGGGAGGAGAAAATGCGAATCTGCAATAAGATTACATACAATACTCGCCCTTTCAGCTGGGAGGAGGAAGAGCGAATCTGCAATAAGATTACATAAAATAGTCGGCCTTTCAGCTGGGAGGAGGAAGGGCGAATCTGCAATAAGATTACATACAATACTCGCCCTTTTCAGCTGGGAGGAGGAAGGGCGAATCTGCAATAAGATTACATACTATACTCTCCCGTTCAGCTGGGAGGAGGAAGGGCGAATCTGCAATAAGATTGCATACAATACTTGCCCTTTCAGCTGGGTGGAGGAAGGGCGTATCTGCAATAAGATTACTTACAATACTCACCCTTTCAGCTGGGAGGAGAAAAGGCGAACCTGCAAGAAGATTACATACAATACTCGCCCTTTCAGCTGGGAGGAGCAGGGGCGAATCTGCAATATGATTACATACAATACTCTCCCTTTCAGCTGGGAGGAGGAAGGGCGAATCTGCAGTAGGATTACATACAATAATCGCTCTTTCAACTGGGAGGAGAAAAGGCGAACCTGCAATAAGATTACATACAATACTCGCCCTTTCAGCTGGGAGGAGGATGGGCGAATCTGCAATAAGATTACATACAATACTCGCCCTTTCAGCTGGGAGGAGGAAGGGCGAATCTGCAAGAAGATTACATACAATAGTCACCCTTTCAGCTGGGAGGAGCAAGGGCGAATCAGCATTAAGATTACATACAATACTCGCCCTTTCAGCTGGGAGGAGAAAAGGCGAACCTGCAATAAGATTACATACAATACTCGCCCTTTCAGCTGGGAGGAGCAAGGGCGAATCTGCAATAAGATTACATACTATACTCTCCCTTTCAGCTGGGAGGAGAAAAGGCGAATCTGCAATAAGAGTACATACGATACTCGCCCTTACAGCTGGGAGGAGAAAAGGCGAACCTGCAATAAGAATACATATGATACTCGCCCTTTCAGCTGGGAGGAGAAAAGGCGAACCAGCAATAAGATTGCATATGATACTCGCCCTTTCAGCTGGGAGGAGAAAAGGCGAACCTGGAATAAGAGTACATACAATACTCGCCCTTTCAGCTGGGTGGAGGAAGGGCGAATCTGCAATAAGATTACATACTATACTCTCCCTTTCAGCTGGGAGGAGAAAAGGCGAATCTGCAATAAGAATACATACAATACTCGCCCTTTCAGCTGGGAGGAGAAAAGGCGAACCTGCAAGAAGATTACATACAATACTCGCCCTTTCAGCTGGGAGGAGCAAGAGCGAATCAGCAATAAGATTCAATACAATACTCGCCCTTTCAGCTGGGAAGAGAAAAGGCAAACCTGCAATAAGATTACATACAATAGTCGCCCTTTCAGCTGGGAGGAGGAAGGGCGAATCTGCAATAAGATTACATACAATACTCGCCCTTTCAGCTGGGAGGAGAAAAGGCGAACCTGCAAGAAGATTACATACAATACTCGCCCTTTCAGCTGGGAGGAGGAAGGGCGAATCTGCAATAAGATTACATACTATACTCTCCCTTTCAGCTGGGAGGAGAAAAGGTGAACCTGCAATAAGAATACATACAATACTCGCCCTTTCAGCTGGGAGGAGAAAAGGCGAACCTGCAAGAAGAGTACATACGATACTCACCCTTTCAGCTCGGAGGAGGAAGGGCGAATCTGCAATAAGATTACATACAATACTCGCCCTTTCAGCTGGGAGGAGAAAAGACGAATCTGCAATAAGATTACATACAATAGTCGCCCTTTCTGCTGGGAGGAGCAAGGGCGAATCTGCAATAAGATTACATACAATACTCTCCCTTTCAGCTGGGAGGAGAAAAGGCGAATCTGCAATAAGATTACAAACAATACTGCCCTTTCAGCTGGGAGGAGGAAAGGCGAATCTGCAATAAGATACATACAATACTCGCCCTTTCAGCTGGGAGGAGAAAAGGCGAATCTGCAATAAGATTACATACAATACTCGCCCTTTCAGCTGGGAGGAGAAAAGGGGAACCTGCAATAAGATTACATACAATACTCGCCCTTTCAGCTGGGAGGAGAAAGGGCGAATCTGCAATAAGATCGCATATACACTCACCAGCAAAAAAACGCATTGAATTTTTTAATTATTCTCATAATTTAATACATTAAAATTATTCTTATGTAAAAATTATTCATAATTAATTGCTTTCTGAACATTTGAAAACCACTCCACATACAAAAAAAATGCTTCTAATAAAAAATCTGTTCCATTTTCTAGAATAAGAAAAGAAAGTGAAAATGTCTTAAATTTCGAGTAAATTATAAAGTCGTTTAAAATTGTTAGAGTTCCAAAATTTATCATTACAGAATTAATTCATTTCTTTGGGTACTGACACAAGAACTGAACACTTAAAAACGGGTATTTCCTCCCCTAGCACGAATCGCCTCGCCTAACCTCTGCCATACTTGCGATGATTTGTGAAATGCTTTCCTGTGTGTTGCGTTCCCACTTCTCGTGCAGAATCACCCAAAGTTGCTGGAGAGACTCAGGAGCACATTGCCGAACATTTCTGGCCAACATTTCCCAAACATGTTCAATTTAATTGAGGTCGGGGCTCCTAGCTGGCCAGTCCAGTGTGTAGATTCCAACCACATGCAGGTACTGCTGGACACATCGGGCAGTGTGTGCTCGTGCATCAGGCGAAATTCATCCCTGACAAATGGAGCAAATGATACAACATGGTTTTCAAGGACTTCCATGATGTACCGGTCAGCTGTGAGAGTCCCATTCTCAATTACGTAAAGTTTAGTCCTGGCATCCATACTGACTCCGGCCCAGGACATGACAGATCCCCCGTCAAATGCAGTCCTGGAGGAAAAAGTAACAGGAGAAATCCTTTCTCCGCCCCTCCTCCTCACTCTTTCTCTTCCGTCAGGCGATCTGAGACCGAATCTCTTCTCGTCTGTGAAGAGAACGCCTTGCCATTGCTGTTGTGTCCATTGCTGATGGAGGCGAGCGAAGTGAAGACGTGCCCTGCGATGTTGTTCCAATCTGGGGCCGGTAGCAGGTCTTCTGGAGAAGATTTCTACACCTCTTAATCTTCTCCTTACTGTCCTCTCACTGACATTCACACCTGTTGCCTGCTGAAACCGATTTCTTACTTCTACAGCTGTGGTGTGTCGGCCCCTCAGAACTTGGAGTCGCAGATACTGGCCATCTCTGTCCGATGTTGCCCTTCTGCGGCCTGATCCACGCCTCCTGGAGTATGTTCCATGTTCCCTATACCGTTGGTATGTCCTTTGGATGGTCGAAACATTGACATTTAACCATCTTGCAACGTATCGCATGCTTCTTCCATTTTCAATCAAGGCTACAGCTCTTGCAGCTTCTTCGCGTGTAAGAACCATGTTGCCTTTGCAAGAAGAACTTAAAAACTGATGAGAAATCATTTGAAAAATACATTTTATCAAACAAAGCAAATTTGGTTTGTAGGGATGAGACTTATCACCCAAGCACTTTAGGTTTATTGAGGGAAATGAAGGCGTATCGTCTGCCTGGGGTAGATAGCGAACTGGGGTGTCATAAATCAAACTTTATGTCGATAATTTAAAGGAAATGGACGGTAAACACATACTCTGAACAGAGAAAGGTCTGATAATAGTATAAAGTGACATAATTGAGACAGAATGCAGCTAATACGCAAGTTTTAATTTTAAAAATCAAGTATTGCGTTTTTTTTTGCCGGTGAGTGTAATACTCTCCCTTTCAGCTGGGAGGAGAAAGGGCAAATCTGCAATATAATTAGATACAATATTTGCCCTTTCAGCCGGGAGGAGACGGGGCGAATCAGCAATAAGATTACATACACTATTCGCCCTTTCTCCTCCCAGCTCCTGATATATTGTCATATAAAAATATTGAAAATCAACAATTTTGGATTTAAGACACTTTTGAAATTAATAAATGATGGCGTAAATTTTTTTATTCTTTTGTATAACTATTCAGATTTGATGCGAGATTTATATTATTAACTATATTATTTTGTCCTAATTGCCATGTACCTAGGTATAATGTTGCATAAAGTCCTCATTTGTTGCAAATTTCATAACAATCATCGTCATCAACTTCCAAAGGCAATGCCTTGTCTCGGCAACCATTGCTCTGTCTTCAGCACCGCGTTTCATTTCATAGTAAGAACCATAATGAAGAGTTAATGTGATGTCTCGAAAGAAATATTTTCTCGGTCGTCCTCGACCTTTCTTCCCTGTAATTTTTCTTTCCAGGAAATTAGTTAGGAAAGCGTTATATCGCTTTTCTTTAGTTGATCGTTGGTCTCAGTTCTCTCTTCCTTTGAATTTCTTGCAGGATGCTGATGTTAGTCCTCTTTCCAATCCATTTAACCTGTAACATTCTCCAACAGACCCACATCTCAAACGCTTAAGTCGGTTCCAATCCTGACCTCTGGTCGCCTAAGTTTCACATTCATACAGAAGCACACCCTATACTAAGGACATGACAAATTTATTTTTAATTGTAATATCCAAGTATTGCATTAATAAAAAGATTTTTTTATTATTGAATGCCTGTTTTGCAAGTGCTATTCGCCTTCTAATTTGATACAAAATGTTAAATCCGAAAATCATAAATGCTAAGGCCTATATTTGCGATTCAAAATGTGAAATTTTAGATTTTTAAAAGCTAAACATTACAAACTCCACATGTCATCACCTCTTCACTTCATTCACCTAAGATTCACCAGTCCGTTGTACACCATAACTTGAAAATGAGACTCGTCCAAACCTTGTTACTCCCTATATTTAACTACTGCGATGTTGTGTTAGTAGATGCTACTGGGGAACAAAACGAGGAACTTCAGAGAGCTTTAAATTCCTGCATTAGGTTTAATGTCCGGATTACGTGGGTAATTGTTCCAAACATTCTGCTTTGTGAATCCCTGGCCTCCTGAAGTATTGCAATGTTGTATTACTTCAACTTGTAGCCACGACCGCGCTCCGATTACCTTTAAGCACTGCCAACTGGATCGCCTCCCTCCTGACTGCTTCAAACTGCCTGCTCATTCAACACTCGAGGCGTACAAGATATATATTAATTCCCTGTGATCGCCGCGGATTTTTAAAGGGGAAGACACCCTAAACGAAGGATTCTTAAGTTTGGAGGCTTAATGTCGAGATTAACGGACGTGAATGCATTATAATAAACTTTAATAAACATCCCTTCATCAAACATCAAAATTCTCCTTGGTGATTTCAATGCGCAACTCGGACAAGAAAGAAGATATAGAGATATCATTGGAAAATGGACAGCACATAAACGAACCAATAAAAATGGTCAAAGATTAGTCGAAATTTGTAGAAACCACAAATTAATCTCTAAATCAACATGTTTTAAAAGACAGCCCCATAAATTGAAAACTTGGAAACATCCTGACTTCAGAAGGGGTGAATGGCAATTGGATCATGTCTGCATGGATAAATTTCACCATCGCGAAATTCACAATGTCAAGGTTCTAAGGGGAGTTGACTCAGGATCAGACCACTATGTGGTAAAGATAAAAATAAAATTAACTCCAATGGCCAAGAAAAAACCTAATAATAACAATAGGAGGAAATTTGATCCATCTACCTTAATAAAAAATATAGAGTACTGTGAAAGAACAGGAGAAGAATCTCTCAACACTAAAACATTGGACGAATTAATCACTAAATTAAAATCAATAGCAGAGGAGTTAGCACCAATAAATCCAAGGAAAAAACATGAATGGTGGAATGTAGATTGTGATCAAGCAATAGAGAAAAGACACCAAGCATGGATAAAACATCAAGCTCTAAAGTCAGAAGAATCAAATTTAGAACTAACTATACAAAGAAAATTAACCCATAAAATCATCAGACAAACGAAACGTAATCATCTTAAGAATACACTGGAAAAGATAGAAGACGATTTCAAGAAAAAACAATCTCGAGATTATTACAAAACATTTGGTAAATATCTTAAAAAATTTGAAGCTCCAACATTAATGTTGAAAAATCAAACGGGAAAGTTAGCACATTCTAACCAAGAAAATACAGAGATCCTTGCAGAAGCATTCGAGAAACTGTTAAATTGTGATGATCCACTGGAAACCCTGCAAGTAAACACTGATACACCTATTTTAACTTCACCTGATTTAATAAATCCTCCAAACATTAATGAAGTAGAACTCGCAATTAAAGAACAAAAAAATTACAAAACTTGTGGCGAAGACTTAGTCTTTGCTGAAATCTGGAAAAATGCTGGTAAACCTGCGATTATAAATCTTCATCAACATCTAGTTAAAATGTGGATTACTGAAGAAATTCCTGCACACTGGACCATAGGAATAATCCATCCATTATTTAAGAAAGGAGACAAAACGAACCCAGATAACTACAGAGGAATTACCCTTCTGGACTGCACATATAAAATTTTCTCTCGCATAATTTACAACAGGATCAAAAACATTCTGGAACCACAACTTGGAGAATATCAAGGAGGATTTCGCCCTTACAGAAGTTGTCCAGACCAAATCCTTAGCCTGAAATTAATAATGGAATATTACAAAAACAGAAATAAGCAACTCTTTATCTCTTTTATAGATTTCAAAAAAGCCTATGATAGTATTCATAGACTGACACTGCTAAAAATCCTCAGATCATATGGTCTCCATCCTAAATTGATAAAAATCATTCAATTAACATTGGTTGGTTGGTTGGTTCCTTAGTTTAGGGGCTGCGACAACGCGGTCATGTAGCCCCGTGTACTTTGGGTGTGTGTAGAATCTGTCTGATAACCGGTGTTAATTGTGATGACTGTATTAGTGTGTGTATCTGTTTTTTAATTCAAGTAGAGACTGCAACATTAACAAACACAAATTCGAAAGTTAAATTTAGGGGAGAAATATCAACAGCTTTCTCAGTAAAAACTGGTCTCAGACAAGGTGATGGATTATCCCCTCTGCTTTTCAATGTGGCTCTTGATTATATCATGAAGGTTTGGCAAAAGGAAAACCCTCCTAACATCAAAATTGGAACAAAACCATCAATAAAAATAAACTGCTTAGGATTTGCAGATGATTTGGCTCTTTTAGCACTAGACAAGGAAGAGGTTTGTACTCAGATCACTAGTCTCCAAGAGATTGCTCAAGGGATAGGATTACAGATATCCTTTGAAAAAACTGAGATCATGCCTATGAAACCCTTAGATATAAATGAAGTCTATATAAATGATCATAAAATTAACCTAGTTCCTCAATTTAAGTATCTTGGAGAAATTATAACACATAACTTAAACGAAAAAGTAACTTGGATAAATAGAACAAATAAAATGAAAAAGGCGCAATCTCTAACCTGGTCAACATATAATAAAAAATGCCTATCAATAGCTACTAAGATCCAACATTATAAAACTGTAACTCTCCCAGAAGCCACTTATGCTTGTGAAACACTGTTCCAAATTAAAAATGAACAAAGAACTGATCAGCTCCTCAAAACGGAAAGAAGAATCATTAGAACGTGCATAAATAAAAAGTATCAGGTTGAGGGAGTCTGGAGGATTCTCCCAAATGAAACTGTCTATCGTGAGATTGATCCAATCACCAGCACAATGAAGAAGAAAAGAATTTCATATTTTTTTCACATCTTACGGCTTCCAGAAAACAGAATTGTACGCCAACTGGTGATGAGAAATCTAGGAAAGAAAACTGGAGGAAAATGGATCCAAGAAATCCAACAAGATCTCAAAGCAGTTGGACTTAAGATAACAGATGCCGAGGAGAAAAATAAAATTAACACTTTTCTTAAAACTCACAAATTTTCAGCAGAAATGACACATAGAAAGCCTATGGAGATTTCAGATGAGTTGAGAAAATCCCGATCTGAAAGAATGAAAAAGTACTGGAAAGAGCGCAAGAACCAAGCAGTACTACCTTCAAAGAAGAAGTGATTGTGGAACGACTCAAGTGGTCCAATGTGACCAATCAAGATAATAATAATAATAATAAGTTAGTAGTTTTGTTATTCAATCTTCATAAAGTATATAATATTGATTTTGACACTTACCGGCAAATTATCAATACAAAAGAAAACTAACAATACATGCTGGTAGAGGTCATTGTTTTAGGGATGAGGACAGAGAGTTATAAGTATACCCATACATATAGGAGAAAGTAGGCTATATGTTCTTTGCTGAACATCCTGTTTTGATAAAAATGTAGTGAAATGTTATTTTTATTATTCTGCATTCAATCCTAAAAAAAATATATAATCTAGGCCACGCTGATTTCATGAATAGGCCTTTGATAAAAATGTTTTCCTCAAATTTTTATTGCAGAATGTTTCAAGACACTCGCGGAGAGCAGCATATTCTTCACCTTTTCTCGCGTTAAAAACTGTGACACAAATCACATTTCCTGTAAAAGAGAATCCTTGCAGCGGCCAGCGGATACCATATTTTAAGCCCACCACCTAGCCCTACAATATTACCAAATTATGGTCTTAAAACATTAATATTGATGAAATATGACAATAACTATGAAAATGACCTAAATATGCATTTATATGCTCTATAAAATTCACCTAAAAAGAATCATGAACATTGAAGTCAGGCTTAATTACAAATTTTAATGAAAATACAGTATAGTCAATGAAAAAATGTAACATTTCCTAAACATCCGAACCTTAGTTATTACTGTATGTAATTTTTATAGCCTAGTTAATATCATAGTTGCCACTTTAATTCCAGTATTTAAGTTTGGTAGGTTAAGAATGGCATATGAGTATTCATGGAAGTTGTATTATATGTGGTTAAGTGTAAGAGAGGGCCGACAGCCGTAACTTCGCCACAATAAAGGCACCAATAACAGTAAAATAATAATATAGTTAATTGTATCCTCAGGGTGTCTACCGGTAACGAAAGTAACGAATTTTACAAATGGGTAACGAAAGTAAAGAAAAAGTAACGAATTTTACATACGGGTCACGAAAATTTTCTGAAGGCGGATTGAATTGTGAAAACTCGCGCCTCTAGTCTCAGAGATTGCGATGGAGTTTCACACAAGCGGCGTCGATTGCATAAGCTATATTTCCCCGTGCCCGACCTCGAGGAAATACATACTGAGGATACCCTGAGTGGTATACATCGTTCAAGGTATATTTAGGCATCAAGATGACTTCTAGTTTTGTGTGAAATATTTTTCTGTGTTATTAGGAAACGTGACTTTTCGCGATACGTTTATTTGCGAAAACTTCTGAAACTAATCAGAAACCTCGCATTTCTGTTATTGACCTCTAATTTTGGAGACTATGTCAAATTGAAGTCCAGAAATAACGCGAAATAATTTAATATACAATTTTCATAAGAAAACGCGGATACACATGTGTCAGGTACGTCTTGCAATGGCCTTCCCAGTGTGCACTAGACAGTGTCTTGGTGAGGTGTGCTTTAACCAACTGAAGAGCCCAATAGCACACCGGGGCGAAACACTGTCATCTTGTTGAGTTATGCCGGAACATTTAGCACTATTTGTGTTTAAATAAATAATTTAATGTCGCAATCTTACGAATGTTACCGTTTCGAAAAAGAATTATGAAAAAGCTTCGAAATTCGTAGGCTATAACTTAAAAAAAAAGATCTGTCTCGTAAATTTGCGACATCCAGTATGGTTAATTCGAAATTCCGTTATATATCGATTTTTCCTTCGAACGATCGTTCCATCGGATACCGGTATACGCCTATTATAATCTAACCGGTTATTTCGAAAACTTGTATAATTCGTGATTCGCATTCGAAAGAAACCGTGTCCTCTTGTCGTATTATTCATGCAATCCTCTCAGAATAATTCTTAATATTTGATACTGTACCCGTTCGTCCTGGGGATGCGATGACCCATCTGCTATTACATCGCATTCCTGGATTTCCAGGACAGAGCGGAGTTAAATGAACATCTAGTCAAATAAGGAATGTGTCGGAAATTCAGTTGAAATATCTCAAAAGCAGAGGGTAACACGAGATAAAGTATCTCAGGGTCGTTACGGGTTTAAATTTAATTTAAAAAATGCAAATATCAATGGGCGCCATCAACTGAATCCCTAGCAAACCACATCCTTCCTGGTTAAGCCTTAATTAAGACAAGGAAAGAAATAGGAAAATCACATCATCATCAGATCACAACTAAGATAAAAACAAATTTATTCAACTTTGATAGTCAGACAGACATATTAAACACTCATCCTACCTGAGAGCATGGTCGAATGCCAAAGCTAAATTGTCATTGTCCAGAAAATCGAACCATCTCTATTCTACTCAAAGTGTATTTAATCCACATAAAATAGGAAAAATATCTAAAGTTCTCTTGGGTTCTCAGGATCACCGTAGCACTATGTCTTTGCGTCACTGACATTCGTGATAACTGAGACCTAACTTCTCTTTAAATTAACATCATGAATGTGGATGTAAAAATATTATTAATCTGTCTAAACACACATATTATAATCACATATTTTAAATATCACATAATTTATGGCTTGCATGGCATTATTCAAATGCTGAATATGTTAGTAAAATGCTCCTAAACATCGAATAATTAATTTACACTATTTACACTGTCATTAATAATTGCTTGTTTATGAATTACAGAAAATCCACTACTCATTGGTTATAATCATCATCATCATTAAAATTAAATATTTCTCACTTTAGTTCTCATCTCAAAATTCAATATTCATGTCAGAATAATTAATTCATTATCATCATCAAATCATTTAAATGAATATTATAATCATCAATTCTTTATGCTCTCTAATTATTCACACACTCTCCTTTCATCATCTCCTTCAGATTAAATCATCTCAAATCATCCATATAAATTGTTTAATTCATCAACTCAAGTTGCAATTCTTCAAATCATTTCTCAATTAAATTTATTTAAATCCAATTAAATTTATTAATCATCAGCTTCTTTATTTAATTATCACCTTCTAATTCAGTTATTCATCATCTATTCAATCATCTATTAATTTATTTAAATCAGCTTATTTATTCAATCTTTAATTCATCCATTCATTTAATTCATTGATCTATTCCAAAATTTAATTTATCAACTTATTTAAATTTTATTCAGATTTTTTTCATCTAGTCATTCTGATTATTATTTCATTAGGTCAGATCATTAATATGCTTACACTTCAGATTATTATTTCATTAATTATTATTATCAGAAAATCTTGTATTATCAACATTATTTATTTGTTAAATTTCCTAACAAATTGTTTAATATGGTTTATAGAACGTTGTCTTACAGTTTTATCACTTCCAAGTTATATCTCGTATTCAATTATCATGCCAAAAAATATTATTGCCTTCACAAATTCACGTTGGATCTCACTATCCACAACTACATTATATATTCTCACTTTATCAAATATCACATTTGAATACCACAATTATTCCACAAAACTCCATAAATATTCAGCGCACAGCATGAATCTCAAAAATTATGCTAGACTGGGTTCGACAACCTCATGTCTGCTTCAAAATACATTAGCAATATCGCAACTTCCACTCGGCAATTTCCACGAAATGCCTATCACAAACTTCACTTAACCACGTTGCATGATCTACAAAAATACATAACTGGCTTCAAATTATCAACACACACAATCTCCAATAACCGTAATTAATCTGATCACATCTAGACAACTTCTTAAACAATTAGGAAAAATATTACCTTAGTAATCGAAATAAAGTTCAAGATCTGCTTTCAAATAGCATAAATTCTCTTTAAAATTCTCATAATTCACTTCACAGAAAAACACCAATGTGCTATAATCTCTCACATCGAAATATGCAATGCTGATCTGCCTTAAAATAAATCTGACCATTAATGATTCATCTTACAAGATTCAATTACTTTAAATCCTTCTCAAAGGTATCAAATTCAATCATAAAAATTATCAAAAGCATCAGCTGTATCAGCTGTTAAATGAAAGTACTCTCAAAAGAGTATAGCAACAAAATATTGGATTGGCAAACAAGAATTACAAAAAGTAACCCTGCTGACATTTATCTTTAATTTATTTAACAAAAGTCGACTGATATGTGACTAGTAGTTTCTTGTTTGATCCTCTTACAATCTCAAGTACACTCGGGTGATAAAAATGAGTTCCTCAATGGCAAGTAAGATGAGTATCCACCACACAATCGTATAAATACGAAAGGCCTTGCCCCGTCGTCTAACATGATAATGCCCTGAACGATGGGTAAAGATGTGTACCACCACGCAATCGCCTAAAGCGAAAGGCCCCATCTCGTCGTCTGATGAGTGAATGTACCAGGTTGGAATCAACAAGTCTCTAGTTGTCACATAAAAGCGATATTCATTCACTTGAGTGAATAACATCTTAATATCTCCAAACAATCCAATGGAAAAATCCCTACTGATGAATAATACACACTCGCTAGTATGCAATGAACTGACGAAGTAATTTAAATAATCCAATTGCAGATCACGAGTTCGAAATACTCGCCACAAAAAAAATAACTATCCAAGAAAAATATCCTTACTGGAAAATGTCTAAAAGACCAAACATCTGGTTAATAAAGCCAACCAATGGTGAGAATTTCGTATAATGGTGCCTGCCATATCATATGGTAACGCCATATTCTAGCAAAATTTGGAGCAAATACTGTTTAAGCCATGTCTAAATAATCTTAGAACTCCTACTAGAAAAATATACAAGTATGCCCAGTGTTCATGAAAATATCATATCAGAAAGTCATAACTCTTACAGTACCTTTTCATACCAGCTGTTATTATATTTCAAAGATCTTCGATTATCCTCGTGTGTAATAAATTTCTCGAAAGATCGACGTGAATATCGTATCACCCACACAATAACGATCGCCTTCATATCCCAAGTGAATCAGCTGTTAGACCTCCTCTTCTTCTTCAGGAATCGAATCCATCGCTCCGTGGTGCCATCGCGTCTCTGTCTTCGTTTACTCCGACATGATGAACTGCATGTTATCCATAGCGGATACTGTCCAAATTCTTACGTAAAAGTTCATGAAAGCAGCGTACCCCATATTCTTCTTCTATGTTACGCTACTGTCCCATACAATGTTCGGTTTGCTTGTTAAAAGTTCAATCTCCACAGCGGTTAAGTCTCACTTGCAGAAAATAAATTTTATTTATGAGAGTGTATACGTTTTTGAAACACCCTGTAGCTGTGTTCGTACTCGATATTTTATAATAATTCATGAAAAAGAATTCTATTAATGCACGTGCCAATGTTCATAAGTGCATTTAATTGTAACATTTCGATTGCTTAAAAGCGTTAATGTTAGCTTGACCCCTTGGTCGCTCTACATGTTCCGTTATGGAATGCATAGTCGTAATGTCATTTGAATATCTAAGTTCATTTGAAGTTTACAATTGCAGTATATTACAGCTATCTGCCTGCACAATTCGATTACTGAATACAAGTCCCAACTCAATGTTGTAACTGAATGTTGGAATGAAGTTCAGCTTCTTTAATGTTGCCTGCATATAAAAGTCGGAAACAGCACGTTCGGTTCTACTGCACTGTTCCAGAATGATCTACGCTTAAAGCCGGCCTCGCCATGCCGCTTCGCTATACTGTTCTGCGTTACAAAATGCAGCTCGAAATAAAGTTCTCAATCTCGTATTATAATGCTGTTCTGACCCCGGCCTTTCTCCTGCTTCCACGGCCCGCACAGCTTGCCTCGCAACCGGTTCTCGCCGTCTACCGTGCGTTGCTCGCCTTGGCTCACTGACCTACTTCCGCTCTCCGCTTGGTTAAGTAATACTGTCGCTTTCACGCCACGTAACAAATGCTGTGCACCGCTCAGCTTTGCCGTACGCTCTGCGCATGTGTTCTACTCAGCCCTGATGACTGAACTCGACTGATGTCTCTAGACTGCATTGACCAGCTCCTACCTGGCGCTGTCACGTGATGCTCCCCCACCTTTCGTGGTCATGCGTCACAAGTATAATCTCGACCCCCATCATCTCGGCTATTATGTTATACAATAACTTAAGGGATTATCTGTCTTTCTTCAAGTTATTACCATATATAATGCTTGACATTTCTTCTCTTCTGAGATGATAAAATACTATGTTCCATATAGATCTTAATAAAACTTTAATATTCCTCCCATAATTCCATCTGCTTGACTGGTAGTGCCTTCTTGATCCGTGGCCTTCTACGTCATTTCCTAACATTCTTCTCGACTCGATGTGAGCGCTATCTTTACAACTTTTCCCATAAATCTCAACTACGGCTCAATGTCAGCTGGCGTAGCCGATAGCCTCAACTAGGTATCGGGTACATCTCTCCCGTACATCTCCTTTTTTTTTTTTATCAGGCTTGAGAAAGAAAAAAATACTCTCAGGCATTCTATACACAACATATGTACACGATAGCTCTACAATCCTCTTATTCAGCATAATGATACTTTCTAATGCTAGCTGCGTTAAAAGTCCCCACAACTTCATTAGTATCCATTCTGACAATCTTGTAGCTGTTATTTCGGTATGTTTCATCAATTCGGAATGGACCCGCGTACAATGGCGCAAATTTATGGTAGATCTTCAGTTGAAGATTCGATGTGACTGGCTTCCTAATCAGCACCTCGTCATTTTCTTGAAATGGCTCGTGAATCCTCCTTCCTGCGTGTCTCCTAGCTCTCTTCTCCGCCTGTCTTCTGAGTCTCTCTCCTGCCATCTCGACTCTTCTTTCCTGTGTAGGTTGAGGATCTACTGGTGCCTTCACGATTCGGTCCCATGGTTTGTCAGGTTTCAATCCATGATGAAGCATGGACGGAATCTGTCCTGTGCTTTCATGTATGGTGGAATTCAAGCATTGACTAATGATGGGTATCACTTCCATCCATCTGTGGTGTTGTCTTGACACATATAAGCGACACATTTTACTAATTTCCGGCATAATTCTTTCGGCTGGATTTCCCTCTGGATACCGCACAGAATTAAATACATGCCTAATTCCCAAACGTTCCATCGCAGTAGAAAATTCCATACTGGTGAACTGTGATCCATGGTCACTCAACAAAATTTCAGGTTTCCCCATACTTGGAATAACTGTTTTCTCTAATCTGTTGATCACATACTTGGATGTAGCTTTCTGGATTGGACATAGAGATACGTATTTAGAAAATATGTCTACTGTCACCAAAACAAACTGGTTTCCTTTCGTCGATCGAGGAATCGAACCGAAAATGTCCGTAGCGAAAAGTTCTCTCGGCTTGCTAGGTAATATTGATCTAGGAACTTCCTTCATTAACTTAGGTGAATATTTGCTTCGCTGACAACTGTCACAGGTCTTTATGACGTCGCGGATCGTTTGTCCCATTTGTCTCCAAACGAAAGTTTCTTGAGCAAGAGCCAACGTCTTGTCTACACCTACATGAGCTGTGGTTCGGTGTATCATCCAAATAACTGGTTTGACAAGCTTGGGTGGGATCACAACTCTAAGTTTAGTATGATCCTGATCGATATATTGGCATATAACACCTCCCATAATGTGATATTTTCTAGCTTCTATCTCAGTTCTTCGAAAATCTGGATCGTTGTTGTCCATCCTGCGTGTCAAAAAAAAAAACTGTAAATTCTTCGCAAAGGTGCATATCTCTTTTGAGTTTGCGCTAACATCTTCAACTTTTCTAGAGTTCCCTGGTCCTCTTGAATTAGATTGATATGGTTGACAATCACCTCCTCACAAGGGTTTCTGCTTAACACATCCGCTAACAGGTTTAATCTCCCAGGTCTATGCACAACAGTTGGGTTAAATTGTTGTAAGAACAGAGCCCATCTGGTGATGCGGTCACTTGCTAAGTCTGTCTTCATGATAAATTGGAGGGCTTTATGATCTGTGATCACCGTTATGTCATGTCCAAACAACACCTTCTTCCACGTCTTAAGAGCATGAACCACTGCTAATGCCTCTAACTCGGTTGCATAGTAATTCTTTTCACAATTCTCATAATTCACTTCACAGAAAAACACCAATGTGCTATAATCTCTCACATCGAAATATGCAATGCTGATCTGCCTTAAAATAAATCTGACCATTAATGATTCATCTTACAAGATTCAATTACTTTAAATCCTTCTCAAAGGTATCAAATTCAATCATAAAAATTATCAAAAGCATCAGCTGTATCAGCTGTTAAATGAAAGTACTCTCAAAAGAGTATAGCAACAAAATATTGGATTGGCAAACAAGAATTACAAAAAGTAACCCTGCTGACATTTATCTTTAATTTATTTAACAAAAGTCGACTGATATGTGACTAGTAGTTTCTTGTTTGATCCTCTTACAATCTCAAGTACACTCGGGTGATAAAAATGAGTTCTCAATGGCAAGTAAGATGAGTATCCACCACACAATCGTATAAATACGAAAGGCCTTGCCCCGTCGTCTAACATGATAATGCCCTGAACGATGGGTAAAGATGTGTACCACCACGCAATCGCCTTAATCGAAAGGCCCCATCTCGTCGTCTGATGAGTGAATGTACCAGATTGGAATCAACAAGTCTCTAGTTGTCACATAAAAGGGATATTCATTCACTTGAGTGAATAACATCTTAATATCTCCAAACAATCCAATGGAAAAATCCCTACTGATGAATAATACACACTTGCTAGTATGCAATGAACTGACGAAGTAATTTAAATAATCCAATTGCAGATCACGAGTTCGAAATACTCTCCACAAAAAAAATAACTATCCAAGAAAAATATCCTTACTGGAAAATGTCTAAAAGACCAAACATCTGCTTAATAAAGCCAACCAATGGTGAGAATTTCGTATAATGGTGCCTGCCATATCATATGGTAACGCCATATTCTAGCAAAATTTGGAGCAAATAATGTTTAAGCCTCATTGCCCCAGAGGAGTGCGTCAGGCCTCGGCAGCCGGCACAGTCCATATCCTCGCCGCTAGATGGGGGCTTCATTCATTCCATTCCTGACCCGGTCGGAGACTGGAAGCAGGCTGTGGATTTTCATTTTCAATGTTTAAGCCATGTCTAAATAATCTTAGAACTCCTACTAGAAAAATATACAAGTATGCCCAGTGTTCATGAAAATATCATATCAGAAAGTCATAACTCTTACAGTACCTTCTCATATCAGCTGTTATTATATTTCAAAGATCGTCGATTATCCTCGTGTGTAATAAATTTCTTGAAAGATCGACGTGAATATCGTATCACCCACGCAATAACGATCGCCTTCATATCCCAAGTGAATCAGCTGTTAGACCTCCTCTTAGCGGTCTAGCTATATGCCTCTCACCAAGGCGGTCCGGGTTCGATTCCCGGTCAATGCATGTGAGATTTTCGAAGTGAAATGCCATGTCCTGTGGTTCGGATTCCACGTAAAAAGGAGGTCCCGTGGCTCATGATCTCGCCATTAACGGTCACGTTAAACTACAAGCTTGGTTTTTTTTTAGACCTCCTCTTCTTCTTCAGGAATCGAATCCATCGCTCCGTGGTGCCATCGCGTCTCTGTCTTCGTTTACTCCGACATGATGAACTGCATGTTATCCATAGCGGATACTTTCTTACGTAAAAGTTCATAAAAGCAGCGTACCCCATATTCTTCTTCTATGTTACGCCACTGTCCCATACAATGTTCGGTTTGCTTGTTAAAAGTTCAATCTCCACAGCGGTTAAGTCTCACTTGCAGAAAATAAATTTTATTTATGAGAGTGTATAAGTTTTTGAAACACCCTGTAGCTGTGTTCGTACTCGATATTTTATAATAATTCATGAAAAAGAATTCTATTAATGCACGTGCCAATGTTCATAAGTGCATTTAATTGTAACATTTCGATTGCTTAAAAGCGTTAATGTTAGCTTGACCCCTTGGTCGCTCTACATGTTCCGTTATGGAATGCATAGTCGTAATGTCATTTGAATATCTAAGTTCATTTGAAGTTTACAATTGCAGTATATTACAGCTATCTGCCTGCACAATTAGATTACTGAATACAAGTCCCAACTCAATGTTGTAACTGAATGTTGGAATGAAGTTCAGCTTCTTTAATGTTGCCTGCATATAAAAGTCGGAAACAGCACGTTCGGTTCTACTGCACTGTTCCAGAATGATCTACGCTTAAAGCCGGCCTCGCCATGCCGCTTCGCTATACTGTTCTGCGTTACAAAATGCAGCTCGAAATAAAGTTCTCAATCTCGTATTATAATGCTGTTCTGACCCCGGCCTTTCTCCTGCTTCCACGGCCCGCACAGCTTGCCTCGCAACCGGTTCTCGCCGTCTACCGTGCGTTGCTCGCCTTGGCTCACTGACCTACTTCCGCTCTCCGCTTGGTTAAGTAATACTGTCGCTTTCACGCCACGTAACAAATGCTGTGCACCGCTCAGCTTTGCCGTACGCTCTGCGCATGTGTTCTACTCAGCCCTGACGACTGAACTCGACTGATGTTTCTAGACTGCATTGACCAGCTCCTACCTGGCGCTGTCACGTGATGCTCCCCCACCTTTCGTGGTCATGCGTCACAAGTATAATCTCGACCCCCATCATCTCGGCTATTAAGTTATACAATAACTTAAGGGATTATCTGTCTTTCTTCAAGTTATTACCATATATAATGCTTGACATTTCTTCTCTTCTGAGATGATAAAATACTATGTTCCATATAGATCTTAATAAAACTTTAATATTCCTCCCATAATTCCATCTGCTTGACTGGTAGTGCCTTCTTGATCCGTGGCCTTCTACGTCATTTCCTAACATTCTTCTCGACTCGATGTGAGCGCTATCTTTACAACTTTTCCCATAAATCTCAACTACGGCTCAATGTCAGCTGGCGTAGCCGATAGCCTCAACTAGGTATCGGGTACAATACCCACTTCGAACATTCCTTCTCAAGACGGCCGGCTGGCCGCACAACTTTCCTGCGGGAATCTCGGCAAATGGACCGAGATCAACGTTAGTTGCGTAAAATCATAAAACCCGTCCCCTATCGTGAACTTATGACCACAAGGACTGCGGGAATCCCGTCAAAGGTAATTGGGCACCAATCGCGAAAAATTCCGAAACCTACTCACTTCTTTTCCCATAGCCGTATACTTAAAAGCGTACGGGGAGCGAGAAGTGCATCAACCCACTTAGAAATGACAGCTTATGTAGCATCGCGATACTAATCTCCTCGTGATCCATCCTGAACTGATGAACTCCCAACCACAGCATAGGGACAGCGGGAATCACGGCGCCGGCCGTACGACATGTCCTTAACTACTCGTGAATTTTAACCATGCCCAACCTTGAGCTCGCCTCCTCCATTCTATCAGGACAAATAGACAATCGTTCAACCGCCGGGTGGGGCGCGGATTGCATAATATCGTGAGGACAACGTGAATCTCGTAAAACGGCCGAGAGCGGCAGCGATTGAGATACATCGCGATATTTCTCCGCATTCAATGACGAGCACAACTGGATTCTTGTCAAACGGACAGCAAGTGGCGCCGATTGCGAATAATGCTATATTTTCTCGTGCCCGACCTCGAATACATCGGAAATCTCGTCGAACGACTAAAAGTGACACTGATTATCTAAATCGCGATATTTATCAGAGTTCTATCGTGAAAACTACGGGAATCTCGACAAACGGGTGAGACCAGCGCCGATCGTGTAACATCTCGATATTTCTCCGTATTTGACTGCGAAGACAGAATTCGGTTACAATCACGTAACGTCCCATAAATTTCTTCGTGATCTACCGCGGGGATAACGTAAATCTCGCCAAACGGTCGAGAGCAGAGCAACCTCTTGGCAATTATAAAAACGCCTTGTGCACAAGACGAATTATTAGCCGAAACAACTTATTTGATAATAAATATCTAGTATTTGTTTATTTTTTTAAAATTTTTATAACACCCTAAGTAAATTTTATTTACCGTTTTTAAACACAGTTCATTGTTGTTTTTCTTCACCGAGTGATGAACCTCTTTGCTTGCAGACTGCATACGTATCTTGAATTCAAAGGTAACTAAAATTAACTAAAAGGTACCTAATAAGTAACTAATTTTTACCCCATCCTTACAGTAGACACCCTGATCCTACTTGTTTCAGTCAGAGGAAGTAATTGTATTGTTTTTGCAGGGATTTCAGGTTCTGTGTGAGAGGGAGTGGCTGGACTTTGGCCACAAGTTTGGTGACCGGTGCGGTCATGCGGTCGGCTCGGACGATGCTAACGAGCGTTGCCCTGTGTTCCTACAATGGCTGGACTGTGTACATCAACTGATCCGGCAGTTCCCATGCGAATTCGAGTTCTCTCACTGCTACCTAGTCAAGTTGGCTCAGCATACGTACTCCAACTTGTTCGGGACCTTCCTCTGCAATTCGGCACAGGAACGGTCCGGCCTCAGAGTGTACGAACGTACTTTCTCCGTGTGGAAGTTCCTAAGAACACCTAACTTCAGGAATCATCTGTATTGTGCAAAGGATCAGGTGAGCAGATCTTTCTTCCAACTTGTGGGTATCTACTGACTGGGAGGGGGTGGCCTTTTACCACCACCCGGTGAGGAAACAAATGATTTCAATCTTCCCAGTTTTCGGTTATACGGGCATGGTTTATGGTGTTGACAGACGTTGTTGTGAAGAGCTTCATGAAGGCGGGCTTCGCAAGTGCATTGGGCGGAAGTTAGGATGATGCACTATGGGATGATGATGCTAGGTGTTATTCAGAATGATGTCTTTGAGTAGGTTTGAAGTTCTGTTCAATGTTTCAGGTACTGTGGCCATCTTGCAACGTGCGTGACCTCACGTTGTGGAATGAAGTTTACCTGGGAGCGGGAGAGACACCTTCCACCACTGCAGGTGTGGGTAGAGCGTTCACTGGCGGTTCCAACCTAGGGACGGGCTCGGACGACGACGTGCCCATCGTCGCCCCGACGTCTCCACAGCTGAGCAAGACTAGGTCTTACAACGATCTGTTGGCCACTGCGGATCATACAGGAGACATGCAGAGAAGATCGAGCGATCCTAGTATTTCTCTGGAAAAGTAAGAAACACTTGCTTAATCATAGGGACCCAACAATTTCTTGGATAGAATGACTTTAAAAACTTAAGATGTATGTGAAAATTTTGTGCATAAACGAAGCCAATTTTTTGTGTTAGTCGATCTTTTGTTAAGTAAAATTATCATATTTGCTGGTATATCATCCCCATTGTGTATATCTTGCACCCATTTAATTTTAAATTGCAGGAAAAATATTCCTTGCATATATCTCACATTAATTTCAGACTCCATCATAAAGATGATCGTAGTAATTTTAAGATGAAAAAACCCCACTGGACATCACATGTCTTGCCCACAATGTTATTGTTCGTTTTGGCGCCGATGCTTTCCCTTTCTTTTTTTCCACGGTATCTGTTGCATTGTCGACAAGTATCAGTATTCAGTCTTCACGTTCCATTGTTGTTGCTCAGTCAAATCTGATAGTTTTCTTGTGGAATTTGATCTTTTAGTTATGTAAAAACCGGGAAGTTATATAGCTCAGTTTAAACTCTGCGATAAAATATGCAGAAGATCATCTACCATCATGGTAGTATAGCCTCGTTCTCATAGATGTACCGGTCGAGAATTCTTGCTACTGAATTTAATATTTGCTACTGGCGTCAACAGAAAGACGTGCTAGAAACCACTAACCAATCACATAAGGTGTTTTCATATGTGGCAACGCAGTAAACCAACCATACAAGGTGTGATAGTCAGCTGTTTTGTTGGTGCTCCTCGCGCTAAAGTAATTGTTAAGTTTGAACACGTCGAGATCTGGTATGGTTAGTTATTATAAGCTGACGGCAGAAGACAAATTAATAAAGGCCATCCATTGAACTCTTGCGTGATTCGGTTATACGGGCATGGTTTATGGTGTTGACAGACGTTGTTGTGAAGAGCTTCATGAAGACGGGCTTCGCAAGTGCATTGGGCGGAAGTTAGGATGATGCACTATGGGATGATGATGCTAGGTGATTGGCACTAGTGATGGCAGTTGACAATGTCAGTTGTCTTGTTTCCATAATTCAAATATTACATTATTTCGGGAATACGGTTTTTAACACACAATTCCCCGCGTATATCACGCATGGAAAATTTTCACATTTTTTGTTAAAAAAGTGGGAGTTATATGCGAGCAAAAGCGATATGTATATTGCGGACTTCAGAACTATCTTCTTCTATGTGGCCCGCCCAGTCTCCCGGACGTTGGCGATCAATGTGGATAGTGTTTGTCTATCTTCAGTAGAGCTGTTCAATAGATCTTGTTCCAGTCCAATCTTGAAGGTTCCGAAGACAAGACGTCCTTCTCCTTCCCGCTCTTCGTTGCCAATCAATTTTGCCTTTTAAAATGAGATGTAATATTGTATATTTTTCACCGCGTAACACATGACCCAGGTATGCAATTTTCCTGCATTTAATGGTGGTCAGTAGCTCTCGTTGAGAATTTGCCCTCTGCAGTGCCTGGTCATTAGAGACATGATCTATACAAAAGACTCAGCATCCTTCTATGAAACCACATTTCCAGAGCTTCGAGCCTCTTAACGATGGACAATTTCACAGTCCAGGCTTCCACTCCATAAAGCAAAATGGACCAAACAAAACATTTTACAATACGCTGTCTTAGTTTTAAATTTAAGGCATCATCGCCCAATAAAGGTCTCATTTTCTTAAAAGTTGATCTTGCCATTTCTATACGGGTCGTAATTTCAAGGTCTGGATTGAAATCCTCTGACAACCAACAACCAAGGTACTTAAATTTATCAACTTGTTGGATTTGTTGTCCTTTCAGTGTCAGAATTACTTTATCTCTTCTTCTACTGAAAACCATTAGTTTTGTTTTCTTGGTGTTGATCATCAGACCCATTTCTTCTCCAACTATATTAAGCTTATCAGTGTACAGTTGTAGACTTTCAATACTACTTGCAAGAACTATAAACAATCTAATTGATGGCAGACACGCCATGTATGGACTTGAGATACTTATTGGAACTCCAGATCCGAAAGTACTGGATTTGATTCCTGGCTCTGACAAGAATTAAATCTAGTCTGAAGGTTGGAAAGGCAAAACTGAGAAGAGATGAGTTTGATTCTCGCCTCAGCTGTCCTTGACGATGTGGTTTCCTACTTGTACTCTAGAAAGATCATTTAATGACATTGTTCTGCCAAATTGGAAAATAATGTTTCAACTGTCTCAACTGTGAGAAGATTTCAAAATGAGATAATCTGTAGAAATTTATGATTTTTCCAATTAAACAAAGAAAAATGAAGGCTTAGCATATAAAATTTACCTTGTTCCAATTGAGAATTTTTCAGTCCCCTATTTCTTGATTAAGGTTTCTGAATTTCTGTAAAACACCCGAAAATCTTACTCCAATAAAGTTGCTTAAAACGCTTCCTTATCTTATATTAGTCTTCTTACATTCGGGTATGTAGGGTACTTAAAGAATTTATACTTTTATTATTTATTTACGGTAGTTTCAACCACCTATGGGTTGCGATTACACTACTTCCTTGACTGTTGATTTTCTTTCTTATTACGCCAGTACTCCTTTATTCTCTGGCTCGCTCTTGCTCGTTCCTCATCCGTGAACACCCTTTTTGTTCTCCTGTGTTTCTCTACGAACAGATCCATCACCTCCGTAATTTTCCTTCTGAACACTGTTCTGTTTGCATTATCTCCCTCCTCAATGCCACATTTTTAAAGATCCTGATGAACTTCTTTCAGCCATGGTACTTGAGTCTTTCTTCTTTCCTGGAAGATGAGGAATTTATTTGCTAGGCATTCCGGACCCATTCTTCTCAGGTGTCCATAGAAAGGCAGTCACATTTTTCTCACCAAGGTTGAAATATTCTCACATTTATCATACAGTTTTGATTTTGCCTCAAACGGAAGGCAAACTTTTGGGGGGGTGGGCAGATTTTTTGTCAGAAATTTACTATCTTTCTTTCCTAAAGAACTATTTTATTTAAAAGCTATTTATTTTGTAGAAAATCAAGAAAATCCCATATATTTTGCAGAAAACCAATAGCGTTGCAATTTTGAACCAATTTTGCATTTTATTACCATTTTAATATCACAAAATCCACTCGTAGAAGTCATACAACATGAAGATTCATGATAAGTTGTGAACAAATTTTGCATTTATCACAAATGCTACAAACCGCCCACTCTATATATAATGTACATTCTGAATGATTTAGGTATTTTTCTGTTTGCAGCAAGTTCGATAGTCTCTCCCTCGTAAATGGTTCTGGAGATCAGCAGGACTGTGGCGACTGGCCACAACAAGGGGAGATAGTGCGGGAAAACGGCGTGGAGTCGACGAGGCATTCCAGAACGGGAATCGACCTGCGGAGGGATCTTTCTGACGAGGGGGCGATCGACTTGCAGCCCGGTGAAGACTCTGACGATAACGAGGAGGAATCAATTACTGAATCTAAATCCGAGATGACTATTTGTGCCAATCCGATGGTGAATGGGATAGGCATTATTAAAGAGGTGTCTTCCTCACCTTCCGTAGACAGTTCGACAGACACTCTAGTTGCTGGTGAAGTGAACGGTGTCGTCAGCGAAGTGATGAACGGTGTGGATGTGCATCCCCTTCCGCCTGCAGAGACAGTCATAGTGGATAATCCTATACCCAATGGTAAGACTGCTGTGCTTTTTAATGGCATGGCAAATAATGGCAACAATTCTGAGACTATTTCGAACGGAGATATGTGTCGTGTATGCGCTAGCAGCCGGCGCTTCTTGGCGGACAACAGAGACGGCAGCGCTAGCAGTTCCACGAGCGGAAAGACTTCACGGTACTCCACCCCACCCCTGTACTCCCGTACCCCGAGCTCGGGATACCCCGCAACCCCTTCCGATGAGCGGGGCCCTCCGCCGTCACGTTTCCAGAGTCACGGCCGCCTTGACGACGTGGACGGCATGCAACCTCTCCGCAGTGATGTACAGATGCGGCTGCAGCAGATCATTGCTGAACACAGAGTGAGTAAGGCCTATCATTGCTTGTCATTTATTTAAATGAGCAATAGAATGCTTGGAGCTGTATTAATATAATTATGTAATGTATGTCGCCCATTACAGTTTGTTTTTTGCACTTACTATATATACTCGCACGTAAAACCCTCCCCACTTTTTGTAACCAGGAAAAAGAATAATAATTTTTGCTCACATATTGGACCAGTTACTAACGAAATAAGGGGAACTAACGATGTGCAAATCCCTGTCCCAAGGCCACATTCCTAGCCAGTCACACTCGGCCATCCTTCTCATTCATCTGTCTTTGTCAATACGCATAGCAGGCAGAAGTGATTCAAATTACAGTAGCTTGCTGGGTCAGTCGGGGAATGCGACGATATCATTCAAATTAGTTGTGTATTTCCATGAGTGGTAACATTAATACCAGTAAGCGTAAAAGTTTTTCTGCATGTTATGAACTAAATATTTTTACATTTGCCGTTAAGAATGGTGTGCGGACCTCCGGCCATGAATTAACTGTTCAACCTAATATGATCAGATATTGGCGTAAGCAACAAGAAAAACTAATGGTCGCCCGAAAGAATGTTGGACCTTTCCGCGGGCTGCAAACGGGAAAATAGTCTGAAGTGGTTAAGAAGTTTTGGGTACAGAAAACGGCAAGTGTGTCTCCTGAAATGCTACAAATTAAGGCCCGTGAAATTACAAAGAATAATGGAATCGATGGAAACTAGTTTAAAGCAAGCAGAGGTTGTTGGTCTGTGCATTTCATGTGAAGAAACAACCTGGCAATTTGCACCGACTGCTGGAGGAGTACATGAATAAAGTATTGAAATTTCATCTGTTCGTGTTTATTTTGATAGGCAGAGATGTTCGACTAACAAAGCCAAAGGAGCTGTAAGAGTGCTCGTTAAAACTACGGGAGCTGAGAAATTGTGCTGTACAGTAATGCTAGCAATTACGGCTGATGGAAGGAAATTTTATCTGAATGCTATCTTTGATTTATGCAATTAATTTTTGAGATGTGTGCATATTTAAGACCCTCCCCCTCAATTTTTCAGCATTAAAAATAGGATAAACGGGTCATAAGTGAGTAAATACACTACACACAATATTTACAAGGCTCCTTTTGAAAGTGTTTTGCTTGCACTCTATTGATGATCTCTCTCCCCCTACTGAAAGGTTTCAAGTTCCAAATGAGAGCAGGAAAGAAGTTTCCTAAAGTGTGAAATGATTTGTAAAAATATTCAAACAGTTTCTAAACATAAAATCTTTGGCCATCAGCAGCTCAGAACACTGCGGTTGATATACTTGAAAATTTTCTTTTTGACTCATAGTCGCCTATTTCCCCGTATTGACTTGCTACATTAATCGAAAGATTTCCTTGGTTCCGCCTCGTCAATACAATTTATTAAAATTTTGTGATAATCACGTCACTTAATCTACATCGGTACATGTTTCGATGCCTATTTGCATTGGCATCATCATCAGCCTTTCATTGTATTGGCTGCACTTAAAAATCACTTTGTACATTGGATGTGATAAAATGTTTACATAAAAACACACTTAAATCACTTGTACACTAAATCACTTCAAAAGTTTTTAAAAAGTTTTAAAAAATTATGGTAGGCACTCATTACAAAACCCTTGAAGGTTTTAATTTTCTTTCTTGAGGTTTTCAAAATTCAGTTCCTGATGTTATCTCCAAAATTTCTGGTCAAGGGTTTCCATTCCCAACTGGAAAGAAATGATGCTAGGAGTCAGAAAATTTGAATAATAGGATAAAAAGAATTTGGAAAAGTATCCTTACTTATTATGCAAAACTTGCGTAATTTGCGGCGAGAGTCGAACAGAGCTGTGTTGTGCTAGATGGAGACTGTGCTACACTGAGTTGGCATGCCGGCGCAGAAGTAGCAAGCGAGACTGTATGAGGTAGGGGAAGTGAGGGTAAACTGAAGGAGTGATTTAGTGTATATATAAGTGACATAAGTGTGTTTTTATGTTAACATTTTATCACATCCAATGAAGTGATTATATCACAAAATTTTAATAAATTGTATTGACGAGGCGGAACCAAGGAAATCTTTTGATTAATATACTTGAAAATGACCATATCAAGGTTGATTCACACTATACATTACGTAAACTTTCTATCACATCTCCGTACATGAAAGTTTACTGTATTTTAAATGAGTACATGCTCACTGCACATTACATACGCGTTCCGTCAGCCTTGTGTTTCCCGACAGGATTGTTTCACAGCAATGTTTACGGAACGTATGCGGACACGTATTGACAGTGTGCACTATCAACCACTTCATTTCGTGTCTAGGCGTGTTTTGTCGCTCCTTCTGATTTTAACCTGGGTTTGGTTGGGTTACAGTTTGCGGTTACACCCACCAAAACGAAATAGTGAATTCGAGAAACATGCAATAGTAAATTTATCAGGATTTTTAAATGAACAATATTCTGTTTCAACCTGAAGTAATTTATGTCTTTTATTCTTATTTTCAACATCGCCTGAAACAGTACCTCATGGAATTTACCTACACATAAGATATATGGCAAAATAAGCAAGTTGACATGAAATTCCTTCTAACTGGAAAAATTTTGTAACATCATCTGTTAGCTCTTGGAATAAAGTAGCATGTTCTCCTTCTGTATTTCGCTCTTTTAACATATCATGAACCCATTTTCTTCGTTTCCTCTTTATTGTCCCACGCTCCTCATCTAAAATAATAGCACATAGAAATAATTTTTTCCTTGACCACATTCTTGAGATTACTAATATTGTTAACACTGTTAACATTGTTCATGATTGGTCCGTATTGACGATATTTAATTTGCAAGTTGAAAATACACTTAATTCCGTCTAGTCAATACTAATGTTTTTAATGTTTATATACTAGTACATATTTTGGAGCTTACTATTTCCACAAAAATCTACTCCTTCATCAGCTAGTATGGTACTGGCCAGTCACCATGAACATTAAAACTAATGACAAATGGTTGAATTGGATGAAATGGAAACATGTGAGATTATTGTGCATATATTTATTTGTGCTTGCCAATTTAACTTTAAGATCTTTAAATTTATACCTTGGTTTTTTGACTTGACTTGCCTTGCTATCATTGAGATTACTAACATTGTTAACATTGTTCATGATTGGTCCATATTGACGGTAATCGAGTGTATTTTCAACTTTCAAATTGACCCCATTCTGTCGCTAAGTCCCAAAATTGAGGTATATCGTCGTGATAATTGAACGGTACTGTATTGTGTGAATACAACAACTTTTAACGCAAGGGGTATGGAAAGGTTACGTAATGTATAGTTTGAATCTACCTTTACTGTTTAACGTCTTTCCTTCCCCGGCTACCTTGTGTTGTGGGAGGAGTAGAACACAAGTAGAACACCTCCCTGGGTCAACTCTTGTTATTTTCAGACTCCGATGATATTAGCGTATCCGAGGCCTACGGAGTCTTTCACTTTCCCGCCTTAATTGGCCCTTGTCTCATCTTTCCCGATCCCGCGTTCTTCTAGGGATCAGCCTTCTTCCTCTTCTTCTTCTCTGCTTTTACGACCTCATTGGACCACTTCAGTCAATCATTTCTCGGTCCTCTTCTTCAGTAAGGTTCCTTTCCGAGTCGCCCAGTAGTTTTTCATTTGCTCTGATCTTCTCAGGTGTTCCTCATCTGTAAATACCCTTTTTACTGTATTACGTTTGTCTATTTTAGCCTGAAATCTTATTTTTATATCTCTGTTTTTTTAATTTTTTTGTTTTGTTTTACAAGTCATCCAAGGTTATTTCTAATTCTTTCATATCTTCTCTAATTTCCTTAACATGGTGTCCACAGGCAGGAAAAGTCAGGAATTTTGGTTTTGGTCAGGAAAAGTCAGGAAAAAGTGTGAAAAAATGGCATGAGTCAGGAAAAAATGGCTAAAAGTATTAAAGTCAGGAAATTTTATATTAACCATACAGTGTTTTACAGCCATATTTTGATGTTACTAGTTCAACTAATCTCTGAAGATAAAAAGCCATAACTCACTGGACATTATGGTAAGTTTCCATTTTTACAGTAAATGATAGTAAAAACCTCTTTAACCTATTTTTTGTATGTTTTTTTGCGTTGGCGTAGGGATGTGGCAACCCCATCACTGTAGTTTAGGTTATTAAATACTTTGATTTACGTATTATTGCATTATAATTTACTTTACATTGTATTTTAAATGAATAAAGAGGCAAGCGTTGGGCAGCTATGGGGATGGTGGAGGCTGCAAATAAGAGAGATAATTATATATACTGTATATTTGCTCAATAAAGCATTTTTCCGATGTTACGATGACTTCGCGAGTCAGGAATTTTGTTGAAAAATGGTCAGGAAAAGTCGGGAATAGTCAGGAAAATTGACATTGAAAATTCTGTGGACACCATGCTTAATCCATCCTACTTGTTGTTTCATATTCCAAAGTTTCACTACAATTTTTCTAGATAACCTGGTTTCTGGTGTCCTCATGATGTGACCAAAAAAAGAAATCCGTTTCTTCCGAATAGTATCAGTGATGGGCTCCAGTTCTCTGTATACCACTTCATTTGGTCTATCCGCCACTGTCCATCTTTCTGATATTTTTTTATTTATGCATGTTCTAGCTATTCTTCTTTCTACTTTTAACATTTTGTCGATTCTGTTTTTCTGAGAAACTTTAAAAAGAGTTTCACTTCCATATGTCACCTCTGGTTGAACCACCGTCTTGTAATGTTTTAATTTTGTTGCGATTGAGACACATTTTCTTTTATATGTAGACCATGTTAATTTTTGGGCTTTTATCATTTTTCTTTTCATTATAGTTCCTTTTCTCTTTAAGATTCCCACCCTGTTTCTCTGAATTAGCTCCCGGTATCTCTAAATTACATTTTGTGAGCTTTTTTTTATTTTTATAATCATCTTGTGCACATTTTGTAAGTATTTTCAATCTACATTCCAGTTTGTGAGTTTTTTTAATTTAAACTCCATTTTGTTAGTATTTTCAATCTAAATTGCATTTTCTAAGTACAGTATTTTGAATCGCGTGCTTCCACATATTGTGCGTATTTTGAATCTACCATACATTTTGTAAGCTTTTTCAATTTATATTGCATTTTGTAAGTATTTTGAATCGCGTGCTTCCACATATTGAGTATTTTGAATCTACCATACATTTTGTAAGCATTTTCAATTTATATTGCATTTTGTAAGTATTTTTAATCTCAATTGCTCTTTGTGAGTATTTTGAATCTGAACCTGCCTATTTTCAATCTAACTTACATTGTGTATTTTCAATTTCAATTGCATTTTGTAAGTATTTTGAACCTCAATTGCATTTCGTACGTATTTAATAATTTTATTAATGCAGCCAATGGCCTTGTACTTTTCTTTTCAGGACGGGTCAGGGAAGGAATATTGAAAGGAAATCGGCCGTGGACCTATTGAAAGGAACCGTCCCGGCATTTGCCTGGTGGTGAAAATGGGAAACCACGAAAACCATTTTCAGGACGGCCGAGGTGGGAATCGAACCCACGCTCTTCAATGTAGATTCGAAATACTCAACAAAATGCAATTGAAATTGAAAATACGTATGAAATCGAAATCTCCCCGATTTCGTATGTATTTTCAATTTCAATTGCATTTTGTAAGTACAGGGTTATTACAAATGATTGAAGCGATTTCACAGCTCTACAATAACTTTATTATTTGAGATATTTTAACAATGCTTTGCACACACTTACAAAAACTCAAAGTTTTTTTAGGCATTCACAAATGTTTGATATGTGCCCCTTTAGTGAATCGGCAGACATCAAGCCGATAATCAAGTTCCTCCCACACTCGGCGCAGCATGTCCCCATCAATGAGTTCGAAAGCATCGTTGATGCGAGCTCGCAGTTCTGGCACGTTTCTTGGTAGAGGAGGTTTAAACACTGAATCTTTCACATAACCCCACAGAAAGAAATCGCATGGGGTTAAGTCGGGAGAGCTTGGAGGCCATGACATGAATTGCTGATCATGATCTCCACCACGACCGATCCATCGGTTTTCCAATCTCCTGTTTAAAAAATGCCGAACATCATGATGGAAGTGCGGTGGAGCACCATCCTGTTGAAAGATGAAGTCGGCTCTGTCGGTCTCCAGTTGTGGCATGAGCCAATTTTCCAGCATGTCCAGATACACGTGTCTTGTAACTTTTTTTCGCAGAAGAAAAAGGGCCCGTAAACTTTAAACCGTGAGATTGCACAAAACACGTTAACTTTTGGTGAATTGCGAATGTGCTGCACGAATGCGTGAGGATTCTCTACCGCCCAGATTCGCACATTGTGTCTGTTCACTTCACCATTAAGAAAAAATGTTGCTTCATCACTGAAAACAAGTTTCGCACAGAACGCATCCTCTTCCATGAGCTGTAGCAACCGCGCCGAAAATTCAAAGCGTTTGACTTTGTCATCGGGTGTCAGGGCTTGTAGCAATTGTAAACGGTAAGGCTTCTGCTTTAGCCTTTTCCGTAAGATTTTCCAAACCGTCGGCTGTGGTACGTTTAGCTCCCTGCTTGCTTTATTCGTCGACTTCCGCGGGCTACGCGTGAAACTTGCCCGCACGCGGTCAACCGTTTCTTCGCTCACTGCAGGCCGACCCGTTGATTTCCCCATACAGAGGCATCCAGAAGCTTTAAACTGTGCATACCATCGCCGAATGGAGTTAGCAGTTGGTGGATATTTGTTGAACTTCGTCCTGAAGTGTCGTTGCACTGTTATGACTGACTGATGTGAGTGCATTTCAAGCACGACAAACGCTTTCTCGGCTCCTGTCGCCATTTTGTCTCACTGCGCTCTCGAGCGCTCTGGCGGCAGAAACCTGAAGTGCGGCTTCAGCCAAACAAAACTTTATGAGTTTTTCTACGTATCTGTAGAGAGTCGTGACCATATGTCAATGAATGGAGCTACAGTGAATTTATGAAATCGCTTCAATCATTTGTAATAGCCCTGTATTTTGAATTTCAATTGCATTTTGTAAGTATTTCGAATCTACATTGCATTTTGTAAGTATTTTGAACCTAAACTACATTTTGTGCATATATTTTTCAATCTAAATTTGTTTTGTGAGTAATTTCCTTCTACATTACCGATATCTTTTGTATTTCCACTCTACATTTTGTGAGTCATTTCAATCTGAGTTCCATTTTGTAAGTATTTTCAGTCCAGCTTAATTTTCCTTATGGTTTCCATTTCATTCTCATTTTCTCTTATCACCCAGATCATTAGGGGCCAATAGCCCTTAAAAAAACAATTATCATAATCACTAAAATATTGTTGATTTCCAAATCTGTGAACACAGACAACCATGTCAACAACAAAAACAATCTTGCTCTTTCAGACCTGTTATAGAGATACACACAACTCGATATACACGCCAAATTCAATATCGAAGCTTCCTTTACGAAATGTATCTTGCCAGATTTGTAATGGTTCAAGAACTGCCTGCTCGACAGAAGCAAAAAGCAGACACTGGTTAAAACTTGCAATAAATGTCATCCCGTAACGGTGAATGTTACGGAGATGGCTTGCAAGATACAACACACCTCATGCAGTTAAGTAAGGCCTATGCAGACAGTTTTAACCACATTCATCCTAATACATGGGTTGGTTTTTTAGTTTTGGCACCTTAGTTATAACTGGATTAATAACTCACTTAGATGGTTCCAAGTTTCACAGGCCCTCGATGTAGTCCCCACCGTTGCGTACGTGTTCCCAGCGATGCGGAAGTCGTTGGATCCCGTTGGCACTGCCCAATCTATTGATGGTACGAAGAAAGCGCTCGGCAGCCTGCTTAACTTCTTCAATGGTATGGAAGCGCTGCCATACTGTTCCCCGAGGGCAAACCGTTAATGCAGCGTACTATTGTTCGTTTCTGCAAGACCATCTCTGAGGAGCTCTGAGAAGGAAACGGCGCCACCACATGGTTACACCGCCCATCGTTCTGCATGACAATGCTAGGGCATACACAGCAGGCGTTGCGTCGGCATTGTTGGATCGCTGGGGCTGGGAGGTCCTCGTATCACCCCCCATATTCTCCCGACATCAGTCCCTGCGACTATGATCTCATCCCAAAGATGAAGATGATAATGACGTTAAGCAGGCTGCCGAGCGCTCTCTTCGTACCATCAATAGATTGGGCAGTGCCAACGGGATCTAACGACTTCCGCATCGCTGGGAACACGTTGTACGCAAAGGTGGGAACTACATCGAGGGCCTGTGAAACTTGGAACTATCTAAGTGAGTTATTAATCCAGTTATAACTAAGGTGCCAAACCTAAAAAACCAACCCATGTATAAGATGATCCTGAACCTTAAGACCACACCGCTAGGGTTTGATAAGACTTTTTGAGATTA
This sequence comes from Meconema thalassinum, assembly GCA_946902985.2. NCBI lineage: Eukaryota > Metazoa > Arthropoda > Insecta > Orthoptera > Tettigoniidae > Meconema > Meconema thalassinum. The sequence goes on from OX336388.2 coordinate 130,528,484, forward strand.
TTTTAAATTTTTATTAGTACTATTTGCTTAATCAAGATCACCAATTTAAGTACTGAATGGAAGATAGGTCTAAACAAAGGGGAGCGTAATGGCGCAGTGGCTTAGCTGCTCGTCTTGCACCTGGACGGCTGGGGTTCGAATCCCGGTGACAGTGGGGTGGAATTTTCACCTGAAAAAAAAAAAAAATCACTTGTCGTCAGGAAAGGCATCCGGCAGTAAATCCCCGGCCAAAACTAAAATGAGCCTAGTTGGCTCCGGTGACCCCCAATTCATTGGGAAAAGCCGAAGAAAGTTAAGATATCTAAACAAAAATAGACTACTTTGTTCATTAAATTCACAGAAATATGAGTAGCATTAAAGTACAGCCATCACAGCACTTTTCTATAAAACTAAAACAAGCCATGAAATAAAGATTCAATATAATCAGAAAGCAAAACCATGATACAAATCGTAAATCTTCACAGCTGGTAGGAGAAGGCAACAAGCAACTACGAAGTATCTCTACTCCGAAGGTTTAATGTTTATTATCTAGCACAAATGGTCTACTTGCCCACCACATTAATTCCATTGGCAGCCCTGCCTAGCGATTGGAAAAAAAACAATGACTTATTATGCTGAGAAATTGAAGCTCTAAATTAGTCTTGTTGTGTTGAAGGCAAAAGAAGAGTCGCTGCAGCGAGAACTACACACCACACGACTTGCCCTGATCCAGCAGGTGTGCCACCACTGTAATCACAACAACACTGATAGGCCGGATGATGTGGTAAGTAATCTGCTAGTTTGGTTACAGACTTGAATGTCATAGATGTTATGTGCTTATCGCCAGCCCCATGGTGTTGGGATAGCGCGCCTGCCTCTCACCCGGAGGCCCCGGGTTCAATTCCCGGTTCCGTCAGTGATTTTAGAAACTGATGTGAGGGCTGGAAACGGGGTGCACTCAGCTTCGTGAGGACAGTGAGGCAGCGTCCCGGTCACGAAAATCAAGATTAACGGCCGATAGGACCTGATGCACTGATCACGTGTCACCCCAATATCTACAGGCCAAATGGCTTTCTGGAACTGAAGTGCCAGGGGTGTGTTATGTGCTTATCCAGCGGCTGACTCGCCCGGTTGTATATTTGCATAATATTTACTTTTATAATCTGCATCGCCTTAAATCGTCATCATCAACTAGAGCAATTTCCAACCACAGGTTCGGTCTGCTTGAAGTACAAGTCTCTCTATCGTTTTCTGTCCATCCACCACTTCTCTCCTCTCATTGTTGTCCAATTCACTTCTTTTCTCTTGACACTTTTCTTCACCCTCTTTATCCACCTATCCCTTGGTCTTCCTCTAGGTCTCTTTTTCTCCCACTGCATTTCCAATATTTTCCATGCTATTCTCTCTTCTCCCACTGTTTTCACGTGTCCATACCACTGTAACCTTGATTTTTCAATCCTATCCTGTAGAGGTTCTTCCTGTAATATTTCTCTGACTCGTATCATTTCTGACTCGGTCCATTCTAGGGTACGACTCCTATGGAACTTCATTTCCACTGCTTGTATTCTGCTTTTATCTCTTCCCTCACCCCCTGGTTTCTGATCCATATGTTAGGATCGGTACAAAGTATGACTTTTATATGATCCCTTTACATTTCTGTGGCACCTTGCTCCATATCAGGCCTCTAACACTCTTGAAGAATCTTCCTCTTTCATCTAATTCCAAGGCATTTCCCCCATTTTCTTCAATGACACCTTAAATAATTTATTATAATGAAACCTTCTCATATGTACCCCAACACTCCAAACTATTGTGATTTTTAGTAATTTTCTTGTTTGGTTGCATTAACTGTTGTCACTTAATGCATCTAAATCACTTTATTTCCAGACACTGAAACTGTTGCATTTGCTGGACATATTGTGTTTGGTATGATGCATCCATGGTTGCCACTCTTAAACTTTAAAAATACTATCACATTGGTTGGAATATTCACATGAACATATCATAGATAAATAGTGCCAGTAGTAGTGCCTGATCTATTTTCAAGGTATGAAAACCATGACTGTTCCAGGGGTCATTACCAGAATCGATGTGCAGTGGTGAGCAACCATCAGCCGGAGAGTCGTTACCATCAGATGTGTCGTGGGAGGCAGTGGACGAGCGTGATTCAGGACCGACGCTGTGGGTCCCCGATCATGCCGTGAATCGTTGTATGGGTTGCGACACAGAGTTCTGGCTTGGCCGACGCAGGCACCATTGCAGGTGAGTAGTGTCTCCTTTTTCTACATTAAGATTCCCGATTACCTTCCAGCTCATATAATCGCCCCCTTTCCTTTTCCCCCCCTTTAAAAATTTTGACTAAAAATTGGAAGGGGGTATGGAATAAGCGATGATTTCCAGTTTGTAGGGGAAAATGATGGCATTTGTATAAGGAAACTATGATAAGTGCTGACTTGGTAAGATATATTATTGACAATTTTATCCATACGACGGAACAAAAAAGTGTGTGTTTACGCAAATATGAAGGATTTTTGTTTCATTATGCTGCACAGTGATTTCGAGTGACATTACATTGTAGGGTTTGATGGCTTACCTGCTTCACAGCAATTCATTACATGGTATCAGCTGGTCTGTCAACCCAGCCACTTGTAGCAAGAGTAATGATCGACTGTTAAAATTCCCACCTTTGTTCCATAATAATAATCACACATTTATTGTTCAAACTTTGCCCCATTGCTCTTTGAGTGGCATTTCGTGACGTTAAATCATTGTGCGCAAATTATACTGTAGGGCTTGAAAAGTGGGGGTTGAATGTTCAAGTCCTGCTTGGGTCAGACATTTTAATTCTCTACCTTTCATCTCTGAAGTATTCTATGCCCAAGATAGCGGGTTCAAAACCGGCCAAAGCCGTCGGATGTTTTAAGAGCGTTAAAAATCCCTCTGTATGCCTTCCTTAGGAGGGGAAGTAAAGCCGGCGATCCCATGTCATAGATTTATGGCATGTTAAAGAACCTTCCACTAGTTACACCTGTATGAAGCCAAATTGGATAGGTTAAGAATGTAAACAACGCTCTTAGGTTTCTACGTTCGTTGCCAAGAGCCGACTGCAGTGGCGTCTAGTAGCTAAGTTCTGAACTAGGCCTAGTAGATGGTGGTGTTTGGCGGCAAAAGTAGGAACTATTTGAAAAATTCTAAGTTGCAGTCTATACTAAAATTAAAAAACAGATACACACACTAATACCGTCATCACAATTAACACCGGTTATCAGACAGATTCTACACACACCCAAAGTACATGACCGCGTTGTCGCAGCCCCTAAACTGAGGAACCAACCATCTCTGAGGTAGCTTGCCATGGTGGGTGAGTGGTTAACGTGTCGTTCTACTAACCCCAAGCTCGCAGATTCGCTCCTGGCCGTGGTAAGTGATTTTTGTAAGCCGGCTAAAATTTACGGCACGCATGTCATACGATGTTGGCATGTCAAAGAACCCATTTGAATTCAGTAGGCCGTGTTCATAATGGCAAAATTAATCTCTGGAGTTTCCGCCAACACGAAGTTCCTCATTTCTCTACTAGAAAGCGCTAAAGTGTTCAAGGAGCTTAGATATCTAACCTTCTTTCCTTTCATAGTGCTTCAAGGAATAATGAAATCGACATGCAAGCTACCCTTTGGGTGTCAAATGACAAAGCTTGCACCCGGCACCCGAGGCCTTACGATATTATTATTATTATTATCTCTGAGGTAAACGTTGGCAAGTTACCTCACTCCTTATCTATCCTAGTATGCCTCATTATTGTGTTGTCTTGTTTTTTTTGGGAGAGTTTCTGCCGACATAACCTGCGGCAGTGCTTTTTGAGGAGACAGCAAGTCTCTGGGCTGACTAGCTAACAGACAGACCTTCCATTCTAAATTGCTTGTACTTGCTGTACAATACTTGACCCAAAGAGAGATGCTCACTAGTTGTGCTGGACACAAGTTGGAGTATGACACGGTCACCAGACAATAGTTGCAGTTCGTCATTTACCTCACACGATTTTGCGTTGCGTTGACAAATGTCAGGAGAGAACAGCCGGGCAAATGCTCTCTCTCACATGCCTTCTTATGCACTCTCCACTCTAATAGCTGTAGGCTTCCATTTATCAAAATAATAATAATCATATTTATTTAGTGGGAAACATACTTAACTTTTTATCACAAATTGGTCAAATTGGATGTAGAGGTTTTAAAATATCAGTTAATGTTTGGATAAATTATGCATGTACCTCTTAAATTCACAAATTCTGCATTTTCTGAACAGAAATGTGGCAAATTTAAAAAACACTGCATTTTTTAATTTTTTTAAAATCCTGTTCTGTGTCCTCTTCTACTTCCCTCAGCCTCGTGTGGCGAAACTAAGATGATGTGGGTTCGATTCCCACCTCAGCCATCGTGGAAGTGGTTTTTCGTGGTTTCCCACTTGTACTGTACTCCAGGCGAATACTGGGATGTATGCCTCTCACCAAGGTGGACCGGGTCAATGCATGTGGGATTTTCGAAGTGAAATGCCATGTCCTGTGGTTCGGATTCCACGTAAAAAGGTCCCGTGGCTCATGATCTCGTGATTAATGGTCACGTTAAACTACAAGCTTGCTTTGAATACTGGGATGGATCCTAAATTAAAGGCCACGGCCACCTCCTTCCCAATCCTCGTGAAAATTACAAATACTCACACTAAGACGGCTATCACAATAACACAGGTTGTCAGACAGATTCCCCACACACCCATATACACGGGGCTACATGACCACGATTTTGTAGAGCCCCTAAAAGAATCAAAAACTACTTCTACTCCTGGTCTAGTTTCGTATTACGGATGGGCCTTCACAAATGTTGGCAAACATGCATATGTACCATATATATGCAAATATAGTCTGTGTACTGTACTTTTTCCAAAAATTGGGGGGGGGCATTATTTGTATCAAGGTTGGTACCACATTCCTCCCTTCAGAATTTTTATGGCGTAATTTGCTTGCCACACAGACACCGACCACACCTTCAAGCATGCATGCACAGTAACTTCACGATACTGACTTCAATGGGCGCTGAAGCTGCGCCATAAAGATGGTTAGGGGATGGGTATTTTACTGTCAATTCATTGGGTTTGTGGTGGTAAAAATTAGTGATGCTAATGTTATTATGGGCGGTGCATCCTTTATAATATCTCTATCAATTCCCGTGACCATCAAAATTGCATCATAATGCTGGCCGGTGGAACGCATGTCTTAACTTAAATGATACAAATTCGGCGGTGGTGAGAATCGCCGTCAGCTCGTGAATGACGTTTATCTTATCTACTGCCGTGCGTGTGCCATAACAAGTTGATATCGATTCATCGGTCGTGGAAAATGCTCCTAAGGATGTCCAGCCGCCTGTTACAGTTGGCTTGTGAGCGATGCTAATTTTATCTCAGCCGCGCATGCACCATATTTTCCCGATATTGTCTAGAACGGCCGTCGTAAACCCACAAAAGTCTTTCTAAAGTGAGAGAGTGGGGTTTATTCAATGTCAAGTATACCGTAGTTAAGTGTCTGTCCAATAAGCTATCTGCATCATATGTTAAGGCTTTCAGTCTAAGTTGATGATTCTACTTTTTAATTTCTTCTGTTGGATTCTAATGTCCATTTCAGTGAGTGTTATCTATTCAAACATTACAGATGCAATCTAGCTCCCACAGAACAGCTTGAACATGTAACCTGAGGATACCCAACAAGTAAGATAATTTCTAATTTATCCTGTGTTTTAACGAGTTTGAGGCTTGGCACTCCAACTGTAACGAAGGTACCGAGTCTTCATACACACCTTGTTGTTTTAGTATATACCGTATAACATTGTTCTTATTTGCTTAAGCCCTACAGAGAAAGATGAATTGTACATATTTGACTTTTCTACTCTGAATGGGTTGTTTCTACCTGGAGCTTATTTTCACAGTGAACTCGTGATTGAGGCAGATGACCTTGCTGTTCTGCCCCTTTAAACAACAATAACTAACTAAACTCTTGATTATCTGTGTTAATGTGGACTTGCGGTTGCAAGGATAATTCATGGTGTCCACAGGCAGGAAAAGTCAGAAATTTTGTTTTTGGTCAGGAAAAGTCAGGAAAAAGTGTGAAAAACTGGCGTGAGTCGGGAAAAAATATCGAAAAGTATTAGAAAGTCAGGAATTTTATATTAACCATAGAGTAATTTGTGTTTTACAGCCATATTTTGATGTTACTAGTTCAACTAATCTCTGAAGATAAAAAGCAATAACTCACTGGACATTATGGTATGTTTCCATTTTTACAGTACATCATAGTAAAAACCTCTCTTAGGCTACCTATTTTTAGGCATTGGTGTAGGGATGTGGCGACCCCATCACCCAGCACATTGCACTTTATTTTGTATTTTAAATGAATAAAGAGGTGAGCGTTGGGCAGCTATGGGGATGGTGGAGGCTGCAAAATTAAAAAGAAATATACATATTTGTTTCCTCAATAACCCTCTTTTCAGATGTTACGATGACTTCACAAGTCAGGAATTTTGTTGGAAAAGTCAGGAAAATTGACATTGAAAATTCTGTAGACAGCATGTAAATTGAATAACATGGATAATATATTATGAAAAATAATTACCGTAAGTCAATAATATGTACAGTTCACGCCACGGTTCTCGGCCGGTGAGCCCCGATTGCGCAGTCGTACAGAGGACAGGTGGCGAACCTCAGGCATGTGCAATTGATACTGGCGTATCAATTACGCATGGACGAGGCTTGTAGACCGTCCACTGTACGACTGCGAAACCGGGACTGACCGGCCAAACGCTACGGCATGAACTGTATTTTTAATTATAGTACCGGTTTTGACCACATTGTGTCCTTCCTCAGCAGAAAATAGATAATACAAACCCTTGTTTTTTTACTTAACATGCAATGTAAGAGTGCCAGCCCCATGGTGTTGGAGTAGCGCGCCTGCCTCACACCATGAGGTCCTTGGTTCGATTCCCAGCTCCACCAGGGATTTTAGAAACTGACGTGAGGGCTGGAACAGGGTGCACTCAGCCTCGTGAGAAAAATTGAGTAGCTGTCTGATTGTGAGGTCACAGAGACTAAAATTAATGGCCGAGGGGACTGGACACACTGACCAGGTGTCGCTCCATAATCTGCAGGCCAAATGGCTGGGCGGCAGTCGCTCGGTAGGTCTAGGCCCTCCATGGACTGTAGAGCCTCGGGGTTTAGTTTATATGCTACGTAAGAAATACAAATTCCATTGCTTTACATATTTCTCTGTTTGCTCTTTGTCAGTCTCAATCAAGTACTTTCTAATAACGGGCCTCATTTTCTGGAACATCAAAAGGTTGGTCTATTAGAATGAGTTTTGTTTGGATACTCCAACTGTAAATCCTATAGATTTCGATGCCTCGGTATGAGTAATGAGCTATTCCTTGATAGTCGCGTCTTTACTAGATTGCTGTTCCTAACGTCAGTGTGTGCACCACTCAGCTATTTCATAAACCCATCCATCACTGTACAGCCTCACTAATGTTACATCAGTTTTGATGCCAATTCACCTGTTTCTAACATCTGGCATTTCTAATTTCTTTTCTATTCTCTATAGTTCAACACATTGACACTTTTCAGTCACATCTCGTTACTGGTAACTTCAGTCACAATAAGCACAATGATACTGAATGGTATATTGGCTTTCACAGCCAGTGAATTAAAACTCGGCAATTTTTCTAGGTTTGTGCCGTGTCTTGTGTGGGGTTTCGCCTAGGACACCAAGCTGGGTCATTAGCGGGCTCTTGGTGTCCCCGCCTGGACCCCCACATGTGTAGCGAACTGCGCGCTACCTCCCTTTTTATGAGGCAAGACACTGCACAAACCTAGAAAAATTGCTGAGTTTAAATTCACTGGCCGTGAAAGCCAATACATATCAACTTCTTGGAAGCCTTCATAGGGAGGTCATGGCTCCTTGAACTTTTAGTTCTCGCATTAAAGAGGTGCAGGTGTGCCTCGTAAAAAGGGAGGTAGTGCGCAGTTCGCTACTCCTGTGGGGATCCGGGCGGGGACACCAAGAACCCGCTGATGAGCCAGCTTGGTGTCCTAGGCGAAACCCCACACAGGACATGGCACAAACCTAGAAAAATTGCTGAGTTTTAATACAGAATTAACATTCACGATGAGCAACAATTGACAGACTACCTGGGGCGTGGTAAATATTATCAACAATGCATTCTTATCAATGCCATTGAACTGTAAGGTTCTGTTGGGCAGAAGTTTTAAATTATTAGCATAGAAAGATATTTCCCCCTCCTCCCAAACTCTAAACAGATTATCGAGAATTTACTGTATTTTTTTTAGATTCAAATTAATGGTGTTGACCTTCCAAAGACATTGTTGTTTAAATATCTTGGCTCGACTATTACTGCGGATGGAACCCTCAGACCTGAAATATCACATTGCGTGAGCTGCGGTTGGCTGAAGTGGCGCTCTATGCCCAGTGTCTTATGTGATAAGAAGATTCCAGACCGGCTAAAGTCTAAAGTTTACCGTTGTGGTCCGTCCCATTGCTCTGTATGGGGCAGAATGCTGGCCTTGAACTAAGGAGTTGGAACAGCAGCAACTTGGTGTGATGGAGACAAAGATGCTCAGATGGGCATCTGGCTTGACACTCCATGATCATGTCAGCAATAATGACTTTTGCAAGCGTTGTGGAGTAGCGCCAGTTGCTGAAAAGATAAGGGAAAGCAGTCTCCGCTGGTATGGACATGTCTTACGAGCTGCTGAAACAACAGCTGCACACACTGGATTGGCATTGCGGATAGATGGGAAGAGACCAATAGGACGACCAAGACAGCATCGGCTAGACACCCTACATGACAATCTAAAAATTGCCCTAATTCATCCTGACATGGCACACAAACGTGTAATATGGCGACAGATCCAACAAAGCAGAGCCTGCTAATTTGTGGGACTCAATGCTAAAGAAATATAAATAGTTGTTAGATTGATATGAAATAAAACCCTGTTGAAAAATAGACCCATATTGACTTGGTTGGTTCCTTAGTTTAGGAGCTGCGAACGCGGTCATGTAGCCCCGTGTACTTGGGGTGTGTGTAGAATCTGTCTGATAACCGGTGTTAACTGTGATGAATGTATTAGTGTGTGTTATCTGTTTTTAATTCAAGTTTTTTTTTCTCCGTGTGACCTCCTGAGAGGCCGAGTGCAGTCTTTCTAGTCGACGCCCGTGGGCGACCTGCGCGTCGGGATGAGAGATGGAATGGATGAAGATGAATGAAACTGGGCAAGGATGTGGAAGGAAGCAGCCGCGGCCTGTCAGAAGGTACCGTCCCAGCATTTGCCTGGTGTTGAAAATGGGGAAAATCACGGAAAACCATTTCAAGGACGGCCGACGGTGGGGCTCGAACTCGCGCGTCTACCGAGTCAGCAGAGAGCTTGGCCCCATGGCCTAACACTGCGCTTTAGCTAGCGTAGCCACTACTGTCGGTTTTAATTCAAGTAAGGACTGCAGACGATTATTTTAAGTAGTTCCTACTTTCACTACCAAATGCTACCCTCCATGACACCTAGCTGTGAACTTGGCTACTACTAGATGCCATCGCAACCAGCGTCGGGTGACAAACGTTGGAACTTAAGAGCATCAATCAAATCTTACCTAGAGCTCAGCAACTCTAACTGAAACCCCGGAAAAAATGCGAACTAAAAGTACTTCCCCCCTGCCCGCTCTGACCAACTCAAGCAAGACCAATATCTGTGCAGAGGGGTGTAGTCCATCGCTGGCCGGGAGCCAATAGATGTGTTGACAAGCGTTCACAATCCACTCTCTCGCTCAATCTCGCCCTCCTCCCTGTCACACTGGCTGACAGAGCCAGCGCTGTCATCAGGGTCTCACTTCAAGTTGCTGAGCTCTACAAATTGTGCTTCACACAAGTTTAATTAGTGCAAGGTTCTGTGACTGTTCCGGTCACAATGTTCCCAAACCCTTATTTGGTTGACTGCAAGAGAAGTCAGGTTAGGGTAATTTGTTCATACCATTTCTTTTCTTGTTCATCATCATCATTTAGGTTGTAGAATTTCATTTTATTTAGTGTATATATATCTTGTGTATCTCGGGGACTCAGTCAGGAATATTTCATTTAATTTGTATGGGAGATGTCAGTATACAAGACAGCGGATTGTGTAGGTAAGCTACAAGATGTTGCAACAGCAGGAAACTCTAGGCCAAATTTAGATTGGGCCGAGAATAACTTCCCTTGTCTTGAAGAAAGCTTTGTGTAAATTGTGTAAGGTTCTGACGTCAGAGAAGAGTTTCGCGCCACGAGTTGTAAGAAATATACATGGGTTCGAGATTATTGGTGTATTTTGTATGGGTTGGAGGGTATCATGACCCTGGCGGAGAAAGACGAAAACATGTGTTTACAAGATGAGAGGTGGGATTTTCGTGTATAGCGGGGCTTCACTTCTATTGTAGCGTCTGATTGGAAAGGTCGCGTTCTCGTAATTTGGCGTAGGCCTATTTGGAGAAACAGTTTTGTTGAAAGCATGGCTTGTGAATGTACTCGAAACGGCTACATATCACAACGATGTTATCTCTGTTAGCACAATTCAAGTTGGGTACGGAAGCACATTCATTTCTCTCGCAGAGATGTGGCTATGTAAACCAGTAAACATCTCTAACCTCAAACCACGTGTGGAAAATCTTAGAAATGCTGGGGAGAACTGATCTATCGAGCATGTCTCGTAGATTATCTGCTAGATCGTCGATGAGTGAGTAACAAACATCTTTATATTCCAACATTCATTTTGGGTCACATGTTTTCGTCATTGCCGAGGAGAGAAGATAGTAAACCATAGTCTGTTCGACGAGAGTCCCCGCCATATGTTTAAAGTTGATATTAATACACATATTTTGAAGGTTATAATTAGTTTTCTTTATAGGGAATTACACCTAATAGTTGAACGCCCAAATGATACCAGTTAGGTTGACCAAATGTGTGTCCAACACTCCACGACCCTGCCATTTCAATTGTGTGGTATATGATGAAGTACTTCCGATCAAAAATAGGAGGATGATTTTGGGAAGTTTTAAATCAGTCGCCCAAGAAGGGCTGGTAAAAAGTTACAACATAGCACCTCAACGTGGGGCAAGAGTAGGGAAACCTAGCAGGTATCATTAGGGCACATATGCACACAGCCGATAGACACCTTAGGAGTATTAGGGTTCACAGTAATTTGTTTTGTTTTAAGGGGTATGTCCACATCAGACAATTTAGAATTAAGGTCAAGGGTTGTGTGTAAATCAAACAGTAAAATGTCAGGTAATCAGGAAACTGGGGGAAGTGGCAGTGAGGAAGATGTGGAAAAGACAGTGGGAACATATGTTACCATTGTTACTACTGAGTCGCAGCTGATCGCTGAAGGTAGTAACTTAAATGTAAATGGGGGGGTTATGAACGATAGTTTGATCCAAATGCTACTGAGTGAAATAAAAGAGATTAAGAAGCAAGGAGAATCTATGAGTAAGGAAATTAAGGAGCAGGTAGGCTCTGTAAATGAGAAGGTAGAGTCAGTGACCAAACAGATAGTAGAAGTGAAGGAATTTGTAAGTAAGGAAATTCAGGAGAGCAACAGGGCCACGAACACAAGGATAGAGAGTCTCAGCAAAGAAATACGGGACCATAAGTCTGTCCTTAATAGTAGAATGGAGAGTATGAACCTGGAATTAAGTGGGAAAATTAGCAAACAGGGAGAGGAAATCAGGGCAGAAATGCAGGGGAATCAGGCTGGGATCACAAGTAGGCTAGAAGGGATGGAAGGCCATCAGAACCAGCAAGATGTGGAAATAACGAAAATTAAGTCAGAGATAGCTAGTTCAAGGGCAGAAGTACAGAATGTAATGGGAGAGTGTGATGAGATATGCAACACTGTAAGTGGGAATAAGAGGGAATATTTAGATAGAGTAGGTGCCGTTGAAAATAAGTTGGGAGAGATTGAGGGTCTGAGAGGGAAGCAGGTGGCATTGACCGAGAAAAACGAAAAGCTGCAGGAAGAGCTGATAAAGGTCAGGAGAGAGTTGAAAGAGCGACCGATGAGTCAAAGGGTTGTGATGCCATCTAGTTTGCTACTCAGGGACCCTGGTCTGCCACAATTTAACTCAAGGCAGTTCAACCCTATGGAGTTTTTAAAAACCATTGAGAAGAAATTCAGCAAGGATCTAGAAGACGGGGTTGTCGAATGGGAAACAGTGTTGGAGATCTTGTCTAACTCATTTCAAGGGGATGTGAAAGCATGGTTCCAAATATACAGGCCTAACATGAATAGTTTAAGGGAATTCAGGGATAAATTCAAAGCTAAGTTCTGGGGGGAGGGGGTACAGTCCAGGGAAAGGGAAAAATTAACTTTTGGGAAATATAAGGAGAGAGAAGGGGTATCCCTGACAGAATATTTTTTGGCACATGTACTTATTTGGAAGAATTTGGATGGGCTGACCTCTGACAGTGATGTGGTTAGGGTCATGTTGAAGCACTTCCCACCTAGAATTCAGGAGGCAGCTTGTATGCAGAAGGTAAGGACGGTAGAAGAGTTGGAAGAGCTTCTTACGAGCTTTGACGTTTTAGGCAAGCAGCACATGGAGAGGCCAGAGGTCAAACAGGAATTTAGGGGCAATAGGGGGAATAATCAGGAGTTTAATAGGGGTAGATTTAATCAGGAGCAAAGAGATTATCAGCAGAGGCAGGAAAACTATCAGAGAGGTGGGGGGCGTCAGGATAATTCACAGCGACAGGAAGGTAACTATCAGAGAGGTGGGGGGCGTCAGGAAGTTGGTAACGAAAGAGTACAGGTGAACCAGAGGAGACAAGAACAAGGTGGTCAAGGAGCTTTAAACTCCGAACGGGCTGTGCAGGGAGGTCAGTCAGGCAGTCCGTAAGAAATGAAGTCAAGCAGTGTGTTATTGTGGGTGAGGAGGATTTTATGCCTATGAGTCGGGAGGATCTGCTAGCTGACCAGCAGGAGTTCTCATGTATCGGGGAGAAGGAGGCTTTTATGTCAACTGTTGAGTTGAGCATACTAGGTAAGAGAGTGCAGGCATTGGTGGATTCGGGGAGTGAGAGAAGTGTCATCAGTAAGGGATTTTATGATACTTTAATCAAGGACGGTGGTAAGTTGGAAGAAATTCCAGTTAAGTCGACATATGTGGTAACTGCTGTTGGTAATAAATCCCAAAGAGTGGGAAAGCAGGTATTGTTGCCCATGAGGTTTGGTAATGAAGTTGACCACAAGACTTGCTTGGTAATTCCTAACCTAATTTATGAAATGATTTTGGGGATAGACTGGCTTAACGAGCATAGTGCTGTTATTGATTTTGACCGGGGTGTCATCAACTTTGTGAGGGGGAATATAAGCCAGGAGATGAGAATGAAATGCAAGAGTGTAGATAAGACAGTAAAGGCATGTGTTACTGAGGTCACTGTAGGGGATATGGCAGAAGGTAAGGCTGACGATGAGGAGGAAGTTGTGGATTTATGTCACATTGCTGTGGAGGGTGATAAGTGTGATCAACTCCAGCAGGCTGTGGATAAGAGTGGTTTAAGTGTTGAGGAGAGGGATAAGTTGTTAGAGGTTTTAGAGCTAAACCAAGAAGTTTTCAGTGACAAGCCAGGGCTAACACATGTCTATACGCATCAGTTCGAAATTGTAGATCATTCTCCATTTTCAGGACCCAAGTACCCGATACCTCACAAATTTGCTGATGCTGTGGAGAAAGAAATAGGCATTATGCTGAATCAGGGTATTATTGAGCCTTCAACTAGTGCATATCTGAATCCCTTAGTTGTGGTTGGGAAGAGTGATGGCTCGGTCAGGTTGTGTATTGATGCCAGGCAGCTCAATTGTAGGATATCTGGGGACCAACAGAGGCCAGAATGTGTTGAGGAACTGGTTCAGAAATTCAATGGTAAGCAATGGTTTTCCACTATGGATCTGAGTGCATCATTTTGGCAGGTACCGTTGAGAGAACAGGACAGGAAGTTGACTGCGTTTAGCTTTAAGAGTGGTTTGTACCAATTCAGGGTCGTTCCTTTCGGAACAAAGACCAGCAGTTCAGCGTTGATTAGGGCCTTAAATCTAGTGTTAGGGAGGGACACACACGAGTTTGTGACAATGTACATAGATGATTTAATTGTTGCATCTTACACATTAAAGGAACACCTGGATCACTTAGACATTGTTTTGGGGAAATTAAGGGACGGGGGATTTACAATTAAACTTAAGAAGTCTCTGTTTTGCACAACATCAATCACATTTTTAGGGCATACTATCACAACACAAGGGGTGTCTCCCGAACAGTCACGATTAGACAAGATTCACAACACTGCTACACCACGTAACGCCAAACAATTGAGGTCAATATTAGGGGTTTTCAATTATTTTCGTAGATTCGTAGTTAAATATTCCTGTCTTGTAGAACCGTTTAGGGAATTGCTGAAGCAGGGTACTAAGTGGGTATGGACCCAGGTGCACGATGAGGCTTTTAAGGAGTTGAAGAGAGGCTTTGTAGAGACTGTCATGCTTAGGTATCCTCGTCTGGATTGTCCCTACATTTTGATGACTGATGCGAGCATGCAAGGCATCTCAGGCATTTTGTGTCAGGAGGATAGTGAGGGCAATCTAGGGATTGTCTCATTAGCAAGCAGAGGGCTAAGCATGGCGGAGAAGAGATATACAATTACTGAAATAGAGATGTTAGCAATCGTATACTCTCTAGGGAAGTTTAGGAGTTATGTGTTGGGCAGTAAGTTGCAGATACTGACTGACCATCATGCATTACTTTTTATTGGATCCTGCAAGCTCACTTCGAACAGGATGTCAAGGTGGATATTGGCTATAAGTGAATATAACTTTGAGGTAAGGCATATTAAGGGTACTGAGAACATTGTGGCTGACTTCATGAGTAGAAACATTGGGGGTGATGAGGGTCATCAGGTACTGGAGGTACAGGAAGGTGTTGTTATCTGCGTAACCAAGGTAAGCGAGTGTGATTATGAGATACGCTGCTTAAGGAATCTGCTTGTAGAGCAGGAGAAGGATGAGGTCTTAGGTGATATCTTGACTCAGTTGAGAGGTATGGATGTGGATAGTAGAATTAAGGTTGGAAAGTATTGGTACAAGTTGGAGTGTGGTTTCTTGGCTAGGCTGTGCCATGAAGGTGCCTGGAGAGTGTGTGTGCCAAGCTCATTGCAGGTAACGATGATTTGGTATCATCACAAGGCTTTAGGGCATTTTGGATCAAGCAAGGTTCTTTTTGCTGTTCAGCAGCATTTCATTTGGAAGAACATGGGAAGGCAGATTAGGAAAGTTCTGGCAAGTTGTGACTCGTGTCAACGGTGTAAATGCCCAACGAGGTTTCTTGAGGGACCTCGGCAAATGGTGATCACAGAAAAACCAAGGGATTTACTCTGTGTCGATCTGTATGGTCCATTGGTTAAAGCTCAGTTTGGATATCAGTATATCTTCGTGGTTGTTGACGCATTCAGTAAACTCGTCAAACTGTATCCCCTGAGAAAAGCGACCGGGAAGGGTTGTGTCCTACAGATCACTGATAAGTATGTACCTGAGTTTGGGGTGCCTCTCAGGATACTATCAGACCACGGTAGTCAATTCACCTCAAAGATCTGGAAAACCAAGTTGAGTGAATTGGGTATCAAGCACATATTCTCATCTATTCGATATCCTCAAGGGAATTTGTCCGAACGAGTTATGAGAGAATTAGGGAGAGTATTTCGCACCTATGTGAGCAATCGCCACAATGCGTGGTTCTCCAAGTTAGGAGATATTGAACGATGGTTCAATAGTACGTTCCATGAGAGTGTAAAATGCACTCCCTATGAAATTCAGTATGGTAGGAAGCCTACCAATGAGCTTGCTAGAATGCTAGGTTTGGTCACGGGAGAGGAGATTGGGAAGGATGTTTGTATCCAGCTGGCTAGGGACAACTTAATCAAGGCAGGGAATAAGCGTAGGCGCCAGCAGAAGCGGGTAAAGTTTGATTCTTTTGAAGTAGGCGATCAGGTGCTTCTGAGGGTTCCATATCCGTCTTCAGCTGTAGATAAGGAGATAGGGAAGTTTTTTCATCTATTTCAGGGGCCTTTTAAGGTGGTTAAACGTATTGGTGAGTGTGCCTATAGTTTAACGGACCAGGATGGTAAGTCTGTCAGTACACATAATATTAGGAATCTCCGTAGATATCACTCTGTAAAATAATATGGCATGGACTCTTAGAGAATCAGTCAACATAACGTGATGGCATGACAAAACTCAAGAGATGTGACGAAGAATGCTAACCAGCAAAGTGGCATCGAGTGTTAGATGGATAGATGGTATGATAAGGCCTGTGCAGGCAAATACCATGGCTTGTGAAGCGATAGGGTCTCATGATGAGACGAAGAAAATGAAGTGGTAGACCTAAGACACTTGAGAGAAATCAGTGAGGCTAGGAAATGGACACAATAAGACATTCGAGAGAGTGAGAATGTGTGAAAATTTGACAAGTGTGTATGTATATATGTCTTCCAGGGTTTATTTATGTAATAGTGTAATTCTTTGTGTTTTCAGTGCGTTGCTTGTTTGAGTGTTTGTGATCCACACTTGTTTCACCCGTGTGAATCACATGGGGGCGTATTGTGACTGTTCCGGTCACAATGTTCCCAAACCCTTATTTGGTTGACTGCAAGAGAAGTCAGGTTAGGGTAATTTGTTCATACCATTTCTTTTCTTGTTCATCATCATCATTTAGGTTGTAGAATTTCATTTTATTTAGTGTATATATATCTTGTGTATCTCGGGGACTCAGTCAGGAATATTTCATTTAATTTGTATGGGAGATGTCAGTATACGAGACAGCGGATTGTGTAGGTAAGCTACAAGATGTTGCAACAGCAGGAAACTCTAGGCCAAATTTAGATTGGGCCGAGAATAACTTCCCTTGTCTTGAAGAAAGCTTTGTGTAAATTGTGTAAGGTTCTGACGTCAGAGAAGAGTTTCGCGCCACGAGTTGTAAGAAATATACATGGGTTCGAGATTATTGGTGTATTTTGTATGGGTTGGAGGGTATCATGACCCTGGCGGAGAAAGACGAAAACATGTGTTTACAAGATGAGAGGTGGGATTTTCGTGTATAGCGGGGCTTCACTTCTATTGTAGCGTCTGATTGGAAAGGTCGCGTTCTCGTAATTTGGCGTAGGCCTATTTGGAGAAACAGTTTTGTTGAAAGCATGGCTTGTGAATGTACTCGAAACGGCTACATATCACAACGATGTTATCTCTGTTAGCACAATTCAAGTTGGGTACGGAAGCACATTCATTTCTCTCGCAGAGATGTGGCTATGTAAACCAGTAAACATCTCTAACCTCAAACCACGTGTGGAAAATCTTAGAAATGCTGGGGAGAACTGATCTATCGAGCATGTCTCGTAGATTATCTGCTAGATCGTCGATGAGTGAGTAACGAACATCTTTATATTCCAACATTCATTTTGGGTCACATGTTTTCGTCATTGCCGAGGAGAGAAGATAGTAAACCATAGTCTGTTCGACGAGAGTCCCCGCCATATGTTTAAAGTTGATATTAATACACATATTTTGAAGGTTATAATTAGTTTTTTTTATAGGGAATTACACCTAATAGTTGAACGCCCAAATGATACCAGTTAGGTTGACCAAATGTGTGTCCAACACTCCACGACCCTGCCATTTCAATTGTGTGGTATATGATGAAGTACTTCCGATCAAAAATAGGAGGATGATTTTGGGAAGTTTTAAATCAGTCGCCCAAGAAGGGCTGGTAAAAAGTTACAGTTCTTTTACATGCCATAAATCTATGACATAGGCCCGCCGGCTTTACTTCCCCTCCAAAGGAAGGCATACTGAGGGATAAACGCTCTTTAAAAAATCCTACGACTTTGGCCGGGTTTGAACCCACGACCTTGGGCATAGAAGCTCAGCCTGCTACCAAATACACCACCGCCAAGCTGCCTGTATTCACTTAGATTAATATAAATTTTAATTGTCTCCTCAGTCAGTACACAAAGTTCATATAATTGGTTGTTATTTATTCAAGGCAACGCATGTTTTGGGCTACAGTGTCCTTCTTTAACAAATTGCACTCGAATTCAGCTTGCATCACTTGTAATAAATGCTTGGCGTCCGCCTTGTTGTGTGGTGGCCAGCACTTTTGGCTGACTCCGCAGAGGCCCTGGTTTGATTTCCAGTTCTGCCAAGGAATTGATTTCTGGTCTGAGGGCTGGAACAGGGTACACTCAGCTTCGTGAGGCAAAACTGAGAAGAGGTGTGTTCGATTCCCGCTTCTACTCTAGGCAAACGCTAGGATGGTTCCTAATTTAAGGTTACGGCCACATCCTTCCCAATCCTCACCTGAATTATAAATGCACACTCTGGTACAGCCATCACAATAACACAGGTTAACACACCAAAGTACACGGAGCTACACGACCATGTCGCAAATCTGCAAATGAATGAACTAACTTTAACCCATATAAATTCATTAATATCAGGCAAATTCCTCTGCTAATGGTCAATGTCATTGTTCTGATGCAGGAACTGTGGGAAGGTCTTCTGTGCCGACTGCTCTGAGAATTCGGTTCCTCTGCCTCGCGAGCAGCTGTACGATCCAGTACGTGTTTGCAGCAGCTGTTTCTCTCTGCTCCACGAGACGACAGCGTTCCGTCGCTACACGGAGAGGAGCATGCTGTGCCCACTCTCCAATGGCTACTCTTCTCTGGAGACGGTGAACTTCATAGCGTCTCCCGACAACTGCAAACAGTCGACCCCGGCGGTGTCCGGCACGGGCCACAAGGCTGCCATGACTGCCGCCTCGACTTGAGCAGACTTCCCCTGGGGTTGACAATAAATAGATGAGAGCTTAAGACTACTAGCAATATTGGCCACCCAACACACTGACTGGTTTCATTCTTTGTTTCAAAGTACAGTGATTGGAAGTTATCTTCTCTCTTGTTACAATACAGTGTCTAGAGATTTTATGAAATTTAATAATAATAATTCATGCTATGGCATTCAGTTAAATTGTTTGGTTTGCATTTATACGCTTTTGCAGTAGATGTTGTGTGTTTCTCTTCATGGTTTTACATGAAATGCTAATAAAAAGTAAATAGGTTTGATGTATTTCTGAATGCCTAGTTGGTAGCAAGTATGTTGTATTATACTTCAGAGTCCTAATTCCATATTTTCGTGATCTCTCTTGTGCATTTTGTATGAAACATTTTATTTTTCTTTCAAGAAAGAAAAGTTTGGTGATATTTTTGCTCCTCCCCCCTCCCCTCCAAAATTGGAAAGATAATTTGCAATTGCTGTGTGAACTGCAACTGTACCAGTTTTGCCAACAGTAGTTGGAGTCGTGATATGTGATCGTTGGACACTGGTCAACCGCTATGTCTGTGATGAACTTAAAAATAAAAGTCTTGGTAACATTTGCTTCTAGTTGATGGAACAAGTATGTACTTGTATACTTCCGTCAGGTGTGTGATTTTGGAGAGAGATAAGGGATAATGCTGGATTTGTGGCCTAGTATTATTGTGATGGCATAAATGCACAAGTTATTATGCAATAATGCAGTGTTGTGAAGGTAGGCTTGTTGGTTTTATTTGTTTTGTTTCTTTACTCTAAAAGCATTATACTTGGATGCTTTGGAATATGAATTGCAACTCTTAGAAATACTAAACCCATCAATACAAATTAAGAAACATGTCTTCAATTATTGTACATGTTTTGGTCTATGGTTAGACCATCTTTGGCAAATCTTAGATGTTTTAAGTAAAATATTAATAATTAATTTAAACTTATCTATTCTATGTCCACCCTTTATAAACCCCGTTTCCAACAGGATCGGGGATGAGATGCGATGAAATTCCACGTGACGATGGATTCTACGGCCGGATGCCCTTTCTGATGCCAACCTCTCGAGAGGAGTTAATTAGAGATGAAATGATTGAAGATAAATGAAAGTTCAATTTCAAGTAGTTCCAACTTTGGCTACCAGACGTCACTGACACTGTCACCCAGTGGCGAACGTTGGAACTTGATATAGCGTTTCTCACCGAATAACCTACAAATTTGGCTACACACTACCAGTTGTAGTGGTAGGTTCATTTTCATGCCGTAAATCTATGACATGGGCCCACCGGCTTTACTTCCACTCTGAAGGAGGGCATACTGGAGAAATTTAACGCTCTTAAAAATCCGACGACTTCGGACGGGTTTGAACCCGCGATGGGCATCACAGTTCAGCATGTTACCGATTACACCACCGAAGCCGCTAATTTCAATATGAAGGAAGACAGCAGGAGTTTTGGAATCGGTGGACTGACTTATCATCAATTTCCATTTTGCAGCCTGGGCCGGGAGCAAATATGATGCCCCTCCATTTACTCTTGTCTGTCCACCATCCTTCCTCCTCCGTTCTCTCATACTGTCTTTCACCAAATCCATCCACCGTACTCGAGGTCTTCCTCGTCCTCTCTTTCCAGTCATCTGCCTCTCCATCACTTGTTTCGGCATTCTTTCTTCATTCATTCTTTTCACATGTCCATACCATCTGACTGACTATTATGCAATAATTGATGGCTCGGTCTGAACTATCCACTGATTCCAAAAAATCCTGCTGTTTTTCTTTATATTGAAATATTTGACAGATGTATTTAAATTTTAAATTTAGTCAACTATATAGAATGTTATTTATTGAGAAACACAGACATATTGTCATTTTTATTTTAAATCGAGTGTATTTTAAATTTTTAGGTTTAAATTAATTATTAATATTTTACTTATAATATCTAAGACTAGCAGTAGTGCCCGGCATCGCTCGGTGGATTTATTTGTTTTATGGATGATAATGAATACTACTACAGAACTGGAGCGCTCAAGGATAAGGATCGGAAAGCACCAACGCTTATTGCAGCTGATAACATCAGTATACTGCACCAACGCCATTGCCCTTATACAGAGGCATACTATTATCATGATGATAACTGTTTTAAGGGGCCTAAGAAATCTCTTTGCACTAATTACTCCCCGTGACTGCAATTTATAAGCAGCTCTCAATTCTGCACCAGAACACTGGTAGGGGCGACGTGATGCAGCTCTCATTGCCAGGCAACAATAGACTTAGGCATTATTGAAGCTTCTATTATTTAAACTAGTTTCCATGATGGTTCCGTATTGACGTACTAAATAGTTTTAACAACAAATTGTATACAATTTGTTGTTAAAACTATTATTGAAGCTGTTCGGTAGGACTTGTTCTTCCGACTTACTGAACAAAAATCAATCTTTAAGGTTACCTGAGAGGTGTAGCCTAATGCTACATAGCCTAAACTATTCCTCTTGAATCTGGCTATCATATACAAAAAGAATTTTTCGAATCCGACTGGTAGTTCCAGAGATCAGCGCGTTTAAACAAACAAACTCTTCAGCTTTATTATATTAGTATAGATTTGCTGAAGATGGTCTCACCATAGACCGATCTAAACATGTACAATAATTGAATAGATGTATCGTATTTGTATTGATAGGCGTAGTATTTCTAAGAGTTACCTATTAATCAATACAGTAAATTTCGTACATTTTCCTAGCATGGTAAATGATGTTGCTTTTTATATGAATTGCATACTTGAAATTTGTCTTCACATTAGTGTTTTTAAATGAGTACACCATTGCATCAAAAACAGCTGACTTTCAGGAGTTCATCCAAGCATTGTTACAAACTCTTAGAACAGCGGTCTGTATGAATGTTATCATGCAAGCAGTACTTCAATGTGGAATTGTATGTCTCCCTTGGTACCTAAGACATTAGGGGGTGATTAGAACATTGCCCAATAAATACCATATGTAGGGAAATGAGAAAAAAATGTGTATGGCATTGTGTCTAATAGAACCTTGAACACTAAAAGATCTTCAAAAAGTCCCCTCCTTTTTCCTTTTTAGGTCCTTGTTTTAGAACACACCCTCCTCTATTTCTGCACCAATATTCATCCAAATGGTCCCAGTATATTTTGAGTTATTTGACAATTGTACAAAACCTTCTGCTTCCAGTTCTGACCTATGGATTAGAAGCTGCAACCTTAAAGAGTAGATACAAGCAATGGAAATAAATATATCTGAAAACAAGGCCGGAGAAAGTTCAAAATGATACTATCTGCAGTCAACTGGGACAACAATTGAATTGTTAGGACGATTCCGGATGAGATGGTTGGGTTACCTAATGAGAATGCCATCAAAAGGAACACCCAAAGCCTATTTTGAACGAGAAGTAGTTGGCAAATACCTAGAGGTAGACCAAGAGGTGGGTGGATGAAGCAGGTTCAGAAAGACCTTGGTCAGGAGGAGTTCACATTAGGAGAAGATCATTGAAACAGAAATGGTGGGGAGATTAGTTAGTTACTTACTGTTGCTTTAAGGGGTGGAACAGTGAGGTCATCTGCCCCGAGCGGGGAGATTAAAATCTGTGGAGGAGGCTTGTTCATTCCCACACCCAACCTGCTGGAGTGGCAGAGCAATGACGATGATTTGTTTTATGAAGTGGACAAGTAAGAAGATGCAGGTTGGAAAAAAGTATGTTGAGTAGTCTTCCTGAAAATTGTATTTTTCATGGTATTTCACAACCTAATCGCATGTATTTATTCTCAAGGTTGAACCTCAATGGTTACATTTAATTAAAAACTGAAGGTTTTCAGCCAAAAATCCACCAAACAATATTGTATTTAAAGTTTTTGTAACATGACTTGTTAATATCTTGCGGTAGTTCATCCTCGAGATCAAGAAATCTGAAAACTTTAGTGATCTACTGAAAGGTTCTCGCATTATGAAATGATCTACCGTTGATGATGTCATCCGTTCAGTCGAACCAGACCATCGGCGATTCTATGAATCATCACTCTACAAGTTGTCCTGGGCCGCACTGCATCCTTTAGTTCTTCCAGGGTGTGATTGGAGTCTGTTTTAATGGTGTCTAACCTAAGTGGCCTCTGGCGACCTGGTCTTCTTGTACCTCTGATCATTCCTAGCATGATTGCTTTTTCTAATGCACCTGATCGCATAAAGTGGCCAAAGTACGCTAGCCGCAACTTCATAATTCTGCCGACCAATGACCTACGGCGCTTGATGCGCTCTAATACTGCCTTATTGGTGACTTTTGTAGTCCATGGTATTCGTAAGAGTGTATGCCAACACCAGAGCTCAAAAACATCGATCTTCCTCTTGTCTACCTGTTTCAGCTTCCAGCTCTCACATCTATACAGGAACAGTGGGAATATAATCACATTGACTAATCTGCAAAAGGTTAATCATCCAATCAGTTCTTTTAGAAAACTTAACATGACATTAAGAAACATTTGAAAGTGTCTTGTTACAGAAATTATATTTATAGAGAAAATATATTACAAATAAGCCTAATGGACATTAATGAGAAATTAAATTACAATCTCTTTTCAACCTACACAGTGCAAAATTTGGCAGGAACAATTGTTCCATAATTTGGTGAATGGATATCGGAATGCGAGATTTCCCTTTGTTAGATTATGGCACAGTTGATTCAAATTTGCTTTTTAATTTATTTTATGGCTTTTAGTGCCGGGAGTGTCCGAGGACATGTTCGGCTTGCCAGAGGCTGTAGCTGCTTCTAGCGGACACCATAGAGTGAGCTACAAGTTCCGTTCAATTTCAAGTAGTTCTAACTTTCGCTACCAGATGTCAATGATACCTAGTGGTGAACGTTGGAACTTTGATGGAGCGTTCCAACAAAATCTAACCTAGAAATTTAGCTTCACACAAGTTTAGTCTGTGGAGGGATCTTTTACATGCCATAAATCTATGATATGGGACCGCCGGCTTTACTTCCCCTGTAAAGGAAGGCATACTGAAGGATTGTAACGCTCTTAAAAAATCCGACGACTTCAACTGGGTTTGAACCCGCTATCTTGGGCACAGCAGTTCAGCATTCTACCAACTACGCCGCCGATTTCAGGAATTACTCTCATTATTACTGTGAAGCTGATTCCTGCACGTGGTGCCCCTGCATAGGTACCTGGATTACACTTTCCAGTACTGAACTGAGCATCAGCATTCCAGAAGTACAAACAAGATGATATCTGTTCCACAAAGGCCTTTTTCAAGGCTAACTATAATTACGTTTAATACAGAGGGACTTTCATCCCCAAAAGAAGAGCTCCTGAGTGAAATATGTTGAAGTAACAACGGTGACATACTTTGCATACAAGAGACCCACAGAGACAATCGGCTACGACGTCCCAAAATTGCTGGCTTGAGACTTATTGCCGAGAGACCTCACAGACAGTACGGAAGTGCTTTATTCGTTCGACCTGATCTTCAAATCGTGTCTACTTCCATCTCTGAACACGAGGATATGGAAATATTAACTGTTGAGCTGAGTAATTGCACTGTATCTTTTGTATACAAACCACCTGGTGCTGCTTTTTCCTTTGCTACCCCTGATAGATTCCATAAACATAGTGTCAATTTTGTAGTTGGTGACTTTAACAGTCACAGTACAGTATGGGGTTATGCTCAAGACGATGATAATGGAGAAGAGGTGTTAAAATGGGCCGATACCTTCCAATTAACCCTCATACATGACAGTAAACTTCCTCCATCCTTCAATAGTGAGCGTTGGCATCGTGGATACAATCCAGATCTGATCTTTGCCAGTGAGCACATCAGCCAACAATGCATGAAGACAGTATGCTCTCCAGTTCCTAACTCTCAACATCGTCCTGTGATGTGCCAAGTTACTGCATTAGCCCAACCGATCACTATACCCTACCGCAGAAGATTCAACTTCCGGAAAGCTAATTGGGAGAAATTTAGTTCTACTTTGGATAGTTTTGTAGCTGGTATCCAGCCAACACCAGATGAATACGATACATTTGTGAAAGCTGTGAAGAAGGCTTCACGGTTGTCGATGCCTCGAGGGTGCAGGACACAATACTTCCATGGCTTAACACCTAAAACAGCCGATCTGATGAGTAATTATCTTTCACTCTTAGAAGATAACCCATTTAGTGACGAAACCATTTCAGCAGGAAAAGAGCTAATATCCACCATAGCATTGAACAAGAGAGAAAGATGGCTGAAACTTATGGAGGAAACTGACTTCTCTGTTAATAGTCGGAAGGCTTGGAGGCTGCTAAAGAAATTAAATAACGATCCAACTAAGAGTTCCACACATGCAAACATCACTGCCAATAACATCGCATCACAGCTCATAAATAATAGCACACCAAGATCGTCATTTAGAAAATCAGATTTCAAACTTCAGGATAAGGTACACAATCAGAACAGTGAACTCACAAGACCATTTGATCTCCATGAACTAGAAGCTGCCGTCCGTACATGTCGGAATGGCAAGGCAGCAGGACTGGATGATATTTGTGTTGAACAAATTAAACATTTTGGCAATGTCACGAAAATTTGGCTTCTAAATCTTTATAATCACTGCATTGCATTTTTCAAGATCCCAAAATTATGGCGCAAGGCTCGTGTAATAGCTATTTTAAAGCCTGGTAAATTGCCAAATGATCCTAAAAGTTGCAGACCAATCTCTCTTCTTTGTCATCTTTATAAGATCCTAGAGAGAATGATCCTGAATCGTTTAACTCTTGTAGTTGATCCTCTTCTAATCCCTCAACAAGCTGGGTTCAGACCAGGCAAAATTTGCACTTCTCAAGTCCTACACCTTAGTTCATAGAAGATGGTTTTGAAAGGAAAAAGATCACAGGTGTAGCTTTTGTTGAACTCTCTGCTGCATATGACACCGTAAACCACAGAATACTGTTACATGAACTCGATAACCTAACGAACAACTATGGATTCACTAACATGATAGCTACACTTCTTCAGGATCACCGGTTCTTCGTTGACTTCCAAGGACATCGCAGCCGTTGGAGAACTCAGAAGAATGGATTGCCCCAGGGAAGTGTATTGTCTCCTATTTTATTTAATGTGTACACCAATGATCAACCACATCCTCAAGGGTGTAAAAGCTTCATTTACGCTGATGATCTTGCTCTTTCTGCACAATCAGAACAGTTTGAAGTTGTAGAGCATACACTCACTCTTGCTCTCAAACAGCTGGGTACTTACTGTGAAAGGAACCAACTCATGCCCAATCCTAATAAGACTCAAGTATGTGCCTTCCACCTGAAACATAAACAATCTAGTCGGAAACTTGAAGTATTCTGGAATGGTATGTTATTGGATCATTGTTTCCATCCCAAATATCTAGGTGTCGCCTTGGACCGTACACTCACATTCAAGGAGCAGTGCTTTAAGCTAAAACAGAAGATCTCTTCGAGGAACAGCCTCCTCCGTAGACTGGCAGGGACTAACTGGGGCACCCATCCCCAAACGTTAAGGACAACAGCAATGGCCTTATGCTATTCAGCAGGAGAATATGCCAGTCCTGTGTGGTACAAGTCAGCCCATGCAAAGCAGGTGGATGTAGCCTTAAATGAGAGCTGCAGGATTATTACAGGTTGCTTGAGGCCAACTCTCATCAGTAAAGTGCACTATCTTGCAGGGATTGCTCCACCTGACATCAGAAGAGAAGTGGCTGCAAACAACGAAAGAAGTAAATCATCTGTTATGACCTCGCACCCACTCTTCGGATATCAACCTGCTGAGAGGAGATAAAAATCGAGAAAGAGCTTCCTAACAACTACTCAACCATTACAAGGAACAGCAGCAACAGCTCGAGTGGCCGTGTGGAAGGAGAGGACCAGCAACCTGTCTGAATGGATGGAACCAAAGGAAACTCTACCTCCTGGTCACACAGAGAACTGGCTAATCTGGAAGTCCCTGAACAGACTGAGGGTGGAAGTTGCAAGATCCAGGGACAACTTATATAAGTGGCATTTTCCGACCAAGACAGTCCTGTGTGATTGTGGCGCAACCCAGACAACACAACACCTCTTCTCCTGTCCATTGTGCCCGTACAGCTGCACAATGAATGACTTGACTGAAGGTAATTCAAGTGCTATCGAAGTGGCTAAGTTCTGGGCAGAAACTGTTTGAAGTCGTCTGTTTAACACATACTTTGTACTTCTGACACGAATAAATAAATAGTAAATAACAATCGCAGTTTACTAAAATATATGCTGGCAATCTACCGGTAGATGGTGATCGACATGTTACCGGTCCCTTGTTCTAGATTAAAACCTCTGCTTTGTTGAGGTGTGAAAAAATTCCCCATTTCTGCTATACTTCTGAGAATATAGTGTTTTTTGGAAAGAAGAGCATTATACAAAATGTCCAAGATATATGTTAAGGTGAGCCAAACTAAGAAAATCCCTTGAATAGTTTCAGATATATTGAATATTTTGAGAAAAGTGTATGAAACCACTTTAGGATCTGTAACTGTATGTAACATTTCATTGGCCAGTATTATATTTGTATTGCTGCCGTTTGCCATAGCAGGGCATTTCAATTGAACCCCCTTAGGCTCCCCAACAAGTTAAATTTCAAGCAGTTCCAACTTTGTCTACCAGACGCCACTGACACCCACCGTTGAATTTTGGAACTTGATAGAGCGTTTCAAACCAAATAACCTACAAATTTTGGCTATACACTACCAATTGTAGTGGTAGGTTCTTTTACATGCCATAAATCTGACATGGGCCCGCCGGCTTTCCTTTCCCTCCGAAGGAAGGCATACTGAAGGATTTAACTTTCTTAAAAATCCGATGACTTTGGCCGAGTTTGAACCCGCGATCTTGGGCATAGCAGTTCAATGTTATATATGATATTTTGATATTCATATCCCCCTAATTTTGAACAAAAAGTAACTACTTGTATAAATGGGTTTGTCCTTCTGGCCCGTTATAATTTATATGCGTAATATCTCCTTGCATAACACGCATGTATATTGAATCTGGTCACAGTGTTCTACTTGAGCTATGGGCGTGTGGATTGTGTGGACAACAAAGTAATGAGTGAGTAAGAAGATGCTGGGCAGTGCCGGAAAACCGTCTAGGGGATGTCACATGATATATAAACTTGGTCTAACATTTTGACATGCATATTGCTAGCTACAAATGGCCAGCCCATGTACACTTCTGCATTGAAATACCGCATTTTCTTGCATATTCGTTGCAATTGCATAATTACACCCTACTTTTCAAATACAAAAAATTGGTTTATAAAATTTAATGGCATAATCATCATGTAGCACATGCTGCCGCGAGCTTATAACTGGTGTCGCCCTATCAGAAGAGAGGAGTCGCGTCTGTACCTGCTGGCTAGGACTCACGCTACTCGAACGGCACACCGAACGCTAGACAGCGGTGGCTCAGCGCCAGATCAGGGGAGTGATAGTAGTATGGAACTGTTGTCTCTGTGAGTTTGCCTCGGATTAACGAGCTTCAATAAGCCACCATACAAAGCACTGCTAATCCGAGTTTACCCACTGAAAAATTATAGATGCACAAGAGGATAAAAAAGAAAGGATTATGCTGCTTGTTCGGACAGGAAAATAAAGGGGGACTTCATTTTACTGTGTGACCTGTCCAGGGAACCCAGGACTCCATCCTAACAAATGCTTCAAGAAGTACTACGCTGATTGAGTTGTCTTCTTGACTTGTAGTAAGAACATGTACGTTTTTTCTTTTAAATTTGAAAATTTGTGTTCGTAAATATCTGTATTTGCTTACCATATTTTAATGTTAAATTAGACCTGTACAGGGATGAGAGTTGAAAAAGAAAACTACTCCAAAGAGTTAAACATAAAGTTTCCTTACTGTATAAATAGCTGAAGATGGAAGGTGTGTGACAGAGATAAAGAGATCTGTGTTGAAGCCAGGCTGATATGGTTTGGTCATCTCAAAAGAATGGAAACACAAAGAACAGCTAGAGTGTGGTTTGAGAAAGAACTGAAAGGCAAGAGACCAAGAAGTCGACCAAGGAAAAGATGGATTGAATGGAGGGGAAAAAATTCTTGGAGAGGAATAAATGGAGAACGGTCATTCACCGCACCCAGGAAACTGGTGTCTGTTCAAGATGATGATTCCCCAAGCTAAGATCGCTTTTATGTAGCAATAAACTTAATCTATCCCTTTGTATATGGATCCTGCATACATTTATTTGGCCCGAGGCATTGTATGTCTCAGAATCGTGGACAATAAGCAAATGCTGTGTCAAGTCTCTAGAAGCCTTCGAAATATGGTGTTTCCGTAGGATGCTTAAGGTTCTGTGGATGGATAGGGTGACTAATACTGAGGTACTGCACAGAGTAAATCAAAAGAGATCTCTGTTAGAGGTCATCGCAAAAGACTCTCAGCTGATGTCATTGTGGGGCTTCATTAATTCATTAATGGGAAGAGACCTAGAAGACCAAGACGTATCTCTAGCAAATCAGAGATGATACTGGACTGAGAAACTACGTAACAATGTAAAGAGCTTGGTATTATTTTGTGACAACAGACCAGTCTGTGGACTGAATACTCCGTGATGATTATATAATATGTACACTGTGGTATACTTGGAGAATAGACAGCTTGGATAGTGCTGCCATGCTGATGCGACTTGGTTGCAACTCGTCGAACAGTCAAAATGGTGTGCTCTATTATCACACCCTAAATATCTCAGAAAACTTTATTAACCAAATTCTCTAGTCCGTAGGTATAAACTTAAATTGTCTTGAAATCTGTGCCTACCTTCTTGTGAAAGAGTTCCATTGTAGACTTTGAATATGAAACTGGCTGTTACTGAATTTACATTGTGGATTGCAAGTTAATGTATTTCTTGTCATGTTACTTTGTGAACAATGTTGTGCTTCAACTTTCATAAGAAAGTATCATATCTTAAGAAAAACTAAATAACAGATACTTGCTTCGTTTGGTAGAACTCGGTGATAGTCTTAATCTTAGCTCATGGCCATTCCAAGCAAATACTGTGATAGTAATCTCTTAGACTCTATAGCCTTCTAGTTTCTTGGATACCATTGAAATACTCCCTTTTTTAATACTTTAATTAATGCATTTACAGTAATCTCTACCTTAGGGAACAGGCAGTAGAGAACATTCTTATGAATCATTTGTTGATGTTGGTAGAGAGAGGTTTGATACAAATTTCCTATGTAGAGGATTCGATTCTCAGGTCAGTTGCAGTTGTGAGGAGAATCTCGAGAACATTGCTGTAGTACTTTCATTAAGATCCATTCACGATTATAACGAGAACGGAAATGAGAAGCTTGCCAGGACTTCGGTTCACAATTGACCAGAGGGAAAATTGTTGGGGCTCCGGTTCACAATTGAATCCTTCGTAATCACACATGCTGCCATTGCTCACATCAAATTGATTCCAGGGAGCTCAGAGATGGTGAAACATTTTCCATTCGTCTTCCCTGGCTTCTCTTTCCCAGAGATTGGTTGTGAATCGACTCCTTGGGTGGTGTGCATTTCAACTTCCTTCCTGTTCCCAGGCCTTTGTCTTCAATTCCATTATTATGTTCTACATTACTAGACCCTCGGCTTAGATTACTGTCAAACGGAAAAGGGTTGGGAGAGGTGAGAGATGGAGGTATATACATACCCAAGCTTTAGAATTATCCAGTAAATACCAATTTGTAATGAAAAGAACTGAAGGTTTTTTTTTTTAAGGAAATACCTATTTAAAGTTATAAGTATTTTGTCAATATCAGTTGAAAATGACCTAACAAGAAAGTTTTTGCATACTTGCATATAATTATGGATTTCTTGTTTCCCGAAGGGTATTGAGAATTTTATTAAATCCATAAAATGCATTATGGCTTGATGATTTTTAAAAAGAAACTAGTCGACATACGAGCATAATTAATATAGTTTGTGCTTTTTAGCGTAGCAATTTGTCCAGAGCCATCACGTTATATTCCATATGTTCTACAACCACCTACTAGTGGAATTTAATGGTATTTAATTTGCGGCAAGGTGGAAAATTGTGTTTATCTGCAAAATATATGCGATATTGTTGATTTTCTACAAAATAAATAAACTATGTGTGGGGTTTTCCATCACATGGGATGTCTTTCACAGTCAAATGCAAAATTTTAGTGAAGTGAATGTTTGGATGTACAATTATGGGGTGAATTTGTATATTTTTGTTATGTATATTTTGTAAGATAGGTTCCTCTGTGTTAGTTTTCTATAATAATTTGTATATAATATGATAATCAATTTTATATTATTGTAAAACATTATTTTAGTTTTACATTCTGCACAAAATCCTCATAATGCTAAATCTTAAAAAATCATAATGCTGCAAAATGCTTATTTGGAATTCAAAATGTGAAGTACTAAAAGGAAAACTTTAATAATGAATCTTTAGTACTGGGGGAAGTACTAGAGGACAATGAGTTGGAGTAAATTATAATTACTTGAAGGAAATTGACTTTCAATGTTGGTTTTTTTATATTCTTATAAACGATACCACTTCCTCAACACAAATATTGGTGTATAAAAATGTATTCGAACATGAAAGCAGTATAGCTAACATAATTTTGAATTTCAACCAAGTTACCAGATCGGCCACTGTTGAAGAGATTTCCTGCAGGCTTTCTGCTGGTCGAAGGTGTTGATATCGGTATTGTGGTATAAGGTAATTCAGATTTCAGTAAATCTCTCGAAGAATTCTTGCCTAGTTGAGCATAGATTGTTTAGAAGGGGCGAGTGGACATTGTTTCGGTGGGAGTGTTCTGGATAGTTTAGAAATAACTCTTTTAACATTCGGAGAAAAATAAAATGAGCGGCCCAGGATTATCAAAAGTAAGTCTAAGAGAGGCAGGTAGAAATCCAAGTCAGGACATATATATGCATATTTTAAGAATATTATGAACATTTAAACATCTTGTGAGTGAAATCAATCCACCTAAAGATTGCTTTCATTATTCTTAAATCAAACAAACTCTGTCTCTCGTTTGAAATCAAACTAAGTAGTGTCTGACCTGAAATCCTGTTATTCCCAGAGGATTACTGAATTATCACGGAGAGCAATGTTCTGTATTTATAAAAACCGGAGTCTCTGCTGAACAGAAATGGGATCATGCTTCATAGCTCTCCATTTACAGCCTTAAGTATTAATGCGTGTGTCTGTGAGAAATTGTAATTGAGCTGTTTGGTTTCAAAACCCGCAAAGTGTTGATGACCGTGAGTTCAAGAACATCTGAAGTGAATAAGCTTAATAGAAAATACTTTTTTTATACAGTTATTTTAGTTATTATACAGCATTTGGTGTCCATTTTCATCTTTTTTGACATAAGGTAGGGAGGGCGATTTATTTTTCAACCTCCTATCGTGCCGGTAAACAGCCAATTGAGTGGTAGGTTGGTTCCTTAGTTTAGGGGCTGTGACGACGCGGTCATGTAGCCCCGTGTACTTTGGGTGTGTGTAGAATCTGTCCGACCCCGGTGTTAATTGTGATGGCTGTATTAATGTGTGTTAAGTGTTTTAATTCAAGTAAGGACTGCAGACTTTAATTTCAAGTAGTTCCTACTTTTGCTACCGTACATGACACCTAGCTGCAAACTTGGCTACCAGATGCCATTGCAACCAGCACCTGGCGACAAACTTTGGAACTTAAGAACGCTAATCAAATGTAACCTACAAATTTTGCTTCACACAATTTAATTTAGTGGAAGGTTCTTTTACATGCCATAAATGCATGACATGGGCCTGCCAGCTTTACTTCCCCTCCGAAGGAAGGCATACTGAGGGATTTTGACGCTTTTAAAAAATCCGACGACTTTGGCCGGGTTTGACCTCGCGATCTTGGGCATAGAAGATCGAGTGGTAGGAGGCTGGTATGCACAGAGGGGACTGTGCATCTCCCCCACTATAACCACTGCCACTTCCAATGTCATTACGACATTTTGAGCAGAGTTCCAGGCATGTAAACTTGGCTGTTCTCCTCCCAAGTTTGACTTATGTAGTGTACAGTAATTTGGTTTCTTCAAACATAGGGGAATAGTGCAGCGGAAATTCATTAAATTCTGCTTCATGACAATGCCCGTCCTCACAGTGGAGCTGTATTCTAACAATTTCTTCAGCCATGCAATGGGAGGTTTTTGAACACCCAGCGACTTCCACATCTTCCCTGAACTGAACAAGTGGCTAAGAGGACAAAGATTCCAGACTAATGACTAGCTTTAAGGCCCATGTTAACTCGCTAGCGGTCATCATCATCGGCTTTAACTCGAATCCGAGTATAAATCTTCTTCCTTCAGTCCAGTTTGTGGATGTGTTTACGGTGACTAAAGAGTCCAATCCTGGCATGGAACAAGCGACCACACAAGTCGCATAGTATTGCTGGAGGAGGACGTGGTTGGGCTGCTCGAAGTTTCCTAGCTTGGCGCTTGGCCTCTTCATGTATGCGTCGATCCCTTTCAAACGTCTTTACAGTATCCGAGATGGTACGGCGCCAAGTTGAGCGGTCTTCAGCCAGCATGTCCCAGGTTTGTGAATCAAGACCTGTCAATTTCAGGGTCTGCTTAAATTGGTCCTTGTAGCGCCTCTTAGGACCACCATGAGGTCTGGTGCCATAGCATAACTCACCATATAGCATTTGAGGAGGTAATCTCACATCATCCATCCGATGGACATGACCAATCCATCTAAATTGGTGACCTATTATGGATGATTCTATGCTGTTGATTTGAGCCTTTTCCAGAACAGCAATATTGGTAATGCGGTCTTCCCATTTAATCCTCAGGATTGATCGAAGTTTTTGTAGGTGGAAACGCTCAAGCTTCCTAAGATCACGTCGGTAAAGGGTCCACGTTTCACAGCCATACAACAATGTAGAAATGACTACTGCTTTGTACACCATAAGCTTTGTACTCATGGATAGATCTTCATGAAGACCCGGTGCGCTAATCGTCCATATGCTGCATGGGCTGCGCCAGTTCTCTTATCCACATCCTGCTCACAGGTACAGCTCACAGAAATGGTACTGCCCAGGTACGAGAAGTGGTCAACCTGTTCTAATGGCAAATTTGAAATGGAGATATTGAACTGAGGAAGAGGTGTGCCTGGTGAAGGTTGTGCCAAGACTTTAGTCTTATTGACATTTATGGTAAGACCAAAGCGATCACATGCACTTTTGTAACAGTTAACTGACTCTTGCAGCTCTTCTGGTGTGAGAGTTGGTGACGCAGCATCATCTGCATACAACATGTTAGTAACCTTAGTAACCTGAGTTTTCCTCAAGGAGCGGAGACGAGTTAGGTTGAAAAGCCCTCCATCAAAACGATACTTGATCTCCACACCTGGGATGTTTGTGGGTGAATCATAAAGCATTGCAGCCAAGTACAGCGCAAAAAGCGTTGGAGCCAGTACACATCCTTGTTTCAGTCCATGGGTAATGGGAAATTCATCGGACATCTTATTCTGATGGCAAACCTGACCTGTCATGCCATCATGGAGAGCTTTGATTAGATCTACAAAACGCTGAGGGCAACCAAACCGCTTCAGCACTGCCCACATGGCTGGTCTTGGAACCGAATCAAATGCCTTTTCCAAGTCATAAAAGACTAACATTCTAGCGGTAACATTCTATGAAGGGAGGATTGGAAAGCTCGTGTACAGATATGACAAATGTCTGAATCTGCACACTGATTATTGTCAAAGAGTAACTACCGTACGTTAATGAGTTTTGGCGTAACGTTGATATGACTTTTTGTTTTTTTACTCCACCATCGGACGTTGAAAAAATAAACGCCCTCAGAGTTTCATTTTCATCATTTTTTTTTTCTTTCTAATAAATCTGCTCTTATGATAACAGTTCTGTTTTTGAGAAAAGCACCAGTTTCTATAGATAAGCAATCTGGCGAATAATTAGAGACCCTGAAATTTTACAAATAGGTATTTCCACAACACTGTTCGATTTAACAGACTAATTGGGGCAGAGGGTCATCAATTAAAATGCAAATTTTCAAAATATTTAAAAAAAATCCTATAAACAATGCGATTCTTACAAAATTCATCAGTCTGTATTTTGAGATGCGTGTCCTGAAATGCGCTGCTTTTCAGCGATAAAAATATCGACGTTGCACTAACGAATAATCGGTAATTGTGAATTATCAAATGATATTGTCCGCAGAACGATCGATTAGAAGTGTTCTATTCAAAAATGGCTGTATGATGTTCTTGCATCCACGATTATGGTCGATAAAACTATGTTTTGGGGGAAATTATTTTGTTGCGCTAATAAACAAGACTGTTCTACGCGTTATTCCTTTTACGGTAAAAGCAATAAGGTTATGTTTACATTGGTTTATATCGTATCGACCACTAATTTCTTCTCACGCTTGACCATGATCATTACCAATACGTTTTGAAAAATCATCATCATTAACCGTCTTCAGCTAGCCGGGTATGGTATATGAGCCATCGCTGTCTATCCAGGTAGATTTCTTCATCCTGGATCCATTGCCAGTCCAATCCTTGGCCTTTCAGATCTTGTTGAACCTTAATGATCCACTTCTTCCTTGGTCTACCTCTTGTTCTCTTGCCTTTTATCTCCTTATCCAACCACCTGCGGGCTGTTCTCTGATTGGCCATCCTCTTCAGGTGTCCAAACCATCATCGCCTGGCGTTTGTTATGGATTTACAGAGTGATTGGTTGATTTTCTAATCATGTCTCTCTTAGTTTTCTGAACCATTGTCTTTAAGAAGTTCATTTCCATTGCTTGATGCTTACTGGCGTCCTTGCTGGTAGGGACGCATGTTTCAAGGCGTGATCAGCAGGAAGATGATGACCAAAAGTTTTGAAAATATTTTTTCATTAGACTCTCCTACTCATCTGACTAGCAGAGTGTCGGCTGATCCCGAGGATGGTTTCTTATGGAACGTTTTTGTGACAGGCGCTACAATGTGCTAACGCTACTTGAGGAAACCGCAGCTTAACCCCTCTTGTACTCTGTGCAAATAATAATCACATGCAATTTTTTTTTCTCAATTAGTTTATGTATTTCCCACATAATACAGACTGAAAGTTATGTATCAATCAATAGTTAATAAGCCAACAATGGAAATACTGTAGTTTCAAAGCTTTCTGTGGTTCAATACCAAACTTGATCATAACAGAAACTTGTTTCTCAAGTTGAAATGAACTGTAGCCCCTGGGTAGAAAATTGTTGAAGAGCCCCGTTTTAGAGAAACAGGTATATATTTGACCTCACTACCTCTGTCTGCCTTGTACTGATGTGTATCCCCCCATTGGTGCAGTGAACTGGACGCTTTGTGATATTGGTATAGTGTTTTAAAAGCATTTCATGTGGTAGTCCTGGTAGAATTTAGCTAGAGTTTCTATGTCATTTTCATCAAAAAGCTTAATTTTGCAAAATGTAGATTGAACGATAAGGGGGTTGAAATTGACTGGACTTGTTGTAACATGACACAATAATGTTGTGTGGACTGGCATTGTGAACAGATGCATGTGTTTTTATAGACTTCTTTTTAGTGTCTAATTGCTTTGCAGAGTCCTTTTCTTGCTTTAAAAAAGAAAAATGTTGATATGACGCTAGAATATGTCATTGCACTACGATTGAACTGTGTGCTGACTGATCGGATTGTATTATTGTATATATGGGATGAAGAGACTGTAGGTAACCTTATTAAATAGATTATACATAGCTTTGAGAGTTTTGTTTGTGAAACATGCCCTCTATCCTTTTGTTCCTTTACTTCATCCTACCTCAGGTGATCAGAACTCCCCAGATACCTGTAAATACTACTTGCCATCGAAAAATCCCCACACCCTACTATTAATAATGGAATATTACAAATACAGAAATAAACAACTGTTTATTTCATTCATAGATTTCAAAAAGGCTTATGATAGTATACACAGACCTACTCTTTTAAAAATTCTCAGATCATATGGCCTTTATCCTAAATTAACAAAAATGATAGAACTAACTTTAACCATCACAAGTTCAAGTTCAGGGGAGAAATGTCAAGTGCTTTTCCAATAAAAACAGGCCTTAGACAAGGTCACGGATTATCCCCACTACTTTTCAATGTGGCTCTCGATTATATCGTGAAAATTTGGCAAAAAGAAAACCCACCTAAAATCAAAATTGGAGCAAAACCCTCAATAAGAACAAACTGCCTAGGGTTTGCAGATGATTTAGCTCTCTTAGCCCTTGACATGGAAGAAGTTAGTGTTCAGATCACCAGTCTCCAGAAAATTGCATTAAAAATAGGATTGCAAATATCCTCTGAGATCATGCCAATGAAACCTCTTGACATAAAGGAAGTTAACATAGTTCTACAATATAAATACCTTGGAGAAATCATTATGCATAACTTAAGCGAAAAAAAACATGGATAAATAGAACCAACAAAATGAAAATAGCACAATTTCTAACCTGGTCAACTTGTAACAAAAAATGTTTGTCGATAGGCACCAAGATCCAACATTACAAAACTGTAACTTTGCCTGAAGCCACTTGTGCTTGCGAAACCTTGTTCCAAATTAAAAATGAAAGAAGAACTGATCAGCTCCTCAAAACTGAAAGAAGAATTATCAGAACCTGCATAAATAAAAAGTACCAGGTTGAAGGAGTCTGAAGAATCCTCTCCAATGAAACAGTCTCGAGAGATTGACCCAGTTACCAGCACGATGAAGAAGAAAAGAATCTCTTATTTCTTTCACATCCTACGATTACCAGAAACCAGGGTTTTACGACTACTAGTGATGAGAAATCTGGGAAAGAAGACTGGAGGGCATTGGATCAAAGAAATTCAAGAGGATCTCAAAACAGTTGGACTCGAAATTACAGATGCAGAGAAGAATAAAATTACCACCCTTCTTAAGAATCAAAAATTTTCAGCAGAAATGATGCACAGACGGCCTGTAGAGATTTCAGACGAATTAAGAACACTGCAATCAGAACGAATAAAGAAGTACTGGGCAGATAAGAATCAAACAATACAACCTTCAAAGAAAAATTGTACATGGAAGACTCAAGTGGTCCAATGTGGCCAATAAAGTTAAAAATAATAATAGCTCTTAAAAATACTATGCCAATCAATACAGCTATTCAATTGTTGTACATGTTTCGATATTCCTTGATATCTTCTTCAGGGTTTAACATTAATAAAATAATGAGACAAAAACATTAACCATATTGGATAATCGGTAATCGGATGGACATCAACAACTACAGAGGTATCTCTCTACTCCCAGTCACATACAAAATATTCTCCAAAGCACTGCTGAACCGAGTTGAAGACCAAGTAGACCACTTAATTGGTGAATAACAAGCTGGCTTTAGGAAAGGGAGGTCATGTGTGGAGCAAATATTCAGCCTCAAAAACATTCTCAGAACAAGAGCTTTGAGAGGTCAGAACAACGTGGTCATTTTTGTTGACTTCAAAAGGCATACGACTCGATTGACCGGCAGACTCTATTTACTGCATTGGAATATTTAGGGATTGACAGGAAAACAAGAGAAATAATAAAACAAACACTAACTGGTACCATCTCCAAAGTTAAGTTTTATGGAGAAGTCTCTGATCCTTTCGAAATAAAATCAGGAGTCAGACAAGGGGATAATTAATATTTAATATCGTTCTGGAGAAAATCGTGAGAAATTGGGATAAGGCTTTGGAAGCAGGAGGAATTCAGGGTATACATCTTGGGAGGAAAGGACAAAACCTGGGAATTAAATGTTTGGCTTTTGCTGATGACCTTGCCCTCTTAGCTCATAACAAAGATGATGCACGAAAGATGCTGGACACTTTGCACGAAATAGCTGAGAAAACAGGTCTTAAGGTATCATATGAAAAGACTGAGTACATGGAATACAGTCACCGGGAAGAGAGACGTATGCTGGTGGAACATGGAACTGTGAAAAGAACAGATAAGTTCAAACATCTTGGGGAATGGATACAACCCAATGGACTGGATAAAGAGGAAAACAAGGCAAGAGCACGAAAATTGGACCTGGGCTATAGATTAACTCGGACATTACAGTACAGTGGTAAAGCCAGAGGGTCTGTATGCCTCAGAGTGTCTAACCCTAAACAAAAAAGGGGAGCTGAAGGAACTTGAGATAAAGGAAAGGAGGATCCTGAGGAAAATTCTCGGACCACGGAGAGATGATGACGGAACATGGAAAAAGAGAAAATGAAGATCTGTATATGCAGACCGAAACCATTGTGGTCACAATGCGTAAAAGAAGGCTAAAATTTTACGGGCATTTGATGAGAGTGGACGGGAACCTGCTGACAAAGACAATTTTTAAATATATCACAGGGTTGAAAGCTACTACAAAATGGGTAGAAGAGGTCAAAAGAAACGGCATTGAAGTTGGACTAACTGAACTTGTCATTCATGATAGGAAAAAGTTTCGATGCCGAGTTGACAATATCAAGACGTTCGAAGAAAAACCACCACAACACTGGCCAAATTTGGTAATAACAGAGGAGCAGAGAAAGATTAGAAGTGAAAGAATGAAGAGGTTCTGGGAAGAAAAGAAGAAAAAATTGACCAGAAAGCCTTAGGTTCCATGCGGTCCTCAGTTGGCCAAAGTCGGAAACAAACAAAACAAGTAGTTCCGTGAAGAACTATACAGCCTATTTTCATATATCCTACTTATGTTAATTGCCACTATCAACATACACAATTTTAGTTTGATTGCTGTAATTGATTCGTAGATATTGAGAACCGACTAAATATTTCGGATGGTCGCCATGTTGGATTTTATATATGTAGTTCCTAGAGCTGTGTACTGTTACATGCAGATTATTGTGAACGTGTAGTATTCAAACTTCAATCGCACAATTAGGACACAAGAAATAACAAGGAGATTTTAAAATTTTTCACAGCTGCCATCTTGAGGTTATGGAAACAATTGAAATAAATTATATGCCAGTGGA
Organism: Meconema thalassinum; assembly: GCA_946902985.2. Taxonomy (NCBI): domain Eukaryota; kingdom Metazoa; phylum Arthropoda; class Insecta; order Orthoptera; family Tettigoniidae; genus Meconema; species Meconema thalassinum. The sequence continues at coordinate 130,568,458 of OX336388.2, forward strand.
TTAACATTCGTATAAGGATTTACTGTACCAAGTTTCACTGCACGCGGATGGTTAAATTGCGAGAAACGTCCATGTGAATATTTATAATTCGCGTCACCGCCATGTTGGATTTGTGATCACCAGGTTATTTAAAGTCCTATAGGTGAACTTAAGTTCATAGCCCCTATGAACATTAAAAAATGCAGTTTGATTGCTAAAATAGATTCGTAGATATTCAGTATCGTCTAAATATTTCGGATGGTCGCCATGTTGGATTGTTAAATGTATAGGCCATAGAGTCATGTACCATTAAAGGAAAATTATTGCGTAGGTTCATTATTCGAACTTTCACTTCAATCGCATGACTACATCACAAGAAATAAAAACTTAATTTTAAAATTCGCACTGCCGCCATCTTTAGGTTATGTACACAATTGAACTAAATTAGATACCAGTGGATTACAATGTGTATAAATATTTCCTGTACCAGGTTTCAGTGCGCTTGGAACATTAAATCGCGAGAAAGGTCTATTTAAAATTTTCAAATTCGCTTGGCCGCCATGTTCGTTTTGTAGTTAACCGGTATTTGAAAGTCTTATAGATGGACTTCCAGTAGTGCCCTTTATCTCCGTACAAAATTTTAGGGAGATACCGCTAATAGTTTCAGAGATATAGAATGCCGGTGAAATAATTTGCACATCCGCCATCTTGTGATTATGTAAAAAAATTGAACAAAGTTAGATGTCGGTGCATTACTATGTATATAAACATATACTGTACCAAGTTCCATTGCGTTTGGTTGGTCAAATCGCGAGAAACGTCTATTTAAAAGTCGCATATTCGCTTGGCCGCCATGTTGGTTTTGTAGTTACCAGGTTTTCAAAAGTCACATAAGTGAACTTATAGTAGTTCCGTCTATCACCATAGAAAATGTCAGGGTTATATCGGCAATAGTTTCGGAGATATTGAATGCTGGTGAAATATTTCGCACAGCCGCCATGTTGGATTGGTGAGACGTAACAAAATTTGAAGGGCACGGTCGAGGTCGCCGGGAATAGTGCTATGAACTTTCCGAGTTTCATTGAAATCGCACCTGCCGTTTAGATTTTATTAGGGGGACACACACACACGAATCACACACACACACACGCACACACACACGGACAAAAGGTGATCTCATAAGCCTATTTTTTCAAAATTGAAAATAGGCTAAAAATGGATAATGCTTGGTTTTATGTATTAACTTCGTTATCTTATTAAATGATATATTGGCTTTCATAGCCCGTGAATTAAAACTCAGCAATTTTTCTAGGTTTATGCCGTGTCTTGTGTGGGGTTTCGCCTAGGACACCAAGCTGGCTGATCAGCGGGCTCTTGATGTTCCGTGTCCAGAACCCCCACAGGAGTAGCGAACTGTGCACTACCTCCCTTCTTATGAAGCGTACGTGCACCTCTAACTGCGAGAGCTAATAGCTCAAGCAGCCTCTCACTTCCATATAAAGGCTTCCAAAACGTTGGTACAGTGAAACCTCTGTTAAGAGACCAGTGGCGGTTCCATGGAAAACTGGTCTTTTAGAGGGGTAGTCTCTTAATAGGGGTAGGTATTAAAAATAATTTTATACTGCATTATTAATAAAGTACAGTAGGAACACATAAGTCAAACCCCTCGTCCACGTCGTGGGAGACGGGCAACGGCACAAAGTAGGGGATTGCCTGTAGGGGCGAAGTACAGTGAGGACTTTGTGTGCCCCGGGACCGTTACGGTAGCTGTGAAGGTCCTACAGGAACCTTGAAAAGTGACGGCTAACGGGGCTCTGGTGAAACTACGATAGGCCCAGCAAGCCAGTAGTGGATGAAACCAAATGCTTTCAAGAATGGAACGAGCCTCGGACATGATGGATATAATAGACGACGACACGGCTGTAAACACGGACTAAGATTCGGAACTTTAAACATAAGAATGCTGACGGGGAAGGTGGAGGAGATAGTGGATATGATGGAAAGAAGTTGGATTTATTGGGATTGGCAGAAACAAAGTGGAAAGGGGAAGGAAGGAGAGAACTGAGATAAGGCTATAGACTGTACTGGAGTGGGAATGAAGAGAGAAAGAGGAATGGAGTGGGAGTAGTAGTACGAGATGGTTTAAAAGAAGAAGTGAAGAGAATAAGTGATAGGATGATGAAAGTGAAAGTAGCACTGAGGGGAGAGACCATAGAAATAGTGCAAGTGTATGCTCCACAAGTAGGCTGCACCTCTGAAGAGAAGGAGGAGTTTGAAGAGGAGTTGCAGAAGCAGCTGGTAGGAAGAAATATGATTGTTATGGGGGATCTGAATGCCCATGTAGGAAGAGAAAGACAAGGGTATGAGAGTGTCCTTGTAGCAGAGGGTTGGGGCGGAAGAAATGAGGAAGGAAAGAGACTGTTGGACTTCTGCCAAAGGAACAGCCTGCTAGTTGGGAACTCCTGGTTTAAGAAAAAAGAGAGCCACACAATCACATGGTACAGTGATGACTTGATCAGGAAGTCGGTGGTCGACTATATACTGTATGAGAAAGAATTAAATAAGAACATCACGGACATCAAGGTTATACCATCGGAGAACCTGGATAGCGACCATCGATTGCTGGTAATGAACCTGAGAGGGACTAAGGAGAAGAAAGGGACTGAGAACCAGGAAAGACGTATAAGGATATGGAAACTGAAAGAAGGAGATAGAAGGGTCGAGTACCTCAAAATGGTAAAGGAAGGAATTCCAACAGATGAAGAAAGAGGGGTGGAAGAGGAATGGGCTAGATTTAAGAAGACACTAGTAGGTGCAGCAGAAGCAGTATGTGGGAGGACAAGTAGTAAGAAGAGGTGGAAGGAAACACCATGGTGGAATGAGAAGGGAAAAGAACAGAGCCTTTAGGAGGTGGTATCAAAATAGGACGGTAGAGACAAGGGAAGAGTACCAGGAAAGAAAGAAGGAGGCAAAGAGAGTAGTGGCTGAGGAGAGAAGAAAGTGGATGGAAGAGTGGACATAGATGATGGAGGATAGTGAAGGTACAAAAAAGGTCCTGTTTGGGATGGTAAAGAATAAGAGGCGGAAGGATCCTACGGATTATGTTAGAATGGTGAACAAAAGGGGACAAGAGATAGAAAACAGGGAAGAACAGAAGAAAATGTGGAAATAATATTTTGAAGAACTCCTGAACCCAAATGGAAACCACGGCGAGGAGGAAGAAATGGGGGAAGAGGAAGATGAACTGCAAACAGAAAAGGACTTAACATGGAAAGAAGTGGAAGATGCAGTGAGGAAGATGAAAGGAGGGAAGGCACCGGGTGTGAATGAGTTGAGTGTGGAGATGGTGAGAGCAGCAGGAGAGGTGGGGATACAATGGTTGTACCGAGTGATGAAGACAGCATGGAAGGAAAGGAAGACCCCAGAGGACTGGAAAAAGGGAATAATTGTCCCTATCTTCAAGACAGGTAGTAGAACAGAATGCAGAAACTATCGGGGAATAACACTGATGAGTCATTGTGCAAAGATCTTCGAGAAAGTTTTGGAAAGGAGAATTAGGACAAGGATAGAAGGAGGGATGAGGGAAGAACAACATGGCTTCACAGCAGGAAGGTCCACAGTGGATTTGATTTTTGCTGTAAGGCAGTTACAAGAACAGCACTATGAGTATGGAACAGATCGACTGATGGCCTTCCTGGACATTGAGAAAGCATATGACAGTGTATGCAGAAGCAAAGTATGGAAGTACCTGGAGGATAGAGGAGTAGAAAAATGGACTATAAGGAGGATAAAGGAGATGTACAAGGGAAGTGTGAGCTGTGTGAAAGTGGGAGGAGAGAGATCGGACTGGTTGGAACAGAGAGACGGCCTGAAACAAGGAAGTGCACTGTCACCGTTACTTTTCATTGTGGTGTTGGATGACATAATGACCCGAGTGGCACAAGTAATTGGGGAAGGGAAGATGAAAGCAATGGTGTTTGCAGATGATTTGATGATTTGGGGAAACAAGGAGGAGGAGGTACAGGAACAGTTGGACGTGTGGGAAGGAATAATACAAGGGTATGGGATGAAATTTAGCATAAATAAGAGTGAGATGGTGATCACAACAAGGAAGAAGGAAAGAACCACAACAGGAATAACAATTGGTGGGGAACAGCTGAAGAAAGTGGAGAGTTTCAAGTATCTGGGAAGCCTGATACAAGAGAATGGAAGAAACGATAGAGAAATAAATGAGCGGGGCAGACAGGCAGAACCATTCCGGAGGAGTGTGAGAAGCATGTTATGGAGCAAGGATGTCCCTCAGAACAGCAAAAAGATTATATATCGGACATGCTATGTCCCTCTCCTGACGTATGCCTCGGAGACCTGGGTTATGAAAGGAAGGGAGAAGAGCAAAATACAGGCCAGTGAGATGAGGTTCTTGAGAAGCAGTATTGGAGCTACAAAGAGGGACAGAATAAGAAATGAGAGGACCAGAGAATTAATGAAGGAGGAGCCATTACAGGATGGTATAGAGAAATCTAGACTTAGATGGTATGGACATGTAAAACGAATGGAGGAGAAGAGGATACCCAGGAGGATACACGAGACAAAGTGGGAAGGAAAGAGACCAAGAGGGAGACAGGTGGCTGAAGGGGGTGGAAGAAAGTGTGAAGAAGAGAGGAGAAGACTGGACAAGGGTGGAGGCTGAGAGATGGTGGGAAGATAGAAGACATTGGAGAGGCTTGTGTTCCAAACAGACCCGGCCAGTGGCTGGAAACTGTGCAAGATGATGATGAGTAGGAACACATACTTGATTACAATTTATCCGCATTGCTTCACATTTAGTACAAATTAATTACAATTGGTTATTTTCTGAGCTCTGTCATTTAAAAAAGTCACGAATTGATCTCTGTTTCAGATTGGCACATCTTTTTTTTTTTTACAATTTCACATCTAATAATTGTATTAATGCAGCCAATGGCCATGAACTTTTCTTTCCAGGACGGGTCAGGGAAGGGATATTGGAAGGAGATCGGCCGTGGACCTATTGAAAGGAACCATCCCAGCATTTTCCTGATGGTGAAAATGGGAAACCACGGAAACCATTTTCAGGACGGCCGATGTGGGATTCAAAACCACGCTCTCCCGATGCCAGCGAGGTAACGCGCTAGCGCTCTCGGTCATCGCGACCGGTTTCTAGAATATCTCTGAGTGTGTTCGAGAGTCCATTATTTTGTTCTGGGTTCGAACAATCTCCGGGAAAGCCGATTTTTGTATTTTTTATACATTACATAACACTTTTTCTAATGACATTGTATGCTGATGCAGTTCTGTGCCAACAGAACCATTGTTTACATCATCACCCTCATCACCATCTCCAATGGGAAGGCAGACGAGAAGTGGTCTTTTGAAAGAGGTCAGACTGAGAATGCCTGGTCTTTGGTCGGGGAGAGGGGTGGTCCTTAAATAGAGGTTTCACTGTATTGTTGTACCCCTAGGGTACGCTACCCTATCCCTTAGGGAAAATCTATAAGATTCCAAAAATACAAACTTCTAATATAAAATCATTATAAAATACCACCTACAAATTACATGAAGAACATAAGTACCACATTCAGGAAGTAAGGTAGCCCCGTGCCAAAGGCAACGACCTAAAAAGAGGTGCACGACTCGGAGGGAATGTAAGAATTCGCCGAGCGTGCACACCAAAGTTATAAAAACCCTAAAGGTCAAGTAACGAGGATCAGCTATCACTCAGTCCTCTCTCAGTGCACCGACGTGTCGAAGCTCTTCTGCCTACAGACCGGGTAAGTGTCTTAGCGATCTACACACTATCCACTACACTACACACTCACCTCCCCCTGTGCTTGGATTGTATTTATTTTTATTAACTACTAGTTTGAACTGCCTGCTCTATTAAGTGTATCTCCAAATAGAGATACACATTAAAATCCTAAATAATAGAAGCCACTGGTCTCACTCTTTTATTTATTTAGTCTGTAAGTTCCTACCCTAATAGATTCCACTTTAGGTAGGACTTAGAAATAGCCTTATTGCATAATTGCTTAATCGTTGTTCTTGTTCAGCTGAGCGTCCTTGATACGCGCTGACCACAGTGAACTCTCTAATCACTCGCGTGCTTACGGCTCTCTATAGACCGCGTGGCGCAGTCATTGCGCTCTGTCTTATAACTTAATAGCTCTTACAGAATACCCCTGTACCTAGAACTACCCCGTCAAATAGTACCTTGGGGAGTTCTCCTGGCAGATCGCACGATCGATCTACCTTCCTAAAGCACTCCTTACCTCTTACAGTTTCGCCAAGCTCCAACCCCAGTTTAAACTAATTTCATCCCCTAGTTTTAGTATTTGTACTGGCATCCCTCACAGATACCATACAAATGGTAGAGGCACCGGGGTACCATGACGTTGTCGTAAGACAACGCCTACAGGAGTTCAAACAACGAATTTCTACGGTACAGGTCCCTAAAACCCTCTTATGCAGCCAAGCAAAATTTAACCAAAATTAAGGAAAATTTTTTGAAGTACGGGTCAAATATTATTTTTGGTACCCACCCACACCCGCCCCAGTAACTAATACATATTTAAACGCCCCCTATGCTCATTACATTAGCGAAGCGAGTGAGACAATTTAAATCCCCCCCGAGCAGAATTTTTTTTAGTAGATTAAGTTAGAGAATATTTTTTTACACAATAACTATAATCCCCCCACCCCCACCCTGTTAAGATTTCGCGATAGACACCTCTTACGCCAAGCGATTTGAATATTAACAACCCCTATCTAATAAGTCACTAGGAATATTAACGGAAGCCTAGTAGGAAGAGGTATTGATAACTACCCTACTATATTCAGAAAATTGCTCCTTATTTCAGATTAACCCCCCCCCCACAATGAAGCTCTATTAGGAATAAGATTGTGATATCCCATAGGATAAGTTGGAATGAATAAATAACTTTGTATTTTTTTACAGCAGTGCAACTATAAATTGTATATGATTGTAGGCTATAATATTTTCTTCTGAATCCATTTTAGTATAACTTAGCGGAAGGTAGTATTGGCTACATGCTTACATAGAGTTAGGAGACCTTGCAATCACATTTCTGCAAGGTGCCGCATTAATTAGTTTGTAAACGCATTCAGTCAAGAAGTACTACAGTTTCTCTTTTGTTATGAAATCCGACCCCAGAGGAAATGCTTATTTGTCCATTGTAACACAATCCAATATGACAGACACGTGCTGAGCACACCATCCGCCGAGAGGACATTAAACCCGACACTATCTAGCTAGCTCAGCGTACAGACGCACTCGAGCGGAAGCCAGACACCTTGAGTTCAATTCCTGGCACTATTCACTCACACGCCAGATGACTTTACATAAGTTTGCATTTATTCTTTTTGGTTTTCCATACATTCATTCACGTATTGCGAAGCGTGCGATAGTAGAAAAACGCACTAATGATTTTAAAGATGTAAGCGTAGAATACACTCTTAAGGTAGAATTCTTTTTACAGCAGTACATTTCAAACAGGACATTCAGTTAGCAAAGAAAACACCGTTCCCTCACGAAGTAACATAGGTGAGAAAGTAATCCAGTAGGAATTTATGAAAAACGCCGACAAATGCACGGCGATATCAGTATAGCATACATGCGTAAGCACGGACTTGGGCACAGCAGGGCAACATCGCAACGTACGACAATTGTTATCAAGAGTATCATCGTTAGTATATTAGTAATAAGTATTAAGTATTTTTAAGTGAAGTTGAAGAAATATATTATAGATATCTTGAGCTGGCACATGGGTTCGCACAGCCTCAAGAACACGACGTTATTGATATCTTGCAGCAGGTCCAAGGGTGCACCTCGCTTTGAGATAAGGGAAGTATTAAGTGAAGTTGAAGAAATATATTATAGATATCTTGAGCTGGCACAATGGTTCGCACAGCCTCAAGAACACGACGTTATTGATATCTTGCAGCAGGTCCAAGGGAGCACCTCGCTTGAGATACGGGAAGTATGGAGGAGATAGAGGAGATATTAACACACCTACGTTGATAACAAATGCCATTAATAAATAAGATTAATGTCCACACCGTGGCCCAAAGCCCGCAATTTACGCAAGCCAAATGCTTAAAAAGTAGAAACGTCACACCCAGAGGGAAGTAATTAGTTACAGGTATATTGGTCAGTATAATAATGACAACCGGCGACCGACGACTATCATTTCAGATTCAGGGACCTAGCCAACCCGCTGAACACGTAAGAAGTAGTCCAGATATTAGAACGCTACTGAACTTTGAAAGGAAATAGCCAACCCTTTCACCTAGATGACGTTCGTTTTAATACTTTCGGGGAATTAATCCCTCCACGTTATACATCTTGTGGCGGTCAATTCAAACTTAATACATAGTAAATTTAACGGCCGCTGGGACGCGTTCTGTATCGAAGTACGGACAGCCTGCCAACAGCCGATATCTTTATAGTATTCTGATAAGATATTAGGAGATATTTATATTAAAATAAACTTAATACATAATGAACTTAACGGCCACTGGGACGCGTTCTGTATCGAAGTACGGACAGCCTGCCAACAGCCGATATCTTTATAGTATTCTGATAAGATATTAGGAGATATTTATATTAAAATAAACTTAATACATAATGAACTTAACGGCCACTGGGATGCGTTCTATATCGAAGTACGAACAGCCTGCCAACAGCCGATATCTTTATAGCATTCTGATAAGATGTTAGGAGATATTTATATTAAAATAAACCCAATACATCATGGATTTAACGTCCGATGGAATGCGTCCTGTATCGAAGTACGGACAGTCTACCAACAGGCGATATCTCTTTGGTATTATGTTTAACATGAGGAGATAGTGACACGTTTTATGATATTGTAGCATAGTAGGTAATCTGAAACCTACACCGCTGGACACATTTGCTGATTTTCTATATAAAGAGTGACACCACTTGGTTGAGATACATAATCACATGCATCCGTATTTTCTACGACAAGAAGGCAACAGGATATGTAAAAGAAATAAAACTATGCAACTCAGGCATAATATTAGTCATTCCATATAGAGCAACCCCATTACTTCTCTTACGGAGCAAAGATAGGCATTTAATTGAAGATACAGCCCCCATTAGTTTTATTAAAGAGCAAAAGTAGCTATTTCAGTGAAGTTACAGCCACATTATTTTGCTTACGGAGCAAAAATTATCATGTCAGTGAAGATAAAGCCCCATTATTTTTCTTACGGAGCAAAGATAGGCATTTCAGTGAAGATACAGCCCTATTAATTTTATTAAGGAGCAAAGGTAGCTACCTCATTGAAGGTACACTTTAGAAAATTATCATGGCTGCGGATACACTATAGAGAGAGCTTAAATATTTAAGAAATACCTTTAATATATATCGCCCCCCCCCCCCCCTCCCTTCAAGAGATTTTTTTTCACCCCTGTCCAGACACGTTATTCCACCTTACCCCATGTATATAGTATATTTAGCTAAGAAAAGGTAGTCATATTAGGTTTAGCATTAAGAATTAAGTTAGATAGTAAATCACCTCCCCCCCCCCCTCTATATCAGGTGGCAAGTTTTACAAACGGGTCTTAAATACCATGTCATTAACAGTGTTATTTTTTTCAGGCAATTATCACATGTCAATAATAAATGTCATTTTTTTTTTTCAGATAATATTATCGTGTTAATTTATGTTTCCTGAAGTTCTATACAGTGCACAGAATTCCCAACTTAGCCCGTAGAGGCAATAAATAATTTCCAATTTCAATAACTTCCCGATGAAACAGTCGCCATTTTAACGATAATCCATTTCAACTTAACGATCGAGTGTACACGTAGTGCGAGTATCCTTACATAATGTCTGCATATCTATAGATTAAGAAGCGAATACGTCGCTTAACTCACGCTGAGAGAGTGCAAAAGTAATACTTAAGAATTAATTCTCAGCTATAGCAAAGGTCTACGTCGATGTATAAGAAAGTTTTTTTTACAAATGTAAAGGATTCCAGGTCTACGAAATATAAGAGTATATACGCAGCTAAATGCTTAAGGAAGCATGTTGCAGTTTTACAACGACGCATATAGGACGTGGTATAGTGTATGACCACAATAACCAATATGTCAATGAATACATATTGCACGTTAGTTTATAAGGATATTAGTATATATGTCATAATGCAGACATTAAGTAACGAGATTAACGCGTACGACGTAACGAACTTCAGTGAAAAAAATAACGTTACCAGGGTGAACCAATCCCTCTGTACAAAACGTTAAGAGAGATTTCTGATTTCAGACTAATTATACGCTGTACAATCCTGTAATCCCCCAGTAGGACATTCATGCAGGATGCCCCCCGGACGAACGTGACGCAAGACCAAAGTTCCAACACGCATGGCAGCAACAACAGTCAAAACCTACAAACCATACTAGAATGTCAGCCGATTTAGGCAGGAGCCTTCAGCTATTTCTTTCCAATACTTCAATGTTAATTTTTTTCTCTTTATAACATAACTACATGTTTATTTACGCACATAATCAAATAACTTTGACGGAATTTCACGTTTTCTAGGATATTTCTACAATTTTCATTTCTTTTATCATCCCCACGTTGTAAGGAGGTTAATCATAGTAGCGCACCCTCATAGCTACGCTTGGCCTAGAGTACAATACACTATATTTTTTTCTCTCCCTTTTTTACACGCACTACAGAGATCGAGTACTAGCTCACGAGGGCTCGCCATTACTTAAGCTCCTTACAGCATCATTTTTCATCGTAGGAAGATTACAGTTATGCATGCATCCTCGCGGCAGGGCTCGGCTCACCGAAAATAACAATGATAATGATAAAAAGTGATATAGTGAATAAACATAATGTTTTCATATATGCTTCCACAGACAATCATAATGAAAAAAGGGTAAATTATTGAATAAACATAACATTTTTCTATATGCCTCCACAGGACTAACCCCACAAAGGACGAGGGAAAAAGCCCTCTGAAATAATTATTTTTACATGTATTTATGGATCCACAAAAATTGATACAATTTTTTTTTATGCAATAACCATATGTTTTTTCTTGTGTTACACAAATGCCCCACCCCCAAAAGCGTACACTCAAATGCCCTATACACAGCCCATAATACCCATTTTCAGGCACATATCCAGACTACAGTAGAGATATACCTGTGGGATATCCTCCACTGAAGGACGGATCAACGAAGCAAATTAGCACCTAAAATGAGAGGTACATTACGGCCACACAACTCGCGCCTATCTCTGTATAGGACGAGTTGTGCAGCCAAGATGACTTCGCTCGCCCACAGGGAGCAAGCCATACAAAAAAATATTCTGTACACACATAGTATAGATCACCTGCAGGTAATAGGTAATAGATAATAAGTAATGGGTAATAGATAATAGACAATAGGTTATAATTAAATATTAAGTTAAGAGTGCACTCAAGATAATATTAAAAGGTGTTGAATACAATATTAAAAGGAATATAGTTGCGCAACTACAATAAACAACAGAAGGATGATAAATAATTAAGTGAATTTGGTTTTGTTTTTATTGAAGATTGATGTCACTCAGAGAATTGGATTTTGTATCTGTATGAAACATTGATATGAGTAACAGGGTTTTTGTTTCAGGTCTAATGGTTTTTAATGATGATAAATGATATGAAGAATTGAATTTTTTTTAAAATGTGGTTGATATTTAACCAAGCGATGACAACTTTGTATACACATTATTTTTTCCTTTCCACTCTTCTAAATTCCACATTGTAAAAATGTCGCATTTTTTCCCAAAACAATAAAACACTTTTCAATTTAAACCTTTAATTACACCTTGCGGCATTTATTTTTCTATCTCTATACTCTATCCCTTTTACACACACACAGGGCACGCGAGAGCAGTTTTTCATCCCCACTGGAGGCAAGTAATTATGTATGTATCCATAACCTCCCCCGTTACCCCTCGGATGTTTTTTTTTCCTCTCGTGTGTTCCTGCACCCCTTAATTTACATTGTACAATTGAAAATTTTTATAATATGTAATGTTTTCCCTAGCAAGTTATTATGTTTGTATAAAATAAGGGATCCAGGTAATATCCCGTCAAGAAAACACATAGTATGAAAAATAGTAAGCTTCACACCCCATTCTTGTATTTTAAAAACAAATTGTAAAGAAACATTGTTCCCCTCACCACAGACAATTACACTTGATCGCTAGGCACACCCGGACACCCAATTAGTAGAAGGCACAATTATTCCGCTTTCAACTTCGACATTTAACAGTATAGCACTAAATTTATATCTACCCCCTGACTTACCCCTATCTTCCACGAGGCTACCAACCTACCCTCTACGACACCAAACATACAACGATGACCTAAAATTGACAGAAGAAAAGAAGAGAAGAACAGAAGACAGAAGACTATCAAGAAAGAAGATGAGGTCTTATATTTTCAAAAACCACCCCCACGTCTTCGTCCAGTTATCGAGGTCGATAACTAACCCTACAAAGGGGGTTGTTGTACCCCTAGGGTACGCTACCCTATCCCTTAGGGAAAATCTATAAGATTCCAAAAATACAAACTTCTAATATAAAATCATTATAAAATACCACCTACAAATTACATGAAGAACATAAGTACCACATTCAGGAAGTAAGGTAGCCCCGTGCCAAAGGCAACGACCTAAAAAGAGGTGCACGACTCGGAGGGAATGTAAGAATTCGCCGAGCGTGCACACCAAAGTTATAAAAACCCTAAAGGTCAAGTAACGAGGATCAGCTATCACTCAGTCCTCTCTCAGTGCACCGACGTGTCGAAGCTCTTCTGCCTACAGACCGGGTAAGTGTCTTAGCGATCTACACACTATCCACTACACTACACACTCACCTCCCCCTGTGCTTGGATTGTATTTATTTTTATTAACTACTAGTTTGAACTGCCTGCTCTATTAAGTGTATCTCCAAATAGAGATACACATTAAAATCCTAAATAATAGAAGCCACTGGTCTCACTCTTTTATTTATTTAGTCTGTAAGATCCTACCCTAATAGATTCCACTTTAGGTAGGACTTAGAAATAGCCTTATTGCATAATTGCTTAATCGTTGTTCTTGTTCAGCTGAGCGTCCTTGATACGCGTTGACCACAGTGAACTCTCTACTCACTCGCGTGCTTACGGCTCTCTATAGACCGCGTGGCGCAGTCATTGCGCTCTGTCTTATAACTTAAAGCTCTTACAGAATACCCCTGTACCTAGAACTACCCCGTCAAATAGTACCTTGGGGAGTTCTCCTGGCAGATCGCACGATCGATCTACCTTCCTAAAGCACTCCTTACCTCTTACAGTTTCGCCAAGCTCCAACCCCAGTTTAAACTAATTTCATCCCCTAGTTTTAGTATTTGTACTGGCATCCCTCACAGATACCATACAGTATATTGGCTTTCACAGCCAGTGAATTAAAACTCAGCAATTTTTCTAGGTTTATGCCATGTCTTGTGTTTGACACCTGTTAATACTCAATATGCTCTCTTCTTTATTGGAACATGTTTTCGGTCCTTCGTTGGGACCTCCTTCAGCTTGTTTTCTTAGCCTTAAAGAGTAATAATTTCATAATTAATTAATGTTCGTATTGTACATTTATATTGTCATTAATGTCTTTGTTTCATAAAAAATACATATCAAGTTGTTAGGCTAAGAAAACAGTTCGTATTTTACATTTATATTGTCATTAATGTCATTGTGTCATAAAAAATACATATAAAGTTGTTAGGCTAAGAAAACAAGCTGAAGGAGGTCCCACAGGACTGAAAACGTGCTCCAAGGAGGAAGAGAGCATATTGAGTATTAGCACATGTCAACAATTTAATAAGAATAAAATAAAATGGATATCCTTACAATAATTTGATTAAATAAAAGTTCCAAATATATAAGTATAATTTTTTCAAAAACACTTAGAAATGATAGTTTCTAAACTGTGTCATTGGAGTTGAGATGGATGGTGGTGAAATGTTAAATATTGATAGAGGTAATTGAAATTTTTCCCTTCAGCATCTGCCAAATTTAAAGCCTTATTTGCTGGCTTATTCTCATTGTAGTTGTTCAGATAGCTTCACAAAATATCTATATACTTAATAAGGGCTTCGTATTAAGAAATATTTTTAAAAAAACTTTATATTTACCCCTGCTCGGAAAGGCATAAAATTATGGATGAACTATTTTCTGGCTTCTGAGTCTCTTCGAACCCTTTATATTTTTTTACTCTTCTGCAACAGTAGATCCATAGAGGGCAAAAATTAGAGGGGACGACCAAGACAAAAGTACACGATGCAAATATTAGAATGTGATTCCTACTACGAACTGAAAAGTGAAGCGAGATGAATGGAGAGCTGTTGCTATAAGTTTAAATTTGCGATAATTTTTACACTTTTTAGCATTCAACATTAAGAAGAAACAAATTCATACAAAACACAATGGCTTGAGTGCTTTGATGGAACACTGGTTGCCTTGGTGTTGGGGAATTGATGTCTTAAATCTTAGATAGTCGCGTGGTGTGGCTGTGCTCATTAAATCGTACACGAGGGCCAACAAGTCCAGAGATCGCAGGTTTGAGTCCAGACTCTGACAGACAGAGTTTGGTTTTTCAACACACACTTCAGGCAATTGCCAGGATAGTACATGTACAGATAGGCAATCATAAATTGTCGCATGGAAAATATCAAATTCCTGTTCGGGTATCATCGCGCTTGGACGTGACTGTACAGTTGCAACAAAATTGATGCACTTCCATCTTTGTTCAACGACATGTTCGTGACAAAATGCAACTATCAGTACACAGTGCCACTGTGCCGATATGAGAATAACAGAGAAAAATGATATGCAATTAATGAGAAACCGCCCGAATGCTTAAATAAATGCGTGAAGTGAGGGACACGTCCCAAGAGACAATGGATGAGAAGCGCTTAACAGAGTAGCTGTGTTAGCGTAGCGGAAAGGTGTGAAGTTGGTAATCCGGACCACCATGGTTCAAATATTGGTGTGGGCAACCCTTTTTGATTTGATGACCTCTGTGATACCATTGTGGAACTGCACGATACTGGACACCTTTCAAGTTTTACAACGAAATATTGCAATAGACCGTAAGTTAATTAGCACTGGGTCTATGATAGCTGTTATAGACGTGCATGAGCTGTTGGAAATATCATTACAATATTATGAGAGTTTTGCATGCTGCCAGTTAGCTCAGGGGAAGAGGCGTTGCTTGAAACGACAAAAAAACGGGGTTCGAATCGTACTCGCGGTGTTTATTTTTTAAACATGTCAAATGTTTCATGAACAAAATACATGTGTGTTTCTATACAAAGGGAAATCTGGCTTAATGAAAATCCACAGCCTGCTTCCAGTCTCCGACCGGGTCAGGAATGGAATGAATGAAGCCCCCATCTAGCGGCGAGGATATGAACTGTGCCGACTGCCGAGGCCTGACGCACTCCTCTGGGGCAATGATTAAATGAATGACAGATGAAATAAAATGATAGTGGAGAGTGTTGCTGGAATGAAATTTTGACAGGGAAAACCGGAGTACCCGGAGAAAAACCTGTTGCCTCCGTTTTGTCCAGCACAGATCTCACATGGAGTGACCGGGATTTGAACCATGGGCCCAGCGGTGAGAGGCCGGCGTGCTGCCGCCTAAGCCACGGAGGCTTAAATCTGGCTTAATAAATTTGCTTATTGTTAGTCCTGAAAAGGATTGTTGTAGGCACTTCTTCAATATCTCGTCCAGTATCCACCGGTTTCAACAATTTGCTGTAGCCAACGTAGCATTGATTGAACAAGATTTCTGAAGTACTGATCATCAAGGCAATCTCCTCCCATGCTTCCAACATAATCTTCCACAATGCATCCTGCGAACAAGGGGGAGGGTAAGGCCAGTTTTCCCTGATATGGCGTTTCCACTTGGCCCACACATGCTCAATGGGGTACAAGTCTGGAGTTCGAGGGACCCAGTTGAGCAGTTCAATTGAGTCCTACTCAGAAAACCAGCCCTGAACACTACTGTTCATGTGGATTGGAGAGTTGTCTTGCACGAACTGAAGCACTGCATGTGGATAGCGCTCTCTCACACTCGGAATCATAATATTCTGCAAGATGTGCAAATATTGGTCCAGTGCGAGATGTCCATCTATCAGATGAGACACTCCAGCCCCATCAGACGACATCCACCCCCAGCACGACAAAGATATGCGGCCACTATGTGTGCGCTCAACCACATACCGTTTCTCGCATGGGGTTCCATGTGGCCTGTAAACACGAACCGGTCTGACCTCTGCCAAACTACAATTCCTTCTACTTTAGAATCCGCCATGGTCCGTATTGACAAGAGATTATAAACGAATATAGTACAATATATTTCCGTCAATCAATACCAAACAAATTATGTTAAATTAGCCTCCGTGGCTTAGGCGGCAGCACGCCGGCCTCTCACCGCTGGGTCCGTGGTTCAAATCCCGGTCACTCCATGTGAGATCTGTGCTGGACAAAACGGAGGCAGACAGGTTTTTCTCCGGGTACTCCGGTTTTCCCTGTCAACATTTCATTCCAGCAACACTCTCCACTATCATTTCATTTCATCTGTCATTCATTTAATCATTGCCCCAGAGGAGTGCGTCAGGCCTCGGCAGCCGGCACAGTTCATATCCTCGCCGCTAGATAGGGGCTTCATTCATTCCATTCCTGACCCGGTCGGAGACTGGAAGCAGGCTGTGGATTTTCATTTTCATTAATGGGACATGTTTCGGGGACATGCTGCTCCCTTCTTCAGCCACTTCATCTCCTCATTGTCATCGTGCGTTCTCAAAGATATCACATTATAAAAGATGCTCACACAAACAAACATTAAAAACAATAAAAACAATCTTAAAAACACTATACTAAAAATACACATACGTATAAACCTATACAAATATATCGAAAACACAGAATGTCTGTCACCATGTCCATGTAAAATTAAAATTCCTCTTCTACGTTGAAGTTGGTCCAATCGACCGTTTTGGCCTTAGGTATTATCACTGTACATATTACGGAGTGACCAGTCCTTTAAATTATAGTGCTTGATACGAAAAATGGAACATGAACCGGTCAATGCGGACCATGATAGATATCGTAAATTAACTGTCACATAGATGTCATTGGAAAAGCTGTGTAGAACAGAAGAAAACCCATGTCAACAGAGTAAAATTGATATGAAATTATTTTAAAAAATCCATAAAAACGGCTAAAAAACACACACAAATCAAGATAACTATGTGTACACATCCAGATCAGCTGTGTCTCCGTAACCAGAAAGTAAAGGTTGAAAACTGTGAAAAGAAAAACGGATGTTAAAACTAGAACCTGTGTATTTAAAAGAAACTATAAGTTAGTAAACCAACCTCTTGTCCTGTACCATGGGTCGTAAGCAAGTGGACTGTTCTTAATTCGGGCAGCGTGTGTGCGTGTATGCTCGGCTGAAGGTTATATGACGTAACACGTGAGGGGAGAGGAGAGGCAGCGATTGTTTACATCGCGATAACAGAGTGTTTAGGTAGCAGAAAAATAAAAATAACTGACTTATGTAGGTAGTATGGAAGCCTAAGATACCATCATTTTATGGTGGTTTCCTTGCTGCCATATCCTTTACATGTCCAGTGAGAATATCATACAATATGTTGTTCTCATAATGTATTTAATTTAAATTGAGTTCCGGGTTCATTCTTTGCGACAGTTCTATCTCTATTTGCTCTAAGCTGTTCAATAATTGGCCTTTACATCCAAAATGCAGAATTTTCAAGTCCTCTTTAATATTAGAAAATCTATGTCCTGATGCCGAAAACTTCCGATGTTTAATCGCATTAACATGTTCTGCGTATCTTGTTTTAAAGCTTCTACCCGCTTGTCCCGAGTATTCAACTGCGCAGTCCCTACATTGGATTTTGTAAACGCCCGATCTGTTATGTTTGTAGTCAATATTAATTTTCTTAGAGTTAAAAATCAAGTAACAAGTATGCTTAATGATTTAGACAGCAACATTAAATTCATGTCTGAAGAAGAGAACAACGGCACCATAAATTATTTGGACCTGACTATAACTAGGATAAATAATAGTTTACAATATAGTATATACAGGAAGCCTACCCAAACAATAACGGCAATACGTAAGGATTCCAATCATCCGGAAAGCCGTAAGCGTGCATCATTCATTGTCGAAGCAGGATTTCAAAAAAGAAATGAACATAATTCAACAAATTGCAGCGGCTAATGGCTATAGTATGACATACGTCAATAAAATAATTAATAAAATTCGTAACAAACCTGTAACTAAATTGCAACCACCGAAGAAGGATAATAAAACATATGCGACATTCACATACACCAATGAATTAACATACAATGTTACTAATATTTTAAAGAAACATGGCATGAATATCGCGCATATAACAACGAATACCATCGAAATTTGATTTTTTAACTCTAAGCAAATTAATATTGACGACAAACATAACAGATCGGGCGTTTACAAAATCCAATGTAGGGACTGCGCAGTTGAATACACGGGACAAATGGCTAGAAGCTTTAAAACGAGATACGCAGAACATGTTAATGCGATTAAACATCGGAAGTTTTCGGCATCAGGACACAGATTTTCTAATATTAACGAGGACTTGAAAATTCTGCATTTTGGATGTAAAGGCCAATTATTGAACAGCTTAGAGCAGAGTTTCTCAAAGTGTGGTCCGCGGACCCCCGGGGGTCCGCAAGCATATTTTCAGGGGTCCGCAAAAAATATTCAAATCTAATTTTGTTAATTACTCATACCAAGAACTCCAGTTTTTGCAAATAAAAGTTTTAGTTTGTATTACAAAATATGTGCGTGGCAAGCTTAGCCAATCCTATGATCAGGTCAATATTGTTTCCGACGGGTGGCTACCCTGCGGCTAGCCAGTAACACACCTAGTCTGTCAGCGGAGCAAGCGTATCGGCATCTGTTATTCAGTTGACTTTTGTCGCTATTTTGATGCTTGTCGTGATGGTTTGTTTTGCTTTGTTGTGATGTTTAACTTTTAATGGTGGAAACATTTTACATAAGGAAGTGTTAATTTTGGGCCTGTATCATGGATCGTTGGTTAAAGACAGGGACTGTAAAACGTTCAGTTGATAAATTAGAAAGAGACAATGATCGTGAAAGTGAGGTTAGCTGCTCAACTTCAGTAGCTAGTTCTAGCTGCAACACTGATTTACGTAAGACTGTTAAGCGCCGAAAATATTCTGAAGAGTATTTAAAATTAGGTTTTGTGCAATCTAATGACAAACAAAAACCACAGTGTGAAATGCTACGAGATTCTTTCCAATGGAGCTATGAAACCTGCGAAATTAAGGAGGCACTTAGAAACAAAACATCCACTTTGCTGATAAGTCATTTGAGTTTTTTTAAATAAAACGTCAAGAAATGGAAAAGATCAATGGAGAAAATGGCGTCAGGTAGCGCTGCTGAAAAAGCTACTGTGGTGTCATACGAAATAGCATTACTCATAGCTAAATCTGGAAAGCCATATACGATTGCAGAAGAACTAATCTTACCAGCGGCAAAAAAATGTGTAATATAATAATAGGAGAGGCAGCTGCTAAGGAATTAAGTACAGTTCCACTTTCAAACGATTCTATAAAACGTAGAATTGATGACATGACTCAAACTATTGAAGAGCAGTTACTTTGTAGGTTAAAATCTACAAAAATGTACGCTTTGCAGCTTGACGAAAGTACAGACCTATCAAACAAATCTCACTTGTTAGCCTTTGTTAGGTATGAAAATGAAAATTGGCTTTTAGAAGAGCTTTTGTCTTGCAAAGAGATTCTTCATAACAATGCCCATGGTGTTCTTGAAGCATGAAATGATTTTATTTGATCAAATGACTTTGACTGGCAATGTTGTGTTGGTGTGAGTACCGATGGAGCAGGGGCCATGGCCGGCAAAAAGACAGGCCTAATTGCTCGTGTCAAGTCTGTCGCTCCCAAAGTTAAGTGGACTCACTGCTCTATTCATAGGAAGGCATTGGCTGTAAAACAAATGCCAGAAGATCTAGAAACATCATTAAAAGAAGTTGTGAAAGTTGTAAATTATATTAAAGCCCGACCTTTGAACTCTCGTATTTTTACTCAGCTTTGTGAGAAATTGGAAGTGAGCATGTACAGCTATTGCTTCACACTGAAGTTCGCTGGCTCTCCCGAGGTAATGTCCTCACACGTTTTTTTGAATTGCGTGATGAAATTAGAATTATTTCTTTTGGAAGAAAAATATGAAAACTTTCTTCTCAAAGACAAGTTGTGTGAGTTTGCGTGGTTGATCAAGGTTGCATATTTGGCAGACATCTTCCAGCATTTGAATGTCCTAAATACGAAACTTCAAGGGTCTGACACTGACATATTCCGTGTAGAAAAGCAAGTAGAAGCTATGATAGGAAAACTGCAGCTTTGGTCTGACCATATGCTTAAGAATTCATACAACAATTTTACAACGTTGCAGGAATTCTTAATAACATCTGAAGAAGAGATGCCTACAAATACAAAAGAACTGTTTGCTGAGCATTTAACAGGCCTAGCTCAGAGTCTGAGAAGTTACTTTCCTGAACCTAATTCTAATAATGATTGGATGAAGTATCCATTCAAGAAGGGAAGTATTGGTAACCTCATCGACCTATCTGATACTGAGCAAGACCAATTGGTGGAACTCTCATGCAGCAGAGCCTGGGAGATTGTTTATCAAGAAAATAACTTGGCAAGGTTTTGGCTACTTGTACAAGCTGATGTACCAGAACTTGTCAAAAGAGCCCTCGAACATAGTGTGCCCTTTTGTACGACATATTTGTGTGAACGCGCCTTTTCTGAACTGTGCAACCTGAAGCCAGCAAAAGGAAACAGACTGAAGAACATTGAAACCGATTTAAGGCTAAAGCTTTCTAAAATAAATCCCAACATTTTAGAGATAGTCAAAAGCAAAAAACAGTACCATTGTTCTCACTAATTAACGGTAAAAACACTGATAACTTTTTATTCTAAGATTGCATCTAAAGTCTACTCCTACTGTAATTAAGAAAATTTGTGTATACTTATGTAAGTCATGTTCTTCCAGTATTTATTCCAATTTAAATAAACTATATATATATATATATATATATATAAAAATCAATGTAACGTGATAGTTTGTCTGTGGGTGTGTATGTCTCCTATGCGTTCATATACCATTCGTCCGATTGCGATGAAACTTGGGTGAGATGTTGAGTACACTCCAAGGAAGGTTTCTGACTTAGTAAATCCATTTTACAATAGGTAGCGCACGCGTAGATTCAACAAATGAGCGACGATGCGCGAAGCATTTCAAAAAAGTCCCGTATGTGTTCATATACCATTCGTCCGATTGCGATGAAACTTGGGTGAGATGTTGAGTACACTCCAAGGATGGTTTCTGACTTAGTAAAACCATTTTACAATAGGTAGCGCACGCGTAGATTCAACAAATGAGCGACGATGCGCGAAGCATTTCAACAAAGTCCCGTATGTGTTCATATACCATTCGTCCGATAGCGATGAAACTTGGGTGAGATGTTGAGTACACTCCAAGGAAGGTTTCTGACTTAGTAAATCCATTTTACAATAGGTAGCGCACGCGTAGATTCAACAAATGAGCGACGATGCGCGAAGCATTTCAACAAAGTCCCGTATGTGTTCATATACCATTCGTCCGATAGCGATGAAACTTGGGTGAGATGTTGAGTACACTCCAAGGAAGGTTTCTGACTTAGTAAATCCATTTTACAATAGGTAGCGCACGCGTAGATTCAACAAATGAGCGACGATGCGCGAAGCATTTCAACAAAGTCCCGTATGCATTCATATACCATTCGTCCGATAGCGATGAAACTTGGGTGAGATGTTGAGTACACTCCAAGGAAGGTTTCTGACTTAGTAAATCCATTTTACAATAGGTAGCGCACGCGTAGATTCAACAAATGAGCGACGATGCGCGAAGCATTTCAACAAAGTCCCGAATGCATTCATATACCATTCGTCCGATAGCTATGAAACTTGCGTAAAATGTTGTGTACACTGCAGGGAAATTTTCTGGCGTAGTACATCCACTTTACAATAGGCAGCGCACGATTAGATTCAACAAATGAGCGACGATGCGCGAAGCATTTCAACAAAGTCCCGAATGCATTCATATACCATTCGTCCGATAGCTATGAAACTTGCGTAAAATGTTGTGTACACTGCAGGGAAATTTTCTGGCGTAGTACATCCACTTTACAATAGGCAGCGCACGATTAGATTCAACAAATGAGCTACGACGCGCGAAGCATTTCAACAAAGTCACGTTTGCGTTCATATACCATTCGTCCGATAGCGATGAAACTAGGCTGAGATTTTGTGTGCACTCCAGGGAAGGTTTCTAGCTTAGTAAATCCCTTTAAAAATAGGTAGAGCACGAGTAGAATCAACAAATGAGCAACGGCGCGCGAAGCGTTTCAACAAAGTCCCATTTAATTTCATATACCATTCATCCGATAGCGATGAAACTTGGGTGAGATGCTGTGTACACTCCGGGGAAGGTTTCTGGCTTAGTACATACATTTTACAATAGGTAGCGCACCAGTAGATTCAACAAATGAGCGATGACACGCGAAGCGTTTCAACAAAGTCCCGTATAAAGTCATATACCATTCGTCTGATAGTGATAAATGTTTGGTGAATTGTTGTGTACACTCCAGGAAAGGTTTCTGGCTAAGTAAATCCATTTTACAATACGAAGCGCACGTTTATGTTCAACAAATGAGTGACTACGCTCGAAGCGTTTCGACAACGTCCCGTATACGTTCACATACCATTCATCCGATTGCGATGAAACTTGGGTGAGATGTTGTGTACACTCCATTCGTCCGTACCTATGAAACTTGGGTGAGATGTTGTGTACACGTCATGGAAAATTTCTGGCTTAGTAAATCCCCTATACAATATGCAGCGCACAAGTTGATTCAACAAATGAGGGACGACGCGCGAAGCGTTTCAACAAAGTCCCGTATAAGGTCATATACCATTCTGCCGTTAGCGGTGAAACTTGGGTGAAATATGGTTGACACTCCAAGGAAGGTTTCTGGCTTAGTAAATACATTTCACAGTAGGTAGCACACGAGTAGATTCGACAAATGAACGACGATAGCGATGAAACTTGGGTGAGATGTTGTGGACACTTACGTGACGGTTTCTAACTTAGTAAGTACATTTTACAGTAGGTAGCGCACGAGTAGATTCAACAAATGAGTGACGGAGTGCGAATCGTTTAAACAAAATCAGGTATGCGTTCATATACTATTCATCCGATTGCGATGAAACATTGATCAGTTATTTTGTACCCGCCAGGGAAGGGGACTTAGTAAATCCATTTCACAATAAGTAGCGCAAGAGTAGATGCAACAAATGGGTGACGACGCGCGAAGCGTTTCAACAAAATTCCCTATTGCGTTCATATAACATTCTTCGATTGCGATGAAACCTTGATGAGTTATTGTGTACACGCCAGGGAAGGGCTTCGACTTAGTAATACATTTCTCAATAGGTAGCACACGAGTAGATTCAACAAATGAGTGACAGCGCACGAATCGTTTAAACAAAAACCCCTATACGTGCATATACCATTCATCCGATTGCGATGAATCATTCATGAGTCATTGTGTACACGCCAGGGAAGGGTTTCGACTTAGTAAATCCATTTCACAATAGGTAGCGTACGATTAGATTCAACAAATGAGTGACAGCGATGAAACTTTTTGAAAGTTGTTGTGCACGCTCCCTCGAATGGTTCTAAATTAGAAAATCCATTTTATGATAGCTTAGAGGCAGTTAACATGTTGTGTATCCAAAAGCACTTCAAGAAACAGAATTTCAACGCCAACACTTTCTTTGATTGGCATTGCAACGCATGCCGGGTACAGCTTGTATATACTAAAACAAACAGATTAATTGTTTTTACAACCCACCATTTTTTGGTATAAATTGTTTATCTTTTAAAATGACTACCATTAAAAAATTTACAACATAAATTAAAGGCAGTTTTGAGGGGTCCGCAATGACTACATAAATAATTGAAGGGGTCCTCGAGTACAGGAAGTTTGAGAACCCCTGGCTTAGAGCAAATAGAGATAGAACTGTCGCAAAGAATGAACCCGGAACTCAATTTAAATGAAATACATTATGAGAACAACATATTGTATGATATTCTCACTGGGCATGTAAAGGATATGGCAGCAAGGAAACCACCATAAAATGATGATATCTTAGGCTTCCATACAACCTACATAAGTCAGTTATTTTTATTTTTCTGCTACTTAAACACTCTGTTATCGTGATGTAAACTATCGCTGCCTCTCCTCTCCCCTCACGTGTTACGTCATATAATCTTCAGCCGAGCATACACGCACACAC
This sequence comes from Meconema thalassinum, assembly GCA_946902985.2. NCBI lineage: Eukaryota > Metazoa > Arthropoda > Insecta > Orthoptera > Tettigoniidae > Meconema > Meconema thalassinum. Next base: position 130,593,002 of record OX336388.2, read on the forward strand.
GCTGCCCGAATTAAGAACAGTCCACTTGCTTACGACCCATGGTACAGGACAAGAGGTTGGTTTACTAACTTATAGTTTCTTTTAAATACACAGGATCTAGTTTTAACATCCGTTTTTCTTTTCACAGTTTTCAACCTTTACTTTCTGGTTACAGAGACACAGCTGATCTGGATGTGTACACATAGTTATCTTGATTTGTGTGTGTTTTTTAGCCGTTTTTATGGATTTTTTAAAATAATTTCATATCAATTTTACTCTGTTGACATGGGTTTTCTTCTGTTCTACACAGCTTTTCCAATGACATCTACGTGACAGATAATTTACGATATCTATCATGGTCCGCATTGACCGGTTCATGTTCCATTTTTCGTATCAAGCACTATAATTTAAAGGACTGGTCACTCCGTAATATGTACAGTGATTAATACCTAAGGCCAAAACGGTCGATTGGACCAACTTCAACGTAGAAGAGGAATTTTTATTTTACATGGACATGGTGACAGACATTCTGTGTTTTCGATATATTTGTATAGGTTTATACGTATGTGTATTTTTAGTATAGTGTTTTTTAGATTGTTTTTAATGTTTGTTTGTGTGAGCATCTTTTATAATGTGATATCTTTGAGAACGCACGATGACAGTGAGGAGATGAAGTAGCTGAAGAAGGGAGCAGCATGGCCCCGAAACATGTTCCACGAATGTGAGTGTTAATACAATTTAACATAATTTGTTTGGTATTGATTGACGGAAATATATTGTACTATATTGGTTTATAATCTCTTGTCAATACGGACCATGGCGGAATCTAAAGTAGAAGGAATAATGGAGGCACGTCAAGCTAAGAAAATTAGATTCCAATACAAAGACCTAAGAATTAAAATATCGAATGTGATCAAAGATATACATTTTATCAAAGAATGTAAAATATGGAAATTAATACCTAACCATATCAGGAATTTTCAGAAGAAGACTTTTCATAATAAGTTTGAACAGAGAACACAAGAAATTATTAATAAGCAAATATTGCAGCGGGAAATTAAATTCGTATACATGAAGAAAACCCAAATTAACAACAGATTGTATAGGGCACATTTATTAGCGGCAAACTCTTCTACTAAGGAAGATTGGGATAATTTTCAGTTACATGTAGAAGAATCAATGAAACGGCAGTGTAGTCGCAAAAAAAAACAAGTTTTGGATAGGAAATTGATACAACTAACAGGACAGAAGCGAGATCATCCTCAAATAGAACCAGTGTTTGAAAGTCACAGCTTTCATAAACCAATTGAAACCTATCAAATGTAGGGTTTAATGAGGCAGAACTAAACATTTTAGAGAAAGGTCATAAGCATAACTGGGAATCGTCCCACAATAAAATGAACCTAACTAAGTTAATAGCCGAAACAGAAGTAGCAATTAAGAAATTACCACACGATAAAACAGGGCGAGGTGAGACATGATGTTAAGAAGAAAATTGTCAAAATTTTAAACCAGGAAAAGAACAACAAAACACAATATGGCTATCGGAATGTCAATGAACTACGAAATAAATTAAAACGCAATAACCTAGTAGTTACAAAGGCAGACAAAGGTAACACAACAGTCATACTAAACAAAGATGATTACATTCAGAAAACTGAAAACTTCCTTAACAATCAGAACTTTAGAATTCTTAGCAAAGATCCGACAGCTTCAATGCAGAAAAAGCTTAAACAAATACTTAAAGACACTATTTTCATTTTATCAGATGTTCAGTCTAACAAACTCATTAATATGAACCCTAGTTTGCCCACACTAAGATCCCTACCTAAGACCCATAAGGAAAATGTTCCAATTAGACCTGTCGTAAACTTTAGAAGTAGCCCTATATATAAATTGTCACAATGGGAACAGGCTATTCTTAACAAATTTCAGGCTAATGCATCAATCAAGAATGCGGTTCAATTTTGTGAGAAAACCAGGACAATAAAGCTAAATGATACATCCAAAATGCACACAGCAGATATTAAGGACATGTATACTAATGTACCGATTTCCCCCACTTTAAGTATAATAGAAAACAACCTAAGAAATCACAGTACTTTATCCAAGGTAGAAATTGACGAATTCATAGAGATATTGAAATTCATACTACAGAACAACCATTTCAGGTTTAATCAGAAAATTTATGCACAAAAAGAAGGATTTCCTATTTCCGGGCTATTGGCTAACATTTACATGGATAATTTGGAAGCCAACAAAATCATAGGCAAAATAGAAGGTATCATATATTGGGGCAGATATGTAGATGACGTATTCATGATAGTAGACCATTCCAAACTTAACGATGAGCAAATAACAAGTATGCTTAACGAATTAGACAGCAACATTAAATTCATATCTGAAAAAGAGAACAATGGTACCATAAATTATTTGGACCTGACTATAACTAGGATAAATAATAGTTTACAATATAGTATATACAGGAAGCCTACCCAAACAATAACGGCAATACGTAAGGATTCCAATCATCCGGAAAGCCATAAGCGTGCATCATTCATTGTCGAAGCAGGATTTCAAAAAAGAAATGAACATAATTCAACAAATTGCAGCGGCTAATGGCTATAGTATGACATACGTCAATAAAATAATTAATAAAATTCGTAACAAACCTGTAACTAAATTGCAGCCACCGAAGAAGGATAATAAAACATATGCGACATTCACATACACCAATGAATTAACATACAATGTTACTAATATTTTAAAGAAACATGGCATGAATATCGCGCATATAACAACGAATACCAATCGAAATTTGATTTTTAACTCTAAGCAAATTAATATCGACTACAAACATAACAGATCGGGCGTTTACAAAATCCAATGTAGGGACTGCGCAGTTGAATACACGGGACAAACGGGTAGAAGCTTTAAAACGAGATACGCAGAACATGTTAATGCGATTAAACATCGGAAGTTTTCGGCATCAGGACACAGATTTTCTAATATTAACGAGGACTTGAAAATTCTGCATTTTGGATGTAAAGGCCAATTATTGAACAGCTTAGAACAAATAGAGATAGAACTGTCGCAAAGAATGAACCCGGAACTCAATTTAAATGAAATACATTATGAGAACAACAAATTGTATGATATCCTCACTGGACATGTAAAGGATATGGCAGCAAGGAAACCACCATAAAATGATATCTTAGGCTTCCATACAACCTACATAAGTCAGTTATTTTTATTTTTCTGCTACCTAAACACTCTGTTATCGCGATGTAAACAATCGCTGCCTCTCCTCTCCCCTCACGTGTTACATCATATAACCTTCAGCCGAGCATGCACACACGCTGCCCGAATTAAGAACAGTCCAGTTGCTTACGACCCATGGTACAGGACAAGAGGTTGGTTTACTAACTTATAGTTTCTTTTAAATACACAGGTTCTAGTTTTAACATCCGTTTTTCTTTTCACAGTTTTCAACCTTTACTTTCTGGTTACGGAGACACAGGTGATCTGGATGTGTACACATAGTTACATTGATTTGTGTGAGTGTTTTTAAGCCGTTTTTATGGATTTTTAAAAATAATTTCATATTAATTATACTCTGTTGACATGTGTTTTCTTCTGTTCTACACAGCTTTTCCAATGACATCTATGTGACAGATAATTTACGATATCTATCATGGTCCGCATTGACCGGTTCATGTTCCATTTTTCGTATCAAGCTCTATAATTTAAAGGACTGGTCACTCCGTAATATGTACAGTGATTAATACCTAAGGCCAAAACGGTCGATTGGACCAACTTCAACGTAGAAGAGGAATTTTTATTTTACATGGACAAGGTGACAGACATTCTGTGTTTTCGATATATTTGTATAGGTTTATACGTATGTGTATTTTTAGTATAGTGTTTTTTAGATTGTTTTTATTGTTTGTTTGAGCATCTTTTATAATGTGATATCTTTGAGAACGCACAATGACAATGAGAAGATGAAGTGGCTGAAGAAGGGAGCAGCATGGCCCCGAAACATGTTCCACGAATGTGAATGTAAATACAATTTAACATAATTTGTTTGGTATTGATTGACGGAAATATATTGTACAATATTGGTTTATAAACTGAAACAAGTCTCGTCAGAGAAGATGACGTGATCCCAGTTACGATTTAATGCCAGCTCAGCAAAGGCAAGTCTCTATTTAAAGTGATTGAAAAGACACGGAACAGGGAGTCAGCGCGTTGAAGTGGAAGGCAGCCATCAGCATGCTGCCTTGTCAAAGTGACCAGAGTTATGTGTTATTTTTTCACCTATGCACACATTACATCCAATTTTAAGAAATTAAATATACCAGTATTTCGATGGCCATGGCATGAGTCTCTTCTTTCTGCTCCATAACAATGGCATAACTCGAGACATACATATTTTAACTTCAATCTCACCAGAAAAGTACGGTAATACCACACGACACCCCAATATCTGCAGGCCAAATGGCTGGGCATCGGTCGCTTAGTAGGCCTAGGCCCTTCGTGGGCTGTAGTGTCACGGGGTTATAAAAATTACATATTACTAAATAAAAAACTTAGTTTATAAAAATAAATGAAATAGAAAATTTATAAAATAAACATGAAAAATTAAAATAAAAATTAACATGTAACTACTAATAAATATGTAACAATAAAAAAAAAGGTTCAACTTTTATAAAGGAGTAAAAGAATAGCAATGGTTTTACGTCCCTTTTAACTACTGCGGCTTTTAGAGATGCCAGGGTGCCGAAATTTGAATCTTTAACATGCCTCCCTCGCATTTGCGCACCCTCAAATGCCAACTGACTCACCAGGATTCGATCCTACAACCTTGGGCACTGCAAGCAGATTAAAAGAATAGGAACAAGGAAAGATGGAATATTCCAGCCAGGGCACCTCAATAAGGCATTGATTGCTTCAAGTAGTATATTTGGAATACCTTTTGTTTAAAAATATGCAATAAAAGAGTAACAGCATTTTATAAACATCATTGATACAAATCCAACAGTCATTGAACATATCCAAGCAAGCTTGTAGTTGAACGTGACCGTTAATCACGAGATCATGAGCCACGGGACCTCCTTTTTTACGTGGAATCCGAACCACAGGACATGGCATTTCACTTCGAAAATCTCACATGCATTGACCGGTAATCGAATCCGGTCGACCTCGGTGAGAGGCATACAGCTTGACCGCTGCGCCACCACGCATATCCGCCAATACAGTGGTAATAATAACCAGCCTAAGATGATAGCTACCTGTTGTGGGGAGGGGATGGAGCCATTGAGGCAATAATGACATGGATTTTTCCAGCTCTTTAAAATACAACTTCTTGACTTGTATTGCTGATCCACCTAGACAGACAGTTCATATATTCATGCAATATTTACAATAAACACTGGCGCAATAACAATCATGCGACCGCTAACAACTGCACACTCATGCCAGGACCACGTGGTTCTCCAGTGCTTCAGTAATTGGAGTCTTAGAACACTGGTCTTTAGGAAAGTTGCCAAACAATCATTTATTCATATTTTATCATTATGGTGCATGAAGTCATTTTCAGTGTTGCCTTAGTAATCCAAATTTGATGGTTTTCAGTCGGTCAACACGATTGTACCCAATTGTGATGGGTTATTCCCTAATCCTGAAAAAATTTACATGAGATTAATAAATACAGGATTCAATCCTGCAACCTTGAGAACAGCAGGCGGATTAAAAGAATAAGATGGATGGAATGTTCCAGCAAGAGCACCTCAATAAGGCATTGATTACTTCAAGTAGTATATTTGGAAAACCTTTTGTTTACAATAATATGCAATAAGAGAGTAACAACATTATTTTAACTACTACTGCAACTAAATAATTGAACATATTGTAAATACTATAACCCATACTTTTAGACATAGACTTAATAGCCTACTGTCGACCAAAATATTATGTGCACTTGAGTTTGAAGGTTGTTTGTGAAGTAATCAATATATCTACATAAAATCCAATAACATCATCATTTTCATCGTTCTATTTTACGTTAGTTCATGTAGGTTTGGAATTTTTCATTCATATTTTAATATTTTTTATCGCCGTTGGAACACAAAAAGTGCCCGTTTTTAAGCGTGTTTCAACCATGCGTCACATTTAAGAATTATTATCTCACAAACCCGTCATCAGATCGAATCCAAATTTTAACACAATATACATTGGACTGTTGTATAGCTGGTTTATTAATTTCAAAATTTTGTGTGTCCAAGAAACAATGTTATCATTTTTGTAAGGTAACTTTTTCTCGGCTCAGGGTCGTTGGAAAATGTAGTTCTTGGTCGCGTTGTAATCCTTATACTTCAAAACGTTATGCTGTATGACCGTGAAATACGTAAATGAATTCAATTATTTTATATCGGTTTGGATTTGTACGGGAAAATGAGACATGGTTCACCAGCTAGCCACTCCGGGGAAAACTGTACAGCGTTGCCAAATGGAGCCCATCACGTGTCATGGCGCGCCTCGCTTGGAAGCGATGGGCTCCATCACAATTGGGTACAATCGAGTTGACCGACTGAAAAACATCAAATTTCCATATTTTATCATATTGGGGTAAAATCTGTGTGTGTCTGTGTAGTGTGATTATTATTAATATTGTGGCGCGATCACATCTTCGTATGATTCGTGCCAGTAGATGCGACGTCATTATTAATTATTGGTTTTGGATATTTGTTATTACAGTTAAGTGGGATATTTCAACCGCTAGGTTGGTGGGTAACATGCATGTCTTCTTTCTCTTGCCTGTAGTTTCAAATGGCAATAAGTGTGCTTGCCTTTAATGCTGTCTATAAATTGAGTCCTTGGTCTTCCTCGACTCCTCTTTCCTTCTAGCTTCCCTTCGAAGAGTGTAGTGCACCAGTCAGAATGACGAATCAAATGGCCAACAAAACTATTCCTTCTTTTGTTTAAGGATTCAACCAAGGTACGTGTTTCCTTTGCTCTCTTGAGAACATTCTCATTCGTAACTTTATCAGCCCAAGGTATCTTTAGTAGTCGTCGCCAGCACCACATCTCGAGGACAGGAATAATTCATGCTTAATTATTACCTGATGAAGTCACTATTTCATTTTGTATGTGGGTAGCCAATCAAGTTTATTTGTTTTCCGAAGGCAGTGTTAGTGCCGTGGTGATGTAAATATGGGGACATGATGTTATAAAATGGCCCCCTCTTTTGCCAGGGCTAAATGGCAGAGCTTACTAATTTCCATGAACAAGAAGGAAAGCAAGATATTGGAGCAGAAAAATATTAATCCTGGGAGAGTTGTTGATAAAATAAAAATACGAGTCTGAAGAAACTTTGGGGCTCAAGAAAGAAGTCGTACTAAGGGGAATGGCTAAATATTATGGAAGGCAAGAGTGTTCTTGAGCAATTGAGGCAGTGAGTGAGAGAGGGGGCTATGCCAGAGTTGGATGGAACTGAGATATTTGGAGTTTTGTGGGTTGCTCTCTCGCAGCATAAACGTGATTCACAAAACAAAGGAAGGAGCCTGCGGATGTCTTTGATATTATGCATACTGAAAGATGAATGTATGCCCTACACAAAGGTACCAATAACTCAATTTTGACAAAATCATGGCATGAGATATTTGGAGTTTTGATGTTGCTCTCACGCAGCATAAACGTGATTCACAGAAACTGCATTCTTCACAAAACAAGGGAAGGAGCCTGCGGATGTCTTTGATGTTATGCATACTGAAAGATGAATGTATGCCCTACGCAATGGTACCAATAACTCAATTTTGACAAAATCTTGGCACTGCCTCAATTGAAGCCCAAGCTCATCCAGTCATCTAATCAATCTTGTAGAAGCAAAGGTGCTGTAACATACGCAACGTACAAGCCGTAGGCCTACAGTAATAAATCACCGAAATCTTCCGCCACCAAAACGAGGCAGCCTTGGACCAATATATCATGTTCCCAGCAAGCCCACTCGTGTATGCAATAATAAATTAACCATATTTATTAGTTCCTTTCCTTTGTAGTGTGATTCATGAAGCAAGCACATCGCCCCACGACCCTAGAATAGCCAGGTATTATAGGTTACACAGTAATGTTGTATTGAAAAGTGAAGCAAGTTAGTTATTGTTTTAAGGGGCGGAACTACGAGATCATCTGCCCCTAAAAGTGGAACAAACTTACATTCAAGTGTCATCAAATCAATACGGAAAAATTCAAATATGACAAAAGTCATATACCGTAATTACATGTGTATAGGCCCCACTTTTTATGTTAAAATATTGAGGCAAACTCTGGGGGGGGCTTATCCTCGGAACACATTAAAAATACGCATAATTTATAAAGGAATACAACAAATTTTATTACCTGAATTCTTACACTTAATGAAATATTGATCAATATCACAAATATCTTGGTCACTAGACTCAGTATCTGCTGTAGGCCGACACCACACCCTGTCATCTTCACTTCCATGCATTGCATTTGCAATTGATGTCACCTTAAAACTTTTCTGAGTCATGTCTGGAGATATCTCCTTCCAAGCGTCAACAATCCATTCGCACAATCAATCCAGTCAATGCCAAAGCAAGGTTTATTGTTTTGGAGTGGAGTTTTTGACTCCCGTGGTACACTGGCATGCTCGTGACGTGGCGACATATGAAGCAAAGCGTCTTACATGGTCTTCTCAGTGTGTGCCTGCTACGCATCTTGGTAGGTGTGCCTTTACCAACTGAAGAGCCCAATTAGCACACTGGGGCGAAACACTTGCAATTTGTTGAGTTATGCATGACATTTTTATCACTTTATGTGTTAACCTCTCTTAAGGCGTCCAGTTCTGCAGCGCTGCTAATCCAGTTATGGTACAGTCGTCTTTGATTTGTCTTGAAAGGTCGGTTGATGGAAATATCGAGAGGCTGCAACATTACCGTCATACCACCAGGTATCACCACCATATCGCACTTTTCTTTCCGACACTTCTTTTTAACACTGTCTGTCAAATGACCTCGAAAACTGCCAAGCACGAGCATTGAATGTGGGCGTAGGAGAGCACTTGGCCGCCGAAACCGGTTTTAACCAGTCTATGATAAAGTCCTCTGTCATCCAGCTGTTTTGTTGCACTCGAACGACAATGCCTGATGGTAACTTTTCTTTGGGAAGAGTCTTACGTTTAAAAATAGCATACGGAATAAGCTTGTTTCCATGAACTGTGATCTTTGTGCATACTTGTTTTTCCGCACCTCAACCGTACTCACAGCAATCTCATTAACAGTCGTATCTCCTAGCATGTCGAAAAGCACAGGTGTTTCATCAGCATTACCGGTGGAACAATTCAGTCCAGGGGGTCGGCAAGTTTTTACTATCTGCAGCATTTCCGCCCCCTCCCATCGTGGCACTTCCTTCAAGATCGTGCAGTGTGAAAATCAACTCACAGTGTTGCCACTTCTAGCAGGGAAAGTTAGGTTTTTTTTACAAAATATCCAGCAACACTCTCCACTATCACTTCATTTCATCTGTCATTCATTTAATCATTGCCCCAGAGGAGTGCGTCAGGACTCGGCAGCCGGCACAGTCCATATTGGAAATATCTGTTCCCGTAGGAAACAGGATGTAAAATTGTCCGATTGAGCTATGTACATTAACAAATTCACAAAGAAATTTGATACAATGGTCCGGCTAGCTCAAAACAGTTGCCAGCGTTTCGCCCCAGTGTACCAATGGGCTCTTCAGTTGGTTATAGTACACCTCACCAAGACGCGTGGCTAGTACATACTGTGAAGGCCGCTGCAAGGCACAAATGTTGCCACGAGCAGCGCCAATGTACTATGGAAGTCAAAACTTCCTTTCAAAAATAATGTTAGCTTACCTTGCTAATCCAAATTGGAAATATCTGTTCCCGTAGGAAACAGGATGTAAAATTGTCCGATTGAACTATGTACATTAACAAATTCACAAAGAAATTTGATACAATGGTCCGGCTAGCTCAAAACAGTTGCCAGCGTTTCGCCCCAGTGTACCAATGGGCTCTTCAGTTGGTTATAGTACACCTCACCAAGACGCGTGGCTAGTACATACTGTGAAGGCCGCTGCAAGGCACAAATGTTGCCACGAGCAGCGCCAATGTACTATGGAAGTCAAAACTTCCTTTCAAAAATAATGTTAGCTTACCTTGCTAATCCAAATTGGAAATATCTGTTCCCGTAGGAAACAGGATTTAAAATTGTCCGATTGAGCTATGTACATTAACAAATTCACAAAGAAATTTGATACAATGGTCCGGCTAGCTCAAAACAGTTGCCAGCGTTTCGCCCCAGTGTACCAATGGGCTCTTCAGTTGGTTATAGTACACCTCACCAAGACGCGTGGCTAGTACATACTGTGAAGGCCGCTGCAAGGCACAAATGTTGCCACGAGCAGCGCCAATGTACTATGGAAGTCAAAACTTCCTTTCAAAAATAATGTTAGCTTACCTTGCTAATTCATATTGGAAATATCTGTTCCCGTAGGAAACAGGATGTAAAATTGTCCGATTGAGCTATGTACATTAACAAATTCACAAAGAAATTTGATACAATGGTCCGGCTAGCTCAAAACAGTTGCCAGCGTTTTGCCCCAGTGTACCAATGGGCTCTTCAGTTGATTATAGTACACCTCACCAAGACGCGTGGCTAGTACATACTGTGAAGGCCGCTGCAAGGCACAAATGTTGCCACGAGCAGCGCCAATGTACTATGGAAGTCAAAACTTCCTTTCAAAAATAATGTTAGCTTACCTTGCTAATCCATATTGGAAATATCTGTTCCCGTAGGAAACAGGATGTAAAATTGTCCGATTGAGCTATGTACATTAACAAATTCACAAAGAAATTTGATACAATGGTCCGGCTAGCTCAAAACAGTTGCCAGCGTTTCGCCCCAGTGTACCAATGGGATTTTCAGTTGGTTATAGTACACCTCACCAAGACGCGTGGCTAGTACATAGTGTGAAGGCCGCTGCAAGGCACAAATGTTGCCACGAGCAGCGCCAATGTACTATGGAAGTCAAAACTTCCTTTCAAAAATAATGTTAGCTTACCTTGCTAATCCATATTGGAAATATCTGTTCCCGTAGGAAACAGGATGTAAAATTGTCCGATTGAGCTATGTACATTAACAAATTCACAAAGAAATTTGATACAATGGTCCGGCTAGCTCAAAACAGTTGCCAGCGTTTCGCCCCAGTGTACCAATGGGCTCTTCAGTTGGCTATAGTACACCTCACCAAGACACGTGGCTAGTACATACTGTGAAGGCCGCTGCAAGGCTGTTTTGAGCTAGCCGGACCATTGTATCAAATTTCTTTGTGAATTTGTTAATGTACATAGCTCAATCGGACAATTTTACATCCTGTTTCCTACGGGAACAGATATTTCCAATATGGATTAGCAAGGTAAGCTAACATTATTTTTGAAAGGAAGTTTTGACTTCCATAGTACATTGGCGCTGCTCGTGGCAACATTTGTGCCTTGCAGCGGCCTTCACACTATGTACTAGCCACGCGTCTTGGTGAGGTGTACTATAACCAACTGAAAATCCCATTGGTACACTGGGGCGAAACGCTGGCAACTGTTTTGAGCTAGCCGGACCATTGTATCAAATTTCTTTGTGAATTTGTTAATGTACATAGCTCAATCGGACAATTTTACATCCTGTTTCCTACGGGAACAGATATTTCCAATATGGATTAGCAAGGTAAGCTAACATTATTTTTGAAAGGAAGTTTTGACTTCCATAGTACATTGGCGCTGCTCGTGGCAACATTTGTGCCTTGCAGCGGCCTTCACAGTATGTACTAGCCACGCGTCTTGGTGAGGTGTACTATAACCAACTGAAAATCCCATTGGTACACTGGGGCGAAACGCTGGCAACTGTTTTGAGCTAGCCGGACCATTGTATCAAATTTCTTTGTGAATTTGTTAATGTACATAGCTCAATCGGACAATTTTACATCCTGTTTCCTACGGGAACAGATATTTCCAATATGGATTAGCAAGGTAAGCTAACATTATTTTTGAAAGGAAGTTTTGACTTCCATAGTACATTGGCGCTGCTCGTGGCAACATTTGTGCCTTGCAGCGGCCTTCACAGTATGTACTAGCCACGCGTCTTGGTGAGGTGTACTATAACCAACTGAAGAGCCCATTGGTACACTGGGGCGAAACGCTGGCAACTGTTTTGAGCTAGCCGGACCATTGTATCAAATTTCTTTGTGAATTTGTTAATTACAGTCCCTATCCTCGCCGCTAGATGGGGACTTCATTCATTCCATTCCTGACCCGGTCGGAGACTGGAAGCAGGCTGTGCATTTTCATTTTTCACCGTGGTATGTTAGGTCTTAAAAACTAGTACATACGGTAAGTGCCAACTTACAGTAAATGAACTCTAATCAAAATTTAATACTTTTCAATTGGTCAACATGATTGTACCCAATTGTAATGGGCATTTCACTAAACCTGAAAAAATGGATGACCAGTTTCAATCATTATTGGATCCTTTACACTGAGGCCGTTAAATCTATGTCTACAAGTTTGTGGGTGATAGTATTTGCAATATTTACACTTATTTAGTTGCAGCAGTTATTATAAACATGTTGATTGTTAGTAAACAGTCAGCTCAATTTGGAATGGAATATGAACTAAGCTTATTGTTTGAGCTATCACTACCCCTGTCATCCAAGTGAATTTAAGGGGCAGATGACCTTGCTGTTCCGGCCCTTAAAACAACAATAACAATTGAATTTATTAATCTTATATACATTTTTTTAAGGTTTAGGGAAACACTCATTACAATTAGGTACTATCATGTTGACAGGCTGAAAAGCATTAAATTTCGATTACAAAGGCAACCCTGAAAAATGGCTTCCAAAATGATAATCCTGAGAATTAAATGGGAAGACCGCATTACCAATATTGCTGTTCTTGAAAAGGCTCAAATCAACAGCATAGAATCATCCATAATAGGTCACCAATTTAGATGGATTGATCATGTCCATCGGATGGATGATGTGAGATTACCTCGTCAAATGCTATTTGGTGAGTTATGCTATGGCACCAGACCTCATGGTGGTCCTAAGAGGCGCTACAAGGAGCAATTTAAGCAGACCCTGAAATTGACAGGTCTTGATTCACAAACCTGGGACTTGCTGGCTGCAGACAGCTCAACTTGGCGCCGTACCATCTCGGATACTGTGAAGACATTTGAAAGGGATCGACGCACACATGAAGAGGCCAAGCGTCAAGCTAGGAAACTTCGAGCAGCCCAACCACATCCTTCTCCAGCAATACTATGTGACTTGTGTGGACGCTTGTTCTATGCCAGGATTGGACTCTTTAGTCACCGTAAACACATCCACAAACTGGACTGAAGGAAGAAGATTTATACTCGGATTCGAGTTAAAGATATAAGCTTTTTTTTTTCCGCAGCATTGATGGCGGTGTTTAATGATTGTAGAAATATGCAAACCCTGATGAATAAGATAACATTTTCACCTTCTTCCCTGAATAACATGGCAAGCCATCTTAAACAGGTTTCACCATACAACACAATTAAAAAAATGAGCAAGTACTGTATTACTCCAAGTTTATTTTTAGGTTAGGTTTGAGGAGACTTTCTATCCACATTGTACTCTGGAATCTCACATGGTTGTTTACTCATGCAGTTGTTGGTCTTCCTCATCTTCTGCATCAGGGTATTCAAAGTCTTTAGTTTTTACATCGGCATCTTCACCATATTGAATTATATTGTCTATGGTTAATAAGAGGTCCGATATATTTTCCTGGTCACGAATATTGAGGGGGTAGAACTTGACGAGGCTGTAGTCGTCGACGATACGACCTATGGCTTCTGTCAAACGGTGGTACTTTTCGCTCCACTTACCGCCTATCTCGACATCTCCCAGCAAGCTGTGTGCATCTGGTTCTAGGTAGCTGCAACATGACAATATGAACAGTAACTTAAATAATAATAATTTTATGAAGTGCATTTACCAATTGGGTGCTACGTCCACCTATAGATGGTGCACTGCTGAGTCACCAGTGCTACACCAGCCTATAGACGTTAGTTATCGGTGCTTTAAGGGGTGGAAGGGCGAGGTATCTGCCCCTAACGCCTATAGACAGACTGCCATGGCAGGGTCACCATTGAAAGTTTGGGTAGAAGAGAAAATCTGGTCGAAACTCAGGATAATCATGGAGAAGAGGATTTTTTTATTGAAGCTGAAGCAAATGTTGACAGAAAAAGGGCAGAACCTGACAGAAACCTTCAAGACCCTGGGAGAGGTGGGTGTGGCAGGTCATGAATAAGTTTTCTGTCATTCCATTTATGTCATCATCATCATCATCGAAGTCCCACTCCAGGTCACCCGGGTGTGGCTTACAAGTCTCCTTCACTCCTTTCTGTCCTTCCATTTTTCCTGTTCCAACACTTCTGCCACATCCAATCCAGCTTCTCTAATGTCCTTCAAAATTTGGTCCAACCACCTTCTCGGCCTTCCAACTGGTCTCTTTCCCTTGACTTCTCTTTCTAATTCCCTTCTTGCTGCGCTTTCCTTACCCATTCTTTTTACATGTCCAAACCAACGTAACCTTGCTTTCCGTTTCTTCCGATTTAACGGTTCCATATTTAACTCTTCTCTAATTTTAATATTTTGAATTCTATCCCTTCTTGCCTTTTTAACTGAAGTTCTTAAAAATTTCATTTCTACTGCTTGTACCTTACTATTTTGCCTTTTATTCATTACCAGTGTTTTCAGTCCATATGTTACAATTGGTATGAAATACTGTTTATATAATGTTTTGTTCTCTTGGGTACTTTGTCATCCCATAAAAGTTCTCTGACTTGATGGTAAAATGTGGTACCTCTACTTAGTCTGTTTAATAATTTCAATGTTGATTTCATTACTTCCATTTATATTGCTACCTAGATATATAAACTGTTCTACATTCTCTAACCGTACCCCATCTATATTCACTTGACTTTTCTTTTTTCCACAGTACATGACTACAGTTTTCTTTTTACTAATTACTATTCCAAACTCCTTCAGATTTTCATTCCAAATGTCCAGTCTCTTTTGTACTTCCTTTTCTCCCTTTCCCCAAATCACCACATCATCTGCAAATACCAAAGCATTCAGTTCATCATTACTGATACTCTGTTTTACACGTTTTATAATTTCATCCATCAGTATAATAAATATTAATGTTCGTAATGCACTTCCTTGCTAGAGGCCTTTTTTTGTATAAAATGTTTCAGTCACCACTTCCAACTTGTACACTGCTTTTACTCTCATAATACAACATTTTTCTTATTAATTAATGATTTCGATACATTCCTTTTCAGTAGGCATTCCCATACATGTTTTCTCTTAACTGTATCAAAGGCCTTTTCCAAATCTAAAAATACGAAAATGATTTCCTTGTTTCTTTCCAGATGTTTTTCTAATATGATACGTACTGTAAATATCAAATCTATTGTTGATCTATTCAGTCTAAAACCATATTGTTCTTCCTCTAACTGCGTTTCTATTATATCCCTCAGTCTTTTGTCTATGACTTTCTCCAATATTTTCAGCCCATGTGATAATAAAATTATACCTCTATAATCTTCACATTTCTTCCTATTCCCTTTTTTGAACAATGGTATAATGTTTCCTTGTTGCCAATCTTAAGGTATTATTTCATCCTTCCATTTATGTGATTTGCCTATTTGTAAATTTTTCCTGGGAGGAAAACATTCTTCAACTACTGAAATTAGCCAAAATACCTTTTGTAACGATGGGAAGAAAAAAAAATCTGGAAATGATGTAGTAGTAATATATGTTTATTCCTCCACTGTTTATAACCCACCCACCATCCCCTTTTAAGATCACGGCTTATATAGATAAAATTTCAGCTCAGTTTGCCAGTAGTGATAATGGACAGTAATTTCAATTGGCAATGTCCCCCAGAATATACCTAGTCTAGCCATAAATACTGTCACAAACTTTTGGATTACACTGTAGAACCGGTTTCCCAGGTAACAAACAATTGTTGGGCTGAAAGTTAGTCTAGACCATTGTGTGTGCAACAGTGACAGAGAAAGACTGAATCTTCTTTGCTTAAGCATGGAGTGGGGTGATTACGAAAACAGGGTGGCTGTAATTGCCTTGTACAGGGTTGGAATGTCACCAACGGCGATTTTTCAAACCCTGAAAAAGTTGAAACTCAGTAAAAGGTTCGTCTACCGGGCAATCCAGTGATTTACTGAGACAGGCAGAGGGAATGATCGCATGAGGGTTGGTCGTCATCGCAGTGTGAGAACAGTGGTGGCTGCTAAAGCAGTGCCGGCCCGTATTCGGCGAAATCCTGTCCGGAAGCAGAATATAAAGGCATGGGAGCTCAACATTTCGCCACGATCAATGTCCAGGGTACTTTCTGAAGACCTTGGATTTAGAGCTTATTGGTGGAGTACCAGACATTTCTTAACGATGCAACTGAAGCAGCAGAGGAAACTGAAATCAAGGCAGCTCCTCCAGCGGTACGCCAACAATGGGCATCGGAGAATCCTCTTTACGGATGAGAAAGTTTTCATGATTGGAGAGAGTTTCAATCTATAGAACGATAGTGTGTATGCAGTAAGCTCTCAAGAAGCTCGTAAGAGCATCCCTGAGATCCAGAGAGGTCATCACCCTGCCTCAGTCATGGTTTGGTGGAGGGTGAGCTACGAGGGCTCCACCAAGCTTCATTTTTGTTGGAAGGGTTTAAAAAAAAAGTGCCAGAGTGTATGAGGAAACTGTTCTGGACCCTCTTTTGAAGGACTTGAACAACGCAATGTTCAACAATGAGCCCTGGTCCTTCCAGTAAGATTCTGCACAAGCTCATAAGGCAAGGATGGCACAACAGTGGTTGCAGGCCAATGTACCGGACTTCATCTCCACTGCTGAGTGGCCTTCTGGCAGCACCGATCTAAATCCTCTGGACTTTGAACTATGGTCAGTGCTAGAGGGAATGGTCTGCAAGAAAAGACGCCCTTCACTTGAAAGTTTGAAGCGCTCCTTGGTGGCAGCAGTGGCGGATTTCCGGATTGATACTATCCGTTCTGCGATAGATGACAGGCCAAAGAGACTCCAAGCCTGTGTGCGTGCTAATGGTGGACATTTTGAAGACTGATTGGTACAACCTGTGCACAATGTACGTGTCTGTAAGATATTAAAAAGATATTGATTTCTTTTAAACCATTTTCCATTTATTCACAAAATAGTTTGTGACAGTATTTATGGCTAGACTAGGTACAACAAGGTATGAAAATCATATATTAGACAAGTCTCTTCTTCTGGAAACGTTTCTGCTTATGCAAGTCGTTCACGGAGCCTCTCCAATCCTCTCTTCTCTTACATATTCTGTCATTCAGCACTTCCTGCCATTGTAGTCCTCTCCGGTTCACATCGTCTTTCACTTGATCTGACCATCTTGTCCGTGGTCTTCCTGTAGGTCTTTGTCCAGACTCGGACCATTCCAAAGCTCTTTTTGGCAGTCTCTCTTTACCCATTCAGTTTAAATGTCCGAACCATTTCCACCTATTTCTGTCCATTGTTTCTTTTAGGGGTTGATCTGAAGTGTGTTCTGTATCCAAGTGCAAGTGCACTGTAAAAGCCACAGTCAGCTCCCATTCAAAATTAATGATTCTATCTATATGACAATAAAGCAGGGTTGGCAAAATAGCAGTTTTTTCTTTAAAAAAAAAAAAAAAAAAAAAAAAAAAAACATCATTAAAACATTTTTTTTAAAAATTCTGAACATGTTTTAAACAGTGTAATAAAATGCTGTACTTTTAGTACTTAAATATAAATACTTTAGAGATCATCTTGACCAGAGTTGTATGGTAAGTAATAAACCAATGTTTACAACTGAAACTCAGCCAGCAGGGAAATTTAGTTACCAGCTAGGAATTTTGGCTGCCATGTTCGAAGTTTTGTCACTGACAGTGCTGCCAATATGGGGAAAATGAGGGATGAATTGGCAAAAAAAGATATCAAAGAAGTGAAAACTTATGCTTGTTCAGCTCACCTGCTTAATCTGTTAGCACATGACTTGGAGGTGGTTGGCATTACAGAAAATGTTAAACAAATTATTAAATACCGGTACTTCTGGAACACTCACTTTGCAGCAGCCAAGTACAAACAGGCTGGCGGAACAGCTCTTGCTCTTCCTACGGATGTACGCTGGAATTCTTTAGCTGACTCTATAGAGTCCTATTTGGGTAACTGGCATATTATTGTCAAAGTCTGCACTAAAAATCGAAGTGCCATTGAACCAATTATAAGTGCAAAGGTAAATTATATCAATATGAAACAAAATGTTCAAGACTATCTCAAAAAACTTAAGACTGCATCAGTCTCATTAGATAAGATGCAGTGTGATGACTGTACCATTGGGGAAGCAGTAGAGGTTTGTCTTGACCTGCTCAATTTATTCAAAAATGAAAACAGTCCCAATAACTTAAAGAAATTCATGAAACGATTTAACACCGCTGTAACTGATACCCATCTCCTTGCCAATCTCATGGATCCACACTATCAAGGACAGAGACTGAGTGAAGAACAATATCATTCTGCTATGGAGTATGTTGAAGTTTACCACCCATATGCAATGCCTGACCTGATTAAGTACAAAGCAAAATATTCACTCTTCAAGGAATACCTGTTTGGTCCTGCAATACTAAAAGAAATCAAACCCCTGACATGGTGGGTGGCACTGCAGAATAACATTCATCACACAACTTCAGGCCTAGCACATCAGCTGCATAGTGCAGTTGCTTCATCACCTGGGATAGAACGTCTTTTCACCACTTTTGGGTTTGTGCATAGCAAAGTCTGAACTCAACAAGAAACCTGTTGAATAAAGACAAAATGGCAGTGACATTTGGATTTATAATATTTTAAATACATCCCTATATTTTCTGATGGATGTTCGCTTGCAAAATTTTTTAACAAGGACATCAAAACCATTACAAAATCACTCTATAAACTTCCAGTTTCCAGTTCCCTGGGTCGGGTTGCGAATCAAGGACCTCCACAGTTGTCTATCCCTCCACCATTCATTTCCTTCTTTCAATACTTCTTTTTCTTTTACTCCTCTCTTCTCTATGCTTTCCTCCACCTCTTTCTGGGCCTACCTCGTGGTCTTCTTCCTGGTATTTTCTCCATAAATATTATTTTTGGTACCCTATATTCTTCCATTCTCATCATATGTCCGTACCACTTCAGCTTACTGGTCTCTATCTTGTCTTGCAGTTTTGAGAACCCAGTTCTCTCCCCAATGTCCACATTTCTGATTTTATCCCTCCGTGTCTTCCTAATTATTCCTCTAAGGAACATCATCTAGGCTGCTTGGATTAGGCTTTCATCACGTGTTGTTGTGGTCCAAGTACCTGCTGCATATGTCAAAATTGGTGTGTAATACATTGAGAATACAACTTTCTTGTATTTTTCTGGGACTTCCTGGTTCCATACTGTACAGCCCCGGGGGAGGGGGGGGCAGTACCCCTGAAAGCCACCCCCCATCCTTCACTAAAACCACCCCAACTGGCAACATCATAAGACCAGAACATTATCTTTACACAGCAAGAGGCGGCCACCCAGCTCGGGAGGTTAGCCAACCACTTGCAACACATACATAAACATCTATACCAACAACTATCTGGGGCAGCTACGGTGACGTAATGCTGACCATGCAGCACCTAAAACTATAAGAATGGAGTCCTAACTAGGAGCCATTATCTGTTATACAGTGTGCGTCGCCGGCGGCCCTAGCCAACGTCTGTTCCTGCTACATCAGGTGAGATTCAGCAAAGTGCTCAGACTTCTTTATTTTGTACACACCTACCCCCAAACTTGTACGCACTAGTTGTATTTTACATTTGCCTAAGACTTCCCAAGAGGGACTTACAAATTCACACTCGCTGACCAATAAACACATGGTCAGTAAATTACGCTTGCATTGATAATTACACTCCTCTTCACATCCTCATACCCTTCCTGACCTTCGTCACGATTGTCCGAGACCGTAGTAGCCAGTAATTGCTTGGTCAGACTCCATTGTGCTTCCCGCACGCGACTCGACTACATAACGTCGAGCCGCTGACATAAGCACGCCTATTGTATTATTCATCCCATCCAGCTGGCAGACCAGTATGGTAGCCTGCATTTAGAGGTCCATCCCCTAATAAACACTTGCATCTTTGCAGGAACACCCCCTATCGTTTAAGCACTAAACAACACACTACACTAGTAAGCTCTCCCAGCTACGGGAAGCTGCTATCATTTAGGAACAACCTTCCAAATTAGCACAGTGACACAAGTGTTTTATCCCAAACTACCCCCCAACTAAGGGATCTAAAACAATACTAAACCTCTCACATACAGTACATAAATTGAATTCTAGAAGAGGAAAAGATACCAGACAAATGAAGAGGTGATGGTCCCCATTTACAAAAGGAGGGGTGATGTGCTGGACCTAATAGCTGAAAACAAAAAACAAAAACTTATTGTACAATTAAGGAAAGCTACACACTTTTCTAGCTGTCCTCGTGCTGTCTTGCTCAGTAGGTCCATCTTGGTGAGTACGTTAACGTGGGGAAGCTCCAGGTTCACCATCACACTGAGTGCAGCCATCGTCCCTGACAAGAACTTGGCAGCATCCACCATGAACTGTGAGTCCAAAATAAACACAGCACAGATTCTAAAGTTCCACCGCTCCAATAGCTGGACGAGCTGCTTCATCACCGTCATGTGTGTGTACAGTTCGATCTGTCCCGGGCAGTCAAACAGAATGTAGTCCTCGTCGACATCATTACCTAGCTGCTCCTCTAACCATTCCGCATTCTCCACCAAATATCTATAAAGAGAGGACAAAATATTCATTCAATCATTTATTTATTGCTACAACAGAGCAATCCCCAATTGCAGCAATGAATAGACAGCTTAACAGAGTTTAGTTTAGCTTAAGATAGTTTCAGTGTAGTCAATGACGGCACTGACGACGTATGGACATAGATATTCATTTGTTTGATGAAGTGCCTACATTTTTTTTTTTATGTTGGTATGAGATTTAAAACAGTGTGGTCACATTTGTTCACGTCCAATGGTAATTCTAGGAACATTATCAATTGAAATTACTTCAATTGTTACTGATGCGCACACATTACAGTTGCCAACATGCCAACAATTGGTACGAATAAAAATTATTGATGCGTGAGTACTCCCGCCGTGTGCGACAGAAACCAGGGGTGTAGGGTATATATTCTCTATCTAATAAATATTGGTCTAAGCAAAATGCATTGGTCTGGATAAAGATTATTGGGCAACACTGCATGTTGGTATGAGATTTAAAACAGTGTAGGGCCTATGGTCACATTTGTTCACGTCGAACGGTGTGTGAGGATTGGTGGCAAGTTATGAATGTTGAATGAGCCAGAAACAAAAAAAAACATATTTACGTAATTTATCACATAGGCTAGCCTTATTTCCAGTGCACTAGTGATAATGGACAGTAATTTCAATTGGTAATGTCCCATAGAATATAGGCCTACAAGGTATACAAATCATATGTTATCCATATTAACGAAGTATGAGTATCCAAAGACAGATTCTCCCCCCATGCAGTTTTAATACTTACTCCATACAAAACACTAATCCACCATTTGGTCCAAATCTCAACTCCTGGTCTTCCATAGCATCATCCAAGTGGATAAGTTCTCGAATATCCACCAGTGGTTGGTAATCAAAATACTCTGCCGCAGGGTCAAGATTGACAACGTCGATCCGTTTTTGTTCATCTGAAGCATGCTTGACTAATGTCGAGCAGTATGTTGACTGAAAAAGTTAAACAGATTATTGAAACATTGTGGTGTTTGAAGCCATTTTTTCAGTGTTGCCTTAGTAAACAAGAGTTTAGTGCTTTTCAGTCGGTCAACATGAATGTACCCAAAAGAGATGGGTTATGCCCTAATCCTGAAATAAATTACATGAGATTAATAAAACACTAGGATGACCAGTTTCGATCGTCAAGCGATCATCATCAGATCCATTACACTTAGGCTACAAAATCTATGTTTGAAATACAGGTGAAAATATTTACAATATGTACAATTATTTAGTTGCAGATTATTGAAAGTTTTCCGACAACAAAAATGTTAAACCTAACAAGAGCCACTAAACATAAATAAACAAGTACCGTGCACAGTGAGGTTATTTGAAACTTCATACCTTCCCACTTCCAGCCGGTCCCATTACAAGCTGAGCGAATCTCATAATTACCCCGTGAGCTGTACACTTTTATTTTTTATAGCGTTATTCGTTAACAAAATAAATCACATTCAAACGTAATAACATTTCTGACATGCTGCACGGTGGATTCAACAACAACAACAAAACATAACACGCTCGTTGTCTTTTGTTGTTCACATGACAACCAACCACGAGATGGCGAAATACACAATTTCTTTACCTTTCATTAACCTTCGGAAATGCGGTATTATCCTCGATATTGGATTTATTATATGATAAGAATTAGAAGCATGCAGTTATATGGAACTTGGATAATAATTATAACAGTAAACACTGACTCATTTGAATACAATTTCTGTAGGCAAATTTACCTACCTCAGCAACATTGAGAATCAAATCATATCCTCTTTGAATCTAATCGAGAAGGCTGTGAATCATAGGGCGTATTGCGTGAAGCACAGGTGAAACAGGAAGCCGACAATAAATCTTGTCTGTTTTTGTTAAGATACTGCATTTTCTTGACTTATTCCAATTACATAATGCCGGTAATATTCTATGCTTTTAATAACATTACTTTTCTATCAACGTGTAATATGGTATAGTATTATAAACTTGGACTTATGTTAAATTTCAAGTTGACGTTTAGGTTAAGTCGTACTGATTATAATATAAATCTTTTCTTTTCAGGCTTATCACTCTAATTTTACGGAGTATAATCAAGTCGTTGGAAATATGGCTATACTGCCATTCCGAACGCAGTTTAGAGGTCCTGCTCCAAGTTTTAGCAAGGACTTTGACATCGTAGATGAAGCTGTGTATTTCTTCAAGGCAAATGTTTTCTTTAGGACGTACGAAATAAAGGTACAGTATTTAGCTTTACGTTCATAAACTACCATTGGACACGTAGGCCTAAGCCAATATTGCAGTAGCTGTACATGTTAATGCGCAAGGCCATCTGGTCACATGGGAAAGAAGTGGGATCAAAACCACCATTCTTAAAATTATTTTCTGTGTTTTCACATTTTCCACTCCAGGTAAATATCATGAAGAGGTACCTTCTGATAGGTCATGGTCATTTCCTTCCAAATCCTTGACCAATTGCATTCATTTATTCATCTTCATTGAGGGCATATAACTGTGATATCCCACACTTTAAAATAACAATCACTATCCTCTGATCTACAAAAGATAAACGGTGAAAGATGTCATCCGCTTGAAGGGTGAGGTGAGGAGTGGAGACGAGAGGGGTAATAGTCTCCATGGCATCAGCGAGCAGTGTTGCAATGTTTGCCGACACAGCGGTGAGCACATGGTTTGACTCGGTGTTCTACTGTGCCTTGACTCGTCACGGTCATTAGACCGCCAGGCAGGGGGGCTAACTTTCCCAGTATTTGTGTCTTCCTGCAAGCCTCTTGGAATATTATGAGTCATGATCTGCCTCAGTGGCAACGCAGCATTTCCCCACGTGCTAGCTTTGACAGCTGTCAGCGATCATTATTGATAATACTGCTATGGAAATTTGAAATGGAAGTCTATGAAAGCTGCCAGTCTTATGGTACAGTTCAATCACTTTCCTCGTTAACGAGCAGCTCGCCTTTGAAACCTAACTGGGCGGATATGTTTTCATTCCATGTCTGTGGGAAGCCATGGCTTTCTCAGCACAAGGCGCACTGTTGTCAACTCTCCACCGTAACTACCGAGAGCAAGCAGTGAGAGGGACAGAGCTGCGTGCAGCTGTGTAACACTGGACACCTGACACACGAGCTGGCCGCCAGAACCGTACACTGGCGTCCACGTGGAGTGATAAAGGAAGCATACTATTGGTCAGCAGTGAACAATAGTTATTGTCGGCACGTGCTACTGCCTTACATTTGAGTTGCCGCTCGTTAATGAGGAACTATAGTTGCAGGTGATGCAACTGCAAATGTTACATGGATACCGTATGCAAGATCATGTATTAATTCTTGCCTTGAACTAATCCTGGTTTTTACATTTGTACCTGGCAGATTATTGAAAATATATGATTCACATACCTTTCTGGGAGTCATTAAGAATTAAAAATACTGCTTATCATCACTGCTGCACCGGAAATATTTGTTATATTACGTAAATAAATGTTTATTCGAGGACGGCAGCCATGTTTCAGGTGCACACATTGATATGGCAAGACCATTGTCCTGGATAAAGATTATTTATGCGTGACTTTCCTCACTGTACGTGACACAAACCTGGGGTGTTTCGCTATCTAACAATTATTGGTCTGGATTAAAATATTGGGCTATGCAAAATCCATTGCTTTGGATGACAATTATTGATGCGTTATGATATTCGTGATTGTTAATTCGCAACTCGCACAATCCATGTCTAACTTAAGACTGGAACTTGGCACAGTTTCACAATAACTTGGCAGCGCTTTTTTTGTTTTACGATGCCGGATATGAAATAGTACCGAATGCGTGGGGATGGCAATAATGTACTTGTTACTAAATCAGGCGTATAATGGCGGATTCAGCTGGAATGTCATCTATATAAGTTATTATATTGGCTTTCACAGCCAGTGAATTAAAACTCTGCAATTATTCTAGGTTTGTGCCGTGTCTTGTGTGGGGTTTCGCCTAGGACACCAAGCTGGCTCATTAGCGGGCTCTTGGTGTCCCCGCCCTTACCCCCACAGGAGTAGCGAACCGTGCGTTACCTCCCTTTATATTAGGTGCAACTGCACCTCTTTACTGCGAGAACTAAAAGCTCAAGCAGCCTTAACCTCCTTATGAAGGCTTTCAAAAAGATGGTATATTGGCTTTCACGGCCAGTGAATTAAAACTCAGCAATTCTTCTAGGTTTGTGCCATGTCTTGTGTGGGGTTTCGCCGAGGACATCAAGCTGGCTCATTAGCGGGCTCTTGGTTTCCCCGCCCGGACCCCCACTGGAGTAGCAAACTGTGTGCTACCTCCCTCTATATTAGGTGCAATTGCACCCCTTTACTGTGAGAACTAAAGCTCAAGCAGCATTAACCTCCCTATGAAGGCTTCCAAAAAGATGGTATATTGGCCTTCACTTTCAGGTCCGTTCTTACAATCTCCGGTTAAATCTTTACTGGCACTTTTACGGCAAGTTTACTGGATCTTGATTCTTACAATACCCGGTTAGCGACAATCTGACAGTAAAATAAGCATTAACCGGCAGTGAACTTTACTGGAGGATTCTCCTCCCGTAAACTGCCTTACTGCCAGATTTTCTATTATAATCTCAACGCCAGCTGATTACATACAACGTCAATGTGCCTAGAATTATCTGTAATTTCATGGGTTTCGTAAATGCTGATGCTGTTCAAAGGAGGAGACGAAAAGTAACGAAAAGAGTATAAGAATCGAAGTGATTATTATGAGCAGTTAGATGATCAAGACTTATTTAGACTATTCCGTTTGACGAAGCTTTTCGTCTTGAGGCCTTTATTTGTCTCATTTCGAGATAATATTGTCCTTCCATATCTAATATTTCTCTTTTTAATCGTAACTTAACAAACAGATTGCGCCAAGAACACAGATCAAGATCAAGGAATAGGGTATAAAATATATATTTATTATTTACTCCCTGATGCAGATCCACTCATGCCAACTAGTGCGAGGTTTCAAGAAATCTGCAAATCGAACCAGAAATATGTACCAACTGTTGAAAATTATGTGCAGATCTGCTAACCTACCGTAAACATTAACCGGAACATGGTAAGAAGGATCGAATGTTTACCGGGACTTTATTCCGACCATAAAGCCAACTGTCAGTTAGAGTTTACTGTCACTTTACTGGAGATTGTAAGAATGGGCCTCACTGTCATTTACCACTAATACACCAGGAATATGTGCTAAATTACGTAATTGTGTTTTTATTTATTACTCATTTAACGACGGCAGCTATGTTTGTCAGCGCATGAGGTCTGTTCAACTGTTAACAAGGCGCACTCATTGACGTCACTCCAGTTGCCAACATGTGGGATACTAAATACACTGCACAGGTCTGGACTGAGTAAAGATTAATGATGTGAGAGTTTCCCACTGTGCGTGACAAAAACCAGGGGTATATATACATATGGCTAACGCAGTGGGCCGCGCTACCTAATAATTATTGGTCTAGGCAAAAGCCATTGGTCTGGATTTAACCAATTTTTCAGTCATACCGGAAGCGCGTAGTGGGTAATACTGTTTTGACGATAATTCACGTGTATAATGGCAGATACAGCTGGAATTTTACTGTATAAGTCGTAATCTTAAAAGGGGAAGGTGGGTGGATTATGGACAGCAGAGGAGTAAACATCTATCACTACCTCCTGGCCATTGGCTACATTAATAAACGTATTTCCTGATTTATATTCCATCACTAGAAAAGGTATTTAGGCTAATTTTGATATTTAAGAAAATGTTATCGTACGATGATGCCTCTTTGATTGTTAGTTTTTTTTCCCCCAGGATTTGGCCTTCTCCAGTCTTACAGAGTTGTCTTGGCTAGAGGAAGCGATGTGCATGTCTGGTTAACCAACAGCCACGCTCCAGCAAAAAACTCACCCTGTGCAAAGCCTATATGCTTGTATTCAAGCATGGAGAGTGATAAGTAAACTAGGGTATTTGCTTTTTGTTACAGAGTGAAGCAGACCGTGTGCTCATCTACATCACCTTGTATATAACAGAGTGCCTCAAGAGACTACAGAAGTGTAGTAACAAAAACCAAGGCATGCAAGAAATGTATAGTCTTGCCATTTCCAAGTTCGATATTCCTGGTGAATCAGGCTTCCCTCTCAACTCTGTGTACGCCAGACCCGCCAATCCTACAGAAGCTGGTATGTTAAAATTAAGTGAATACACCTTGGGGTGTAATTACACCTGTGTGAAGCTAAATTATAGGTTAAATATTTGAGGGGTATGTGCCTGTTCAAGACATGTGGACCCCGGGCAATACTTAGCATCACAGGTAGGTATAGCCTCGGCTGGGTGGCGCCCACAGCGATGGCCCTCGTTCAGAGTAGGCAGTATTCGGGGAGGATGATTATGGGAGCATTTGGTAGACCTTCCACAATTCATATAAGTACCCATCTTTCAACTCATTATTAGTAGTCAAACACTGTTTCTGTATGACGAAGTCCTAACTTTTCACCATCCTCTCAGCAGAGTACTCGTAGCTCACTTCTGCATATTGCTTAAGTGTATCACTTCATTACCTTCAGAGATAGCTTGCCACAGTGGGTGAGTGGTCAACGTGTCGGTCTACTAACCCCAAGCTTGCAGGTTCGCTCCTGGCCGTGGTAAGGGATTTTTTTTGGAAGGCTGCAAATATTACGACACACATGTCATACAATATTGGCATGTCAAAGAACCCATTTGAATTCGGTAGGCCATGTTCATAATGGTAAAATTAATCTCGGGAGTTTCCGCCAACTCAAAGTTCCTCATTTCTCTACTAGAAAGCGCTATAGTGTTCAAGGAGCTTAGATATCTAACCTCCTTGGCTTTCATAGTGCTTCAAGGAACAACGAAATTCGACATGCAAGCAATCCTTTGGATGTCAAATAACAAAGCTTGCACCCGGCACCCGAAGCCATACAATATTATTATCCCTCCCTATATTATTCTGCTAAGGTCCCATTCCAGTTTTGTACGGAAAATAAGGTCCCATTAACACCAACCTACACATATGGGGTACATACAGGTTCAGCATAACCCAATGCATAAGCGAAACGCACTCGCTTACACTTTAAATGCCTCACAATTAAATAAATACCTTTGAACATGTATATTTACAATGAAATAATGAAAGAATGCAACACGGTAACCATGATAACAGAATCTCACAGGTCATCTATTTCTGTAAGACTCAATGCAATTCCAATTATTACATTACTGTGAAAGTTTCCAGACGGTTATAAGGTTATCACTGATCCAAATTAAGCTGTTGTTGTTGTTTGAGTCCTCAGTATTTTGACAGGTTTGATGCAGCTCTCCATGCCTCCCTGTCCTGAGCTAATCGTTTCATCTCTACATAGCTACCACACCCTACATCCGAGACAATCTGTTTAACATTATTCTAACCTTGGTCTACCCCTACAGTACTTGTCCTCAACCCTTCCTTCCATAACTAAGCTTGCTATTCCTGGGTGTCTTAGTATATGTCCTACCAACCTATCTCTTCTCTTCATTAGCAGTCGCCAGAAACATCTCTCCTCTCCCACTAGTCTCAATACCTCTTCGTTTGTAACTCTATCTGCCCATCTGATCTTCATCATTCTCCTGTAACACCACATTTCAAACGCTTCAATTCTCCTCTTTTCTGCTGCACCAATAGTCCAAGTTTCACTTCCATAGAGTGCCACGCTCAAGACAAAGGCCTTCAAAAATGTCTTCCTAATACCTTAATCTATATTCGATATCAACAGATTCCTTTTCTGTAGAAATGCTTTCCTTGCCTGAGCTAACCTACTTTTTATATCCTCTTTGCTTCGTCCATCACTGGTTATTTTGCTTCCTAAGTAACAGAATTCTCCTACTTTCTTTAGCTTTTCACCTGCCAATTTGATGTCCTTAGAGGTTTCTGATTTATTTCGGCTGCATTCCAATATTTTTGTTTTACATTTATTAATTTTCATCATGAATTGTTTCCTCAAGACAGAGTCCATACCATTCAAAAACTCATTCAAATCCTCAGGCGTGTCGGCCAAAATGACTATGTCATCGGCAAATCTCAGAGTTGAAATTATTTCTCCTTGAATCTTCACTCCCACTTTACATTTTCTCCAATTTCCTTCCTTGCGTGTTCAATGTAAAGATTGAAAAGTATGGGTGATAAATTGCAGCCTTGCCTTACACCTTTCTGAATACCAGCTTCTCTCTCATGTCCTTCATCTCGAATGACTGCTGTCTGGTTTCTGTAAAGATTGTAGATCACCCTCCTATCCCTATACTTTATTCCATTCGTTTTCAAAATGTCAAACAATTTAGTCCAATCAACCTAAGTCTACAAATGCCATGAACGTTCTCTTATCTTTCCTTATTCTACCTTCCAAAATCAGCCTAAGACTCAGTACAGCTTCCCTTGTTCCTACATTTCTCCTGAAACCAAACTGGTCTTCACCCAACTCCGTTTCTATCCTCTTGTAAATTATTCTAGACAGGATCTTTGAAGCATGAGTAATCAAGCTGATTGTACGGTAATCTTCACATCTGTCAGCTCCTACTTTCTTCGGTATAGGGATGATAACATTCTTCTTGAAGTCAGAGGGTACCTTACCTGTCTCATAAATCCTACACACCAAGTGATATAACCTGATCAAACCTTCATCTCCTATGCAGCGTAGCAACTCGATTGGTATATCATCTATGCCTGGTGCTGTGTTTCTGCCTAAGTCTTTCAATGCTCTGTCAAATTCTGATCTCAATATTAAATCTCCTTTCCCATCCTCATCAATTTCCTCCTCCCTTTCCATTAAGCTGTAAAATGCATCAATACATACAGTATAATGCGCTTAAGGGGGTTAAGGGGTACTCTAGAACGTTTTCACGCAATTTTCATGTGTGGGTGTGGTACGAAAGGTCTTTTTCACCCGACTATAAAGGGTCTCCGAAAACCACATTTAAAGGCCCTTAAATTAACAGTGTCTGAGGAAACTAACTTCGCTCTGATATACCTATGAAGGAATGACAAACCCCTAACCACTGCACCAGTAGCTGAATTGATCAAGTCCTGATTATTCATACCAAGGATAAATCAGTCATAGCATTCATGATTGAGTTTTGCTAAGTGTACTCTTTACAACTAGAATATTCGCGGGCGAAGCCGCGACGGGTAATGCTAGTTATTATTATTTACCTTCATAGATGAGTTGATGGAGGAAGACTGTTCATGAATGGGATTGTCATTTCTCTGTACATTTCTCGTTTAGATATTAAAATAAATAGTTCTTTTTTGGGGGGTGCTTAGTGGTTTAGTATTTATCAATAACAGATGGCACACTTACTAAGTTTTTACCACGATTTTGCTATTGTGGGACAGCGATTGTTTGTGTTTTGTAGAGCTAGTTGGTCTTGTATATTGGGATCTGATGATGCACCTCGCTTGACTAGTGAAACGTGTCATCCTAACTCCTCTCTAATGCATGACAAATTATTATTATTATTTCCAATTATTCCCCTTCAGGAGAGCGTATGAACTTGGGCCAATCACAGCTTCACTTCTTTTTCCTCTTTTCTTTTCTTCCCAAAACCTCTTCATTAGTTCACTGTGCTTTTACTTCCTTTCCTCGGTCCATTTTTTTTTTCCTGAAGTGTCCTTCCTTGAGACTTGTACTATTTTTGTGTTTATTTTGTTCTCTGTCCTTAATGTCGTCTACAGAGATTCTAAGTAATTCCATGTCTTCATGTACTTTTTTTTATCCAACTGGTCTTTAATTTACTTGCATTCATGATATTGAAAATCTTCTTAGCGAGTCTGTTTTCATCCATCCTATATGTGTGTCCATCGAGTGTCTTCGGTGGCGTAGTTGGTAGCATGCTGAGCTTCTATGCCCAAGATTGCGGGTTCAAACCCGTCCGAAGTCGTCGTTTTTTTTAAGAGCGTTAAAAGTCCCTCGGTATGCCTTCCTTTGGAAGGGAAGTAAAGCCGGCAGTCCAATGTCACAGATTTATGGCATGTTAAAGAACCTTCCACTAATTACATCTGTGTGAAACTAAATTAGGTTAAACATTCGACAAATGCTCTTAGGTTCCTACGTTCATCGCCAGGAGCCGGCTGCGGTGGCATCTGGTAACCTAGTTCTGAACTAGTAGTCGTTGACCGTGGCATTTGGCGGCAAAAGTAGGAAGTACTTGAAAAATTTCAATGTCTGCAGTCCTCACTTGAATTGAAAACAGAAACACACACTAATACAGTCATCACAATTAACACCGGTTATCAGACAGATTCTACACACACCCAAAGTACACAGGGCTACATAACCACGTTGTCGCAGCCCGTAAACTAAGGAACCAACCAACTGTATGTCCATAGAACTGCAGATGTCTCTTCCTAAATTTATCTATAATGGTGTCTGTATTTTCATAAAGTTCCTTTGTTGGTCTCTTGACGCAAATCACGGAAAAAAGCGCCATGCCAAATATTTTTTTTTTAAATCACGTGTAATTCTTTTTACGTTGGTTATCCACATATACCAGTCATTGGGATAACATTGTGTTGACCGGCTGAAAAGTTGCTTGACTGGGCGTGGACTGGTAATGTAAAGTGTATTTTGTTTTGTCTGCTTCAGATCTCATGAGGCAGTACTTCCAGCAGCTCCGCCAGGAGACTGGTGCTCGCGTGTGTGAGAAAGTGTTCAGCTCGGACGATGGCAAACCGTCCAAGTGGTGGTTGTGTTTCGCCAAGAAGAAGTTCATGGACAAGTCTCTATCAGGACCTGGCCAATAGTGCTCTCTTAATGCTTCTTAAACCATAACCACAGTATTGTTTTGTCTCTTCCCAATTTAATTTTATTGTTCATAACTTATTTTTGTGTTATCAGTACTTTCTTTCTTTGCTGGTTTTATATCTGTTGTAAAAAGAAGATCAAAGAGAATAAGAAGTCAGGTGCATGTATTACTTTTGTAAGACTTGTTCCAGTGGTGATTCCTCTGCCCAAGATCGCAGTTTCAAACCAGGCCGAAGTCGTCGGATTTTTTAAGAGCGTTAAAAATTCCTCAGTATGCCTTCCTTTGGAGGGGAAGTAAAGCCAGTGGTCCCATGTCATAGATTTATGGCATTAAAAAAAAACCTTCCACTAACTACAGTACACTTGTGGAAGCAAAAATTTGTAGGTTAGTTTGATAACGCTCTATTAGTTCCAACTTTCGCCGCCAGGTGCTGACTGCGATGCCATCTAGTAGCCAAGTCCGCAAGCTAGGTGTCGTGGATGGAGGCATTTGGAGGCTAAAGTAGGAACTACTTGAAATTACTGTCTGCAGTCCTTACTTGAATTAAAACAGGTAACACACTAATACAGCCATCACAATTAACACTGGTTATCAAATTCTACACACACCCAAAGTACACGGGGTTACATGACCGCGTCGTCGCTGCCCCTAAACTAAGGAACCAACAGACCTCTGCAAGTGCATAACTAGGTAAGTGTGACGGATCGAGCTGCAGATGTCCTAAGAACTGCCCCCGAATTTCTAAGAAAACTTTGAGAATTCAAAAATAACAATGTTGTAATGTTACATTCTCTCGTGATATTTTGTGGGAGATTAATTTGCTTTGTGGTTAATTCTTGGATCAACTAAACTGCATTTTTGTTAAAGTATATACATGGATATTACTGTTGATTAACTCCTGCTTCTTAATTTCAGACAGGAAAGGAAATTGATGAAACATTTAATTTTCATTTTTTTGTTTGTTTGTTTGTTTGTTTGTTTGTTTTGAGGTTTTTAGTGGTCATAAGAGCTTATATTATGATGTATTGCATCGAATTTCAAAGAAGTTGAGAAATGCTGAGAAGGCTATTATGAACCTTGAGCAGTGCCAATGCACTATTAGGCCCGTATCTAGGGTTTCTACGACCCGGGAATTCTCAGGGAATTATGAATTTCTGGAATAATCCCCTAACAAAATGGAAGATTGCAGATTTACGTGACCGATAATCTTGAGATCATGAGCCACGGGACCTCCTTTTTACGTGGAATCCGAACCACAGGACATGCCATTTCACTTTGAAAATCTCACATGCATTGACCGGGAATCGAACCAGGTCCGTTGTGGTGTGGGGCCAAAAGCTTGACCGATGTACCACCCCCCTCCCTTCCCCTAACAGTGTGCATGTTTATTCCAAGGGTCAAACCAAAATTGGAACCGCAAAATCAAAATAGACCTTAGAAAAGGTTCCATCCCTCCCCCCTCCCTCTATTAGTCGCCTCTTAAGACGGGTAGAGGATACCGTAGATGTATTCTGCCCTCCCCATCCACAGGGGCCCTTCCAAATCAGTCAGTCATGTCAATCGGTCTTGTCGGCCCTATTAGTTGCCTCCTACAACAGGCTGAGTATACTGTAGGTGAATTCTAACCCGCACGCACTTGGAGAGGGGTTACCATAATAAAATAAAAGTACCAGTATATAGTATTAGTTATTTATTACCTATCAAGTTTACATGTTCTTTTACTCATTATAATATAATCACTATTGCAACCTTCATAGAGAAAATTAAGAAATCAATGCCAGGCAGTGTTCACTATCGCTCGGCAGGTTCTTGTCCATGTCCAGGTCTCTATTACAGTCATGAGTATTGCAGTGCTTTCAGACGAGTGTTTCATACTTGAGATCACAATCCGAACCATCCTTTTCTCCACAGACATATCTGAAGATTATCTTTCCGTCTTCTAAAACACACGGGAAAACATTTAATAAAGAAAATGAAACCAAAGAATAACCCTTGGCCCAACGGCCCATTGAAGAATTTGGACCTCTGTGCTGCTCTGATAAGGTGCACATGACATCACTATTCCAGTGGCGTCGACCGTAAAACACAGTACCTTCAAATGAGCTACTTATAATGGGTTATTTATTTGTTATGTGTTAATTAGTTAACATAATTAATAAGTAGGGATGTTGATGACATGTCATCTTTTTACTGAGCTGTCTGAAACAATGCTGAAGTACATAGAAACTCTGGATGGGCCACCCACCCTGTCTTCAAATATGTCATTTTTATTTTGCATCTTTTTGTTATCTTTCCATTTTAAGAGCATTTTTTTAAAGTTTGGTAGATTTTTTGGTTATATTTTAGAAAAATTGGCCTTTTAAGTTTTTTTTTTTTTTTTTTTTCAATTTAGTCATGTCACAGCCTTATATGAGGGAGTTACGTCTCAGAGTTAAGAAGAATCTAGTAGCTGGTACAAGATAATTTAAAATATTGAAATTAAATATTTCAGTATTGCTATTAGTAGAAAAAAGAATAGATCTTAGATGCAGAAGAACGGTAGCGTAGGTATACAGAAAGCAGCTTTTCGAGATATAAAACTTGTTGGCTGATAACCGCAGATCATGTACAATTGACAACATCTGAATGATATTCGTAGTGCAGTGCAACTCAGACTAAAGTGAACAACCTTTTGTTAAGTTTGAGCTTAAGATGTCATTTTTGAAATATTGGTGACTTTAGTATTATAGATCATTTTTCCCATTTCATAGTGCATTTTTCAAATTTTTGATATATTGATGAGTTTATTATTATAAGATCATTTTCTCCATTTTATAGTGCATTTTTCCAATTTTTAGGTCATTTTTGTAAAATTTTAAGGGCATTTGTAAACTTTTTTACGGCATCAACATCCGGGCCCTATTAATAAGTGTTAAACTACTAGGAAAGTGATTGTACGGCTGTACATTCGTAACTGGAGTTATGCTGCACCTGGCTTACAAAGCCAACATTAAGGACAGATGACCTCGCTGTTCCATCCCTTAAAACAACATTGACTTATTAACGAACAAAAGCAAACATTGCTAGGCTAGGTTTTGGGGATGAGTATATTTTAAGTTATTATTGTTTTGAAATAAGCAAAGGAACCCACAAACGGACCGAATACTAGACGACGAGAGTACAGAAGGTGTATGCCTCCAGCGTGGGACTCGGCCACGAGACTCCCAAGATCCCGCGCAGCAACTGGGTAAGTGTGCTTTAGTTTCTCCTTACTCCCAGCCTCCCTATCTCCTCACCTTATCAGCCGTTTCACATGACTACCAATAAACAGTCAACATTTAAACAAGTTCACATTAATTTATTACCATATGTTAAACCAGGCCACGCCAACGCGAGTACTTAGTGCTTGCGCGCCTCTGTGCCGCACCGAGCGGCACTGGTGCTTTCCCCTCCCCGTGTAGTGGCAGTAATAGACTTGGATGATGAGCAATGGATCACTGACTTCGCTTTCATGAAAGACATCATGGGGTATTTAAATGATTTAAATATCTCGTTGCAAGGCAAAAATAAATGAATCTGTACAATATGTGACCGTATTGAAAGTTTAAAAGTCAGCTTCAAGAAGGAAATGGGGACAATTTTCCCTCTCTAAAATCCTTGAATGTAAGTACTAATGTACACATCAGTGAGTACACAAGAACGTTAGTCATTGCATAAAGAATTTGAAGATAGGTTTGAAGAAATAGAACAAGTAAAATGGGCACTTAAAGTTTTTATGACTCCTTTTTCGGTGTGCCCACAGGATGCCCCAACAAGTCTCCAAGTTGAGCTGATAAAACTATAGTGCGATTCAATTTTGTCCGACCGCTATTACCATTACAATGGTCACTTCATTTTATAAAGGCTTTGAGGAACAAGAATTCCCAAGGATTCATGCCCTTGCCCTGAAATTTGTTGCCATGTTCAGAACAATTCAATTATTAATATTAATAAAACAAAAACAAGGTCAAGTTTGTCTGATGCTTTCTTGGAAGCTACACTTCGGATTGCAACTGCCAAAATGAAAGTGCTGTACAAAGGTAAAGGCGACCTGTGTGTCCCAAATTCCTATCGAGGGATATTCCTAGAGAACAATATTTTGAAATTATTAACAAAACTAATGGCAAAAAGACTCGCGGATGAAATCGAAAAGAAAATCCCGGAGGAGCAGTTTAGCTTCCAGAGAGGAAAAAGCACTATTAATGCAATCAAGAACCTGAGAGATGACATTGAAAACACTAAGTTCTTCCAGAGGGAAATTCCATGCTATCTTGATAAATTTCACGAAGGCTTTTGACAGCCTAAACAGAACCGTTGTGTCTTCCAAACTAGACCAGATAGTAGAGAGAAACAAGGACCTAGTCATGCTGAGGAACTACTACATCAGAGTCGAGTTCAATGTTACAATTTCGCAAGAAATTACACAAACTATAACGGCATACCCCAGGGGACCCCCTCAGCCCCTTATTATTCAATGTAGCCACCCACGATGTTAAGGCAATAAGGAAAGATGCAAAAGTGGTTCAGATTATATCTAAGCGGATGACATAGTTATAGGTAGAGCCCTGCGAGGATGCGGATATCCGCAAATTTTTCGCCAGGCGGATATAGTTTGCATAGCTGTGCCGATAGCGGATAATGTTGGTAGTAACTTTTCGGATAGCTTTTAGAATACAATCCGAACTGACCTGGATGTTTAAGACATACAGTATCATATTTTTTAGTTATGTCTTTTCCATGAAAAATGTAGGAATATTATGTTTGCTAATCTCAAATTAGGTCATTAAGCATAATTAACACTCCGAACTGAAAAGGGTTGCAACTCTGGTTGTATAACATTCATTTTAAGCATACCACATGGCATACAAAGCCTAGGGAAACTACTTTCTCCTCAAATGTCTAAATGTGTTGCTTTAATACTTTATGCTTTATCTAATACATTAAAATATTGCTTTATCTAATACATTAAAACATTAGTCTTTTTTTTTAGCGTATGGCTTTTAGTGCCGGGAGTGTCCGAGGACATGTTCGGCTTGCCAGTTTGTAGCTGCTTCTATGCGGACACCCATGGGGTGAGCTACAAGTACCGTCGCGAGTGGAGAGTTGTCTGGGGAGGAAAGTTTGAATGTAAGGACGAGGAGTTGGAAGGTAGCGGCTGTGACCTATAGTTAGGGACCAACCCCGGCATTTGCCTGGAAGGAAGATGGGAAACCACCGAAGACCATCTTCAAGGTTGCCGGTGGGGGGATTCGAACCTCCTCGCCTCCCGGAAGTGAGCGACTGCCTGCAGCCACGCCGTAACGACCCCGGCTAACTCACCCGGTAGTCTATTATAATGTCAGTAGATTGAGATTACAAGTGCGGTTGCGGATCCGGATACAGGCCAGACGTTGGTTTTAGACGAGTGAAAAATCTTAATGGAAGCCTGGAGGCGAGTTACTGCAGTACCTGTGTTGTTATCAGCTGCCCCAAGTGGTCCGATGATTGACAAAGCTGTCTCACACTCCTACTGAAGTACAGTCATTGGCAAATATAATGACGTTCTGTTCGTAAATACGTACCGTGTACTTCCGCATCACACAATACTTCGACGTTGACTGTACTGTCTGCAAGTCTGTGTCGCC
This sequence comes from Meconema thalassinum, assembly GCA_946902985.2. Lineage (NCBI taxonomy): Eukaryota > Metazoa > Arthropoda > Insecta > Orthoptera > Tettigoniidae > Meconema > Meconema thalassinum. Next base: position 130,630,395 of record OX336388.2, read on the forward strand.
ACGTGCTCAAGTCTGGAATTCCATTACATCGGATCGGTGGTAACAAATGTGAAGCGATAGGGTGAGAGAGTGACTGTGTACAGGCTCACCCGCAGGCTTCAAGGTCAAGGGCAATCGTCTAAAACAAACGTCCGGCCTGTAACCGTCGTGCGGATGCGGATAACGTTTTGTTTATCCGCACAGGGCTCTAGTTATAGGGTCACAAGACATTCAGGAACTTCAAAAAGGTACAACCGCTCTAGCTACCTCACTCCACTCCACTCCTGTTGCTTTCCCACTCTTCATCTTCTTTATGCCACTTTCTGTCTCTAACATTGTTATATCTTCACCTTGAATTTCTACAGTCCTTTCATCCTTATTTCTTTCCTCTATCAATACTTTGGATTTGACGTTCAGTAATTTGTCAAAATAGTTTTCCCAATGTTTCAGTATTTCTTCTTTTTGTGTCAAAACCCGTCCTGTCTCAGTCTTCACAAATTTTGTTTCTTCTCTGCTTTTCACTTTGTTCCTAACCAATCCATACAACACCTTCTGGCTTCCCTTAGCATCTTCCTGCAAAGTTTTTGTGAAGTTTTCCCAGCACTTCCTTTTCTCATCTTGCACCACCTGCTATCATTCATTCTATATAAATGCCTCTTCTTTATTGTCTCCGTTATGTTTTCAATGTTCGGATATATTTCTTCGTTACTTCTTAATTTACAAAACTCTGTGGTTCTTAATGGCGTATAATTTTTCTTTCTGATACTTCTAATTTATCCAATTTAGTATTAGACATTCACTGGAATGTGAGCATTCTGGTTTAATTACTGTTCTAAACTCTGTGAGCTGCCTGAATAGGATTGACATTTCACCGGAAATTCCACGTCAGTCATCACCCTTCTGCCTCTTGACCAATCCATGTTCGCATAGTTGATGCCATAATACTCTACATTGCAATATTACAGTGCCTCAGTGCCTGGTCAGCTGTATCTCTGGCTTGTACAGTTTGGCAATCTCGTTCTCAGACCACATGGCGAGACGAGAACTTGTCAATCCTATTCTGGCAGCTCACAGAGTATATAGTGCTGTATTTTCAATTTCTTAGATAAACATTTTTTGTTATAGATATTCCTGGTTATACCATATGCTCTTTGAATCTTGTGCACTCTTTCTTCTATTATTATTCATTTTCATACCGGTACGCCACCTGACGCGTGCTGATTTGCCCAGGCCTATTCACAAACAACACGAGACTCGCCTCACTAAAAGTGCTGCCACTACACGTTCCTCTCTTTCAGCAGAGCACCGGTGCTTTTGCCTGTGCCGGCCGGTACTCGCGAAGCACCTGAGTTGGCGTGGCCTGTGTTAAAGCCACTCAACTTTCATTCTCCTGTTTTCACCGTACAAGCGACCCTGTTATCCATGCACTCAGCTGCTTCAATTCAAGAGTCAGCAATCGACTCACACATGGTCATGCTGTTGACCAAGCAAAACCTACTGGAGGAACCATGTAAAGTGGCCAGCATGGCCTTCCTTTATTCCCTTTTCCCAAACACGGCCCACAAATTCACAAGAGTTTGAAGCGTGTCAGTTTCCCGCTGGGAAACACCCCCCACAGTAACATCATAAGGGAGTGCCCCACTATTGGGAAAATGTCCTTCAAAGCATTGGAGTGGTGCTGCGGTTAAACCAGATAAACGGTTTAATACGATCCTCGGTCACCTCTCCCGCAACTTTTATACTCGCAAAAGAAACATCCCCTCTCGCATGCATCTCACACAACACTCTCCCTTCCCCACACCAATGCCCTTCAAAACATTGGTGGAGGCACTGTGCCCGTATCTCCGATGAACCACCTCTTGCAATCCCCTTACACACGACACACATCCCCCTCACCCCCTAGTCCTTCTAAACATTGACCAAATATTCCCCCAGTCCCTTCATACTAAAATCACACCCCAATGCCCTTCAAAACATTGGCGGTGACCCTGGGCCTGAACCATGTTCAGTAAGATCCCGGATGGAACCTCTCGCAACCCTTAAAATAATTCCCAATCCCTTCACACACAATAAGCCCCGCCTAACCCAATGTGTACATTATTTAAATTATTCATGGTGGTTCCGTATTGTACCCATGTGAGTAATCTCGATGGAAAATATGCTTCTGCCTCCAGCTAGCATCAGGACTCAGGCGTGTACCGTTCTCCCATTGAGCAGTTGCATAATTTGGATTTGAGGCTAAAAGGTATCAACTCTACAATGATTAGGCACAACTCTACTCTAAAGACTTTAATTCAGTAAAACTCATGGCTTCAAACAAATAATGAGAACACAAATCCCATAAACAATACACAAACAAACAAAGTTACTCCCACAATCCATTAATTATTCACATAGTTGAATAAATTAAATCCATATCACTATTCAATCTTTTACCATTATGTGGACTTTAAACTTTACTCAAGTGCACTGATGCACATGTAATGTTTCACAAAACTGAACTATTACATTCATGTCACCTAATGTGACTTCTTTATATTCACAGAGTTACTTGTATCCTACAATACATCTGAATTTACATCATGTGTACTATCTGTGTTACATCTCTCTCTCCCACCAAATGCTTTCATGCATTAGCCAACTCATGGTTTGCACTACGATCTACTTGCAACACCACAATTACGTAAGTCTACCCCTCCACTCCCTTCTTTTTATAGTTACACTGCATGTCATTGTGATTTCACTAAATAACTTCTCTTATCGTTGTGTCGGATAGTATACTATTACGCTACCCTTACGAGCGTAGCCTGTGGCAACGAGTAACCAACTTCATTAACTAGGTGTCAGTGACAGTAACAAATGCACTTCAAACCATTCGTTAGATTGCTAAATTTTTATATCAACAGGGTAATCTATGATTAGCAATGTGTTTTTAAACCACACACATTCATTACACATTATAACAATTCTTCCTTTCATTACAAGCAAGGTCTTAAATCTGTCCGCTCAAGAACGCGAACCTTCATAGTTGGTTTAGTAACCCCAACCCCTTGAGCTGCCTGTATACAATAGACAGGGTAGGGTCGTTCACGGCTGTAAACCGCCCCTTGTCTCCCCGTTTCCTGGACTTTTACCTCCCAAGCAGTATTACAACTTTGAATATAACATTGTGGTCACAATGATCCACGTGATCCCATATGATCTGAACTGAATATTATGGAATGGTTCTGGGTGAGCTTGAATATTTAATCCTATCCTTAGGACATTAATAACGGCCTCAACCGGTCCGTATCACAATATGAAGGCACGAGATTCATAGAACACAGGTCTAGTGGTTAGCCGGTATCTCAAATAAAATATTACGGTCAGTCAACAGCTGCCGCCAATGATTCGCTTCAACGAGCCGAATCGCTCAACATTAAGTTCTCGGGGAATCAGGTATAGCGTCGAGGTGTCCAATGTTCTCCCCGCGCTTACCACAGGATTCGTACCCGGAACATTTCATATCCAACATCGGAGATAGGGTACACACTAAATATGCTCCGGCATAAATTAATATCTCTGTACGCTCATGCTGTACGAGATTTAACACGTCGATTAGATCACCTGGCCCCTTACCTGTCCACGATCTCGCCTTATAATAAAGAGAACCCTAACTGTACTCTACAAGCTTAATCAAGCCACAAATTCAATTCACTGTCAAGCTCCAACATTCCCGTGCATAATTATATTCCCATTAATACAATCTATTTAATATTAACTCTTTTCTCTTCCCTTAATGTAATCTACTGCTTGGCTAGATAAATAATCCAATTAGCGTAAATACTTCTTGCTTAAAACCTTTCATCCTGATGTTTTCAATTATACCGTTTATCATTATTATTATTATTATTATTATTACTGACATAAATTATCCTTCCGACACAACGTAACTGCTTCAATGATCGAACATTCGCGTTCGTCACGTTAAGTTTCACATAACTGAATTGCCATTATTTATTAGTAGCATTAATAGTGGTAACGATTAATCCACTCTCTGATGTATTCAACATCTTAACTTTACTGAAATCAAACAATAAACATATGAGGATATGCCTCCTAATATTGATTCTTACTGGCATATTTTATACTTCCGAAATCACATTACATGCAGTGACTATCCTTCTATAGTAACATGATTTGTGGGGTACTTACGTCGGCTTTATCCAGGTGGCTCCAACCACCATATTCCAGTGTCACCTGCCATCGGCTTACTTAGTGACACATTGCCATCTTGCAAATATACATATTATATGACATCTGATTTATAAACACACGACACTTTTCCATTTTTATAATGAAGCTAATGCTTCCGAAACACATGACACTTTTCCATTTTTATAATGAAGCTAATGCTTCCAAAACACATAACACTATATAACACTGGTTATATTATGACTTTAAGAGATATTTTACATAACATCGGTGCACAAACACACGTTACACTTTAATTCCTGATTGGTTGACATTCCCTAGCATGTATCGAAAGTACAGGTGCGGACGGCCCTTTCTTCGGTCCTACCCCTTCCTGATTGAATCTCCCGATCATCTGCTCACGGATTCACCAACAGTTTCTCGATCATCCCTTGATAATCTTCCTACTATTGCAGCGATATGCTTACATCTCGTCATGAACGCTACTTACTGGTATACTCCAAATATGTATAACCAATCACTATACTTTACTGCGCTCAACATTGTACATTGTATTTACATGAATTATTACTTTTCACAGTCCTGCCTAGTATATCACACGGCACTTAATAAACATTATATAACAGTCTTACTGCACGGCTTCCCACATTGAAGTCCGAGCATCCTCTCCTAACTTCGGTAATATGCATTTCGCATAATCAATTACCGACTTCATTCTTAGTTCATGACCATGCATGAATATATTCTCACATGTGTGTTACATTGCACAGCTAACATGCTGATTACCAGTGAAATGTTTAAGTCTTTGTGTGCGCCTGGGCGCTTCGTGTCCTTTTCAACTGCGACTGCTTCAAAACAACTCTCCCTCCGACTGGGTCTAAAACTGTCACGAACTATAAGTTTCAACTGTAAGTGTCCGCTTCGACTGGGTCCACCCTCTTATATCTGTTTCACACAAAAAGTAGGGCAAGAATTCCCGCGATAAATCAGCTCCTCTCCTAGGGTGATTCTGAACTTGGAATAATATCCATATTGTTCCTTTTTCTTCGCTGGTCACAAAAATGTATGTGTGTTCGAGGATCGATCGGCCACTTAATTTATATTAATTATCTTATCCATGGCGTGGGGACGCTACTTCACTGGGAATCCCTGGCAATATCCTCAAGTCCAGCCGCGAACACCCATAGTCCTGTAACATTACGCACTGCATTAAACATGCCTTGATTTCGCCGTTTTATGGCTCTAAAATTAGCCTCCTGGCTAAAGATTCACCTGTGCGCAACTCTCATGTCATTGCATTGCTCCAATCATGAGTAATCAATGATTTTCCTTGGGATCTTCCCGTTCCATTCTGAAGTCTATTCTCAAACGGGGAAGAACCTGGTCATTATTTAACCTCCCGACCCCTTGCAGACGACTTATCTGGGTCGGCAAGATTGACGTGGCGCCACGGGCCTCCTCCCACAATTCTGGGGCTATTTGCAAAACGTCAAACTTTGAAACTCCTGTGTTTCAAGTCCAGCATAGCCTACTTCATGTAGTCCAAATAATGCAATCTTCCACTATTTTCCTGCATTATTTCACTAAATAATGTCAGTAACAACTGATATCACACCAGTAATTAAATATATAATTTCTTCTAGGGGTTCTTACAATGAAATACCCTCCACAGATCTCGGGTTCGTTCCCTGGTGGAACCTTCATTCAGAGCTCAACTTATCTCCGAGATCCACGTTCGAGACCAGTCAGCATGACCACCTTGGGTTCATATTCCCCTTGCAAAACTTATAAAAGTCAATTGCAAGTGACTTTATGTAAGTAACCAGCTGACTGTCCGACTGTGTATGTTTACATTAGAGGTCTTTCACCTCGTCTGGCTGTGAGTAGGTTAGTCTGGCTCCCCTTTCCACTCTGCGCTCAGCCCTAAGCTGTTCATTCTCTAAGCGGAGGGTCGCATTTATGGCCTCAACCTCTCTCGCTACTTCAACCATTTCTATGTAAAATTCTAGCATGCACTGGCACTCTTGTTGTTCGCTTCCTTCACTGGGCAAGCTGTCTGCTTCTCGTTCCGTCCCGCTGCGTGAAACTTCAGGTCTGACTTCCTGGCTGACTTTGCCGTCCACGTTCAGTTGGGTGTGCGCTGCTAATACTTCTTCTCGTTCGTCAAATTCTTCTGGCGAATAGTAAACTTTTAAGTTGGCAGCATTCATAACGACCTCATTTCCTGTTTCTAAATGCCTTATTCTGTATGCATTGTTCTGTAGGTCTCTGATAACCTCGAACGGGCCGTGATATCCAAAAATGAATTTCTTATATTTTCTTGCTCCTGGATCTGAACTGGCTGGCCTCCTGACTAAAACTTTCTCACCGACGAGAAGTGGTCTGTGATACCTCTTCGCACGATTTCTCCTCTGACGTCTCTCTGCTTGTGACTGGAGATATTTAAGGTTCGTTGGATCCTCAATTCTCGTCCTGGCTGTGCGTCTACTGGTAATGGAATAACACCATTCCACGGTCTTTCCTGCCTCTGATCCAAATGTAGTCACGGGAACCTGACCTGTCGCCTCATGTACCGTATTATTTATGCAGTATTCAATTACTTCTAGGAATTCAATCCAACGCCAATTCTCTTCAGAGCAGTAGATCTTCATGTACTTCTGGATCTCTCTCATTACTCTTTCAACTGGACTTGCCTCAGGATGGCGAATGGTAGATAAAATCTGCCTAATTCCTAGAGTTTCCAGTTCTCGACGAAATTCCGCGCTTGTGAAGCAACTTCCGTGGTCTGAGAGGATGTTATCCGGCTTCCCAAGAATCGGAATAACTCTCTCTTTCAGGCGTTTCAATACCTGCTTTGAACTTGTCTTCTGTATGGGGCATAATACCACCAGTTTTGAAAATACATCCATGGCTACAAAAATGTGTCTATTGCCTCTACGTGCTCTAGGCAATGGTCCAAAATTATATATGCTTAATAGCTGCCTTGGCTTCTCTGGTAACAACGGAATAGGTCGTTGTCTCATTAAAAATGGATTTGGCTTTACCCTTTGGCACAAATCGCATGTCCTAATGGCATTTCTCACAGTTTCTCTCAACTTTGGCCAAGTGAATGCTTCTTTCAACAGAGCGGTAATTTTGTCTATTCCGGGATGTCCAAATGCTCTGTGTGCTAGCCACACCAATCTCCTCTGCAAAGATGCAGGAATGACAACTCTTTGTCGTGTAAGGTCCACATCATCCCACTTGTGTAGTATCTGATTATACCATACATAATCTGTTGATAATGCCTCTGCCTCTCTGTATATTGCAGTTCCCCTTGCTAATCGTCCCTCGAAGTAATCGATCATCATCTTCAACCACGGGTCTTCGCGTTGTAGGTTGGTAAGATTCCTCAAGTCATCCAACGTCTTCTGATCTCGATTCTCAATCTGGACAGCGAGAGTTTCCTCTTCTCTAGGGTAACTGCTTAATATGTCCGGTATTACATTTTCTTTCCCTGGACAGTATTCTATTTCCACATTGAATTGTTGAATATACAGGGACCATCTTGTCAACCGCTGGCTAGACAAGTCCGTCTTTAACAGAAATGTTAAAGCTTTATGGTCTGTTCTGAGGACTATTTGAAAGCCATACACGAGTTTATGCCATGTTTGCAACGCGTATAAAATTGCGAGCAACTCTATCTCTGTAATCGTGTAGTTTTTCTCATGGGCTTTCAGCCTCCTACTTATAAAGGCAATAAAAACTTTCCTTTCAGGCTTATCAACATTTTCCTGGAATAGCATCGCTCCTACACCAACAAGTGATGCATCCGTCTGTATGATGAATTTCTGGGTATAATCCGGGTATCCCAGCTTCACATATTCCAAAAGCATTTGCTTTGACCTCACGAATGCTTCCTGACATTGCTCCGTCCAATTCCATCTGCCGCCTTTCTTCAATAAATCCTGCAAGGGTGCTACTGTCGTAGTATAATTTGGGCAGTGGTTCGAAAAGAATCCAATTACTCCCAAATACTGTCGGACATGCTTTACTTTCGTGGGTCGAGGGAAATTCCGAATTACCTCCAATTTATCTGGGTTAGGCTTAACTCCATTTGCATCAATAACATGCCCTAGGAATTTAACTTCCCTCTGACAGAAGTGCGATTTCTTGATATTAACCTTAAAGTTAGCTTCTCGAAGGTCATCTAGCAACTTCTTCAGGTCTCTCATGTGCTCCTCCAGAGATTCTGATGTGAGTAGAATGTCGTCTACGTATCTGATGGTTCTCTCCTTCACATCATCGGATAGATTGCGATCTAACGCTCTTATCAGGGCTGAACCAGCCGTTTTCAACCCAAAAGGTAGCCTTAAAAACGTATATCTGAGTTGATCAAACATAAATCCTGTCAACAGACTAGTTTTCTTCTCTAATTCAAGATGGTGGAAACTGGAAGTAATATCCAAATTTGTGAATACGGTTTTCCCTTTGAATTTCCTGAGGATTTCCTTAATAGGTGGCACTTGGTCGAACTCCGGAATAACCTTCAAATTTAAATGTCTCAGGTCCAGACATATCCTGACAGTCCCGTCTGTCTTAGGTACAATTACCAATGGACTTACGTAAGGCGTAGGTGTCTTCTCAATAACACCGGCCTCCAACATCTCCTGAATTGCCTCTTTCACTTTAGCATAGTGCTTTTCGGCTATAGGGTAGGGTTTCTGCCTAAATGGTGTCCAATCTCTGACTTGGAAAGCATAAGTGAAGTTCTTTATACGACCAGGTCTCGAATCAAAGACTTCCTTCTGTTCCAGTAATAATTGCCTTAAATTTTCCTTCTCCTTTGGTCCAATTTTTGCTTCTTCAAACTTTTCCGAAATATGTTCTTCCAGTTTGGGTTCCAGATCTTTTTCTAAGTCTGCGGCTAGTGTTTTCAGTTCTTCTTCTAACTGTTCAATAGCTAACACTTCTTCCTCAGCCACATCTCTGTATGTATGCCATACTTGTTCATCTGACCCTGGTTCATTCTGATTGAGTGCGACCTCTAAGCCTTCAGCTTCCTCATTCACATAGAACATAACCCTGTCCTGTGCTAGGTCGATTATCACTCGGTATTCCCTTATAAATTGTGCCCCTATAATCAGGTTAAAAGGCAGTTTGTTTACTAATAGAAAACTCTGTGAAAATGTAGAGCCTCCTATCTGTAATTCTAGGAATACTTGATATTTGCATACCATCGTTCTGTCTGGAATTACACCTTTTATTTTGACACTTGAGATAGGTATTTTCAAAACATTTTCTCTCTGCGCTATCTCATTATACAAAGCTTGTGTCATAAGGCACACTGTTGAACCCGTATCCAATAAACTTCTTATTTTCAACCCTGCCACTCTTATCAAAATAATGGGCAATTCTCGTTTGACCATGACCTGTGATCCTCCCGTATCCTCAATTAACTCTTCTGGTTTGGCTATCCAATTGATGACGTTGACTGACTTCCATCCATCATTTCCAAATTCCTCTAATTTTGGCGTTTTTTTTTTTCAATAGCGCCCGTCCCCTTAGAGTTTCTTCTCTCCTGTTCGCTGCGCTGTAGCTCCAAACTCTTAGCTCCGTCTCCATATCTATCTGGCGACGTCCTATTCTGCATAACTTCTTGCCAGTGAACTTGTTGTTCTGGGGGCTCATCTCCCCTTTCATTGAGGTATTGCAATGAAGCGTGGTATCGCTCCTCTACCTCATCATCGAAGTTACGTCTTCTTTCCTGGGGTCTCCAATTTCTATTGTTGCCTTCTTGGCCATTGTTACCTCCATTGTTTTGGTACGGCCTATCCCTGGTATTCTGCTTGTTCCAAGAATTTCGGCCTCTTCCTCTGCCAGCATTACCTTTATATTTCGGCTGCCATCTTCTGGGTTCCTGTTCCCATTGACGTCCGTTGGAATCTAACGTATCTGTGCTAGTAGCTTTGTTGTTCTTTGGAGCTTGATACTGGTCAGTCTGCGTGTTGGTCACATGTACCTGTTCCACGGTTCGATTCTGACGCATCGTATTTGCTGTTGTGAGGTCCAGTTGTCTCAGAACTGTCTCCATTTCCATAGCAGTTTTTGCATTAGCCGAGATTAGCAGTCTCTGTATCTCGTATGGAAGCTGTTTGGCGATAGCAATACATAATTCCAGCTCGCTAGGCTTTTGATCAAGTTCTTTGAACCGACACATCTGTGATATGAAGAATTCTGCATACTTCGTTGGATTGTTAGTGCTGTATCTTTTTGAATATAAATCCAACCGTAAATTCTGTTGGGTCGCTGGATCCCAGTATTTCTTCAAAAATGCCTCTCCAAACTCCTCAACAGTATCGAAAGTGTAGCGGAAACTGCGAAACCATAATGCGCACTCCCCTTCTGTTAATTTCTCTATAGCTCGTAGCCTGCGCTCTTGCGGTATTCGCGCATCATTCAAATATTCAGACACTTCTTTTAGCCAATATTTCGGTGTCATACTACAGTGGCTACCTGAGAACTTCCTTGGTTTCTCTTCACTTGCTCTGATAACATTTATCACTCGCGTGTGCATGGCATTTTCGTGTGGCGTCGATGCTGCAACTGGTGCACCTGGCGTCATATAAGGACTTTCGCCTGGGCCTGTAGCACTCCTTATTATAGGCTGGGTTTCCAAATCTGCCCACCTAGTTCTCCTCATATCGTCCATGCTGCCTTCGCTAGACTTAGGATCTTTCATGAGGGTTTCCTCTTGCGCAATTATCCTAGTCTCCATTTGATTGTGGCGCATCTCTGCTCTTTCCAGACGAGTAATTACCTCGTTCTCTATTCTGGTAAGCCTATCTCGATTTTCCTCGGCTACTTGAAATATTTTCTGCTTGTCTTCCTTCAGACTTTGCTTAATATGGGATATTTCATCCTCTACATCTTCCTTTATCTGAGCAAGGGTCTTGTCGTTTGCCTCTGTCTTTTGGCCTTCTCTCACTTCGAGTTCTTCCCTCAATCCTTTGATTTCCTCTCGAATGTGTCCATTGACCTTTGACATTTCATTCCGGACCTTAATGATTTCACCTCTATTCTCCTCTTGCCTTTTGTTAACTACGACAATGTCACTTTGAACTTGGTCCAGTTCTTGATGAACTTTGCTCATCTGACCCTTCATATTTCCTACCAGCTCTTTACTCTCGTTAACGACAGCCTTAATTTCACCTATTTCCTGGCATTGACCTAATATATTCTGATCCTGTTTCTTTAGATCACCGTTAATTGCTCTAGCATAGCTTTTCAATTTCGTGTTCCATTTACTGTCGTTTTCTTCCAACCTTTGATCTACCGTACGAGTAAATTCTGCGAACTGTTTCGCTTGGCGTTCGAGATTCGCCTCATTTTGGATTTGAATATCCTTAATGCCGTTAGATAACGCATCTAACCTATTGTTGGTTTCATCCTGCGCATGCTTACACGCTTGTAAATTACTCTCAAGTTTGGCTTCTATAGCCTCGAAACGTTTATCCGTCTTAACCTGCATTTCCGATACAATGCTTACAACAGTATCTGTAACTTCAGTCTTAATTACCTCTTGCATCTGACATAACTTATCGTTTAACTCAACCTTATTTGCCTCCATTGCCAGCTGATTGGCATTAATGGCCAGCTGATTGGCATCTAACCGATTATTCAATTCACTCTGATTATGATTAATTGCCTCCTGATTGGCATCTAAACGAGTGTTTATTTCATTCTGGAAAGCCTTTGCTTCCAGCTTATTTTGTTCATTAACAGCATCAAAATGCTGTCTTAAGCCTGCAATAAACTGCACGATCTCCTCTGTACAAGACATTCTTACAATAATATACTTTGAGATGCAGGCAGGCTTCCTGGAAATATGTGTGGATACGTTTTGGAGAGAGACACAAAACACTGTACACATGCTGTAAGATTGTATAAACTTTGAATTTATGGATTAATTATGGATTGGGTGTGTAGCGCTCATACCCTTGGGTAATCCTCTTCTCAATAGAGAGACTCTGCGTTACGTCAAAAGCCTACTGAACTCAAAAATCACTCAAACACAGTTTGAGGCAAAAATATAATTACTATGGTTTTCCCCATGAAATACCATAAAAAATCTATGGGATTTCCCTAAATCCCATAAGCTCCACGAACCTGGGCGACATGATAAATTAGTATATCATGGGAGGTGGTCCACGTTAAGACATCGCAGCAACCCTCCAAGGTCTCGGTTGTACTGTCGAATGCCCCACTTGGGTCTCGCCATGATAAATTAGTACACCTCTTGCGCATATGGTGACCTGTATTTTAAACCGGCCCACATACCAGCGCCTTGATAAATTAAATGCATCATGCTAATAGAAGGTGTTTATCAAAATTTATATTGTTCGTATCGGAGCTTACCTAAGGTTAGGCGCGGTCATCCCCTAATTCAAGTTAGTCGTTATTTTAATAGAGTTGTGTGCACAAGATCTAGACCGACTTTAGTTGTACCTATAGCTCAAATCACTGTTCAGGACATCAATTTCCATGTACCCATGTGAGTAATCTCGATGGAAAATATGCTTCTGCCTCCAGCTAGCATCAGGACTCAGGCGTGTACCGTTCTCCCATTGAGCAGTTGCATATTTTGGATTTGAGGCTAAAAGGTATCAACTCTACAATGATAAGGCACAACTCTACTCTAAAGACTTTAATTCAGTAAAACTCATGGCTTCAAACAAATAATGAGAACACAAATCCCATAAACAATACACAAACAAACAAAGTTACTCCCACAATCCATTAATTATTCACATAGTTGAATAAATTAAATCCATATCACTATTCAATCTTTTACCATTATGTGGACTTTAAACTTTACTCAAGTGCACTGATGCACATGTAATGTTTCACAAAACTGAACTATTACATTCATGTCACCTAATGTGACTTCTTTATATTCACAAAGTTACTTGTATCCTACAATACATCTGAATTTACATCATGTGTACTATCTGTGTTACAACTCTCTCTCCCACCAAATGCTTTCATGCATTAGCCAACTCATGGTTTGCACTACGATCTACTTGCAACACCACAATTACGCAAGTCTACCCCTCCACTCCCTTCTTTTTATAGTTACACTGCATGTCATTGTGATTTCACTAAATAACTTCTGTTATCGTTGTGTCGGATAGTATACTATTACGCTACCCTTACGAGCGTAGCCTGTGGCAACGAGTAACCAACTTCATTAACTAGGTGTCAGTGACAGTAACAAATGCACTTCCAACCATTCGTTAGATTGCTAAATTTTTATATCATCAGGGTAATCTACGATTAGCAATGTGTTTTAAACCACACACATTCATTACACATTATAACAATTCTTCCTTTCATTACAAGCAAGGTCTTAAATCTGTCCGCTCAAGAACGCGAACCTTCATAGTTGGTTTAGTAACCCCAGCCCCTTGAGCTGCCTGTATACAATAGACAGGGTAGGGTCGTTCACGGCTGTAAACCGCCCCTTGTCTCCCCGTTTCCTGGACTTTTACCTCCCAAGCAGTATTACCACTTTGAATATAACATTGTGGTCACAATGATCCACGTGATCCCATATGATCTGAACTGAATATTATGCAATGGTTCTGGGTGAGCTTGAATATTTAATCCTATCCTTAGGACATTAATAACGGCCTCAACCGGTCCGTATCACAATATGAAGGCACGAGATTCATAGAACACAGGTCTAGTGGTTAGCCGGTATCTCAAATAAAATATTACGGTCAGTCAACAGCTGCCGCCAATGATTCGCTTCAACGAGCCGAATCACTCAACATTAAGTTCTCGGGGAATCAGGTATAGCGTCGAGGTGTCCAATGTTCTCCCCGCGCTTACCACAGGATTCGCACCCGGAACATTTCATATCCAACATCGGAGATACGGTACAAACTAAATATGCTCCGGCATAAATTAATATCTCTGTACGCTCATGCTGTACGAGATTTCACACGTCGATTAGATCACCTGGCCCCTTACCTGTCCACGATCTCGCCTTATAATAAAGAGAACTCTAACTGTACTCTACAAGCTTAATCAAGCCACAAATTCAATTCACTGTCAAGCTCCAACATTCCCGTGCATAATTATATTCCCATTAATACAATCTATTTAATATTAACTCTTTTCTCTTCCCTTAATGTAATCTACTGCTTGGCTAGATAAATAATCCAATTAGCGTAAATACGTCTTGCTTAAAACCTTTCATCCTGATGTATTCAATTATACCGTTTATTATTATTATTATTATTATTATTATTATTATTATTATTACTGACATAAATTATCCTTCCGACACAACGTAACTGCTTCAATGATCGAACATTCGCGTTCGTCACGTTAAGTTTCACATAACTGAATTGCCATTATTTATTAGTAGCATTAATAGTGGTAACGATTAATCCACTCTCTGATGTATTCAACATCTTAACTTTACTGAAATCAAACAATAAACATATGAGGATATGCCTCCTAATATTGATTCTTACTGGCATATTTTATACTTCCGGAATCACATTACATGCAGTGACTATCCTTCTATAGTAACATGATTTGTGGGGTACTTACGTCGGCTTTATCCAGGTGGCTCCAACCACCATATTCCAGTGTCACCTGCCATCGGCTTACTTAGTGACACATTGCCATCTTGCAAATACACATATTATATGACATCTGATTTATAAACACACGACACTTTTCCATTTTTATAATGAAGCTAATGCTTCCGAAACACATGACACTTTTCCATTTTTATAATGAAGCTAATGCTTCCAAAACACATAACACTATATAACACTGGTTATATTATGACTTTAAGAGATATTTTACATAACATCGGTGCACAAACACACGTTACACTTTAATTCCTGATTGGTTGACATTCCCTAGCATGTATCGAAAGTACAGGTGCGGACGGCCCTTTCTTCGGTCCTACCCCTTCCTGATTGAATCTCCCGATCATCTGCTCACGGATTCACCAACAGTTTCTCGATCATCCCTTGATAATCTTCCTACTATTGCAGCGATATGCTTACATCTCGTCATGAACGCTACTTACTGGTATACTCCAAATATGTATAACCAATCACTATACTTTACTGCGCTCAACATTGTACATTGTATTTACATGAATTATTACTTTTCACAGTCCTGCCTAGTATATCACACGGCACTTAATAAACATTATATAACAGTCTTACTGCACGGCTTCCCACATTGAAGTCCGAGCATCCTCTCCTAACTTCGGTAATATGCATTTCGCATAATCAATTACCGACTTCATTCTTAGTTCATGACCATGCATGAATATATTCTCACATGTGTGTTACATTGCACAGCTAACATGCTGATTACCAGTGAAATGTTTAAGTCTTTGTGTGCGCCTGGGCGCTCCGTGTCCTTTTCAACTGCGACTGCTTCAAAACAACTCTCCCTCCGACTGGGTCTAAAACTGTCACGAACTGTAAGTTCCAACTGTAACTGTACGCTTCGACTGGGTCCACCCTCTTCTATCTGTTTCACACAAAAAGTAGGGAAAGAATTCCCGCGATAAATCAGCTCCTCTCCTAGGGTGATTCTGAACTTGGAATAATATCCATATTGTTCCTTTTTCTTCGCTGGTCACAAAAATGTATGTGTGTTCGAGGATCGATCGGCCACTTAATTTATATTAATTATCTTATCCATGGCGTGGGGACGCTACTTCACTGGGAATCCCTGGCAACATCCTCAAGTCCAGCCGCGAACACCCATAGTCCTGTAACATTACGCACTGCATTAAACATGCCTTGATTTCGCCGTTTTATGGCTCTAAAATTAGCCTCCTGGCTAAAGATTCACCTGTGCGCATCTCTCATGTCATTGCATAGCTCCAATCATGAGTAATCAATGATTTTCCTTGGGATCTTCCCGTTCCATTCTCAAGTCTATTCTCAAACGGGGAAGAACCTGGTCATTATTTAACCTCCCGACCCCTTGCAGACGACTTATCTGGGTCGGCAAGATTGACGTGGCGCCACGGGCCTCCTCCCACAATGCTGGAGCCATTTGCAAAACGTCAAACTTTGAAACTCCTGTGTTTCAAGTACAGCCTAGCCTACTTCATGTAGTCCAAATAATGCTATCTTCCACTATTTTCCTGCATTATTTCACTAAATAATGTCAGTAACAACTGATATCACACCAGTAATTAAATATATAATTTCTTCTAGGGGTTCTTACAATGAAATACCCTCCACAGATCTCGGGTTCGTTCCCTGGTGGAACCTTCATTCAGAGCTCAACTTATCTCCGAGATCCACGTTCGAGACCAGTCAGCATGACCACCTCGGGTTCAGTATTGATATGCTAAAATATGTATTAAAAAGAATTATACACCCGCCTGAAACAATACTAAAAAGAAATTAATTATTTAACTTGTTCTTAGTACATGTTTCGGGGATTAATCAAATTTTATCCCCTTCATCAGCTAAAAACATATTGAAAACAAAATAAAGCATATCACTGTAATATGAAAGGTTATTAAACCTAATATGGTGCACCATATATATGGGTTGTAAAAATTAGAATAAAGTGAAGTTGTTGGTGACGGTGAACAGCCTGCAGATGCTAATGAAGATGTATGACAAACAGTAGACACTACATTCACAGTTCCGTATTGAGAAGGTCAAATGCTTGAGATGACAGACTTTGAATTTAAATACTTCACCAATCCGTGTATAATTAATGAAGAAGCCTTTATGCTTAATGATCCATAAGCCAATCGAAGTGGCATCAAGTGAACACGATGTGGTGGAAAATACATCTCTTGGTAAAGAGGTTAACTCAAAGTATATGTTTGAGGTTAAGTCAATGTTTCATTTAAAGAATGACCCCCCCCCCAAACGGAGACCACATTTTTTTGCAAACTCAAAAAACGAAAACACAATAACCAGACAAATATAACTTAACGAATTTTAACTGGAAAACAGTTTTTTCATTTTATTCAATACTGAAAATAGCTTTATTGCAATTATTATGTTCTGTTACAACTGTAAATTTACAACTTCATACCTGTTATAAAAAAAATGATTATTTTTATAACAAAATCAACTCGTCTATTTTGTTTAGCAAACCTTGTGATTACCGAATCGATGTTTATAGTGATGTCACGATGAATGTGCAGCAATGCACGGATAGGAATTTGGGGCTTTTTTCGAACCAAAAAATTTTGCCGACGTCCAAACTGCAAGTTTGGTTGGCAATTTAAGCTGTGACTTTCTCTCTTTGTCGGTACCAACTCGACTTGCCGAAACTGTAACGTACCTTGATACTTTTCTTGAAGCTCGATGTAAAAGTCGCAAAACACACCGTTGCAATTTGTACGAATATTTTTGGTGTGCTAGACGCATCAAATTTCTATCTATGTAGTGTGCCCGTTTAGACCGAAGTCCGGACGACCACATACATATTCATTTCACCAAAAATCAGTCAGCACGAGAATCAAAATATCCCGGGGCGCCAGATGGGTTAAAGTGACTACAATAACTCAACAAAAAAAATGCTTTACAGATTTTCGACTCGATGCAACAATAAGGATAGAAGGAGATTTTCTGAAAATAACACAATGTGTAAAATTATCTCATTTTATTTAAAACGTTAAAAATTGCTGAAGGCATGCCAAAAATAGCATAATAGATGCATGACGAATCATACGTTATATACAAGATTTACAATTCCACCAACACGAACACTTGGCAATTGAGACGGTCAAATTAATAGTCCTGTTGACTTCGCTCAAAAGAATTATTTACAGTAGTAGGGTTTTGTCAGTGCAAATTTAATTGTCCTTCCTGATTCCTATCTTATTTGATTATTCACATATTGAAATGACTCGATGAAAAATATATCACTGTTTCAGTTTTTCAAAATTAGAGTAGCAAATTAACTAACACTTCAGGATTCAGTTATCTCAAGATTTGTTCAAATACAATGTTATTAACAAGGAATACAACACAATATAATTTACATGGACATTCAAGCATTTGGATTCGAAGAACTTCGATAAACAGAAAATATTTATTGAATCATCTGTTCTCGATCCAAAATCTATTCAGAGCTCTTGACTCAATTATCAATATAATGGTCAAAAAATTATTATCCACAAAATATAAATTCAATTCAATATGGATTCAACCATTCTATCAATTATCACTTGGAAATATTATTTAGAAAATTTATCATAAAACAATGTCATTTATTATTATCAAAATTACAATTATTTGACAAAATGTCAAAAATGTTAATCATTAAATTTATTTGCAAAATGTTTATATTTTTATAGAATCACAAAAATCCTCTCAGTTTGTAGTGGTTGATAAGAAGTAACAGTTTTAAATAATTTACAGCATCGGCCCATTCGATTTAAATGCGTCAAAAATCACATAATCATAATTAGCATCTAGATAACGGTAAAGTCTTTTCATAATGAAAGGTACAAGTTTAACAAAAACAATTTTCGGGCTAACACTTACTAGGAATATTTCTAGAACACGTGGGTAAAATGTGAATTGACAATGATGGCTCAACAAAATAACCTTTGGTTATATCTCGACGAAAGTGTGGCTAAATTCAACTCCTCCACTAATTTCAAAGATATCCAACCTACAATATGGTTGATGCTTCATTTCATCAACCTCATTCTTGCGACTTTTTTGCACAATCAGAATGGCATATTTAACTCTTTGCACACACAACAATTATTTCTTCCCAAATTATACAGAATAATCAAGCCTTTGCTTGTTACGACAACTGGAAGATTTACAAGTTAGTAAACTCCCCCAATGAGTTTAAAATAATAATTTTACCATCAGTTTAAAACATGAATAACTCCACACCGTGTCTATTTTTAGCCAAACGTTTTATCAAAAGACGTTGCTCAATAATGATCTTATATTTATACAAACTCTAGCAAAAATCCTGTTTTATACATGCTTTTGGCTTCCCGTACCATTAATTTCCGTGTCTTCTCAAAGATTTAAATGCATAATGCAAGCGTAAAATACTTCCACTGAATTAATATGTTATTTGTTTGTGGGCATGCGTTAACCACTAACCTTTGGAATCAACAAGTATCCGATCTTAGGAAAATTGTTTTAAATGTCAAATGTATAAATCACACTACATGATAATGATTATTAGAAATCACAAATATTATTATCTCAGAAAATTGAAAATAATAATAATTATTAAATCAACATTATTATTTCCTCAACAAATGGATTTAATTAAAGTTGTTAAACTGTTCGGGGAATATCATGCTTGACTTCTGGTGTATTCTTGGAATTCACGGTAAGATAGAGTATTCTTTTTAATGCTCTTTTCTCGTTCTCTCTTTCCTTTTTTTTTTCTCAAACACCAACAGTGATCTCCTATGTTCTCTTTGCTGTTTAGGGTTCTCATATCATTGTGAGTCTGTTCTAGATATATATCTTCCATGACCCACCTAGCGTCATCTAGCAGCGAATCTTTGAAGGTCCTCAATTCTTTCCGGTGCAAGAGGACTTCCTTTTCAATCTGGCCACCAGATCTCGTTGCCATCGCCAGCTATCATCTCCGTGATCAAGAGAACTTCGTCTACTTTTTCACCCACCAGGCTGTGCTAGTATCGCCTGCTATCAACTCTTTGAAGACCACACATCAAGAAAAACATTTATTTTTGTATAGTTGTCTATTCTGATATGTATTCCTTTGTCTCCTACCCCCACTCTCTTCCCTTCCTTGGTCCCCCTGCGCTTCGCTGAGTGGGTCTCACTTGCACGTCGGCAGTTGACTTAGTCAGTCAAGGCTCAATTAGAGTCAGCCTCCTGACCTAAAGAGGCATTTTTTCTTCATTCCACGCCATGTTGGAACTTTAATCGTCAAAGGGAACTTCACCTTCGCCATGCAACAAAGATAAGTACAGACTTCAGGTTTTAACCTCATTTTCATCGTTTTAATATCTTCATGCTTTTAAGGATAATTTTATAGGCAGTGTGAGATTACTATAATTTGTGACAATAATCATCCTTCGCGGGATTTACCATGTTGAGCTTTTGTCTGTCTAAGCCAACCTTAACAGAAAGTAGCTTTCTTAAGCTAATTAAATGAGAAATCTTCTCACCACGTGGGATATTATCTATTACCCGCTGTCTATAAAATATCAAGCTCGTTCCACCGCTGGATTAACTTTGTCCCTATTCTTCTATTAGGATCGTTCTGGAACCTTCCAGATTCTGTACTCTATCTACAAGTCGTGCCATCATGTATTTTTCACTCACTTGTGGGAATACTATTTAAAAATGAGGAATATTCCTTCTGAATTAATACTCAATAGCTAATTTTCTTCCACCGTTGGAATGTTCTATGGCGCATTTAACTGTAATTCACAACTTTCTCAAGCAATAGACTTTCGCCTACCTAGTGCAACTAATTATTTTTCATCATTGCAATAACTTTCTTTGCCATAAACTTTTGTGTTACTACAGTGAACTTTTCATCCATTCAACAAACTATAGTGATAAACAGTGTTCTTTCAACATTTCTACCGCGTCGCGATCGTCCGATTACCATAAATAAGGCCATGAACATTTATCCCTAATCCCAATTGATATTTCCTTAACCTTTTACTAACAAACCATATTAATAAAGTTGTTACTTTAGGTCCTTTTCAATGAGGTGTCACTCTATAGAAGTGCCCTCCCCTTTTTCTTATATAACATTAATTAACTTCTGCATAAATACGTGTCTAGTACACGTTTCAAACTTACATTGTTTCTCCCTTCTAATTAGGGAATACAATTCTTTCAACTCATGAGTGAGTTATTTCTAGGTCTCACGAAAGGGAAACTTGCCCTATTTGTCTCATGATTCCTATTTAACCATAGGAAGTCTAGAACCTTCCTTTTGACTTTCTCTTCAGGTTTCACAGTAAGTGACCTGTCCTATTTTGTATAACTATTATAAACGTAATTCAGCGTAAATATAAGAAGTTATAAGAACTTCTCTTTCACTCTACCTGCTTTCTTTTTTGTTATTTCGAAGTTGTAACTTTTTCTAAGATAGGTACTTGGAAATTTCTGAAAGTACCCACCTTGTACTCGATTTAATGTCTAACTTTAATTACTTCATTTGTCTTTTTTAAATCTTACAAAGATCTTAGTACATATAAAGGTTTGAAACCTAAAGAATTGTTAATTGCCTGGAGCAAACTTTAAATGTTAGGAGGTCTGCGACCCCAAATTGTTAACAAAAATTGAAACTATATACTTGTCAAATTTATTAGACTTTTTTGCATTGTTAAATAAATTCAAACTTTCCTTTTTGACTCATCATTTCTCTAATACAACGGTTAGGCAAGATCCTGTCTTCCCTGACTCTTCCTAGGTTCATGCCCTCGTAAATGCAAATAAATCTCGTGATAGGGTTTTCACCACTCGTTGCATTTGAGCAAGAACTCTTAGTAGTTATCTTGATAAAGTTTCTTTTAGCATTAATAGCTAATTCTAACTGGCCAGTAAGGCAAGTACAGCTCGCTACGCCAGATTCCTGCTTGTGGAGATCCTCTCCAAAAAACTTATGGTTGGTTTTCCAAAAGATAAGTGTTTCTCTTTGCCTAAACTTTTAGTCGGCTCCTTGCTGGATAAAAGCTTAGCCATTTCCAAATGCAACTATTGGTTCATTTACCAAATTTATTCCCAAAAGCATAATTCTTTTATCACTATCCTTCTTGGAAGCATTTGGTCGCTTTTCAAGAACTCTACAACTTCGAAAACTGGAAACATCGAAATCGATGCAAATTATTGGCATTCTTCGAATTAATTATTCAGAAACGAATTCATTTGAACAGACATACAATAAGTCTGTTACTCTTTGTCTCGCCAGACCATCACCCTTCCCCATAGTAGGCATATGCATGCTTGAGAGGGAATACGCTAAAGCCATTCTCTTGCAAACCGCCCAAGTCCTAGCTGCGTTTCCTGTTAGCTTCGACCAGGTCCTTACCCACTTTAGGTATCAGAGAACGGATTTGCAGTGGCAACCGTCTTTGAGTGTATGTTAAGTTAAATTCATAATTTTTGTGGGACTCTCCTCCTATTTCTCTCTCCTTTTTCTCCAGTCCGAAGCCCACCTCCTTTTCTTTATCATCTTCCCTTGGTGGTTAGGTTATTCCTCAGCCAATAATCTACCCAACTTCTTAATAATGGATAAATATCCATTCCTCAACTTAAATTTATCATTAAATTTTCAGTTTCGATGGCTGATGACCATGATTAGAAATTTCGAATCATTGACTTCTGAGTGTAAAAACTGCTCAGATCAAAGCTTCTATTTCAAAAAAATATTTGCAACAGCAAAAACATCGATGAAAAGAAAATATGTTGGTAAGACTGTAGAAAAATTGAGAAATTCCAGCTAACTACGCATAAAAATAATGCAAATTGTAGCTTACATTCCTGTAGATCTTGATGCTGGTAATCTGGTCTGAACCAGATTATTTCAGTCTTCTTGTCCCCATTAGGACACGTATATATAATCTTGTATCGGCCTCCATTTTATACCCGCAATGGTCTTATTAGTCAGACATAGCGGTATTCATACTTGTAGCCTGAATATCTTGATGAAAATAGTTCCTAAAATGTGCTGCTTCAACAGCTGAAGTAATCTTGACTGGGGTTAGATCGAAAAGGATCCATGATGAAAAATTACCAGTTTAACTCGACCCAACTGTAATGTGTTCAATACTGTCACTACTCATACAATCTTATGCAACACATGTTCGATTTCTGAAGATTTGTTCCCTGGGCAGAGTTTCTCACTCTCCAGACAATGCTATGCATGCTGGTTTCCCTATGTCGGCTAGTGAACTGAACTGTGCAAGACTGGTAGGTGAAGAGTACTGACTTATTTTGGTTGGTCGAAAGTTATTAAGTCCAAGACTTATTCTGGTTGTTTGGATGAAATAATCCAACTTAAATTTTAGTGGAAAGCAAAATATAGACTAAGTCTATTCATATGTCCATTGAAGCAGTAAATTATTACCAATGCCACAAAGTCTATCACCTCGGTGATAACTTTCGAAAAGTTCGAAGATCACTATAATGTTAAACGCTTTTATAAGACCAGTAACCATGTACTGTCGTCGAAATCACTAAGTCCCAGCAACTGTGTGCTAGTAATAACGTAGATTTTGCAACCATGTGCACGAAGATTATTTATACAGTATAACAGTGTTCGGAGCGACGTAAAGTGTTTAGAGACAGAGCTCTTGCGAAGAAGTGACTGTACTAAGCTCTGGCACGCAGGCTTTATATACCCCGCAAGCGGACTCCTCGAGGTCAATGCGTGAAATATGCTGAAACTAAAACATCTCGTATCTCAGCTTCCGCTCAATCAATTTCCTCCAAATAAAGCACATTCTTCCTCCCTTGTCCGTGCCAGTAATCTGATGTTAGTCTCAAGATTCTACTCCATCGGGAAATATTTAATGTCAATTTAGCCTCGACTATGACGCTCTCGCCTACGTCACTTAACCATTTCTTGGCTGCACAAAGTTTCCATTTCCTTCTTAGAAGGTTCGGTGCGCTCTATTCAAACTTTCAATTCTGGACTTAGCATTGTGGCCTGTGCTCTCAAATCTAGGCAACTGGATTTGGGCACAGTAGCTTGCAGAAAAATTGGTCTGGTTTTGTACGTTTGGTTATTTTGTGATTGCGGTTTTAGTGATACCATTTTTCTTGACAATTTCGATTCTCTGAACCCCCAAAACCAAACTCTAGATCCGCGCCTGTATCCCCCTATTTGTTAAGCTTTCCCAAACTTTTGTTCTAGGAATGCTATCATAGGCCTTTTCTAGATCAACAAAAGTCATTACCATATCCTTCCCATATTCCCAACTCTTTTCAATGTTCTGTCTCAGAATGAAAATGTGTTCCACTGTTGACCTGTCCCCTATAAATCCAAACTGCTCCTCCTCTATTTGGCTTTCTACCTTTACTCTAATTCTTTTTTCTAGGATTCTTTCCATTACTTTGGCAACATGCGAGATGATGGTGATTCCTCGGTAGTTACCACACGCCTTCCTGTCTCCTTTCTTGAATATTGGCAATGTTATTCCCTTTTTCCAGGCTTCAGGTACTTTCTTCTCTCTCCACACACTCCTGAGAAGTCTGTATGTTCACTGCAGTCCCACTGGTCCTGCCGCCTTGATGATATCTATTGCCACTTCGTCGATTCCCACAGCTTTCCCCATCTTCATCTTCCTAACTGCCCATACCACTTCTGCCATAGTAATGTCTGGTTCTTCTTCTATTTCTTCCTCCACCGTTTTGGCTGTTTGCGTAACTTCTCCACATGCCTGGCGTCTCACCATCAACAGCTCGCTGAAATATTCTTTCCATCTATCCGTTATCTCTTCTGGTTTTGTCAATATTTCACCTTCTTTGTTTTTCACGAACCCAGTGTTCACCTTTTCATTCCATCTGCTTTTTATAATTCCAAACAGCAATTTCTTACCACAATGTAAATCCTCCCTTATTTCCTGAGTGAATTCTTTCCAGCTTTTCTTCTTTTCCTCTGCAATTACTTTCTTGCAATCTCTGTTTGCTTCTATATATTTTGCTCTACTTTCTTCAGTCTTTTTTGTTTTCCATTCCTTCCAAGCTTATTTCTTCTCTCTTACCGCTTCCTTCACTCTATCATTCCACCATATATATATAAATCAAATATTAAGTAATAACATTTTATGAAATGTAGGCTACAATATATTTGTGGCTTCAATGAGTTAAAATACGAGTGTAGTACATCTGAAATATCTTGTGAAAGACTTTACCTTCAGCTCTCAATTTAAGTATGTAACATCCACCATCATCTTCACAGTCTTTAGAATGAATATCGCTAACATCCACACATCCTTTCCCTGGGTAACATTTAAGACAGGCAATGCTGGCCCCTGCAAAAAGAAATTTGCAAGGTTAAAATACTTAGTTATCTCTTAACAGAGATAAAATTACCGCTATACAAATTTTGAGGTTTAAGACAAAACGTTAAAAAAGACCCCAAAATAATAATTATAATAATAAACAAAAATATACGGGGAAAATATCTATTTAAAGAAAAAAAACAAGTTCTTTGAGTGAACATACACTGGGAAATTTAGTTTGCTGGCCCTAACCCACTATCATTTATAAAGCGGATGACGAGATCAGCAGCCATCACGTCTTCGGCTAATATAACTTCTCTGCAAACCATGGTCTCTTCGTAAGTCCGCAAACTCCACACATTCGGGTAAAATGTGGGCCACGGTGAATACAACACCACAGGTACGAAGTGGGGGGAGGGGGTCTTCCCTTCTCATTAGGTACGAGTGGGTGGATCTTGTATGACCTATCCTTAGCCTACACAAAATGACTGACTCCCTCCGTGACCGGAAAGAGTTCCGCCACATGCGAGTAGTTCCCTTGATCGCTCTGTTTACTACGCATTGGGTCAGCTAACCACCGACTCTCCCAAAATGCCAGTACTTGTCGGCGTAACTGAGAGCGCATATCTCTAGCGGGTACCTCCATTGGTCGAGGTGGTAGTGATACCGCCTCTTTTGCAGCTTGATCCGCTAACTCAATTCCCGCAATTCCCATGAGGCTTGGAAGTCACAGAAAGGTGATTGTCAGCGCGGAACAATCCAGCTAGTAGGTGGTGGATTCGCTGTACTAGGGGGTGTTGCGGGAAGCATGTAGCAATTGACTACACACGAGAAAATGGATTCGTGCATCCTGTAGTGCAAACTGCAAAGCCTATAGATGGCAATGAGCCCCGCAGTAAACACAGTAAAACCCTCAGGCAAAGAAATTTTGGTATTTGCACCATCAATAACAGAAGCACAACCCATCTTCTCGTCCACCTTCGAACCATCCTTGTTGAGAATACCAGCATCCGGAAATTGGTGAACAAAGCTGTGGAAATGCCTTCGATAAAGGGAGGTATCCGTGTTCACCTTAGGACCTCTATGTAACCGAATTTCCGGACACGGGACTTGCCATGGAGGCACCTACCTCGCTGGGCATCCGGATCATACAGGGACCTACAGCCACTCCCATTTCATTACACGAATTGAGTCTAATACCAGACGGCCGGGTGGCGCGAGGCTGATTGGCGTACCTCTCGTGGTATTAGGTACTGAAGAGAGCTCGGATGCTGTGGCATTTGACGCGTATAAAAGCTGGCGTCTATAATTTAGAGGTGGAACACACGATTCAGCGAGTAGGCTAGGAATCGAGCTGGTCCGGTAGGAACCGGTAGCCATCTTAACGCCACTATGGTTGATACTGTCCAGCATATTCAAGATTGCCGGCCTTACTGAACCATAGTCAAGCCGGAACTGGACGAGGGCTTGATAGAACCGTAGTAGCACCGCACGGTCATCCCCACGTAGTGCCACTGAGAAACTTGAGCACGTTCAGTTTCCTGAGACACGTCGTTTTTAGTTGCCGTATGCGGTGCTGCCACGTTAATTTGCTATTCAAATGGAGCCCCAGGAATCGACAAGTGTCAACCACCGGCAATTCAGCTAGCCTGAGATGGAATTCAGGGTGTAGCCGAAGAAATGAATGACGGAGGTTTTCGCTGCTGACAAACGAAAACTTTGGTCGTGAGCCCACCTATCGAACCGATTAATAGCGAGCTGCAATTGCTGTTCAACCATTGCCATACCTCCAGAGCTGTAATGTAGAGCTAAGTCGTCTACATACAGCGATGGAACTACGGTGGGCCGGAGTAAACAAGGTACACTCAGCACAGAAACTTGAGGAACTCCATTATCTTGGGTATAATATTGCGATAATGTCCTATAGACCCTTACTCGAAAGAGTCGGACCGACATAAAATTCGCAATGAAAATAGGGAGATATCCACGAAGTCCCCACACGTGAAGGGCGGAAAGGATTCCGTAGCACCATGTGGTGTCATGCGCTTTCTCGAGGTCGAAGAATACCGTGATTAGGTGCTTCTTCCGGACAAAGGACTCTTGTATGGCGCTTTCAAGTCACACCAGATCGTTGGTGGTGAACATTTGAGAGCGGAAACCACAGTGGTACTCAGACAGGAGGCACTGAGCAGTTCCGATTCAGAGAATGGTACGAGGGAATATCAAATATAAACGGGATTTTTTTAAATTGCATCAATAAAAAATATACACATATAGAGATCACTTTTCTACATAGTGTCCTGCCTTCGACACACATTTTCTCCATCGGATTGGTAAGTTTTTAATGCCGTCCTGGTAGAAAGAAGATGGACGTGTAAGGAGCCACTTGCACACAAACGTTTCTACACTTGCATCATCATCGAACCGCTGTCCTCCTAGGTGTTGTTTAAGTGGTCCAAACAAATGGTAGTCGCAAAGCGATAAATCCGGACTGTAGGGAGGGTGTTCCAAAGGTGTCCAATGAATTTCCTCCAGTTTTTCCCGCGTTAAAGCGGCAATATGCGGCCTTGCATTGTCGTGGAGAAGAATGACAATTCTCTGAAATCGGGCTCATCTCGGATGATGGTTTGAACACTTCCGTAACTTATTCCTACGGCTAACACAATTTGTATTCGCCGATCTTCTTCAATAATGTCACGAATAGCAACAATGTCTGCAGTGATGCTCGTCCGCGGTCTCCTTTCATGAGGTTCATTTTCCACTGTTTTTCATCCTGCCACAAATTTTTTAGCCCACTCATACACTCGAGTCTGCGAAAGTGTTTCTTCCCCAAACTATGCGCGGAGCCGTCTCAAAATTTCGGAAGGTTTGGAGCCCTCTTTTGCGAGAAATCTTGTTGTGTATTCGAACCCTCAGAAATTTATGTTTTAAAGAAATTTCATCCTCAACAGTTGGTAACACATACACACCACCAGAGACTCAGTTATCGAATACTCGAGTGGACTAGAGCCGTTATTGTGGCGCACTGATCTGTATTGTTCCTTGTTCTGTATGTATATCGTTTGGCTTCCTCATAATAAATGGTCAATCTTAGAAAACACAAAAGTGGTGTCAGAAGTAGGATTGATAAATAACGTGTACGGTGCCGAAGTTCAACTCCACGCCGTGAAACTTGTGCGAAACGTGCTACCGAACGAAATTCAACTCCACGCAGGTTAGTGTATCAGTGAAGCATCTCCCTTCATCATGGCAGAAGGAATATCCACAGAACTTCTTCAGACTCTTTCTGGGATTATTGTTAGCGCTATCAGGGAATCCAACACGCGAGGCGGCATCGGGAATGAGCCGATGTCACCGGGACGGCCTAGACCACCACAATTCTCAATGTCAGCATACCACGCCGCCGATGGGACCATCATAGGGGACTATTTCACGCGGTTCACGTGGGCGCTCGGTCTGAGTAAGGTACCGGAAAACGAACACGCGTAGTACGCACGTGTCTACATGGGCGCCGAACTTAACGAAGCTTTGAAGATTCTAGTAAGTCTCGTCGACGCGGAAACTCTCTCATACAGCGAAATCCAGTCAAGATTGTCGAACCATTTCGACGCCAGCCGTAACAAATATGCAGAGAGCATAAAATTCCGGAACGTCATGCAGACAGCAGGGGAGACGATCGCCAGTTTCACTCTCAGATTAAGACAAGCAGCAACACACTGTGAGTACGGAGAACTTTTAGACCGCATGCTAATTGAACAACTGCTTAAAGGTTTGGAATCGAGGGAAATTTGTGACGAAATTATTGCCAAGAAACCGGAGAGCTTCACTGCTGAGTACGAGATGGCCTGCGCACTCGAAGCCACCCGGAACACTGCTGACGAGGTTAAGAATGCGAATATAACCTCAAAATCCGATTCAACCAATCGGATAGGCTTCGAAAATCCACAGTCGCGGAGGGGTGGCAACCAATGGCAACGTGGGATATCGACCGATTGTCAACAGGAATCCAACCAATCAAGGCCTCAACAAGAATTGCATCCAGCAAATCAGGGAACATCAAGTAACCAATCATTGTGCGCTGGGTGTGGTGTGGAACATCCACGCAGTCAGTGCAGGTTCCTCAACGCAGAATGTCGGACATGTGGCAAGAAAGGTCACATTGCTAAAGTTTGTAGGTCCAAACCAAAGCAGCGGAATACAAATCACGTGACCTAAGGAGAACAACCAGCTGACAGCGTTGATGTCGTACATCATTTCAACAAAGTTGAGGTCATCGGAACAATACAGTCTCCAGGGAAGCAGTTGATAGATGTCATCATAGAGGGAACCACCGTCAAGATGGAACTAGATACCGGTGCCCCCTGTCCAATGATGAGTAAACTGAGGTTAGGTATGATCAAACCAAATTGTATTTTACAGAAGGTTGATCGTATTTTTGCGAGCTACTCTGGCCACCGTATTAACTGCATCGGGAAGACACCAGTCACCGCTACCATTGGCACCATCTCCAGGAACCTCGACATCGTCGACGATGAATTCGAGACACTCCTTGGTTGAGAGTGGATCTCTGAGTTTGTGCGAGAGATCAATTTCGAGCAGCTTTTTGGAAAACCAGAACCGTTCCACCAACTCTCCGTCAAACAGTCTCTGTCCCTGGACCAGCAAAAGGAACTTGACGCCACCCTCAACTGCTACCATGATGTCTTCAGTGATACCCCCGGGAAGCTGTCAGGCCCACCAGTGAAGATGCACCTGAAGGATGGCGCCACCCCAATCTTCTCCCGAGCACGTGACATTCCTGTAGCCCTGCGAGATGCCTATGCCAAAGAAATTGACGCAGAAATCGCATATGGTTTCCACAAGAGGGTCGACTACTCAGAGTGGGCGTCAACAACTCATGTCGTTGTGAAGAAGAACGGCAAGTTGAGAATCACGGGAAACTACAAACCTACTCTCAACCCGCGGATCATCATTGATGAACACCCGATTCCGAAAGTGGAATACTTGTTCAACCAATTGCGTGGTGCCACCCTCTTCTGTCACCTGGACGTCACAGACGCATACACTCATCTCGAGGTCGATGATGAGTTTAGCCAAGCCCTCACGCTCAACACTCCAACCCATGGCCTGATCCGTCCATTTCGTGCTGTCTACGGAGCAGCCAACATCCCCGCTATCTGGCAACGGCGAATGGACACGGTTTTGCACAAACTCCCAAATGTTGTGAGTTTCTTTGACGACACCATTGGTTTTGCCGATAGTTTTGGCAATCTGATGGAGGCCCTCACCGTGGTACTAGAACGCTTTCGCCAACACGGTCTCAAGCTCAACCGAGCAAAATGCAGCTTTGCAGAACCTGTCCTGGAAGCTCTTGGCCACAAGATAGATGCTTCAGGCATTCATAAGTCTGATGCGCACATCCAAGCCGTACGGGACGCGCCGAAACCGACGACTCCAGAGGAACTCCAGCTGTTTTTGGGTAAAGCGACATACTACAGTGCCTTCATCCATAACCTGTCAACGAGAGATCGGCCACTCAGAGACATGATGTTGAAGGATCCTCTCATATGGACACCAGACGGCGACAGGGCCTACCAGGACATCAAGGACGCTCTAACCTCACCGCATGTCCTTATGCAGTACGATCCAACACTACCACTTTTGCTGGCAACGGACGCCAGCAAAACCGGTCTCGGCGCAGTGCTGTCTCACCGGCTCAGCAACGGACTAGAACGGCATATCGCATATCCTAGTCGGACAATGTCATGTACGGAGCAAAGGTACCCCCAGATCGACAAGGAAGCACTCGCTATCGTTTGGGCAGTACAAACATTTTTCAACTACCTGTACGCTCGACACTTCACGCTAATCACGGATCACAAGCCCCTGACGCAGATCCTACATCCAGAGAAGTCGCTACCAGTCCTGTGCATTAGTCGCATGGCCAATTATGCCGACTACCTTGCACACTTTAACTACACTGTGCTTTTTAAGCATCGAAGCAAAACGCCAACGCTGACTACTGCTCTAGAGCACCGTTACCATTGACCGTCAACAAGATCCAAAACTCAATCTCGCAACAGAGGGAGGAAACAGAGGATTACGACGACTTTGATTCTTTTACAGTTCATCAGACGCAGCAGTTACCAGTCAAATCCGAAGCCATTGCACGAGAGACGAGGAAGGACCCTGATCTCGGTAGAATTGTCAAACTTCTGAAAGAGGCCAAGATCTCACCCGCCACGACTTCAAGGCACCCGAGGTAAAATACACGCTCGCCGCCAACTGCTTGATGTTCGAGCACAGAGTAGTGGTTCCGCCTGCACTGCGAGATCCTATCCTCAACGAGCTCCATGCAGTTCACCTGGGGATCGTCAAAATGAAGGGAATGGCACGTTCCTTTGTGTTTTGGCCACGCATTGACTCCGACATCGAGAAGCTCGCAAAGTCCTGCACCACATGCGCAACCCATGCGCACGCTCCACCCAAGTTCCGCGAGCATCTCTGAGAGTACCCGAAGGCACCGTGGGAACGCATTCACATCGACTACGCTGGCCCAGTAGCTGACAGCATGCTTCTGATTGTTGTAGACGCCTACAGCAAGTGGCTCGAGGTCAAGACGACAACCACCACGACAGCTGCAGCAACAATCTCCCTGATGGATGACCTGTTCACAGCGCACGGCACCCCAGTCACCGTCGTTTCAGACAATAGCAGACAGTTCATCTCAGAAGAATTCAAAACCTTCCTGCAGAACAGTGGTGTGAAGTACCACAAGCTTACAGCACCATACCATCCATCAACTAATGGCCAAGCAGAACGGTATGTCCAAACGGTGAAGGATGCCCTCTACGCGAGGAAACAACCAAAGGAACTCTGCAGACAAACCTGAACGAGTTCCTTCGCCAATTTAGAAGAGCGTCGCGCTCTACCACCGGACAATCTCCATCTCAACTATTCCTGGGACGAGAACTTCGGACACGTCTCAACCTGGCGAGACCTGAAGACGTTCGCACTAGAGTCTGCGAGAAACAGAAAGCAGAAATGGACTCTACATTCCGCACCTTAGAAGCGGGTCAGTCAGTCTACTTCCTCTCTGGCAACCCGAACCTGGACAAGTGGCTCTCCAGTACCATCGCAGCCCGCATTGGAGATCTTCACTATGATATCATCTACCGGGAGAAACGAATAAAGTGCCACATCGACCAAATTAGGCCATTTCCAGGAATACGGCCAAACACAGAGAACCAGGAACCGACCAGCGATGAACCTACCGAAATTCCACTTAGGCCACGACGTGTTCGGTTCTTCCCAGCACCAGCTACCGCAGTTCCAGCCGAGAGGATGCCACAAGTGATCCGTGGAAACCGAACACCAACACCAGCTACTCCAGTTATACAGCGCATGTCTCCACGCAAACGCCACCCACCATTAAGATTTTCACCATAGACATAACAACTTCAATTTAAAAGAGGGAGGAAATGTTGTGTATTTGAACCCTCAGAAATGTATGTTTTAAAGAAATTTCATCCTCACAGTTGGTAACACATACACACCACCAGAGACTCAGTTATCGAATACTCGAGTGGACTAGAGCCGTTATTGTGGCGCACTGATCTGTATTGTTCCTTGTTCTGTATATATTGTTTGGCTTCCTCATAATAAATGGTCAATCTTAGAAAACACAAAAAATCTGATATTGATGCGTTGCGCAACAGACACGTGCACCTCTTGCTCACTCATAGCGTACAGAAGCAGCCCAGCTCCCTGCCGTGCGTGTGCACGCAAACCCCTTCTTCAGACACTCCCACCAACATTCTGGCAAGCCCCGCCTTAGATTTATTGCTAACGGCGGCGGTACATTCAAATTCCCGTTTATATTTGATCCGCCCTCGTACATTGTAGACCTCCGTAGCAGCAGAGGCAAAGGGCAAGGAGCGAGCCTCTGCTACCCGCTTCAGAGTCACAAATGTAGGATTATAACTTCCAGAGCAGGATACATCGCAGAAGTGCGATCCATTACTGTTGGCAATGGCAAGATGGCCCGTGATGATGACTCCGTTGATGGAAACTCCGGGTATTGTGAAATGACGTCGGGAGTCCGGAGATCTGACGAAGCTTAGTCCACACTTCAGATGAAATTGTATGTGCCGTCATAGACGACACACTTTTCCCACGTCATTTTCTTACTCTCCCGAATCTGATATCGGGCTCTAGCACGCATCCTTATGAAGGCAATAAGGTTGGCTGTGGTGTTTTGCCTCTGGTAGCATTTGAAAGCACGTCGACGATCTTTGATGGCTGCTATAATCTCGACTGTCCACCAAGGGACAAGATTCCGGCGAGTGTTGCCGGATGAGGAAGGTATTGTTTCCTCTGCCGCAGCCAAAATACCTTTCGTTATGTGAATGTTATGATCATCGATACTCTCAAAGGTATCTTCGGCAAAAACAGCAAGTGCTGTGAATTCTGGCCAATCCACTGGACGGAGTAGCCATCGACTTGATAACTCGATGGCTCTCTGAAGAGTAAGTCCAGTCGGGAAATTTTCAGTATTACAAAGGTCGTCGTGCACACCCCACTGTTGCAGGGGAAACCAGCGCACGACTGCACAAGGTGATGTCGACAGTCAAAAACGTGCCGTATGCAACAGAAAAGTGTGTAGGTTCCCCTGTGTTCAACAAACACAGGTCCAGCCGCCTGATCAGTCTCTCAAAATCTCTCCCTCTACCGCTAGTTTCAGCGGAGCCCCAGATGGTGTTGGGGCATTAAAATATCCCAGAAGGAGAAAAGGAAGGGAAGCTGAGAGACTAGATCCACCAGCTGGTTGTAATCCAGTTAAGAATCAGGTGAGATGTACACGTTACATACTGCTGCCATTACTGGTAACGAACTGCAACTGCTTCCAGCTGAGTACGCAGCGGCACCTATTCACTAAATAAGCTAGAGCGGACAAGAGTTTAAAGAAACGCCACCAGCGGCTATAACTCCTTCCACCCGGTCTTTAGAGAAGATGTTGAAGTGATGCATTGTTGCCCCATGTCCAGGATGAAACCTGGATTCCTGAAGACAGACAATGGTTGCCGAAAACGAAGATATTAATTGACGTAACTCAGCGAGATATTAAAGGTTGCATTGTAATAGTGCCATAGTGTGGACTTACGCTTGACCGTTTGCCACCCTTCCCCATCTATAGAAGGAAGTAATGAGCATGGGGAGACCTCTATCTCCGTCTGAAGACGAAGAAAATGGAGGGGGCGCTCTCTTTGGTGGCGCACGTCGTTCGTCGGACTTTTCCTCTCTCGCTCTTCGAGAAATGCGAGAGCGGTGTCGAGGGACTTATTCCTGGTCCGAAAACTGGGTGTCTGTCCCCGATACATCCCGACCATTCTTTTTTCTAGATCTGCGGCGACGTCTCGGTGGGTCTGGAGGTGTATCCTTGCCCTCAGATGTCTGGGTAATAGGCACCTGAAGCCTTTTACCCTTTGCTGAAGATCTATCCTGGAGATTCTACTGTGAACTTGGCTACTAGATGCCACCGGAACCATCAACTCGCAACGAACGTTGGAACTTCCCCTCCGAAGGAAAACAAACTCAGGGTTTTCTAGCGCTCTTAGTAAATCCGACGACTTCAGCCGGGTTTGAACCCGCGACCTTGGGCATAGAAATTCAGCATGCTACCAGTTCCGATACCGAAGTCGCTTCCCACAGACAGATGGAAAACTGAATGTGATCTCGTGCAGTGGCATTGTCATAGCAACTGCTGATGGCTCATCCCTTATCAATTAAAAGTAAAGTTGTCATGGTAACCTCTCTTGGCACTTGGCATTTTCTTATAATTTAAATAATTTTGCTCACCCCGTGGCGTAATGGTGGGTCATATCAAAAATTATTTCAGACAAAAGTTTTAGGTAATTATTGGAGGAATATTGTCCATTTTGTACGGTTTTGATATTGTGCCTATTAACAGAGATATGATTAATGTTTTCCGAAAAACCCACTTTTTCCCACCCCTTTGGTCAATGGTTGGTGCTATCAAAAAACTTTTCAAACATAAATTTTAGGGCCTTGTCCGACACATAGTATGAACTTTGAATGGATTCAATATTTCGGATATTAAGAGAGTTATAGCGATATTTCACTTTTTCGAGAAAAAAAAGCCTCCCATTTTCACCCCCTTTGACCGATTTTGCCCATTAACGAACTCGACCGAGATTTTAAGGGGATACATATTATGTAAAAAATTCAAAGTGATTGGTGCAAAATTACGGCAGTTATCGTGTCCACAAGAAACTGATATACATGTATATATGTACATACATAAATTATATATAAACTTTTGAACTGACGGTGGTTTTGGGGTCTGGGGGATGTGAAACGCGAAGATATGTCGAAATTTTCCGGAAGTCGAAACATGGGACCCATTGCAATAGTTAGCTTTCTAATGAAATCTACCTAAAAGTAGGTTAGCTCAGGCAAGGAAAGCATTTCTACAGAAAAGGAATCTGTTGACATCGAATATAGATTTAGGTATTAGGAAGTCATTTTTGAAGGAATTTGTCTGGAGCGTGGCACTCTATGGAAGTGAAACTTGGACTATTGGTGCAGCAGAAAAGAGGAGAATTGAAGCGTTTGAAATGTGGTGTTACAGGAGAATGATGAAGATCAGATGGGTAGATAGAGTTACAAACGAAGAGGTATTGAGACTATTGGGAGAGGAGAGATGTTTCTGACGACTGCTAATGAAGAGAAGAGATAGGTTGGTAGGACACATGCTAAGACACCCAGGAATAGCAAGCTTAGTTATGGAAGGAAGGGTTGAGGACAAAAACTGTAGGGGTAGACCAAGGTTAGAATATGTTTAACAGATTGCCTCGGATGTAGGGTGTGGTAGTTATGTAGATATAAAACGATTAGCTCAGGACAGGGAGGTGTGGACAGCTGCATCAAACCAGTCAAACGACTGAGGACTCAAACAACAACAACAACACCCTCAAAATAGAGAATGAAAGCGCCGGTATCGACGCTGTCCTCTCCAATTTTCCGAGATATGCGCCTAATCTTGGTGACGCCTCTCTTCCCCAGATCCCGCAACAATTCCGCATCGCTATTTAAATGAGGTCGCTATGGAATGATTATAACTCCACGGACCTCATTCAGCGTAGGCCTATCGTGCTTCTGAACCTTAACGAGAATTTCGACAAACTGCGTGCACGCCAGCAACGCTTCGGTTTGCTGCCGGTATGCAGCAAAAGCTGCCCTTTCCGGAGCTTGGAAATTCCGTTAAGGTCGCGATATTTCCCCTTGAATTCTTCCCAAAATAAGATCGATTTCACCAGTATAAAATCTCCCCACTGATCTCTATACATGGATGGCTGGTAGCTAAGGCAGCAGTAAGCCGAATAGACGATGACAGGTATAGCAAGATGGCAGCGAGCGCATGGTGCTATATTGCGAATACGGATCTGTGATTGGTTACTGGTAGTTTGAGGTTATACATGAATTTATACTGGCAGTAAATATTTTGTTTTTCTTGTAGTTGTAAAATGGGCTGAAATTGGTTATTTAAAGCGTAAAATCTTAGTTTTAAGTACCGGTTTGGTGACCCATCATCCCAGGTAAGTCGGTAATACCTTTACTCTCAGGCAGATAGGCCATTGTGAAGTTAATTATACATATGCGGTGGTGCTGAAGCAGACGTGATCGGGCTAGGCTATTGCGTTTTTAAATTTGATCCCATTTCAGGGTTTTTCGGTTCTGGGTGCGAATAGTTCTCTTAATAGTTGTAAAACGGTGGGGAGAGTAGCCTATATTTTGAGTAGGTTTTTAGTTGGGTTAAGTTTTATGTGGAACTGAGGAGTGAAATTGGTTTGGCTTAAAATGCATTTTTGGCTTTGATCTACTTCCCGTTATTAAGTTTATTGTGCTGCTAGCGTAATTAAAAGCTGTAGTATTTGATGTAGAGTGCTGAGATTACTTGGGGGAAGTGTTGGTGAGAGGGAGAGAAGTGAGGGGATGGGTTTATGGAGTTGTTGCTGTTGTTGCCAAGCATTACCAAGCATCGATTACGATATGTCGAATCTAGGCCTGTATAGTGAGCTACGTTTATAGGTACATCAATTTAAGAATGCATAATTTCGTGGCATATATATGTCGTAGGCAGATAGTGAAATCCGTCATTTCATGAAGATCCTAGGCACTTCATGAACAGCCGGCATATGATGTAAAATGAGATAGTTACACTATCTGACGCGTGGTTTCATGAAATGACTAAATTTAGCCGTCACATAGTGTAATTCTTTCTTACACTATCTGACGGAAAGTCCCGCCCGTCACTTCATGAAAAAGCGGTAGCGTTGTCCTCGTGGTGAGATAAGTGTGCTTTCCAAGAATAAATAGTGGCAATATACGATATGGAAGATACCGTGGAAGTACAAAGGCAGTTGTTTCTTCAGAAAGTTAATATTTATTATGAAAAAAAAACCTCATAAAAAACCTTGGTCACAAGAAGAAATGGATCAGGTAAGAAAGACTTGTTTGGTATATTTTAGGTTATGTCACTTGTAGCCTGCCTGTTTTAATCATTTGAAAAATGAAAATCCACAGCCTGCTTCCAGTCTCCGACCGGGTCAGGAATGGAATGAATGAAGCCCCCATCTAGCGGCGAGGATATGGACTGTGCCGGCTGCCGAGGCCTGACGCACTCCTCTGGGGCAATGATTAAATGAATGACAGATGAAATGAAATGATAGTGGAGAGTGTTGCTGGAATGAAATTTTGACAGGGAAAACCGGAGTACCCGGAGAAAAACCTGTCTGCCTCCGTTTTGTCCAGCACAGATCTCACATGGAGTGACCGGGATTTGAACCACGGATCCAGCGGTGAGAGGCCGGCGTGCTGCCGCCTAAGCCACGGAGGCTTCCTGTTTTAATCATTTACAAGTGTTATATTCATCTCATTTGGATGAGTATGATACTGGTGGCTGATTAACAGAGAATTAATGGGTTTTTATGCAAATACCAGTAGCATCACAAGTCCGAGAATGAACGGCATATGTCCAGACGAAATATTACACTTTCTGTTACATGGGGTTAGTTAAAAGGCGGGATGTCAATAGAACAATGCGATGTTTATATTAATGACATTATTAGAAAATTTTAGGACATAGCCTACACAATAGTCAGCTTATTTCGTGTTTTTGTAGTCTTACCGCAATGAAGAAATCAGGGCTGTACCCAGAAAATAATTTCGGGAGGGTTTCTGTATTTAATTTTTTTCAGTCTGCACATTTTAATATATTTGTAGTAGATTTATTGTTGTAAAAACGGGCTAGGTACATCTTGGTCATCAGCCCAGTATACTAGGTGTATGTTGTCTGATAACGTCATCAGCCCAGCATATTAGGGTGTACAGTATGCTGTCTGATAAGGTCATCAGCCCAGTACATTAGGGTGTAGCCTACAGTATGTTGTCTGATAAGGTCATCAGCCCAGTATATTAGGATGTACAGTATGTTGTCTGATAAGGTCATCAGCCCAGTACATTTGGGTGTACAGTATGTTGTCTGATAAGGTCATCAGCCCAGTACATTAGGGTGTACAGTATATTGTCTGATAAGGTCATCAGCCCAGTACATTAGGGTGTACAGTATGTTGTCTGATAAGGTCATCAGCCCAGTATATTAGGAGTACAGTATGTTGTCTGATAAGGTCATCAGCCCAGTACATTTGGGTGTACAGTATGTTGTCTGATAAGGTCATCAGCCCAGTACATTAGGGTGTACAGTATGTTGTCTGATAAGGTCATCAGCTCAGTACATTAGGGTGTACAGTATGTTGTCTGATAAGGTCATCGGCCCAGTACATTAGGGTGTACAGTATGTTGTCTGATAAGGTCATCGGCCCAGTATATTAGGGTGTACAGTATGTTGTCTGATAAGGTCATCGGCCCAGTATATTAGGATGTACAGTATGTTGTCTGATAAGGTCATCAGCCCAGTACATTAGGGTGTACAGTATGTTGTCTGATAAGGTCATCGGCCCAGTATATTAGGGTGTACAGTATGTTGTCTGATAAGGTCATCAACCCAGTACATTGGGGTGTACAGTATGTTGTCTGATAAGGTCATCAGCCCAGTACATTGGGGTGTACAGTATGTTGTCTGATAAGGTCATCAGCCCAGTACATTAGGGTGCACAGTATGTTGTCTGATAAGGTCATCAGCCCAGTACATTAGGGTGTACAGAATGTTGTCTGATAAGGTCATCAGCCCAGTATATTAGGATGTACAGTATGTTGTCTGATCAGGTCATCAGCCCAGTACATTAGGGTGTACAGTATGTTGTCTGATAAGGTCATCAGCCCAGTACATTAGGGTGTACAGTATGTTGTCTGATAAGGTCATCAGCCCAGTACATTAGGGTGTACAATATGTTGTCTGATAAGTTCATCAGCCCAGTACATTAGGGTGTACAGTATGTTGTCTGATAAGGTCATCCGCCCAGTATATTAGGATGTACAGTATGTTGTCTGATAAGGTCATCCGCCCAGTACATTAGGGTGTACAGTATGTTGACTGATAAGGTCATCAGCCCAGTACATTAGGGTGTAAAATATGTTGCCTGATAAGGTCATCAGCCCAGTACATTAGGGTGTACAGTATGTTGTCCGATAAGGTCATCAGCCCAGTACATTAGGGTGTACAGTATATTGTCTGATAAGGTCATCAGCCCAGTGCATTAGGGAGTACAGTATGTTGTGTGATAAGGTCATCAGCCCAGTACATTAGGATGTACAGTATGTTGTCTGATAAGGTCATCAGCCCAGTATATTAGGGTGTACAGTATGTTGTCTGATAAGGTCATCAGCCCAGTACATTAGGGTGTACAGTATGTTGTCTGATAAGGTCATCAGCCCAGTACATTAGGGTGTACACTATGTTGTCTGATAAGGTCATCAGCCCAGTATATTAGGGTGTACAGTATGTTGTCTGATAAGGTCATCAGCCCAGTACATTAGGATGTACATTATATTGTCTGATAAGGTCATCAGCCCATTAGGGTGTACAGTATGTTGTCCGATAAGGTCATCAGCCTAGTACATTAGGGTGCACAGGGTGCAACATACGTCTAGAAAATGACAGCATTTCCAGCAACTATGAAATTCATGTACGTAATGATGATTATTACATACGTTAAAAAGTGCAAATGCGTTGAACTAATGTAGTTGGGCGTTACGCTGCGGGCAGCGGCAGTGCCTTGCTCGAAGTGCTACTACACACAGTGTCCCATCCGACACGTGGCCTCTGCAAGGCTCTGTCAATTAGAGAAGGACTTCACTGTATAAATACTGCTGTGTTAACTAGATACCGTACATAATGCATCATGGTCGACGAAGCTTTATTTGACACACGTCAGGTACTCAGCATGAATTTCCTTTCATAGTCAGTTGTTCAACATTTCTTGCTGACCTAGCTATGGATCATCTGGTAGAGAGGTCTCACACAACTTTCCATTAAGCAAATAACCCCCTTTTTATGTAGCCAGTGGCCATTTATTTTATTTTCAGGACGGTTCAGGAAAGGGATTTTGGAAGGAAATCGGCCGTGAACCTATTGAAAAGAACCGTCCCGGCATTTGCCTGGTGGTGAAAATGGGAAACCACGAAAACCATTTTCAGGACGGCTCTCCCGATGCCAGAGAGACACGAGGTAGCGCGTTATCGCTCTCGACCACCGCGGGCGATAAGCAAAGACCTTATGACTCACCTTCAGACAAAGAAGTGAAGCCGTTACCATCTTTACAACCAACAGAAATCCCTCGACAAAGATTTTACAGTACACCTGGAACTGCGGGCTATGGGACGGGCTATAGGGCAGGGTGACTTGGTATTCCTGTTAGTAAGATGGAGGACAGGCGTCACGTTTTGATTGATTTATATTTTCATTATTTTTTCATATATATTTAATGCTTTATTTAACAATACTAAGGTACAGGCATAAGCTCAATTACGTTCCTTCTTTACATTTTAAGTTCAAAAATACAAAATACATCAATCAGGAAAATGAAGAGAGAGAGAAAGAGATAAAAAGAAAGGGTACACATTTTAGGAAATAAAGAGAAACCACAAAATAAATTATGAAAATATACATTAAAAAATGTATATTGCACAAATTGGGAAAAATATAAGCTTCTACAAAAAGAAGAAAGTGTACCTAGTATTCCACGATTTGGTTTTCAGTCTTACGTGGAAATTAATTACGAACATCATAATAAACGATCATCAATTTATTTCTCGGAATAATTCGTGTATGGCACAGAAAAATAATGTACAACTCCACTGCGGCAGTCATTTAATTCTGATTAGAAAAGGATTAATGCAGGCCTACAAATAGAAAAAAAATAAACATATACAGAAGAAAAAACAAGAGTAAAGCTTACCCAGTGTTCCAGGTTTAGATTTTAGGATGTACGTGGAAATTGATTTCGAACGCCATAGTAAACAAGCATTAATTTATTTCTTGGAATAGAACAATTAAAGGAATTAATGTATGACTTCGTCGCGTCAGTCGTTTCATGAAGAGCCGAATCAAAATATGCCGGATCTTCATGAAGTGCCTCGGCTGATAATGTAAAATGATTTCTTACACCATCTGCCTAAGGCAGCCCGTCACTTCATGAAGAAACGCGTCAGATTGTGTAACTATCCCATTTTACATCATATGCCGGCTTTTCATGAAGTGCCTAGGATCTTCATGAAATGACGGATTTCACTATCTGACTACGACATATATATATATTGTGCCCTTTCAGCAAGAAATATGCAAATCACAGTATGCCAGCATTGCTCAATTCGGGATTTTCGGGGCTGCGGTAAGTTCTCCCACTCTGTGACTTACATATTTTGGATTAAATAGAGGATACACTTGCAAAAATAACAACAAAATCAACTCCTATTTTAACACATTTAATTAATCAAAAATTATGGCGCTACAAACAATAAAACAAATAAACTACTGACCAATATCTTTCTACTTGTTCAAAGTGAACAAGGAATAGCATAAGAATAAAACAAATATTCTATTTAAAACACATGGTTTTCTTTAAAACCAACAATTCACGATTATTTTCACTTCCATAAAGTACCTATCTTAAAGTTCCATATAACTGCGAGCTTCTTTGGCTCGATACTTTCCCATAATAATGGTGTCATACTTTTGTACACCTCAAGAACTATTTTTATCTTTTCTTATCATCAAAACAAATATATAATTACATTTAAAATTACATGTTAATTATCCACTTCAATATTTGGGCATTTCACATGTTCTCAGTATTTACCACCTCTCTCAATTTTTGCAAATTCACTACGGTGATCGGGAAACTACTTGTGTACTCCAGAGTTATAAAGATTACTTGACAAAGTCAAAAGCTATGATTACTCCCGAAATCTAGTTATCTTCACAAAACTCGTGGATTCCTTATTTCCATACAATATTACAATCGGGATTTTTATTTAATTCATTTGTCTTATAAGACCATTATCACATAAGAAAACTACGATCTGAACTGGCAAGCGATAATATCAATCTACAAGGATCTCGGTTCAACGCCCGGGTCATTAACAACTTTTAAACACCCACGGTGTATTCATTTCTTCTTACAAGACGGTCTTTACCCACCCTCATACTATGAGGGCCAGGCCATTATACTCGAGCGAGATTTATGACAGGGAGGGCGGCTCCCTGTCTAGCCCGCAGTTGGAGCTCTCTTCAATGCTTTTAAAACAAACGTTCCTTTTATTTTCAGTTCTATGGAGAGACCTGGCATTTTAACTTCTCTTTTCACTTTCAACAAATATTATTGGCTCATAAACCACTCTCGTAACCTTGGCATTTATTAATTATGAAGGGTCCTCGTTGATTGGGAAGAGTAATACACATTCTACGACGAATAATAAGGGGCTTTAACAACAAGAGGATTCTAGGTTCGAATCTCTTAACATGCCTCGGGAACCATTTCCACATTGGAGGACTTATACAAGACGCGATTTAGAGTCGGCCGTGGCCTATATGACATACGCTCAATAATACCATACATTTGCTCCCTTTTATATAATAACACACACATGGCCTCGTGATCTACGTCACAATTAGAGGACTTACAACATATCTCAATTCAATACAATCA
Source organism: Meconema thalassinum (assembly GCA_946902985.2). NCBI lineage: Eukaryota > Metazoa > Arthropoda > Insecta > Orthoptera > Tettigoniidae > Meconema > Meconema thalassinum. The sequence goes on from OX336388.2 coordinate 130,673,727, forward strand.
ACTACCCCTCATAAGTAATTTACCAAGTACATTTAAATTCTACGCATTCCTAGCGTGACTTTTTATTTAATTGCGTTCCATTGCGCTACACCTTACTTTACGGCCCAATGTCTTCCAAAGAACTGATAAATTTCATAGTAACAATTGATACATATCTCAATTCTTATATTTATCTTTTCCGTTGACAATAAATCGCTCCATTTTTAAGAACATGCATTCACATCATGTCTTATACATTTGTTAAGGCTCCAACGCTCTATATTTTTATATCATTCAATTTAATCTTTATTTAGATTTCTTTACCTTGTTATTATTATTATTATTCACATCATGTCTTCATTCCTTACAAAAGCTCAAAGCTATTTCTTTCATATAATTCAAATTTACCTTTATTACTCAAAACTTTATGTTTGTTCAGATCGCTGTCTTATTTAGTTATTATTTGTTTAAAAACATCCCTTTTACTCAAAACTCCGGTGGAATTGTACACAAAAATTTCCCCGACACCAAAACATAATGAAAATCTTTACTCACATGTCTAAGGTCGTTTTCTGACCTTTATCCTCGTACGATGTGTCATTTTTGCCCACCTTCTTGACTTACTCCACATCGTACAAATTCATCTCATGTACAAACATTTCTTGACACATATTCAATACATTTAACACTGACAACATTTTTAATACACTGGTGTATCCGTTTAGAACACACAATAAAACACTAAAAAATATATTACTTTTAACACACGATCTGGATATATTTACACTTCACAACTTTTGATCACCAGGCCGTCTTTTTTTAGCCTATCACACGTGACCTCTTGATCTCCCGTCTCCAAGGGTGAAATTTATTCAATGTCGGCTTCCTATCCTGCAGAATACGAAAGTCTCGAATCATCTACTTATTCCCTGGAATAACAATTCTTCGAATCCTGTTCCCGATGATCGACTATTTCTCTAGCTTGAACGGCTCCCCTTTTAGATCTGGTTTATGGATCCTAGCGAAAGTCTGTTCTGATCGAGGTCCCCTCGATAACCTATCGGTGACCTATGGATTTTTTAGCAACTAATACTTCTCGAGTCTTAGTGCTTACGAATAGTTCGTCTGCTTTCTTGAGACAATGTCTATAGTTTCCGTTCTTCTTTATTTATTCGGTTCTCGCACTTCTAATTTTCTGAAATACGTTGCGAACCTTACTCTGTCTTTCCCTGTTCGGGTTCTTTAAAATGGATAAACTTTTTATCTCGCTGTTCCGGTAGTTCCGTACGTTATGATACTTTTGGTCGTTTACCGAAAGACCTATCGCCTGAATCCTAAGTTCGCAGCCTGCTTTAACTGTATTTTTAGGAACTTTTACGGTAAACTTTGCACTGTCGGACCTAAATCCTGTAACTAGGATTTTCCTAATTTTTCAACACGGCGATACTTTAATATTTCTTCTTTGCAACTCCTTATGGAGGCACGCAAGTTATTAATACTGCGACGCCCGTGGCTATCGGATATTAATTCTGCGGCGTAACACAGCGTTTTCTCCCCTCAAGTAGTACTGGTAAACTGCCTTCGATGTCTGATGTATCACAGTAACGTGCCCTCAGGCCGTTTGAAACTGCATGTACGATGTGATGCAGCACCTCCGCTCACGGTGTGCTTGTAGACTGCATGCACTGATACAGCGTAACGTTCCCCTCACGGGCTCTTGAATACTGCATGATTGGCTTGGTGAGGCCAGGGGTTTTATACCTTTTAGTCAAAAAAGATAAAATCCTAGTCCTTTTCGTGACCAACTTTTGAACTAATTGTCGTACAATTATAAAAATTATATCTCCAGAAAGCTCGTCTTCCAAACGTAAAATGATCTTCCTGTGCATGGAAATCGATCGTGCATTTCCGAGATATTAATTAATTCTTCGTCCTCAACTGTGTGGGTGTTGCTGTTCATTTTTAATTCTCCCACTCCTTGGGTCCCAGTGAACCCCCAATGACGTCTGCTGCTTTTGCACTTTCCTCTGGTGCAATTATTAAAGGGTTTTTCTTTACACAAAAATCTTTAATCCGAAATGATTCACCGTACTGTATTTGTTTACTTATTTTTATACTCGTAAACGGGTTAAATTTAATTATTCTTGTTCTGACTCAGCAGCGAGGTTGCCGTTTTCCTGCAACGTAAGAGCAATTTCCGAGTCGAGCTTCTTCGTCTTACAGTCCAAACTTTCCACTCGTTCTATTAATATCCATGACTGGCTCCTTATAAATGTCAAGAGGCATGAGCTCATCTTATGAACACCTGGTCCTGCAGCTTGCGCAATGTTAGGCTAGAATCCTGGCTTGAAATCTCTCTCCGTTCCCTTAGAGACTGTATGATTCTTTCATTCCTTTCACAAAATACATGGATTCGACCCCCTTTGAAGCCTATGGTAATGTGTTCATCTCTCCCCTCCTTAGGTAAATAAATTTTCGAAAAATGTTGAGGAAATTTATTTCAATTATCCAAAAAAAAAAATCTTATTTTTCCTTTTTAACTGTCGAAGCCATCATAACGTTATCCGTACCTTCTGATTTTTCTTCCTTAAAAATCCCACGATAATTTGATTTCTTTCATCTTTTTAAGTCATATCCGGTAATTGTGTCGGTTGGGTACGCTCTGTCCCTACCCTTTCTTTCCCCTTTTCATTTATCTGGACTTCAGGTTTCCAGAATCTCATTCTTCTTTACGGGTGTGGTCTATCCCTGCCCGTTCCTTTATTTCATCATTCTCCTTTCTTAAATTGAAATTTTCTTCTTCAATAAAATCAATTATTTCTTTTATTTCCCAATATAATTTCTCCAATTCGCATTCGCACTCGAATGTTTGAGCTCTGTTTCTTTTTTTCTATCTCATTCTCGTTTCTATCAAAAGTGGATTCCTCATCTCTAAATTGTTCCATAACCAGAGCTTGTTCATTGGCTTCATCGAAGTCTTCGGGAGGGTAATACACTTTTAAATTTGCTGAATTCATGGTCACTTCGTGATTCGTTTCACAGTGCCGAATTCTATAGGCATTATTTCTCAAATCCCTTATTATTTGATACGGTCCGTGGTACATTTTCTGGAACTTTTTGTACACGCGGTTCCCTGGATCTGAAATGGCTGGTCTTTTTACTAACACCATTTCCCCTGCTAATAGTGGCCGATGATACCTCTTGTGCCTATTTCTTCTTTGTCTCCTGTCGGCTTGAGCTTTTAGATGCTCAAAGGCTCTTCTAATACGTACATCTCTTCCAGGCTGAGCGTCTGCTGGCCTAGGAATTACCAGACTCCAAGGTCTCTCTGGTTGCTCATTCCGATGTAACGTTATTGGTATCTCTCCCGTAGATTCATGGATTGTGTTGTTTATACAAAATTCGATAATATCCAAGATATCTATCCACTTCCAATTTTCTTCGGCACAGTATATTCTACAATACTTGGCCGTCTCCCTCATCACTCTTTCTACAGGATTTGCCTCAGGATGGCGAATACTTGACAAAATCTGACGTATTCCAAGTCTTTCTAATTCTTGTCTGAACTCTACACTGGTGAAACAACTACCGTGATCCGACAACAAATTCTCAGGTTTTCCCAGAATCGGTATCACTTTTTCTTTGAGTCGTTTTAACACCTGTTTGGTACTAGTCTTCTGTATGGGAGCAAGGACAACCATTTTAGTGAAGACATCCATAGCCACCATTATGTGTCGATTTCCTCTTCTTGCCTTTGGCAAAGGTCCGAAGTTATCAATAGATATGATTTGTCCTGGCCTTTCGGGCAACAATGGTATAGGCTTTTGTCTAATCAGAAATGCATTTGGTTTGATCCTTTGACATAGATCACATGTCTTTAATGTGTCCCTTACAGTTTCTCTCAGTCTCGGCCATACAAATGCTTCTTTCAGCATCGAGACTGTTTTGTCGACTCCCATATGTCCGAACGATCTATGGGCTAACCATACTATTTTCCTTTGCAAAATTGCAGGTACAACAATCCTTAATCGTGTATGGTCAGAGTCCACAAACTTATATAATAATCCATTATAAAATGTGTAATCTTGAGCTATCTTATTAGCTTCCGTGTACGCCGGTGTTCCCCTTATCAAACTTCCCTCAAGGAAAGATATGAGCCTGTTCATCCATGGATCCTCACGTTGCCGTTGACTAATGCTCCTTAACTCATTTAGAGTACGCTGATCCCTGTCTTCCAAATCAATAGCCATCACTTCCTCTTCTATGGACTCTGGCTGTCTACTTAAATAGTCTGGAACTATATTTTCTTTTCCTGGGCAGTATTCTATCTTTACATCAAACTGTTGAATATATAAAGCCCAACGCATCAACCTTTGACTGGATAAATCAGTCTTCATCAAAAAGGTTAAGGCTTTATGATCCGTCCTTAGAATGACCTGAAACCCATATACGATTTTTCGCCAATATTGCAGCGCGTGCAATATCGCTAACAGCTCGATTTCGCTGATCGTATAATTTTTCTCGTGTGGTTTCAGTCTCCGACTTGTGAAAGCTAGATAATTTCTCTTATCAGGGTTTTCCGGGTTTTCCTGATATAGCATTGCCCCTATTCCAATCTGGGATGCATCTGTTTGAATTATAAATTTCTGATTAAAATCAGGATATCCTAGCTTCACATAGTTTAAGAGCATTTCCTTGGCCTCCACAAATGCTTTTTCTGTTTCCTCCGTCCATTTCCACTTGCCCCCCTTCTTCAGAAGGTCCTGTAGTGGTGCAACAGTTTTTGTGTAAGATGGACAATGTCCTGAGAAGAAACCAATCAATCCCAAAAACTGGCGAACGTTCTTCACCTTCAAAGGCCTTGGAAAATCTCTTATCGATTCTAATTTGCATGGATTTGGTTTAACACCATCTTTATCAATCACATGCCCTAAAAATGTTACTTGTCTTTGACAAAAATTTGACTTCTTTAAATTGATTTTAAAATTTGCCCTTCTTAAGTCTTCCAATAATTTCTTCAATTTTTTTTAAATGTTCTTCATTATTCTCCGAGGTAAGCAAAATATCATCCACATAACGGATAGTGCAATCTTTCACTTCCTCTGACAAGTTTCGATCAAGCGCTCTTATTAAGGCAGATCCCGCGGTCTTCAATCCAAACGAACATCTCCTAAAACAATATGTTTGTTGGTCGAACTGAAATCCAGTCAACAAGCTGGTTTTCTCTTCCAGTTCGAGATGATGATACGAAGAAGTCATGTCAATATTTGTAAAAATCTTCTTGCCTTTGAATTTCCTCAGTATTTCTTTTATGGGTGGTGCCGAATCATTTTCTGGTATGATTTTTGCATTTAAATTTCTGGCATCTAGACACACCCTTACTGAGCCATCCGGTTTACTCACAATCACTAATGGACTAACATATGGTGTCGCCATCTTTTCTATAACACCTGCATTCATCATCTCCTGCAGTGTTTTCTTAGTTTGTGGGTAATGTTTTTCCGCAACCGGGTATGGTTTTTGTCTGAACGGTGCCCAATCATTGACTTGGAACGCATATTTAAAATTTCCAATCTTCCCTGGCTTGGAATCAAATACGTCCCTAAAATTCAATAATAATTTCTTTAATTGTTCCTTATTTTCGAGGTTGACTTTAGCTTCCTCTACTTTTCCTGACAGGTTGGTCTCGAACTCAGTTTCCAAATTATCTTCGAGTTCTATGTTGAGGACTTCGAATATCCTTTCTATGTCCTTACAACCTTCTTCCGTTACTTCTTCCACATGTCATACCTGTTCTCCTATTTTCGCCTCCTGTTCCTGTAGGTTAATGTTTTGCTCATCCACATCCTCTCTTTGAATTCTAATACAATTTTGCGCTAGGTCTATGATGACCTTGTTCTCACGGATAAAATCAATACCTAATATGACATTATACGGTAATTGATTTACCAGCAAAAAGCATTGCGAAATTTCACTGTTACCCATGATCAGATCAATGTATACCTGAAATTTGTATGTTAACGATTTTTCAGGGATAATTCCCTTAATCTTTACACTTGATGTGGGGATTTTTAATACGCGGCCTCTTGTTTCCAATTAATTCAGAAGGGTTTGCGTAATTAAACTTATTGTGGATCCGGTATCAATCAATGCCCTGACCAGTAATCCTTCTATCCTTAGCATAATTATGGGTAATTCTCTTTTGATAGGTGGAATTCCTTCCACATCCTCATTAATTAGCTCATCTGGTCTTGCTATCCAATTCACAATTTCTACCTCCTCCCAGCTCCTGGTATGTTTCCACTTTTGACGATTTAAATTTGGAGTTTTTTTTTATCCTGAGGGCTTCCTTTCCCCTCATTCTTTAACTGAGCTTGTAGTTCCAAGCTTTGAGCTCCATCTAGTCGGTCGGGTGATTTCCGGTTCTTTATTGCCTCACTCCAACGGACTTTTTGCCTTTCAGGTTCGTCTGGTCGTTCGTTCATATAACGAAGACTTTCCTGATATCTTTCCTCTATTTCGGCCCGATATTCATCATCCCTATCCTCTGGCCTTACGTTCCTTCTGGGATAATTCTCCCATTTCTTTCTGTTTTCTTGCCTCTGGTGGCTATTGTTATAGGGTCGGCTCTCTTGTTGCCTATAACCCGTATTCCTAGGATTTCTTCCTCGATATCCTCCTCTGTAGTATGGCTGTATTCCTCTAGGCTCTTGGTGCCCATACTCGCGACCTAATCCTTGAGTATCAGTGTTAGTGGACTGATTCTTGGTCGATGGTTTTTCTCTGGTTTCCTGACTGCTGGTCATGTGTACCTGTTCAGTCTGTCTTTGATGCCTAGGAGTTACGTGTGACGTCGTCATGTCTAATTGACGTAATACACTCTCCACTTCCACAGCACTTCTGGCTTTGGATGAGATTAACAGCCTTTGAATCTCATATGGAAGTTGTCTTGCAATGGCGGCACACAGGTCGTTCTCAGCTGGAGCAATGTCAAGTTCGCGGAATTTACACAGCTGAGCGGTAAAAAATTCCGAGTACTTAGTTGGTGCATTTGTGCTGTACTTCCTAGAGTACAGATCTAGCCTCAAATTCTCCTGGACGTCTGCTGCCCAATATCGTTTTAAAAAGGCTTCTCTAAAGCCTTCCACCGTATCAAAGGTGTACCTGAAACTTCTGAACCAGGTGAGACAATCACCTGCCAACAACTTCTCAATAGCTCTCAGTCTCCGATCCTGAGGAACTTTCATTTCGTTTAAGTACTCTGCGACTTCCTTTAACCAGTATTTTGGAGTAATTGACATGTTATTACCCGTAAATTTTACCGGTCTGTCCTCATTCGATTTGATAATGTTTATTATCTGACCATTTGTCTGATTCATGTACGGGGTTGACATCGCCATCGGATATCCTGGATTTTTGTAAGGGCTCTCCCCTCCTAAGTCCCTTTCTGTATCTGTGCCTTGTTCACGACAATCTACCCATCCTGTCTTTGGAAATTTTTCCTGATTCTCAAATTCTAATTTCCTTTCCCTTCGGGCACTTTCTTCATTTGCCATGAGTTGGATTTCCATTTGACTATTTTTGTGTTCAGTCCTTTCCAACCGTGATCCTAATTCATTTTGAATTCTTTCCTGATTTTTCTTACTAGTTTCCAGTTCTCGTTTGAGTTGGCATTTCTCATCCCTGAAGCTATCCCTGATTTCATTTAGGTGTTCTTCTACCTCTTTCTTGATGACCATGACCTGTTCTTTTATAATTTCTGGCTTAACGTCACCTTTAGTATCTAAATCTTCTCGCATTTCCTTTATCTTTTTCTCCATCTCTTTTTGTCCTTTGTAGACTTTATCCTGGATCTTGTTCATATCCTCTCGGGCCTTTCCTTGTTCCTCGAATATAATTGTTATGTCAGTCATAACCTTATCTATATCTCCCTTTGTGTCTCCCATTTGTTTTGTTAATCCTATTACGGTTTCCTGAATTCCAGTAACCCCTTTATCTATCCTCTCTATTTTTATGAGTTGTTCATCACGATCCCTTTTTCGTTGCGTGCTTTCCTTCTTAAGATTCCCTTCATATTCACCTAACTTTGTAGTAATATCCCCCTCATGCTTCCTCAACCATCCATCTACCTGTCCCGTGAATACGTTAAATTGCAATTCCCTTTTGTTGGCATCGGCCTCACCTTGCTTCTTAACCTCAGTTATTTCTGTCTGTACTTTCTCGACTTTCCCCTCGAGGTTTTCTACTTTCTTTTCCATCCCTCCAAATCTGTCTCCTAATGCATCAATATTACTTTTTATCTCTCCCTGGGATTTTTCACAAATACTTTTGTTCGATTCTATTTGAGCTTCTAAAATTTTCTGCACACCTTGGATCTGGGTTACAAGTTCCTTTTTACATTCGTCTCCATTTTGTTTACAAGTTGTTTCCATAGAACCAATTTTATCCTCGATAATTTTAAAATGATTTTGACATTCATTTATGGATTTTACCGTAATATCGTTCAAGGTATTTATTTGGACTTGCAATCCTGAATGAAATCCTTTATTTTCCTCTTTTAACTCATTTAACTTCTTCCCAAACTTAGTGTCAAAACTTAGAAATTTGTTATTCATTGTCTCTTTTAATTTCTCATTAATATTGCTTTGTATTTTAGTCTCCATGGCCTCTAGTTTTGTGTTCATGGCTTGACTTTTCAAATAATTATCAGCTATCATATTCTCCTGAAACGAATGTAATTTATCTTCAAATTTCACTTCCATTACTCCTAATTTATCCTCCAAAACCCTGGATTGTGTTGAAAAATGATCTGTATTCTCTGTCCTTATACTAACTTACTTTCTATCTCAGCCTTCAATGTACTATTCATGTTGATACAATCGGCTTGGATAGATCCTAACTTTTGATTTATGGATTCCAACTTTTTGTTATTTTCATCCTGTTGGAGACTCAATGTATTGTCTATTGTTCCCAATTTATTGTTCATGGTCTCCCACTTTTCTTTGCTATCGGCTTTTATAGCGTTCAAAAGTTCCTGCCTCTCTTCCCTATTCTCTTTTTTTGCATCTTCCGTACTTTTCGTACTTATTTTTACTATCTCGTCCCTATTCTTTTGGAAATGTTCATCCAAACACTCCTTTAACTCCATCATCGTCACCATCTTATTCCAATATAAAAATACAGTAGGCTACTCATGCCACATCGCTAGAACATGCTTGAGAGATGGTAATCTGAACCTTTGTGTCCCAATTTCTTCAACAATTTACTTTGGTACGGGTTTTTATTACACCGTACCCTTTTGATGTTCTTATTCAAACTCAAAGACCTTTATGGAAGTATTTAAAATTCAAAATTTCGAAAAACCATTTTTTTTTCAAAAAAATGAAAATTTTGATTTTTCGAGAAAACTCGGGTTTTCCATAGGAAAACTCATCCCTGCGTACTGGGCGCCATGAAATGTCTGGTAGGGGGTCGTTTAATCCAGGGCTGTTCAGTGTGAGTTTCTAGGGACCCATGCGGTCAGTTAACATTATACGTTGTAGCTACTCCTATCATTACTTTACTTTTACATGAATCGACCGACTTTAGTGTTCCTCTAATCATTAATCCAAGCACAGTACTTCTATTCACCCCCTGTGCCCTTTCAGCAAGAAATATGCAAATCACAGTATGTCAGCATTGCTCAATTCGGGATTTTCGGGGCTGCGGTAAGTTCTCCCACTCTGTGACTTACATTTTTGGATTAAATAGAGGATACACTTGCAAAAATAACAACAAAATCAACTCCTATTTTAACACATTTAATTAATCAAAAATTATGGCGCTACAAACAATAAAACAAATAAACTACTGACCAATATCTTTCTACTTGTTCAAAATGAACAAGGAATAGCATAAGAATAAAACAAATATTCTATTTAAAACACATGGTTTTCTTTAAAACCAACAATTCACGATTATTTTCACTTCCATAAAGTACCTATCTTAAAGATCCATATAACTGCGAGCTTCTTTGGCTCGATACTTTCCCATAATAATGGTGTCATACTTTTGTACACCTCAAGAACTATTTTTATCTTTTCTTATCATCAAAACAAATATATAATTACATTTAAAATTACATGTTAATTATCCACTTCAATATTTGGGCATTTCACATGTTCTCAGTATTTACCACCTCTCTCATTTTTTGCAAATTCACTACGGTGATCGGGAAACTACTTGTGTACTCCAGAGTTATAAAGATTACTTGACAAAGTCAAAAACTATGATTACTCCCGAAATCTAGTTATCTTCACAAAACTCGTGGATTCCTTATTTCCATACAATATTACAATCGGGATTTTTATTTAATTCATTTGTCTTATAAGACCATTATCACATAAGAAAACTACGATCTGAACTGGCAAGCGATAATATCAATCTACAAGGATCTCGGTTCAACGCCCGGGTCATTAACAACTTTTAAACACCCACGGTGTATTCATTTCTTCTTACAAGACGGTCTTTACCCACCCTCATACTATGAGGGTCAGGCCATTATACTCGAGCGAGATTTATGACAGGGAGGGCGGCTCCCTGTCTAGCCCGCAGTTGGAGCTCTCTTCAATGCTTTTAAAACAAACGTTCCTTTTATTTTCAGTTCTATGGAGAGACCTGGCATTTTAACTTCTCTTTTCACTTTCAACAAATATTATTGGCTCATAAACCACTCTCGTAACCTTGGCATTTATTAATTATGAAGGGTCCTCGTTGATTGGGAAGAGTAATACACATTCTACGACGAATAATAAGGGGCTTTAACAACAAGAGGATTCTAGGTTCGAATCTCTTAACATGCCTCGGGAACCATTTCCACATTGGAGGACTTATACAAGACGCGATTTAGAGTCGGCCGTGGCCTATATGACATACGCTCAATAATACCATACATTTGCTCCCTTTTATATAATAACACACACATGGCCTCGTGATCTACGTCACAATTAGAGGACTTACAACATATCTCAATTCAATACAATCAACTACCCCTCATAAGTAATTTACCAAGTACATTTAAATTCTACGCATTCCTAGCGTTACTTTTTATTTAATTGCGTTCCATTGCGCTACACCTTACTTTACGGCCCAATGTCTTCCAAAGAACTGATAAATTTCATAGTAACAATTGATACATATCTCAATTTTTATATTTATCTTTTCCGTTGACAATAAATCGCTCCATTTTTAAGAACATGCATTCACATCATGTCTTATACATTTGTTAAGGCTCCAACGCTCTATATTTTTATATCATTCAATTTAATCTTTATTTAGATTTCTTTACCTTGTTATTATTATTATTATTATTCACATCATGTCTTCATTCCTTACAAAAGCTCAAAGCTATTTCTTTCATATAATTCAAATTTACCTTTATTTCTCAAAACTTTATGTTTGTTCAGATCGCTATCTTATTTAGTTATTATTTGTTTAAAAACATCCCTTTTACTCAAAACTCCGGTGGAATTGTACACAAAAATTTCCCCGACACCAAAACATAATGAAAATCTTTACTCACATGTCTAAGGTCGTTTTCTGACCTTTATCCTCGTACGATGTGTCATTTTTGCCCACCTTCTTGACTTACTCCATATCGTACAAATTCATCTCATGTACAAACATTTCTTGACACATATTCAATACATTTAACACTGACAACATTTTTAATACACTGGTGTATCCGTTTAGAACACACAATAAAACACTAAAAAATATATTACTTTTAACACACGATCTGGATATATTTACACTTCACAACTTTTGATCACTAGGCCGTCTTTTTTTAGCCTATCACACGTGACCTCTTGATCTCCCGTCTCCAAGGGTGAAATTTATTCAATGTCGGCTTCCTATCCTGCAGAATACGAAAGTCTCGAATCATCTACTTATTCCCTGGAATAACAATTCTTCGAATCCTGTTCCCGATGATCGACTATTTCTCTAGTTTGAACGGCTCCCCTTTTAGATCTGGTTTATCGATCCTAGCGAAAGTCTGTTCTGATCGAGGTCCCCTCGATAACCTATCGGTGACCTATGGATTTTTTAGCAACTAATACTTCTCGAGTCTTAGTGCTTTCGAATAGTTCGTCTGCTTTCTTGAGACAATGTCTATAGTTTCCGTTCTTCTTTATTTATTCGGTTCTCGCACTTCTAATTTTCTGAAATACGTTGCGAACCTTACTCTGTTTTTCCCTGTTCGGGTTCTTTAAAATGGATAAACTGTTTATCTCGCTGTTCCGGTACTTCCGTACGTTATGATACTTTTGGTCGTTTACTGAAAGACCTATCGCCTGAATCCTAAGTTCGCAGCCTGCTTTAACTGTATTTTTAGGAACTTTTACGGTAAACTGTGCACTGTCGGACCTAAATCCTGTAACTAGGATTTTCCTAATTTTTCAACACGGCGATACTTTAATATTTCTTCTTTGCAACTCCTTATGGAGGCACGCAAGTTATTAATACTGCGACGCCCGTGGCTATCGGATATTAATTCTGCGGCGTAACACAGCGTTTTCTCCCCTCAAGGAGTACTGGTAAACTGCCTTCTATGTCTGATGTATCACAGTAACGTGCCCTCAGGCCGTTTGAAACTGCATGTACGATGTGATGCAGCACCTCCGCTCACGGTGTGCTTGTAGACTGCATGTACTGATACAGCGTAACGTTCCCCTCACGGGCTCTTGAATACTGCATGATTGGCTTGGTGAGGCCAGGGGTTTTATACCTTTTAGTCAAAAAAAGATAAAATCCTAGTCCTTTTCGTGACCAACTTTTGAACTAATTGTCGTACAATTATAAAAATTATATCTCCAGAAAGCTCGTCTTCCAAACGTAAAATGATCTTCCTGTGCATGGAAATCGATCGTGCATTTCCGAGATATTAATTAATTCTTCGTCCTCAACTGTGTGGGTGTTGCTGTTCATTTTTAATTCTCCCACTCCTTGGGTCCCAGTGAACCCCCAATGACGTCTGCTGCTTTTGCACTTTCCTCTGGTGCAATTATTAAAGGGTTTTTCTTTACACAAAAATCTTTAATCCGAAATGATTCACCGTACTGTATTTGTTTACTTATTTTTATACTCGTAAACGGGTTAAATTTAATTATTCTTGTTCTGACTCAGCAGCGAGGTTGCCGTTTTCCTGCAACGTAAGAGCAATTTCCGAGTCGAGCTTCTTCGTCTTACAGTCCAAACGTTCCACTCGTTCTATTAATATCCATGACTGGCTCCTTATAAATGTCAAGAGGCATGAGCTCATCTTATGAACACCTGGTCCTGCAGCTTGCGCAATGTTAGGCTAGAATCCTGGCTTGAAATCTCTCTCCGTTCCCTTAGAGACTGTATGATTCTTTCATTCCTTTCACGAAATACATGGATTCGACCCCCTTTGAAGCCTATGGTACATGGGTTCAATATATATACCTACAATTTACAAGAATATTTCCAGAAATTGTTTTTCACTCGTTACTCTGTTAATGATCGCTAATTGCGTGTACTCAGCACCTAAGTTGATATTTGTCAGCCGTTATTATACTGTACATTCATTTTTATTGCTATTCCGGAGATTTACTGACCTCGAAATGACGTGTCAGTGATCCCAATGCCCATATACTATGAGTGAACATATCTCTATATTGTTATTTGTTCCAAAGCACCATTAATTACGATTTAAAATTGAATAGATTATCATTGCTTCCCCATAAGGAGAGCTCGTGAATGGGTACTCCAACATGGCGGACCGCGCGCTCAACCTGGCGTACTTTCTCGCGCAGCGGAGAGCTGCCATCAGCGATCCATGTATAGAGATCAGTGAATTTCCCCCATCAGTCCTGGTAGCTACCAGGTAGCGAGGAGACCTGTCAACGGGGAACTTCTTATTAGATGCTTCATCCCAAGGCCTATGCACCTTGGGATTCAGCCGACTCTCCAGAGACGGTTTGTTAACGGGGCCACCCTCTGATGATTTTTTCGACCTCTTGTGGGTCATCCCAAATCATCCTCCCCGAATACTAGGCCTACCTACTCCGAACGAGGGCCATCACTGTGGGCGCCACCCAGCCAAAGCAACATCTACCTGGCGATAGTAAGTATTGCTCCGGGTCCTAGTGCCTCGAACAGGCACTTACCCCTGGGCATGGGCGGCTTCGGTGGCGTAGTCGGTAGCATGCTGAGCTTCTATGCCCAAGATAGCGGGTACAACCCCGGCCGAAGCCGTCGGATTTTTTAAGAGCGTCAAAAATCACTCAGTATGCCTTCCTTCGGAGGGGAAGTAAAGCCGGCGGTCCCATGTCATAGATTTATGGCAAGTTAAAGAACCTCCCACTAATTACACCTGTGTGAAGCTAAATTGGATAGGTTAGGAATGTAAACAACGCTCTTAGGTACCTACGTTCGTTGCCAAGAGCGGTGGCGTCTGGTAGCTAAGTTCTGAACTAGGACTAGTAGTCGTTGACGGTGGCGTTTGGCGGCAAAAGTAGGAACTATTTGAAAAATTCAAAGTTGCAGTCCTTACTTGAATAATTAAAAAACAGATACACACACTAATACAGCCATCACAATTAACACCGGTTATCAGACAGATTCCACACACACCCAAAGTACACGGGGCTACATGACCGCGTTGTCGCAGCCCCTGAACTGAGGAACCAACCCCTTGGCATACACAGTGATCTATTCGGCCATGTAGGGACCTCTTTTTTGAGGCGGATACTACCGCTAGGCAGAGTATTTTGTATCGAAAATATATTTTGAACCATGTATTTTGTATCTGTATCGAAAATACTTTTCATGAGTATTTTGTATTTTCAAAATACACAAAATATAATCAAAATACAATCATTGCATTAGGCAATTTTCAGTTTAACACTCCATTATCTTAACTTTTCATAACTTAAGTTAATTGGTAGATATGACACAGGTAAGTTTGAGATCAATACAACAGTGCCAGTAATACACCAACCTTGTAAGGCCATGTGCAATGCTATTTAGTTAGGATGCATTTAGAACAAAGTCTCCAGAGGAATGTCTGCCGGATGTTGTGTTATCAGCTTGGTTAATCTTGGAAGCCTTTTCAAGCAGTACCCTCAAGCTACCTTGTATGAAATTCCCAAACGCATGAGGCTGTCTGAACCTGTTAACTAGGGTGTTCACACAAGGGCTGTACAAAATGCGGCAATTATCTCCCGTAAGAGCAGTGTAGGCCTAAAAGTCTTATACAACTTTGAATTGAATAATAAGTTGCTGTTGTTTCATTTGACGGGCTTTGACATCGTGATCATTTAGTCCCGTGTACTTGAATGTGTGTATATAGCCTACTGTATATAAGTTATATAATTGTGGGTGTTATTGTGGGTCAATGTAGTAGTAGTGTGTTTAGTTTTAATTTAGGTTATAATAATATCGTATGGCCTCGGTGCCGGGTGCAAGCTTTGTTATTTGACACCCAAAGGGTAGCTTGGTTGTTGAATTTCGTTGTTCCTTGAAGCACTATGAAAGTCAAGGAGGTTAGATATCTAAGCTCCTTGAACACTATAGCGATTTCTAGTAGAGAAATTAGGAACTTTGTGTTGGCGGAAACTCCCGAGATTAATTTTGCCATTATGAACACAGCCTACTCACTTCAAATGGGTTCTTTGACATGCCAACATCGTATGACATGGTGTCGTAATTTTTGCCGCCTTTCAAAAATTTAGTTGAGGATTGGGAAGGAGATGACCGTGGCCTTAAGTTAGGAACCATCAAGGCATTTTCCTGAAGTAAAAGGGGCAAACCACGGAAAACCACTTCCAGGATGGCTAAGGTACGAATCGAAACCTCGCTCTTCGCAGGTTTTCTAGCCACTGCGACACGAGGCAAACGAAAATAAATATGGTGGAGGATGTTAGTAAACCTTGATCAGCCCGATGTATTTAGGTGTGTGTTAAATTTGTCTGATAACTTGTGTTTGTGAGGTATCTGTAGTAGTTAGTATGCGTGGCTGTATTCATTATGGTCTAGGATTGATCAGAAGCCCTGGGACTTGGAATATGGTGCCATTCCGGCATGTGCCTAAATTGACAGTGGGAAAATACGAGCAAACTTCACAACGAGGATGGCCGCCGTCAATGCCAGAAAAAAGAAACTTCGATCTCGTTAATTGTCTTGGATAGTTGCATACGTTAAGGATGGATGCCGATAATGTAAGAATTTCGTCCCCTTATTATTCCCGTTTTAACGGGGTCGGGGTCGGGGACGAGATACGATGAAAGTCTATGTGGGGGTGGGGGTGGGGGTGTTTTTACCACTGGATGTTCTTCCTGACCCCAACCTCATGAGAGGAGTTAATGAGAGATCAAATGAAGTTGAATGAAACTGGGCAAGGATGTGGAAGGAAGCGGCCGTGGCCTGTCAGAAGGTACCGTCCCAGGATTTGCCTGAAGTTGAAAATGGGGAAACCACAGAAAACCATTTCAAGGACGGCCGACGGTGGGGCTCGCACCCTCGCGTCTACGTAGTCCACAGATAGCTTGGCCCCATGACCTAGCTCTGCGCGTTAGCGAGCGTAGCAACCGCTGTCGGTAATGACGATCATGATAAAATGATAATACGGTAATAAAAATGATAACTATAATGTATATTATTCCCGTGTCAACTGGGACGGAAATGAGAATCGATGACTTTTCCCTCTCTAGTGGTGGGTTGATTATACGGCACATGGGCGCCCGCAGGGAGGGGCAAGGTGGGGCCGTGCCCCCCTCTTGGAATTCTGAAAATGTCATGCCAAACTCGACCGAATTCGATTGGTCATTGTCACCAGTTTATTTCATAAATTGAAGTTTCTGATAATCAACCGACAAATGTTACAATAGAAAACTTCTTTAATACAGTAATGCTGACGTAATATGTATTTATATTAAAATATATAGTTCTAATGATGTCATGCACTAGACCGCCAATGGAATCATTGCTCCATTTTTCAATATGGTGTTGCCTAGTTTAAATACCGTATGTTTATCCAACGCTATTTAAAGTGATTAGGCTGGCTACTATTTTCGCCTCCACACTTTGGCAGTGACGATATGAAAGCACGTTCTGGAGATATTTTTGTACATTGCAACACCGATAGCGGATTTCAGCCCCTAAAGCGAGGTTTTATTTGCTGACTAGTAAAACACTGCTTATGGTCGTGCTTACAATGTTGGGTCCTCTACTGTATTCAGGCCCGTAATTACGGGGGAACAAACATGGCAGCTGCCCAGAGTGGCAGGTTTTAGGGGTGAAAAAAATTCTGGAAAACTGCACTAAACCACCTGGACATTAAACGTCAAGTTATTAGAGTTTAATCCCCCCTCCACACACACTCAACACACACACACATACGAGGGAATTATTCATTGTCGCACATTTGCAATGCTGATTATTTAAGGACATACAAAATAAGGATCATGTTAGTCATCTTGGTGTTCTTGCTTTTGAATCTGACTTGAAAGTGAAATTGGACTAATGAAATACGAATCTTGTTTGCAAATGACAAGGCAAGAAGGAAGCCTCTTGTTATTTAAATACCGGTAATTGGTGTTTTTGCTATTGGTTGTGTATGATATCTTTTAAAATTTTAATGTAAATTGTATTACGTTGTTTTTTTTTCTATTTGTAATTTTAGTAAACACATTTATAGTGTTTGCCACTCATAGTTCAATACACGGTCAGTGAAGAAACAGTCCCATATGTTAAGGAAACTTTAATAAATCTACATATTTTAAGTCAGGGGTAGCTAGGATATTTTATTTTTATTTTATCTTCCCCAGGGCCTTCAGGAGCCTTAATACGGGCCTAACTGGGTTGTACCTTCGTCTAATTTTGCGCCGTTCTGCCTTACTGCGATCGATATTCGTGCTGCAAAATGCCGTATATTTTTATTCAAGGTGTGCCATAGTACTGTGATCCATTTATTGAGAACAGAGCAATATTGCTGAAAATGAACAGCAGTTGTAGATTCTTAACCTGTAGTGTTAAATATTCTACGATCGAAGCAATTTATAGGTAATAGTTAAATTGTTCTGCGGTGTTCTTGTGCCGTTATCAAAGCGACTGAGATTCGCACTCTCAATCGAATGTAGACAGCAGATCAGTTGAGACAAAATGGTGATTCAGTACTGATAGTCTTCGTAATGTTGTAGGCTATATAATTCCAATGGAATCTTTTTGCAAGGCAATTTTCGATGCGCAACATATAGCCTACTTATATGAGCGGAGAAGCCTATTTAATCCTAATTTAATTGGCCGACTGAAAGTTACAATTCAATGTAGATCAATTAGGTGATAAAGCCAAAGTTCAAGGGGGGGGGAATTGATAATGATGTGCTTCTGAAAGAAGAAAATTACAGAACAGACATTGGCAGGCTCTTAACTCCAAGAATATTTATACGAATGTATAATAGTTAGGCTAAATGATCCTGCGATGTTTGTGTCGTTGTCAAAGCGACTAAGTAAGAAGTGCATGATTTAGTGAGATTTATATATTTTACTTAACGGTCAGCAATAATCAAACGTAATATTTTCTTTCTAAAACGAAAATTTGCTTAAACGATGGGTGTCACAAGTACGAGTAACGTACAATACTAATTTATCACTTCGCACAAAATTCATTATGCTAAGAAGAGCAATGCGAAGTATTCCCGATATCTTGTGACGAAGAGGAAAAACGTGATGGATCCGCTGTAACAGCCAGTACAATCTAGATGTTTGAAAACAGTGCTATTTGAATTATTAGACAGATTCATATGATGGGATATTTCCACAGATTAATTTTAAGTCAGTACGGTAATTTGAAAATATCTGAAAATATGTCATCCAGTTATTTAGAAAATAGGCGAACTGGATTTACATGAGCATTTTAAAGAACTGCTTGATGTTTATATTACGGTATTGTCGATTCAAGGTGATTCCACATTTTTTAACCTGTTTTTAAGATCTCAACATTATGACAATGAATCACATAATGTCGAAACGCGTACTTTCATGGACAAGAACTGTGAACTAAAAACAAAACATTCCTCCCAATCTTGCCATAAAGTAGCCAAGGGATTGAGAGCAGTCAAATAATGAATTTCACGAAGCAAGTAAGAAATAAAAAGGAAATGGGGGGGGGGGGGGGGTGTAATGAAATGAAAATTATAATTTGCCCCCTCCCCCCCTCAAGAAAAATCCTGCGGGCGCCCATGATACGGCAGGATGCCGTTCCTGTCGCCAACCTCATGAGAGGAGTTAATGCGATATGAATTACTTTTTACTCTACCCTCTCTCTCCTCTGCCTTTCGCTTTCTCATTTTTTTCTTCAATTTTTGAAGACCCCTCTACCTCCTCTTCCTCCTCCTCCTCCCCCCCCCCCCTCTCCCCCCTGGGGGAAGTTGGTAGCTACGTATACTGGTAGATTCTCCATCGGATAGTTGGGTGAATGTCTCGAATGAAGCCTACTGATGTGTGGATGAGCAATGTCTTCATGTCATTGGTGTTATTTTAGAATTTTCATGTAGCCTACTCTCACGGTAAATAGTTGCATCTTCGAGGTGAGTTGGAGGAATATGACTTGGTACTGGGAGCCAATGAATTGGAGTAGGCAAGAATTTTCCCGAGATCAGACAGTGTTATTAAGTGTTATTATCTCGACATGAGAGATCGTGACGCAGTGGTTAGTATTGTTGGCTGTCACCCCTGAGGGCCGGGTTCCATTCCCGAATCTGTCAAGAAATTTAATTCTCGTCTGAAGCAAAACATACAAGAGGTGCTTTCAGTTCCCAACTCAATCATCCTGGAAGTGGTTTTCCTTAGTTTCTCACTTCTACTTCAGGCAAATGCCGGAATGGTACCTAAATTAAGGGCATGGCCGCTTCCTTCAATGATTCTTGTCTCAATTACAAGTAAACACACTAACACAGCCAATCAGCCATCACAATAACACAAGTCATCAGACTAATTCCACACACGTCCTAGTACACGGGGATACATGGACACGATGTCGCAAAGTCCCTAAATGATTAGACGACAACAATCTCTTTATCCAAACTAGGGAACAGTATTCAGTGACAGATTAGACGAAGTCAACAGCTGAACAGCAGAGAGTATTGGTGTTGGACCCTAAGTGGAACCACAAAGTTTCCACAAAATGATGTTCTGCGTTTTTGCGGTTGTCAGTAGTATTGTGCCCGTTTAGACCGGAGTCCGCACGACCACATATGCATTTTACCAATAATCAGTCAGCACGAGAGTCAAAATATCCCGGAGCGCAAGATGGGTTAAAGATAATCGCAAAAACGACATCAAATAAAAAAAATGCTTTACTGATTTTTGGCTCAATGCAACAATAAGGATAGAAGGAGATTCAACTGGGAGTAACACATCAAGTAAAATTATCTCATTTTATTTTGAATTTAAAATTGACTGCAAAAATGCTCAAAGCAGCATCACTCACGTGTGGCGACCCACACTCCTATTTACACAATGTACAGAATTTTTCCAAACACATTTGACAATTATTTTTTTGGAAACACAAGTCTGATTGTTAGTCCTGTAGACTGTGTTCCAAAATTATTTATAATTAATGATTAAATCCAGTTCAAATTTAATTGTCTCTACTGGAAATATCGTAGTTCACTGTTTGAATTTTCACATAATATTAACACTCGTAGAATAAATGTTCATAGAATTTTAACTTTCACTTATTTTTCCAGTTTCAAAAATATATATTGTCGAAAAATATTATTATCATTGAATCAACACAAATTATTTACACATATTAATAACATCATCTGAAAAGTATTTGACCTTGAGCATAGCATCGAAGAACTGTGCGAAGCACAACAAAAATTAATTGTTCTTCTGACATTAAACGTTTCGAGAGGTGACTCGATTATGAACTTCAAGTTCCTAACAAAATATATGATTTCTGAATCATCAACTTGATCAATAAATTGTTGAACCATTCAACTATTCAATTTTCCACTTGGAATCATTATTATAAAACATATTTATATTCATGGCCATTTTTAGCAACTTTCACAACTTTCAATTCTTCGACAGAATGCGGAAATAAGAATTGTAGTTTCATAATGAATTCATTTAGTTCATGGCACTAGGATTGAAAACATCCTTCAAATTATTCGTGGTTATAGAATTATTTTTAATTGGCAGTGGCCCATTCTATTATTTGTGTAAGAACACAATATTACAACAACAACGGCAAAGGTCTTCCTCTGAAGAAGAATAAACTACTATCATGACAAATCCGGGTTCTAGCAAAATCAAAGTCTAAATGGAATTCGTAAACAAGGTTGAAATAAGAACTGATGGTTTCTAAGAAATAACCTTCGGGTCATTCATACGACGAAATGTGTAGTTCCAATTCTCCTATAAACCTGAGCCATCGAACCTGCTATTTGATTGATGCTCGAAAAAACCTCCTCATTCCTGCGACTTAAACATGCGCACCTGGGAATGGCATTTCAACTACTCCACAACACACATAAATTTTCTTCCCAAAATTTATACAATAATTCAAGCCTCTGCTTGTTATCAACACTGGAAGATTAATAAACTTACAAGTTTATTTTATTTTACCATTCAGTTCAACCCGTGAAGTTACCATACTTATGAAAATCTTTATTTCACTTTCGAGTGTATTTACGTCATGATTTTATATAAATACAAAAATATCCTATTTGATACAATTATCAATTGCTTCCCGTTTCATGCCTCTCCGTGTTATCTGAAAAATATACTTTGCTCATTGCAAATATTAGCTGTTCAACCAGAACTGAAATGTTGGTTGAATGCGGGCTTGCGCTAACCACTCTCCTTCGGAAAATCTCCTGTTCCAAACTAGAAATGATTAAACTACTTCAAAGGCTCTCTCTCAATACATATGATTATTAGAAAATATAAGATCCAAAAATTATTTAGAAAAATTATGAAAATTATTATTATTATTACTGGATTATTATTATTATTATTATTAGTTATATTATTTTAAATATATTTAATTATGTGAGAATCCACATGTTCGAATCTTCGAATATGGAAAAAATATCCATTCCTCAACAAAAATAATTTAACTCAACCATTACATCGACGGTTTTCCGTGATATCCCTAAAATATGAAATATTCAAATAAATGCTCGAAATGCTCGGTCATCGATCCTAAACTGTTCTGAGTGCTGAAAATACTCAGAATAACTCTAACAAGTCTTGCGTAAATCATTGCAAGATTTAAATACGAAGAAAAATAAATGTGTTGGTCATCTGCCGAAAAATAGTTTGTTCCAATTAGCTAGGCATAATATAATTCAAATGTGGCTTACATTTCTTGATGGTCTTGAAGCGTAGTGAACCTGGTCTGTACCAGATTTATCCATAGACATGCCCTATCGGACAAGCATGTATAATCCTTGTATCGGCCGCCATTATATACCCACAATCCTTCTAACAAGACATAGTGGTAGTATCTATTGACGTTTGAAGTAACTGTTGATCCATTTTAATATGGGCTTCTATTAACTCCATAACAGTTTGCTTAAATGGGGTCAGATCTAAGTGATCTATTCTCAGATATGTCAGTTGTAACATAACTCACGGTAATCTTTTCAATACAAGAAAACACTGACAGTCTAACCAATCAACGGCTGTTCTGAAGATCGTTCCCTGGGCATGGCTTCACGCCATCTACCATGCGCGGAGCAACATGTAGTTTCCCTGCATTGGCTAATGAACAACACCGTGATAGACTGGCCTTCAATATACTGAAAGATCGGAGTGGTTATCAAGTTACAAATATGAAACTGACTGAATTGGACTAAAATATCCAAGTATTAGATTATTACTGGACTGTGACAAAGTATTATTCTAGACAAAGTCTAGCATATGTCCATGTAGAAATAAATTTTTTTCTACCAGTGTCTGTAGAAAATAATCAATCACCTAGTGATTCTCCTCGCCGGAAACTTACTAAGTTCCACCTCGTAGCGCAGCACTTTTGTGACTATCACAACTTTGAAAATAACTTCTGCGTAGATCCGGCAACCATGTGCCTTGGCTCAGCGTAGTAGCACCTTGCTAGGCAAGTGCTTGTGTCGAAGTGAGATAACCATGCCTGCGCCAGCCGGCTTTTATTCAAAACTGCCAGGGTTACGCGTCATCACGCTGAAATCTGGAAATCCTCATATCTCTGGTATCCCTGGTCTGATTTACTGGATACTAATTGCATTCTCTTTCATTTGGCCGTGCCAGTAATCTGATCCAAGTCTCAAGTCTCTACTCCATGGTTAACTATTTAATCAATAAATAGCCTCGACCTCTGCTATTACTCGCTACGTCACTTGACATGCTGTTAGCGGTATATTCTTTCCAATTGCTTCGAGAAGCAATGGAGCGCGATATTCAAATATCTCAACTTTCAAAAGCGGCTGTAGCCTTTCCCTTGATATCTAGGTGTCTGAATCTTGGAATACCCATTCCTAGAGTTGGGCACATCCACCCCACACCTAGCAAAAAATAAAAATTGATTTTTTTTTATTTTTCCTATCTACACATTAAATCATCTGGTTCTTGAATAGTAAATCTTCAAATTCGATGCATTATAAGTTCCCACGATGTTACCAGTTCGTGTATTAGCGACTTCATAGCTTCCATTGTTGTTTACTTCCACAATATTCAAAATCTTCAATTTCACCAGGTTTAATATCAAAAATATCGCGATACTCTTCCAAAATTTTCCCTAGCTCTGGGGACTCCTTCTCAGTGTAGACTTCTCTTCCTTCAGCTTCATGAAAAATCAGAGACCATTGAGCATCTCCCTCGATGTCTTCCTCTTCTTTTCCCTCGAAGTTAATCTCTTCGGTATTCTTGAATCTGATCGTCTCTGTCTTCATGTCTATCACTGCTTGATATTTCTGAATGAAATCTGCTCCCAATATCATGTCAAAAGCCATGTCCTTCATTACTACAAACACATGTCGGAAATCATGTCCTCCAATCGTAATACATAAGTATAATTGTGTTTTACACAGAGATATTTTATTGGGTATTATTCCTTGGATCTTAATTCCTGATACTGGAATCTCCTCTAAATTCTCTTTGAGCTTCCACAGAATATAAAGCTTCTCACTCACCAGACAAAGCATAGCCCCAGTATCAATCAAAGTATCGACAGGCATACCGAATACTTCGCATGATATGATTGGCATTCTAATTCTTGTACCCATTTCTTTCCGTTCGTCATTCTGTTGAATTAAGTCATCATCCTCTGCTTGCCATTTAATAATTCTGGAAGTGAAAGTGTTCAAAATTCGATCTTCTACTGTGAATTCGAAGTTGTTTTTTTTTTTCAATTCCATTCCCCCGGGATTGTTGTGTTCCCGATGGACCTGGTTCATTGGGCCTCTGCTCCAAAAACTGCAAGTTATCTTGGTGTCTTGCTTCCAAGTTCTTCCTCGTCTCCTTGTTGAACTCTTCATTGGACTGACGAGTATCCAAATTCCCTCTGTTATTGTAGTTGTTTCTACCGTAGTACCTTCTTTCCTGGTACCTTCCTTGATTATCCCTAGGCCTTCTCCATCGAGTATTATATCGATTTCCACCATCCGGTCTTGCATAAGGCTTATAACTGTATCTGTTACTGTACTGATTCCATCCTCTTTTATTAGGCTCTTCCCTCGGCGTTTTCTCTTCTCGCCCCTCTCGAATCTCTCGAGGTGTTTGAGAATAACTATCAGCCATAACAGCGTACACAGCGTTGTTATTCTTTCCTCCCTTCTGATGGAAGAATTGAGCGTTCGTATGATCAAGCTTCTGTAATACCTCGTCAAATTGCTCCATGTTATAGATGTCAGCAGCGATCAAAGTCCTTTGGACGTCTGCTGGAAACTGACGTATTAATGCAGTAATTAATTCGTTATCTGGCATCGGCGGATCTGAATGTTGAAGTTTAGAAAGCTGTCCAGAAAAGTACGTAGAGTATCGAGTAGGTTGTGACGTCGAGAATCTCTTAGAATATAATTCTGCTCTGACTTGCTGTTGGGTTTCCGGGGACCAAAACTTTTTCAATAACCCACGAGAAAACTCCTCAAAATTGGTTAGAGTGGATCTAAAAGCTCTAAACCAAAGAAGTGGAGGACCTTCTAAAAACTTCCCTATCACTCGGATCTGTCTTTCTTTAGGGATCTTGGAATCTTTCAGGTAATCCCCTGCTTTCTCAAAAATTCCACGGGTGTCACAGAATCTCGCCCTGAAAATTTAGAAGGCTTATCCTCTACATTCTTGAATACAGTTATGGGGTTGGATTGAAATACTGTCCTGACCTCCTCCTGTCTTTGACTATCCGTTTCTCTAGCTGCTCCTAGATTTATCTGTATCTGTTCCTTTCCCCTTACACTCGGCATTTTCAACAGATGGTCAGACTGTTTCTCGTCCTTGATTTGGGTTTTCATAGCCTCAAGTTCCTTCTGGTTTTCTTCTGCCATTTTCTTAATTGCTTCAGTTTCTTTACAATTCTCCTTGACATCAGTGGATATCTGGTTCATAACAGCCTCATGACATTTCAATGACCCTGTCATATCTGATATGTCCTTCTGAGTTGCTTGGATATCTTTGGAAATTACTTGAATATGGGATGACAAAGATTCCCTAATCTCCTTGATTCCCTCTTGGTTCTCCAGCTTGAGTGTGTCTTTAATTTCATTGACAACTGTGGTTTTAATTTCAGTTTGCAACTCATTAATCACACCTTCTCTTATTTCTCCCATTACAAGTTCTTTGAATTGTTCTGTCAACCGTTGAACAACTAGAATTCCCATCTCATTACTCTCTTTCTTCACTCTGACTTCTAGGTTGATCATGTCTTCACCAACTTTCCTAAGACCATGTTCTATCCTATCAGCTAAGCTTTGGGATCTAAGATCGGCATCGCGAAATTTATCGTCCATTAAACTTGCGTTAGTAGCTAATGAAGTTTCGAGCTCATGTGTTTTTTCGCATATTTTAGAAATTTTACTCTCAAGTGACATTTTCAAAATTTCAGAATTCTCTTTAAATTTACTTTCCATAGAATTAAATTTACTATTTAAATTTTCTTTCAAGTTGTCTTTTAACCTGCTCTCTAACAAATCAGAATTTTCCTTGAGTTTATCCTCTAAACTTTCCTTCAAGTTATCTTTTAAAGAATCAGAACTTTCTTTAAGTTTATCATTTAAACTTTCTTTAAGTTTATTTTCTAAAGACTCAGAATTTTCTTTAAGTTTATTTTCTAAAGAATCAGAATTTTCTTTAAGTTTATTTTCTAAAGAATCAGAATTTTCTTTAAGTTTATCATTCAAATTTTCTTTAAGTTTATTTTCTAAAGAATCAGAATTTTCTTTAAGTTTCCTTTCCAAAGCCTCAGTATTTTCTTTCATAATGGCTGCGACACGCAGTCCAGCTTCTTTGGAACTCTCTTCCAAACTCCTCATCATTCTCATCATTTCTTCCATAATTTTCAATTATTATTCAAAGCTTAGGGGTATACAATATTGGCAAACACAAGCTTATAACTAGAACAAGAAATATGAACAGCTAATTGGAACACTCTAATAAAATGAGATTTGTCCTAATGTCGACGTGATGGAAAAACAAAATTCTCTACTTTTACGAATTACATTTACCACAATATCACAAGAAAAATATGCAAGTTCTCAAATATCCTCCACCTGGATTCTAATAATGCGTATGTCCAGTCATCGAACGTTTACTACTGAATTTACATGACGCCCTAATGGTTAAGCCATTATCAAAAATAATCAAACCCATTCTAATTATTAACCTGTTAAATTTTTAATTGTCCCCACTAATTGGGTTTCCTACTAATTTATTCATCCAAACCAGACATCTCTCAACTCCCAAAATATTTCTATAAAAATTATCACAATTTAAATCGGCATGCGATTGACCTTGTCTAACTCGAGCCCCACGTTCGAAGCCATTTCTCTCTCTATCTTATTTTATGTGCCCGTTTAGACCGGAGTCCGCACGACCACATATGCATTTTACCAATAATCAGTCAGCACGAGAGTCAAAATATCCCGGAGCGCCAGATGGGTTAAAGCTAATCGCAAAAACGACATCAAATAAAAAAATGCTTTACTGATTTTTGGCTCAATGCAACAATAAGGATAGAAGGAGATTCAACTGGGAGTAACACATCAAGTAAAATTATCTCATTTTATTTTGAATTTAAAATTGACTGCAAAAATGCTCAAAGCAGCATCACTCACGTGTGGCGACCCACACTCCTATTTACACAATGTACAGAATTTTTCCAAACACATTTGACAATTATTTTTTTGGAAACACAAGTCTGATTGTTAGTCCTGTAGACTGTGTTCCAAAATTATTTATAATTAATGATTAAATCCAGTTCAAATTTAATTGTCTCTACTGGAAATATCGTAGTTTACTGTTTGAATTTTCACATAATATTAACACTCGTAGAATAAATGTTCATAGAATTTTAACTTTCACTTATTTTTCCAGTTTCAAAAATATATATTGTCGAAAAATATTATTATCATTGAATCAACACAAATTATTTACACATATTAATAACATCATCTGAAAAGTATTTGACCTTGAGCATAGCATCGAAGAACTGTGCGAAGCACAACAAAAATTAATTGTTCTTCTGACATTAAAAGTTTCGAGAGGTGACTCGATTATGAACTTCAAGTTCCTAACAAAATATATGATTTCTGAATCATCAACTTGATCAATAAATTGTTGAACCATTCAACTATTCAATTTTCCACTTGGAATCATTATTATAAAACATATTTATATTCATGGCCATTTTTAGCAACTTTCACAACTTTCAATTCTTCGACAGAATGCGGAAATAAGAATTGTAGTTTCATAATGAATTCATTTAGTTCATGGCACTAGGATTGAAAACATCCTTCAAATTATTCGTGGTTATAGAATTATTTTTAATTGGCAGTGGCCCATTCTATTATTTGTGTAAGAACACAATATTACAACAACAACGGCAAAGGTCTTCCTCTGAAGAAGAATAAACTACTATCATGACAAACCCGGGTTCTAGCAAAATCAAAGTCTAAATGGAATTCGTAAACAAGGTTGAAATAAGAACTGATGGTTTCTAAGAAATAACCTTCGGGTCATTCATACGACGAAATGTGTAGTTCCAATACTCCTATAAACCTGAGCCATCGAACCTGCTATTTGATTGATGCTCGAAAAAACCTCCTCATTCCTGCGACTTAAACATGCGCACCTGGGAATGGCATTTCAACTACTCCACACACATAAATTTTCTTCCCAAAATTTATACAATAAATCAAGCCTCTGCTTGTTATCAACACTGGAAGATTAATAAACTTACAAGTTTATTTTATTTTACCATTCAGTTCAACCCGTGAAGTTACCATACTTATGAAAATCTTTATTTCACTTTCGAGTGTATTTACGTCATGATTTTATATAAATACAAAAATATCCTATTTGATACAATTATCAATTGCTTCCCGTTTCATGCCTCTCCGTGTTATCTGAAAAATATACTTTGCTCATTGCAAATATTAACTGTTCAACCAGAACTGAAATGTTGGTTGAATGCGGGCTTGCGCTAACCACTCTCCTTCGGAAAATCTCCTGTTCCAAACTAGAAATGATTAAACTACTTCAAAGGCTCTCTCTCTCAATACATATGATTATTAGAAAATATAAGATCCAAAAATTATTTAGAAAAATTATGAAAATTATTATTATTATTATTGGATTATTATTATTATTATTAGTTATATTATTTTAAATATATTTAATTATGTGAGAATCCACATGTTCGAATCTTCGAATATGGAAAAAATATCCATTCCTCAACAAAAATAATTTAACTCAACCATTACATCGACGGTTTTCCGTGATATCCCTAAAATATGAAATATTCAAATAAATGCTCGAAATGCTCGGTCATCGATCCTAAACTGTTCTGAGTGCTGAAAATACTCAGAATAACTCTAACAAGTCTTGCGTAAATCATTGCAAGATTTAAATACGAAGAAAAATAAATGTGTTGGGTATCTGCCGAAAAATAGTTTGTTCCAATTAGCTAGGCATAATATAATTCAAACGTGGCTTACATTTCTTGATGGTCTTGAAGCGTAGTGAACCTGGTCTGTACCAGATTTATCCATAGACATGCCCTATCGGACAAGCATGTATAATCCTTGTATCGGCCGCCATTATATACCCACAATCCTTCTAACATGACATAGTGGTAGTATCTATTGACGTTTGAAGTAACTGTTGATCCATTTTAATATGGGCTTCTATTAACTCCATAACAGTTTGCTTAAATGGGGTCAGATCTAAGTGATCTATTCTCAGATATGTCAGTTGTAACATAACTCACGGTAATCTTTTCAATACAAGAAAACACTGACAGTCTAACCAATCAACGGCTGTTCTGAAGATCGTTCCCTGGGCATGGCTTCACGCCATCTACCATGCGCGGAGCAACATGTAGTTTCCCTGCGTTGGCTAATGAACAACACCGTGATAGACTGGCCTTCAATATACTGAAAGATCGGAGTGGTTATCAAGTTACAAATATGAAACTGACTGAATTGGACTAAAATATCCAAGTATTAGATTATTACTGGACTGTGACAAAGTATTATTCTAGACAAAGTCTAGCATATGTCCATGTAGAAATAAATTTTTTTCTACCAGTGTCTGTAGAAAATAATCAATCACCTAGTGATTCTCCTCGCCGGAAACTTACTAAGTTCCACCTCGTAGCGCAGCACATTTGTGACTATCACAACTTTGAAAATAACTTCTGCGTAGATCCGGCAACCATGTGCCTTGGCTCAGCGTAGTAGCACCTTGCTAGGCAAGTGCTTGTGTCGAAGTGAGCTAACCATGCCTGCGCCAGCCGGCTTTTATTCAAAACTGCCAGGGTCACGCGTCATCACGCTGAAATCTGGAAATCCTCATATCTCTGGTATCCCTGGTCCGATTTACTTGATACTAATTGCATTCTCTTTCATTTAGCCGTGACAGTAATCTGATCCAAGTCTCAAGTCTCTACTCCATGGTTAACTATTTAATCAATAAATAGCCTCGACCTCTGCTATTACTCGCTACGTCACTTGACATGCTGTTAGCGGTATATTCTTTCCAATTGCTTCGAGAAGCAATGGAGCGCGATATTCAAATATATCAACTTTCAAAAGCGGCTGTAGCCTTTCCCTTGATATCTAGGTGTCTGAATCTTGGAATACCCATTCCTAGAGTTGGGCACAGTATTTGTTAGATAATCTTTGAAAGATAGCGTTCTCTCAACAGATTCAGCCAGTGTAAACAGTACATATATAAAAAGAAATTTAGAAATGTATACAAAATATTATTGTCTCACTCTAGTGAATTAGTGGTAGTTCGATTCACGACCAATGAAGTCGGATTCTGAAGGGTGGCAAAACCCCATGGCACTCCTAGCAGATTACCTAAAGGTTCCACCTGGTGGCTTATGTCATACGATGATATTAATATAACAATAACATTAATAATAATTTCTACATTCCCCATTTTATGGGTTCGGGGGACGAGGTGAGGTTAGTTTCTATGTGGCAATGGTTTTCACGGCTGGATGACATTCCTGATCCCATCCTCACCACAGGGCTTGATGGCAAACGAAATGAAATAAGGCAAGGGGTTGGAAGAAAGCGGCCATGTCTTATCAGGAAGTACCGTCCTGGATAACCATTTCATAGAGGCTGACTGTGGGATTTGAACCCTCTGGCCTTGCACGTTAATGCGCGCACCCATCCAGGTTACGATAACAATAATATATACAGTATACAATAATAATAATGATGTTATTTTGAAAGGTATGAATTGAA
This sequence comes from Meconema thalassinum, assembly GCA_946902985.2. Lineage (NCBI taxonomy): Eukaryota > Metazoa > Arthropoda > Insecta > Orthoptera > Tettigoniidae > Meconema > Meconema thalassinum. The sequence goes on from OX336388.2 coordinate 130,704,668, forward strand.
AATAAGCATTTTTTTAAAAGTATTATGTATTTTGAAATGTATTTTAAAATACTATTTTGTATTTTGTATTTTCAGGAATTTTAAAAAGTGTATTTTGTATCTAAAATACTTTTGGGTGAGTATTTTGTATTTAGTATCGAAAATACATTTTGGGAGTATTTTGCCCAACTCTGCCGCTAGGGTACATGGCGCACCCACCTGACGGGATGGGGAATACCGTTTAGGCTTTCTGGCCAGAATACCAAGTTGGTGGCCCTTGCCCGAACGGTATGCATGTTTTTTTTTCTTTCTAAAGGTCGGACCGGAAATCGAAATAGACCTTTGAAAAGACCCCTCTATTAGTCGCCTTTTACGACAGGCAGGGGATACCGTGGATGAATTCTGCCCTCCCCATCCACAGGGGGCCTTCCAAATCAAAGTCCGTCAAGTCAGTCGGTCTTGTCGGCCATATTAGACCGCCCTTCCTCATCTATAGAAGGTAGTGATGGGCGTGGAGAGCACACCTAAATCACCGTATCTCCATCTGACTGTGTAGTCCCCGTATGGGTCCGGATTAGGATACACCCACGGTATGCTCTGACTGTCGTGGAGTACCTCAGAAAAATCGATGTCATCGGATCGGTCAACGCAGCACCTAAGCCACTGGTTGATGTCAGCATAGAGGGAACCACCGTCAAAATGGAACTCGACACCGGCGCCCCCTGTTCAACCATGAGCAAATCAAGGCTAAGAATGATCAAACCAGGTTTTGTGTTGCAGAGAAACGATCGTAACTTCGTCAGTTACACTGGCCATCCGATCAAATGCATTGGCAAAACGTCAGTATGCTCCACCATCGGAACCACAACCAGGAACCTGAATCTCTACGTGGTTGACGATGAAGTCGAATCTCTCTTTGGCCGAGAGTGGATTTCGGAGTTTGTATGGGAGATTGACTTTGGTCACCTCTTCAGAAAATCCGACCCAATCCACAAGCACTCAGACAACCTTGGAACAACAGAAGCAGCTCGACAGCACTCTATCTCGCTACCAGGATGTGTTCAGCGACACCCCCGGAAAGGTCTCAGGTCCCCCAGCGAAGATGCACTTGAAGGCTGGAGCCACACCTGTTTTCGCCCGTACTCGAGACGTACCAGTTGCCCTCCGCGATGCCTACGCCAAGGAAATTGCATCTGGCTTCTACAATAGAGTGGACTACTCTGAGTGGGCATCGACAACGCACGTCGTCGCCAAGCAGGCAACTACAAGCCTTCTCTCAACCCACGGATCATCATCGATGAACATCCGATTCCCAAGGTGGAACGTCTGTTCAACCGAATGCGCAGCGCCACTCTCTTCTGCCACCTGGATATCACCGACGCGTACACTCATCTCGAGGTCGACGATGAGTTCAGCCACGCTCTCACGCTTATCACGCCAACTCACGGTCTGATCCGCCCAACGCGAGCAGTATATGGAGCAGCTAACATCCCCGCTATCTGGCAGCGTCGAATGGACACAGTCCTGCAAGGTCTCCCAAACGTAAGTTTTTTCGATGACAGTATTTGCTGCTAGCTTTGAAAATCTGATGCAGGCCCTCAGCATAACTCTGGAACTGTTTCGGCAACACAAGCTCAACCGAGCCAAATGCGTTTTCGCTCGAACATCCCTTGAAGCCCTTGGCCACAAAATCGATGCATCAGGCATCCACAAGTCTGATGCACACATCCGAGCTGTACGTAATGCACCGAAACCCACTACACCAGAAGAACTCCAACTGTTCCTTGGTAAAGCAACCTACTATAGCTCGTTCATCCCTGATTTGTCCACCAGAGACAGACCACTTCGGGACATGCTGCTCAAAGACCCTCTCATCTGGACACCAGAAGGCGACAGGGCATACAAAGCCATCAAAACGCCCTAACCTCGCCCCAGGTACTCATGCAGTATGACCCAGCGTCACCACTCCTGTTGGCCACGGACGCCAGCAAGACCGGCCTGGGCGCAGTACTGTCACACCGGCTCAGCAACGGGCAAGAACGTCCAACGGAGGAAAGGTACCCTCATCTTCGCCCGAGACTCAACTTGACCAGGCCACTTCGAGGTCACCGCGCAACCGACCAAGTCACCGCGCAACCGACCAGGTCACCAACCGACCAAGCCACCGAGCAACCGAGCCTGAGACGAGTTCGCTTCACCGAGACACCAGCAACAGACCAAACACCACCAGCCACACCAGCTACACCTGTAAACAGGGCACCACCTATTTCCCAGACCCATTTTATTCCCCGCAGGAGTACTCGCCAGCGGCGATCACCATTAAGATTCTCTCCTGATTAAGTTTCCTAAATCATCCATTTAAAAGAGGGAGGAAATTGAGTGTATTTACTTGAGATGACACGAATTTCTAGTTACTATGCCCAGAACATTCTAATCTGGAACATTCCAACCTGGAACCTTCCATCACATATATTATGTATATATGCACCCGAAGACTGTAGACGCTAGTTCCGCGCTAGTTCCGATCTGGACCGCTCACGTTACGTCCACCTTGTGTTAAATAAACCGTTTACTTATTATTAACAAGTGTGTGTTATTTATCTCGTATCTCCCACGAAATAACACACAATAAATTATATTATTAAATAGCCACCAAAATAAAATAAAAATGAAATTACGATAGGCGAAAATTTTGAAAAAGGTTCTCATTATAAAGAAAAAGCTGTAATAGGCCCTTAAACTGCAGAAATGCACACATGAATATAGGCGCTATAAAATCAGTACATTTTACTCAAGGAAGCATGAAACATATTTATGTATGTATTATAACTTTATATGATATGGACCGGTAAATCAATGGGAAATGCATTCACCTGTTATTGAATTGAAAATAGCAACCTTTAATTGAACTTGACTCTTGTCTTATTAGCAACATGTATATGTGGAGCATGGAGATTGATTGAAAAGGCGTGTTTTCCTAGCGACGCACTTTCTACGCCGCGTACAACGCATTATGTACGCTGCTCAGTCAGACACAAGAGAAGCCATTAGACTGTATTCCTAGAAGCGTAGTTCGGCCGTGCGGCGGCGTGTTTAGGGCAGCGCAACTGGGCGACTGAACTCAAGCCAGTCAGTTCGGTTGTACGCCGCGCAGTAGTAGATGATGAGTAGTGATCTGTGGACGTTGCTACTAGCAATGTAGCTTGTTGTGAAGTAGAGTGATTAGATTAAATCACTATGTAGGATTATAGGAACTGAACTATTTGTAGGAAAACACTTCACGCCGCGTATTATATTCGACGATATACGCCGGCGTTTTACGTTGTACGCGGCGTAGAAAGTGCGTCGCTAGGAAAACACGCCTTAACACATAACAAAAGAGTAAGTACACGCAAAACCAAAGATCATATCAGTCTGAATGTCCAAGCGACACCAACTCCACCTACCTCAATATTTTGAAACCATTGATGGTCATGACCATGACAGTATGCAAAACCTTCGATTCTAAACAAAGAAAAAAGGCAATTAGGCAAATGCAAATTATCTTTAGGGGCAGATGACCTGGCCTTCCGCCCCTTAAAACCTCAATAACTATCTATTACAAGGTAATAACTAAAAGTTCCCGATTTTCGAGGAATACACGTGCGGTAGCGAGTAAGCTACCTTTATTTAAGAACATGCTAAAATCCAAACTACAATCTAGCATCAATATTATAAACGAGCTACGTAAGCTGCTATCAAATAGGCTAAGGAAGTATTTTACCTTCTTTAAACAAGATAACCAGCGTTTTCAGAAGTAGTAAATTTACAGATCACATCATTTTCACCATTGTCAACAGACACTAGCAAAACAATACTTTACTTGTTCAAAACATCTGAAAATTGCGTACGCTATCATAAGCACTGCCTACTAGATTACACAGGTCCTGGACCGCAGCCAAATGTACACTCCCTACATTTTAAGACAAATATCTGCCCATTCCGACTGCGCAGATTTGCCGCCAGATGTCTCGATTTTTGGCTGAAATTTGCGTCTGATAGGCTAATGCATTAGGATAGGGAGATAGGTTGTATTTTACTTTTAAATTTTTGTATGTAGTGAAAATGTTCAAATTTATTTCAGGCACGATGAATTCATATTCATAGACATTCTTCTTTATTCTTTTCCTAACTAGTAATCAAAATTCAGATTTAAGAGAGAAATGGATAGTTGGCATGAACGCCCTCCCCGCGACCCCTCCCCTCCGTTTTCTGCTATGCTCAAATGTAAACCAACAGGATACTTAAATCAATCACCGTTTCGTTACTACTCCTAAAGAAGTGGTTGGTAGAAATTCTCACAGTGACTTTAAGAAGAACTGAATGATGCTAATTGTACAAACTATAGTGTTACTATGCACTGTGAGCCAGTGTACTTTATAACTAGTAATTTATTGTATAATGAGATCACTACGAATAGATTAAATCTATATTGCACATACCCGTCATTGTTTATCCACTGTTGTATGGGATATTCCTTTAATATTCGATAGTATGCGAATTTAAACGAACGAACAAAATCGAGTAGGCATTTTTTTAAAATTAATTACAAAGCCACACCAATATTGAATCTAATAACTTGACGGACAGATGGCGACATAGTGCATCCACTTCAAAATCTTCCATGAGCAAAGAAAACATCCAATAGTGCAATAAAATAATACTTAACGTAACAGAATCATTCATATTTATATATAGGCCTACTGTATAATCCAATTACAGAGTATTACAGTATGTTATAATAATATTACATTTCACGTTGTAACCTAACAATTGTAGGTTACAGAGACTCTTTTTGGTATTTTATGTTATTTCTATTTTTATCGGGTTGCCAGCCATGGACACATGTTGGTCGGCCCCCATGGAGAATCTTGTGTGTGTGCCCTACCTTGAGATTCTCTGATGGTGGTTGGCCGGTGTTTGGAGCAGGTGGCCTTGCCAGATGAGGTCAAAGGTTCCTTGGCATGTGGACGTTGCCATGGGGATGGGCTTGTTAGAAGATGTTTTGAGGCAAGATGGAGGCCAGTTGGTGTTTTTTTTTTTTTTTCAGGCAATGAATGCAATGCTCACATGTGGATAGATAAGATAATTAATAAATAAATAGTGTGTGAAGATATAGAAGTTGGTGTCCTAGTCTTAGTGTGGTATTATTTAAAGCAAGCATATTGCCCCACTACCTGAGCTGATAAAAATCATAAGTGGTTAATGGTTGCCCAACAAGTTTTATAATGTAATAAATTACATTGGCGCCCAACGTTTGAGCAAGAATTTATGAATCACACAAAGACAGGAGCACGAATAACGAAATAAGAAATATAGGGGAAAACAAGTTAAGTTTTGAAGCTGAAGCTGAGATGATAGCCATAGTGAAGAAGATCTTAGAGGTGCAGGATAGGATGATCAACCGGCAGAAGGCTGCGAAGGAGAAAGAGAAGTTGGAGCAGGAGGAGAAGGAGAAAGGCAAGTTGGAAGAACAGAGAGTGGAGGTCATATGTGTTGTAGAAGAGAAAGTTGAAATAGTGGAATCTGTGAGTGCGTCTGTGAAGGAGGAGAAGAAATGTGAAGTACGTGATGCTAGGAGGGGGGGGGGGGGAGAAGTGGAAAAGATAAGGTCCAGAAAGCTTTGTGAGGTCCTTGATGAGGTCAGTGAGCATATGTCTGAGAAGCTTGACAAGATCAAAAAGCAGGTGGATAGCATATGCATTGTGGAAGAGAATGTTGGAAATAGTAGAATCTGTGAGTGTGTCTGTTGAGGAAGAGGAGAAGATCTATGAAGCACTTGATGATAGGGGGCGTAGGAAAAATAATCATGAACTGGAAAAGATAAGGCGAGGTATAGTGGTATATGTTGTAGAGACAATAGCAAGCGAAGAAGAGAGAGAAGTTGTGGAGGTAGACACAGAGGTTGCCGCCGACGTAAAAGAAGAGGACGTCAAATGGAGGAGGAGAATAACACTGAAGACAAGGAGGAAGATGAGATAGAACATAACGTGAAGAAGCGTAGGAGAAAGATGAGGATACGCAGGAGAACAAGTTGGAGGAAGAAATGGACCAGTTGGAAGGCAAAGAGAAGGAGTAAGAAGAGGAAGAGATGTCAGGCAGATCGAGATAAGAGAGTGAAGGATCAGAAGAAAGAAAAGGAGAAAATAAAAGGGATAAAGGCAAAGAGAAAAGAAAAGATGAGAAGAAAAGAATTGCTGAACAAGATAAGGCAGATGAAGAAAAAGAAGGGAAAGGAGAAGAAGGAGAGAATGAAGGTGGAAGGCAAGTGGCCGACGCACATGCAGAAGACACACCGTGCGCGTGCTCAGGCTCGCATGGCCCATGGCATGCAGCTGCCTGTGGCGGACGACCGCAAGTTTTCTCGACTCGGCACCAGGATACGGCTCAACAAGACCAAGCAGCAGCTAACTACTGCCGACCAAGAAGAACGGAAGGTGGAGGTGGAGATTGTGGATCAGGCCCCCTGCCGCCAGAGGGCAGCATGGAACACAAGAAGGAAAGGAAGAAGCAGAAGAAACTGGAACAGAAAAATAAAGTTGGTGCCAAGAAAAGAGCTAAGTTGGAAGCTAAAACTGAGAAGAAGGCCCATAGAAAGGCTGAATTACGAGAACGAGAAGAAAAGAATAATAATAATAATAATAAGAAGAAGAAGAAGAAGAAGAAGAAGAAAGGAAAATATGATTATACTGAATCAGAGGATACAGACCAAAGGGTAGATGAAGAAAAGAAGAAGAAGGAGAAAAGACACAAGCATCGTGCAGAAAGGTTGAAGGATGAGCAGGAGAGTAGTTCCGATGCGGATAAGGTTCTCAATCTTGACAACGACATGTTGTTGGATTCTGGTGGTGGATATCGAGGACGTGAAGATGAAGAGGATGGTACTGGTGATGCTCCACGTTTTGTAAGATGTAATGGAGACAGGGCCCGGAGAGGTCGGAAGGGTGACAAGGTTGATTATGATGACGGCACAGACAGGTCTGATGACGATTCTGCCGTTTCTTCTGACTATGATGTTGTTGTAGGATTTTTCCGAGGCTGCAGGCGTGTCTGATAGACTCGATGAAATGGCTTCGGCTGCTATATTGGAGGAGAATATATTTGTGCTGGTGATTCTGGTTAATCTAGAATGGTTGTTTCTACGATGATTGTGCCAATGGTTTTTCTGCCTATGATGTGTGATTTGTTTCTGTATGTGAATTTGTTTTTTTAGTGTTTGCTTAATGTATTTCATTTATGTTTTTGTTTTGAGGGTTGAGAGTGAATTTCTAACCTTCATACAGAAATTCTCTCTCAAAGGGGGCGTCTGTAACCTAACAATTGTAGGTTACAGAGACTCTTTTTGGTATTTTATGTTATTTTTATTTTTATCGGGTTGCCAGCCATGGACACATGTTGGTCGGCCCCCATGGAGAATCTTGTGTGTCCTACCTTGAGATTCTCTGATGGTGGTTGGCCGGTGTTTGGAGCAGGTGGCCTTGGCAGATGAGGTCAAAGGTTCCTTGGCATGTGGACGTTGCCATGGGGATGGGCTTGTTAGAAGATGTTTTGAGGCAAGATGGAGGCCAGTTGGTGTATTTTTTTTTCAGACAATGAATGCAATGCTCACATGTGGATAGATAAGATAATAAATAAATAAATAAATAGTGTGTGATGATATAGAAGTTGGTGTCCTAGTCTTTGTGTGGTATTGTTTAAAGCAAGCATATTGCCCCACTACCTGAGCTGATAAAAATCATAAGTGGTTAATGGTAGCCCAACAAGGGGTAAGTTTTATAATGTAATAAATTACAACGTTAATGTGTTTAGACCAACATATCTAATGGGAGAACGTACAGTAGCTTACTACTAACGGAAAGGATGTCAATATTGTCAAGTTCCCAATGTAAGTTCGATAGATTTGAGTTACTATGAAATCAATTCCGTATCGTTTTACAGTGTTCATTACAATACCAAAATTCCGTGTTGTTTTACAGTGTTCATCACAATGCCAAGGAGAAGTCGAGCTGACATAGGTCGTCGAAGTCAGTCAAAGGCGCAGCGAGCTACTTCAAGTGCAAACTGCACTGATAAGCAACGAGCGACGGATAATGAAAATAGTCGTATTGCCATGTCTGATTTACGTTCGAGAGCGAATGAAAATGAACGACAAGCGAATAGATTCAGAATGCAACGAATTCCGTAAACACCAAACACAACACCAGCGAGCACGACACAATGAACATGACCGACTGCGCCGAAACGATGCTCCTGTGAACCTGGAACATCAGTTGACCGTATAAAAGGAGGAGCTCATTCGGCGTGTATTTCTAAACGTATCGCAGAACTTCAAAATCCATAATAGGCTGAGCGAACGAGCCATATTGGCAGCGAAAAACAAAAATCTCAATGAGTCCATTCAAAATGTCATTCCGGGACAGTTGTTTTCCTTCAAATCGTTTGACACAGTTATCAACCAGGATAAGGTAGTCAACTATCCCATATGATTCGCTGAAATTGTCTGGATTACCACCTCACAATTTGCAATTGAAAGTAGGCTCAGTCATCATCATGTTGCGTAACACCAATCAACCTCGACTATGCAATGGCACGAGACTGGCTGTGAAAAAGCTTATGAACAACGTCATCGATGCGACTATTATCAAGGGAAAGTATAAAGGAGAGGATGTTTTGTTTCCGCGCATCCCTATGATTCCAATGGACGTGCCATTCGATTTTAAACGGTTGCAATTCCCCGTGCGTCTGGCCTTTGCAATGACCATCAACAAACCACAAGGCCAGTCGTTGGAAGTTTGCGGAATTAACTTGGGAGTTTCCGTGTTTCGCGCATGGTCAACTGTATGTCACGTGTTCGCGTGTCGGAAAGCCGTCATCTTTGTTAATTTACGCGCCGAAAAACAAAACTAAAAACGTAGTTTACCAGAAAGCTTTGCATTGAATGTTAACTGAATTTATCTTTCATGAAAATAAAAAAACGTTGAATTAGTTTGAACTACAAAGGAGTTTCATTTAATAACCAAACAAAACTCAAACCGTACACGATTCGGCTAATGTTCTTGATCTCAATTAATTGGAGTTGGTAGGTTGATTAGGATAATAATTGTTTATAAAGAGTTACAATCAAATCAATTTCAAGTGGGACGAAGTTCACCTAGTCTAGTGTATCCATAAAAATCCCAACATAAGTATTACTGGTTGGCTACTTCACACGTCCACGAGTGCCAATCACTCCCGGCTGTGGCAATAACAACTCAAGGTCGCTTTTCGAAGCGACAATATATTTAGAGACCTTGAGTATACAGAGAAAAATAAAGGCCCCCACGCTATATTTTAGCCACGCGCAGAAAGATTTAAAAACATACCTTAATACAATTAACAAGACTGGAGTGAGACGCCGTTACTAGTAAGCCTAACTGTTGCATGAGCGGCTAGGCACAGAGCTGATCCACTGTTTGATTGGCTGGAGGCTGCCGGTTTCTTATTGTTTGCTGGTGGAATATATCTATATTCCTTGGATTTGAAACTTCTTGCGTGCTTTAAGAGCATTTTACCAACATTGTAACCATAGGACGTTCCGTATCCCCTTAAAACACATACGTCTGCAGCCAATAGTGATACTTCACCTGATTGGTCACAAGAAACTCCCAGCACCAGGCTGCTTCTTTTCAATCGTTCCATCACTGGCGACCGCCAACGGTACCAAGCGACCGCCGCTTTTCAAATCTTGACTGCAACGGTCACGTGATGTTTGTCACGAACAAGCAGAGGAATGGAACAGTATAATACACATGGAACGGGTATATTAGTTGGCAATCACAGTTCAAGGCAAAGAGTTTCTTGTGACAAATCAGGTGAAGTATGGTTACAATGTTGGTAGCATACTGAACAGCTGTGCCCAAGATAGCGGGTTCAAACCCGGCCAAAGTCGTCGGATTTTTTAAGAGCGTTAACATCCTTCAGTATGCCTTCCTTCGGAGGGGAAGTAAAGCCGGCGGTCCCATATCATAGATTTATGGCATGTAAAAGATCCTTCCACAGATTAAACTCGTGTGAAGCTAAATTTCTAGGTTAGATTTCGTTGGAACGCTCTATTAAAGTTCCAACGTTCACCACTATGTATCATTGACAACTGGTAGCGAAAGTTGGAACTAGAAACAGCTACAGCCTCTGGCGAGCCGAACATGTCCTCGGACACTTCCGGCACTAAAAGCCATACGATAAATAAATAAATAAATAAATAAATAAATAAATAAATAAATAAATGTTAAATCATGTGTCATTTATGGAGCATCTTCTCAGAATCGTTTCAAGGTATCTATTTGTAATTTTCCCAGTTTGTATATGAATGTATAGGCCTCGTGCGAATGAAGTCGTTTGGTACTTGTGGCGCCCCTAGCGGCGAGGAAAGGCGAAGCTAGTCGGGAGAGTAGCGAACGCACGTAGTAGGCAATCGTTAGTCTGAGCAGCATTTCCATTAATACGAGTAAGCGGATATGTGTTCAACAGGCAAAATAACTACAGTTATCTGTGTGGGGTTTGAGGTTGTGAAATGGGACCCGGCTTAGTTCAGGGATTCTACCGTAAGGAAAGGACAGCAGTTGAATGGCAGTCACCATATTTTTCACGTAGAAGAAAGATCGGGAGAAATATCTGGCCTGTGTTTACCGGAGACAAACATTAATAAATCACCGTATGTGGTGAAGATAAAAGTAAGTTTTGTTGCATACTTCCTTTTATTAATACATTGTAACTGCGTTGTAAGTTTATAAGTAATAATATGAAATATGATCACCATGTAATTCTCATGAAATTAGACCTTAATCTCCTTTCAAAACACAATAGCCTACTCTATAAACGATATTAACTATTAACACATTTTCTGTTTACAATTTATGTTCAGGTAGACTCGGACAGATGTCTGGTATCTGGGAACTGTCAATGTAAGGCAGGCTTGTCAGAAAGGTGCAAACACATTGCTGCCTTGTGTTTATTTGTAAATAGTGAGAGAGACACTTCCAAAACTACGCGCTTGCAAGAATGGGAAAAACCAATGCGTGCTCGAGAACAGTTATATGCGAAAGGTGAAAAGATAGGGAACCTATTCGAGAATGAAGCACGCCGTAGCACCACTGAACTAGCTGCAAGCGAGATTCAAAGCAGAAGCGAAATGTATGACTTAGTAAGACATTTAGATTGTGCCTTCTCCAAGATTTTAAAAGTTGAATGTGAAAGTGAAAACTACGTAATCTGCAAATCCATTACATACAGTTTAGTAGATAAGGCAGCTGATCTTAGTGAAAATGAAGCTTCATTTCAATTTATTTCTGAGCTAGAGAGCCAAAACATTCGTGATGTATACAGGTGTTACGTAGTTCGGAGTTTATTAAATAACAAGTTAACTCTAATTCCGGTAAACTACCTCAACATGTTGCCTGAAAATGTACGAATATTCTACAACAATCATGTGAAAGTAACAACAATACAGAGACACGAGATCGCTGTTGTGACAAGACTTCAGTCAAAATGCCCCACATGGTTCCAGGAAAGAAAGTTGCGCATTTCTGCAAGTCAGCAGGCACACAGGATTATGACATGGAAATCAGCTGATTATGACCAACTTGCAAGATCTCTTCTCGTTGATAGAGTACTGAACACCTCAGCTGTGAGGTATGGAAGAGAGAATGAACATGTGGCTATTCGGCAATATTCCATGTTTAATAATAATTCGTCTGTGCGCCACCTAGGACTGTGTATTAAAAAGGAACAACCGTGGTTATGCTGCAGTCCAGACGGGATTGTACTTTCTTCATGTGGATACACATTATTGGAAGTCAAATGTCCTTTCTCGTGCAGAGACAGAGCAATTATACAAGACGGCGAATGTGGTGTGCCTTATCTGTACGTAGCTGATCAAGGAGGAGTCGGGATTAAGGAAACGCATGTATATTACACGCAGGTACAGGTCTCCATGTACATATTAAATATAACTTCCTGTGATTTATTTATTTACTCACCAAAGGGAAGTGTCAACGTAAACATTCGTAGAAATGAAAAGTTCCTTTCTGCTATCATTCCCGCCTTAGAAAAGTTTTATTTCCTAAATTATCTGCCATTGGTGTGTGGGACTGCACATTAGCATGGGTATCTTACAGAATTCAGCCTTAAATTTGCAACAGGGATACTGAATATTGAAGGATTCTTAATTTTTACCAGTCATGTAACATGCCTGGCCCTTACTAAAACACCAAAATTGTAATTAAAATTAGTTTAAAAAAATAGTAAAAAAACGAATAAAAATAGTTCTTAACAATATAATATATTATTAATTCTAATAATAATTTCAGTACAATGTGAATGTCATTAAAATTAATCATTCATCTTAATTAGTGGAGGACTAAAATTTGCTAGAACTCCGGCAATGTGTACAATTTTATCAATATGTGGTAATAAATCAACTGTAACTTCGCTACTCAATATTTTGTATAGTTTCATTCTTTGTATAGCCCTTTCTACATGAATGCGAACAGATGCTATGTTGTAAGTAGTATCCACTTCTTCCACTGTTAATTGCGGGTCAAATGCAAAAGGAGGCATCACCATTATAGCATCTTTGTTTTCAATACACTTCCTTATTTGTGAAAAGCCTTTGTCACACATTACAGTATCGCCTGCCTGAATATAATCAAGTACACCAGAATTAACTGTAATGTAACTATCGGTTTCTCTTCCACCATAACACTTTGATAGGAAACAGATAAATCCTGACGGCGTTATTGCAACAAGAAATTTCACTGTGAACGAATTTTTATAATGTGAAAACATCATAATTCTTTTCCTAACACTTCCTGGTCTTTCACACGGTATTTCACTACAGTCTAGTATGCAGGTGCATTTTTCAAAATGCTTTTTAAACACAGGAGGCATTGTGCTTTCAATACTAGACATATGGGGCCAGAATATCCAGTCCTTTGTTTTTACGTACAAATGGCGAAGTATAAACTTGAACGTTGCGGAAACTGTTGTTCTATGACACCTGAACAGGACGCCAATGGCAGCAAAACTTATTGCAAGCTTCATCTTCATTAAAAACAGAAGTAACATATTTTCTTTGCGTAATTTGCAGTTGTGATGCAAAGTCGGTAGCAGGGATAAAAGGATATGAAACACTGCAAATTTTACGCCAGCTATTTCAAGGAGATGTTGTTCATTTTCCTTCACTGTTTCATATCCAGAAAATGATTGTCCCCATTCACTGAAATCTGTTCCGGTATTTGCGTCTATTTTCAATAAATTGTCTGTCATTGTCTGATTGTTAACTGGTATTGGGAGGTTAGTTTGGATACCTACATCATTATTTTCTAATGAGCAAAACATAATATTCAAACTGTTTATCTTATTGGCCTGGGATGCAAAATTTGCCTGTGTACTTGCGTCAGTAACTGAACAGACATTCATGCCTGTGTAAGTTTCCGCTGTGTTGCCAATGCCATGCCTTAATTTTCTTCTTTTGTAACGCTCAGCAATTATGTTCTCTTGTAATTCACCTTTACTGTTAGAATTTGGTGTCAGAAATAATCTAGGTACATACCCAGGGCTGTCAGGATCTCTTGAGGGCATTCCGTTTACAAAATGACGGCTGCAAATACGAGAATTGTTTGTAGGTGTCCATGGTTTTCCATTCTTCGTGTCTCGTTTCAAAGATGCTATCCAGGCTTTCCTTCTGATCACATGTTATTTGTCATTGGGAAACTTAAAAAACTTAGTTCCAGAAGGAGAGTTCCTGTACGTAAAATTACACCCTACTACGGAACAATTGTTGTTACTGTTAGAACTAGTGGAACCACAATCAGTTTCGTACATTATATTACAGAAGATAGAAGCTAACGACAACGCAAACTGCATGCAACAACATAGCAAGCAAGCGCAGATCTCCCGATGAGGAATGCCATGCTTGCCGACAGAGCGCAGCACAGTTCATTCGCACGAGGCCTATTGGCTATTTACTGAAATGACAGTTTTGAATCATTATAATTGACTTTTTATTTATGAATTCCTTTTAAAGTTCAAACATTTTAGTACTTTTTCCCTGGATATTAGGTTCATAAAACCAGAAGAATGTTACCGACCACTTAAGTGCCATTTCTGCACATGGATACTAATATTATAAATGTCACCAGAAAGTTTCATGTTCTACACAAATTGAGAAAATGCTCCTGAAGTATTAAAATAAAGTAACTTACGGGAAATGAAATTTCAAGTTGCAACGAACGAAATGCATAAAGGTTATGCATAATATTACAGAATAATTAATTAAATACACTTTTGGTTTGAATATTGTCAAAATTTAAAAACAGCTGGAAAGTGAAATGTACCGTAACAGATTTCAAATTCAAAATTTGAAAAGTGATTTTTTGAACAAAAATTGGATTCCGGGTCCCCTTAAATTCCTTGAATGTTCCAAATTACACGTTCTAGATGGAACGATGGAGCAGAAACGAAGATACTGATATTATGCACATATTCTTGATACCCCGCATGAAGCAACATACAGGGTCTTTCATATAAAATAAGAGCGCCAAGCGGCGGCTTTGTTAACCGTAGCTGCGGTCACCTTGGCCGAGCTTTTGGCGCGCCAAGTCCCCCTGCTTTAAGCGTGTGTACAATCCTACATGATGCAGCGGCCTTGCTAGCGTGTGTACAGTGCTGAAATCTTACTTTAGTTAGTTAGTTAGTTAGTTATTGTTGATGAAACCGAAACCCCCATAGAATTGAAAGCGCGCGCATAGTACATACGACGGATGTTTTTTTTTTCTCAAGTTCCTATGGATTGTATAAAAATAACAGATTGACTTTACCAAACTTGACCTTGCAATAAGCGTGCAGGTGCTCAGTCGCCAGTCTAAACCTCAAGTGCTAACATGGTGAGACAGTTATCATTGCAACATCGTATTTTTTTATGTAAAACTTATTTTAAGTACGAGTCGGCTCGGCGGGTACGTGATGCATTTGTTCAGCAATTTTCTGATGAAGTGCCACCTTCACTAGCACAGATTCACGTAATTGCAATTAAGTTTGACACTACTGGCTCGGTGCTCTATAAAAAACATGCCCGCACACGAACAGTTTTTACAGAGGTTGAGCTAGATGACATTGGCGAGAATCTTGAACGGTCTCCGAATAAATCACTCACATAATTAGCACAAGTAGTGGTTTCGGTTTCATCAACAATAACTAACTAAAGTAAGATTTCAGCATTGTACACACGCTAGCAAGGCCGCTGCATCATATAGGATTGAAAACACGCTTAAAGCAGGGGACCTTGGCGCAACAAAAGCTCGGCCAAGGTGACCGCAGCCGTGGTTAACAAAGCCGCCGCTTGGCGCTCTTATTTTATATGAAAGACCCTGTATTCCGGCAAGGAATTTATGGCAGTGCTGTATTCAACTCAACCGCTCGATTTATGAGCTTGCAAGGTAGTCATTTCGTTCGGCAGTTAAATTGTTTAGGACACATTTGCTTCTAGTATTGTATAGATCTTCATTTCGATTGCCAGTTTATTGCTGATGATAACTTAACATCTATTCTTCTTTATGACTTCCTATGTCTCTTTGTTTGGTTATACACGAACCGAAAATAATTGAATATACTTTGGTTGGTTGGTTCTTAAGTTTAGGGGCTGCGACAACGTGGTCATGTAGCCCCGTGTACTTTGGGTGTGTGTAGAATCTGTCTGATAACCGGTGTTAATTGTGATGACTGTATTAGTGTGTGTTATCCGTTTTTTTTTTAAATTGAAGTACTGCAACTTAGAAATTTTCAACTAGTTCCTACTTTTGCCGCCAAGCGCCACCGTCAACGACTACTAGGCCAAGTTCAGAACTTAGCTACTAGACGCCACCGCAGTCGACTCTTGGCAACGAACGTAGAAACCTAAGAGCGTTGTTTACATTCTTAACCTATCCAATTTAGCTTCACACATGTGCAATTAGTGGAAGGTTCTTTAACTTGCCATAAATCTATGACATGGGACCGCCGGCTTTACTTCCCCACCGAAGGAAGGCATACTGAGGGATTTTAACGCTCTTAAAAAAATCCGACAGCTTCGGCCGGGTTTGATCCCGCTATCTTGGGCAGAGAAGCTCAGCATGCTACCGACTACGCCACCGAAGCCGCCTGAATATACTTTCACGTACCGGTAACGTAGTTATGAGTAATGATGATTTAAATTCATTTGAACAAGGCCGGATTTGGGCACTGCAGGACCACAAGCACAAAACCGTATTTCGCCCCTCGCTCCTGAAAAAATGTCTCCATATTTACTTAAAAAAACTAATTACTGTATAATACAATGACTTTCTGTACAAATTAAAATTAACAAATTGCTTATCTTATTATATTAAAATAGTTTTCAAAAAATTCCACCCTTTACTAAAACTGAAATATCTCAGGAAGTATTTGCGCTACGACGACGTTTGTTGTCTTAAAATGTAATGCCCGTCAAGCACCGTCGATTGATACCCACCTTACTTGATTATATCATTCGTGTATTGAAATAATTGCGAATATTACTTCCTTCGAGGTCTCACGAAAATAGAATCGAATGACTTGACGGGCATATTGTCGCTAGGCGACAACGACTAACACTGTAACATGATATTCAACGCCGCCCCAATAATAAATCTAACTTGATATTAACAGAGAGTTCCCTATTTACGTCATGATATCGTTAACTTCTACCTGCTCCACTCGGGCGCTAATGTCGCATGGATACATACATGATATCGTTAACTTCTACCTGTTCCACTCGGGCGCTAATACCGCATGTATTCATACAATAAGCAGAAGGGGATTCTGTGCACATAATTTAATTAAAACTTCTCAAAGAATGGATTACTTTGAGACTGAAATGCTCATGCACAATCAAAAGTCATTTTGCAAATGACACTGTCATGTCAACATCACTTTGAATGACAACAAATCTATTATGAACAAAGTGTCCTGACTGACTCATCATCGCCCAGCCAAAACTATTAAAGTTACAAACATGAAATTCTGGGGATATGTTCGTTGTAAGTTGAAAACGCACACTAAGGAAGGATTTTTGGATAATCAGATTTCAAAGGGGTGTTAAGGGGGTACACCTGCATTTCATTGAATAACAATATCTCCGGATTGGTTTCATTGAGGGATGTGATACTCGGCATATAAAATCATCCTTAAAAATAAGAAGATACATGTCTGAGGGTTTTTCGATATGGTGTATATTATGAGGGGAAAGGGGTGAAAAGCGGGGGTTGAAGGATTCCTAACGGAGCGTGTATCTCTTAAACGACATAGGCGAGGCGTTTGAAAATCAGCGGGAAAAAAATCAGCTTAAAAATAAGTAAATAGGTGTTTGACCGTTTTTTTTTTTATAAATCCAATTTAAGGGGCCCATGGGGAGGGGTGAAATTCTGGAGAAAAAAAAACAGGAAAGAGAATGTCCTAACTGATTGACTGACTGACTGACTCACTCATCAAACTCAGGGGGGAAAACTGCTTAAAAATAAGTAAATAGGTGTTCGATTTTTTTTATAAATCTAATTTAAGGGGTTCATGGGGAGGGGTGAAATTCTGAAAGAAAAAAAAATGAAAGAAAATGTCCTGACTCACTAACTCACTCATCATTGCCCAGCCAAAATTATTGAAGTTAGAACCATGACATTTTGGGTATATGTTCTTTGTATGTCAAAACCGTCCACGAAGGGAGAATTTTTGGATATTCAGGTTCTAAAGGGTCTTAAGGGGGTTAAACCTGCATTTCATCGAATAACAATATCTCCCGATTGGTTTCATTGGGGGATGTGATACTCGGCTATAAACTCATCAAATAAGAAGACACATGTCTGAGGGGATTTCGATGTGGTGTATGTTATGAGGTGAAAGGGGTGAAAATGGGGGGGTTGAAGGATTCCTAACGGAGCGTGTATCTCTTAAACGACATAGACAAGGAGTTTGAAACTCAGCGGAAAAAATCAGCTTAAAAATAAGTAAATAGGTGTTCGACCGTTTTTTTTTTTCATAAATCCAATTTAAGGGGCCCATGGGGAGGGGTGAAATTCTGGGGAAAAATACGGGAAAGAAAGTGTCCTAAATGATTGACTGACTCACCCACTTTTCAAACTCAGGGGGGGGGGGGGGATCTGCTTAAAAATAAGTGTTCGACAGTTTTTATTCATAAATCAAATTTAAGGGATTCATGGGGAGGGGTGAAATTCTGAAAAAAAAATTGAAAGAAAATGTCCTGACTCACTCACTCATCATCGCCCAACCAAAATTATTGAAGTTAGAAACATGACATTCTGGGGATATGTTCATTGTATGTCAAAACCGTCCACTAAGGGAGGTTTTTTAGATATTCATGTTCTAAAGGGGTATTAAGGGGGTTAAACCTGCAGTTCATTGAATAACAATATCTCCCGATTGGTTTCATTGCGGGATGTGATGCTCGGCTTATAAACTCATCATTAAAAATAAGAAGACACGTGTCTGACGGTTTTTCGATGTGGTGTATGTTATGAGGTGAAAGGGGTGAAATGTGGGGGTTGAAGGATTCCTAACGGAGCGTGTATCTCTTAAACGACATAGGCAAGGAGTTCGAAACTCAGCGGAACAAAATCAGCTTAAAAATAAGTAAATAGGTGTTCGACCGTTTTTTTTATAAATCCAATTTAAGGGGCCCATGGGGAGGGGTGAAATTCTGAAGAAAAAAAATGGAAAGAAAGTGTCCTAACTGATTGACTGACTCACCCACTTTTCAAACTCAAGGGGGAAAATCTGCTTAAAAATAAGTAAATGAGTGTTCGACATTTTTTTTTTCAAAAATCAAATTTAAGGGGTTCATGGGGAGGGGTGAAATTCTGAAAAAAAAAAAAATGTCCTGACTCACTCACTCATCATCGCCCAGCCAAAATTATTGAAGTTAGAAACATGAAATTTTGGGGTTATGTACATTGTATGTCGAAATCGTCCACTAAGGAAGGATTTTTGGATATTCAGGTTCTAAAGGGGTGTTAACGGGGTACACCTGCATTTAATTCAATAACATTATCTCCCGATTGGTTTCCTTGAGGGATGTGATACTCGGCATAAAAACTCATCATTACGAATAAGAAGACGCATGTCTGAGGGTTTTTCGATGTGGTGTATATTATGAGGTGTATGTGTGAAAAGTGGGGGTTGAATAACAATATGACACGACTATGACGCGAGCGAAGCCGCGGGTACCTGCTAGTAGAATTTAGCATACAGTACATTGTATCTTTTTACGTAAATACATTTTAAAATCACATGTCTCTTTTTTCTAGTCTTGACTGGTCGATGATGTACTCAAAGCGAAGAGTTCGCAGCTTACCTCCATACTCATGATACGTAAGTCGGCTAACTTTTCTTGGGACATAGTTGTACGTAAATAATATTTTATCCGCTTCAGTTTACTTAATAACCGTCCTCCAGTACAGTTTGATATCATCAAACTTAAATATAATTCGTGACCTTGTTTAAACATTAGGAAATGCTAAAAAGAAAAGGTTTCCTGGGAATATAAGATTATATAATTCTTCGTGATCGAACTTGGCAATTGGATACGCCTCCTTCTCGTAGGGTACGGTACGTAAAAAAAATGAAAGAAAAATAATCAACAATTAAATCCGTATTCATGTTTTCTAAGCAGCTGATTTACGTTACTTTTTTACAACAGAGTCTTCTATTTTCAAAATCATCAAAACTAAAAATGTTTCCGAATCACTTTTGTAACCTGGCAAGGCATTCACAGATGACACACACGAGAATTGAAATACAACCCTGCAGATGAAGGTGCAAAGGGTTTCTCAATCACAACGCAGCCGGGAACAAAAGCGCGTTCATTTTAAATTTAAAAAAAAAGTCCGAGGCGCGGGGCAACAGCTTGTTATGCTTGTAGGTAAATCCGGCTCTAGTCACGAGGTTGTGTATTTTCAGAGCATACCGGTACTTTGCTAATATTCCCATTTATTTTGTTATCATAAAATATATTTGTAGGCCTATAGCTAATATTAGAGAAGTTATGACTTAACTTTTATAATCAAATTCTTTTTCACTTAGATCAAGCAATCTGAGCAAGATGGCGGCGCGTGCCTGCATCAAGAGAAGTGTGCTCCGTGTGATTTTAGTATTTTTAATGGTAAAATGTGCAGTGACTGTGGCAAGACGTGTTAATTCTGTGACCGTTAATGGTGAACAGGATCTGAAGAATCAACCCCTTATGGAAAAACTTCTGGTGAGTGACAAATGCACAATACATTCCTGGACATGGTGTGGCAGTGAAGGTCTGGGGCTGGCCACCATTAGCCGACCACGCCGAGCGGGAGGGGAAGGTGTCGCAAGGCTACCTGCTACCGGGTTCTCGCTCTGCTTTCTAGCGCTTGCTCTAAGCGGCGACATAGAACTCAACCCTGGACCTTTGCAATGCGCAATATGTGAAAAAATCGGCCGAAAAAATCAATTATATATTCAGTGCAGTAATTGTAACATGTCGAGTCACAGGACGTGTGCTAAAATCAGTACCTCTGAGTTCCGGTGCATTAAAAAAGGCACGCGAACGTGGACATGTTGGCAATGTGCTATGCCGCCGTTTACCGACTCGTTGTGCAACAATACCAGTGATATTCCCAGTGACTCTGTAAATAGTGTAAATAACCTGAATAGTTCACTTGTAAATAAACACTTATCACTGTTCGCCTTCAATGCCCGCAGCATCACGCGGCCGGGACGGAAACAAAACATTCATGCTACAGTGACCGCCCTAGATCCAAGTAGTGTGTTGCAGTGAAACGTGGCTCTCTGGGGTGGTAGGTGATCGGGAGGTGTTACTAGACACATACCAGCTGTACCGGAAGGACCGACCACGGACTTCAGGGAGCGGGGTTCTCATTGCTGTGAAACCTGAGTACAATGCAACTCGCGTCCATCAGCTGGAAACTGACGCTGAGGCCGTGTGGGTTGAGGTTCAATGCAGTAACGGTAAATATCTGATCGGATCAGTCTATCGCTCTCCGAAATCGTCCCAGCTGATGAATGATGAGCTGATTCTCTCCCTCAAACGGGTGCAAAACCTTCAACAAAATTATGACGCTGTCTACATTGTTGGTGATTTCAACCTACAAATCACATGGAATAGAAATGCCGCTCCTATCCCAAATAATCCTATATCCAACAACTTCCTTACAGCATTCTATGATCTATTCCTCCATCAACTCATATTTGAAGCTACCCGTATCACTGAGACCTCCCGTTCAACCCTCGATCTCTTCCTAACAAACTCTCCATCCTCAATTCAGTCTCTACAAGTCATCCCTGGATTTTGTGATCACCAAGCCCTCCTAGCTATATTTACCCACAAAAAGAACAGTCCAAAATTACAAACCAGAACAGTTTACAATTACTCCCGTACCAACTGGAAACTCCTTTCTGACATCTTACTTGACAGATTACCGGTCATTACACCTTCAGTCACCAACGGTGTAGATATAGATGGTACCTGGCATACTTGGAAGGAAATCTTTTTTCAGTGCGTCGATGAAGTGATCCCTAAGGTTACAATTAAAAATAAGAAAAAAAAAACACCTTGGATCTCAAAGGACATAATATCCAAAATAAGAAAGAGAAATCAGCTCTGTAACAAGTGGAAACAGTGCCCAAGTGACAGCAGGTGGGAAAAGTATAGGCTGGCTAGAAATAGTACCAAATCTGCAATTCGTGAAGCCTACAGTACGTATATGGACAAATTAAGCTTTAATCCCAAGGCAATGTGGACATTCATTCGGAGCAAAAGTGGCAACACCGCACCACAGAGCTTTAAACATAACGGACTTTCTATTTCCAACCCACTAGACATAGCCAACTCATTCAACTGTAAATTCCAAAGTAACTTCTCACCACCTGACACCAGTGAAGGAATGTTCCTACCAAGGACATCATCCCCTCTCTTTCCCCTAGCCAGTCTATATTTCACACAACAGGAAGTTCGAGACAGCTTACGGAGAACTAGACCCCATGCCGCGACAGGACCAGACTTAATCCCTGCTCGGATCCTTCATTACTGTGCAAATGCCCTAGCACCCTCATTGTGCGCACTTTTCAACCAGTCCATTAACACCGGGACTCTACCACAAGAGTGGAAACATGCTAACGTGGTCCCTGTGTTCAAAGATGGTGACAAGGAAGACATGGACAACTACCGCCCGATTTCTCTGACGTCTGGTATCTGTAAATGTATGGAGCGCCTGGTTGCTAAGAACATACTGGAATTCCTGAGTGAGCGAGGCCTGTTAAATCCAAGCCAACATGGCTTCGTTCCGGGGAGATCTTGTACAACTCTTTTGACAAAAGTGATTGATGACTGGCAGAACTCTTTGGATCAGACTAACGTCTCCCAAGTGGACTATGTGGCCCTGGACTTAAGCAAAGCTTTTGATCAGGTGCCTCATCAAAGACTCTTGTCAAAGCTTGGCAAATATGGCATCGGAGGCAAACTGATGACATGGTTGACGTCATTCCTGGTAGGTCGAACGCAGTGTGTCGTGTTTGGCGGGGCCAAGTCACCGAACATAGTGGTAACTTCGGGAGTATCACAGGGGTCGGTGATTGGGCCTTTGTTGTACATGGTTTTTACCCTCGACCTTCCAAGCTGTGTGACGTCCACGATGGCGCAGTATGCAGACGACTCAATAATTTACAGAGCCATAAAAATAATGATGACGTCAAAGCACTACAGGAAGATCTGGACAGTGTGGCACTGTGGTGTGATGTAAATAAGATGACCTTGAATGTAAACAAGTGTAAATATATTCGGCTAAGTAGGGCCAGACAGCCTATTGCACATAGCCTTTCACTGAGCGGCACAGTTCTTCCCATGTGCAATTCACTGCGATTGCTGGGAATACACATTTCCAGCAATTTGAAGTGGAATGTACACGTTGAGGAATCTAGGTGTAAGGCATTTAGAATTCTAGGATTTGCAAGACGTAATCTTCTGGGATTCAGAAGCCGTGCACTCCGAGCGGTGTATCTCTCCACGATACGGCCCATTCTTCTGTACGGACTTCCTGCCTGGCATCCCACTACCGAGGAAAACATGAGGAAGTTAAGTGCAGTCCAACGTCGAGCAGAGCGACTCATTTACAATCAGGGTAACAAAGTTTTGACAAAACCACTAACATCCATCAATGACATATGTAGCCAAATAGATCTCACCTTTCTCCGAAAATCTCTAGCTGGCACCATTATACTGTACCCATTTCCCCGCCTTCAGCTGTCATATCGTTCAGTCCGTAGAGCACAGGGTGTCACACTTGTTCCTCCATTCGCTAGGACAACAGATTATCAATCTGGATTCTACAATCGCTCTGCTCGACTTTGGAATGACCTGCCTCGTGAAATAAAAGACCTTCCTCCACGACAATTTTGCCGCAAAGTGAAGGCTCTAAAGGGACTAAAACCCCATGTAAATTGAATTATATACTGTATAATGTAACTTTGTGACTGATTGGGAGTGGGCGCGTGCGTGTATATATGTATGTATGTATGTATGCGTGTGTGAGCGTGTATATGAGTGTGTGCATGCCTGTGTCTTCCCTTTTATTTATGAATTGTATGATATAGACGTCATGTACAGCAGATTATATGTATATAGCAAATGTAAAGGTGTAAATTGTACAATGTAACATTTGAGATTTGTTTAGATTTAATGAACGGAGATGGAAACACTGATGTGTATGTGGGGCTTGCCCTTTCTCTATCTGCCGTCCATAAATTGTAGGCACAATTTTTGGTAAATAAATAATAATAATAATAATAATAATAATAATAATAATAATAATAATAATAATGCAGTGAAAAAGAGTGAAACTCATAGACACTTGTTCCGATTATCCGAACTTGATTGGCCCGAGGGTAGTTTGGTTGATCGAAAATTCGGACAATCCGGAAACATTCTATTTCCGCGATACAGCGAGCATACGGCAGGCACGGTGACTCGCTCATTTACCGTCCATAAATCAATCTTAAAATGAAGCTTTTGAAACGGTAAAATAACGTACCGTATCTTAAACATCAAATTTAATGCAGCCAACGGCCATTAGTAATAAAATACATACATTAAGTCACTTCACAATTAGGCATTACAAAATTGTGTCAAGGATATGTTTCTGGTCTTGCATTTTTTTTCACAAGATATCGATCGCATAGCCCCTTCCAAAGAGAACAAATGCATTCCTCGTTCAGTGCATTGAACTACAAATTTTATGATGAATGTCATGCATGCACTGCGTATCTTGTTACAAGATGTCTCAATTCATAATTTGCTCCAGTCCTTTCCTTTCCGACCATACTGTAGCATCAGTGGCATAGAAATCACTCCATATTTCTGACTTCTTCTAGTTATGGTCTTGAAGTAATTCCTGGTAAAGTTATGATGATGGAAGAGGCAGTTGTAATTGCCAATCTTTCAAAAACATCTGTTCTCTACATAGTTCATATATTAGTCTGAATGGTGTGTACTTGGAGACGCATATAGACCATTTCAGAAACGTAGTTTTCAGTTTTTTATTACCTTCATATTTGACTATGTTAAATGTTACCATATTAGAAGCCTCCGTGGCTTAGGCGGCAGCACGCCGGCCTCTCACCGCTGGGTCCGTGGTTCAAATCCCGGTCACTCCATGTGAGATCTGTGCTGGACAAAACGGAGGCAGACAGGTTTTTCTCCGGGTACTCCGGTTTTCCCTGTCAAAATTTCATTCCAGCAACACTCTCCACTATCATCTCATTTCATCTGTCATTCATTTAATCATTGCCCCAGAGGAGTGCGTCAGGCCTCGGCAGCCGGCACAATTCATATCCTCGCCGCTAGATGGGGACTTCATTCATTCCATTCCTGACCCGGTCGGAGACTGGAAGCAGGCTGTGGATTTTCATTCATTTCAAATGTTACCATATTAGGCCTAAGTGAAGACCAGAAGTAAAATAGCGTACGGTATTTTATGATTGTGTACATTAAGTACAGCGAGCAGACAAATAAAACTGTAAATAAAGTATAAATGTATAGTTCATTGTTTCACAGTATGTACAGTCCCCGGTCAAATTAATATGACATAGGAAAATAAATTTTGAACCATATTGCCTCTTACAGTTCGATATCAAAGTGTTATTTTCTCGTTCCTTATGACTTAATCAAACCATGGAATATTTCGAAATTACACAATATTCTTTGCTATTTATCGCTCAATCAAAAGACATTCCACTATTACCCTTTTTGCTTGATGACAAGTTCTTTGCTGAGGTCGGGGCGTGGTGGCGCAGCGGTCAAGCTGTTGGCCTCTCACCAAGGTGGGCCGGGTTTGATTCCCGGTCAATGCATGTGAGATTTTTTGAAATGCCATATCCTGTGGTTCGGATTCCACGTTAAAAAGGAGGTCCCGTGGCTCATGATCACATGATTAACGGTCACGTAAACCTAAAAGCTTCCTTCCTTCCTTTCTTCGTTAAGGAATTTTTGGAAATATTAAAATTCGAGGTTTGAATAAGAAAATAAGGTTAATGTTTTCCAGGAAGAAGTTCAACTTAATTTAAACGAACGTGAAATATATGTCATACATGGGGTAATTAAGGTAATTGATTAGGTACAACTTACCATAGAATTTTACCTATAAAAAGCAACTGGATACATTTTTCTCAACGAGTATAAATTGGCAGTAACATTTAAACAATATAAACAACATATTTTTAGCCTACTTTTCACATTTTGCAAAAATGAGGAAAAAGTAGACTTGTGAGATCGGGCAAATGTGTGTCTGTCTGTCTGTCTGTCTGTCCTTCTGTCTGTCTGTCTGTCTGGCTGTGTGTGTGATGACAAGTTCTTTGCTGAGGTCGGGGCGTGGTGGCGCAGCGGTCAAGCGGGGGGGCCCTATCAACTCCTAAACGGCTGCTGCAATCGAAACAAAATTTGGTAGGAGTAAAGATGTATACCTGAATATTTCACGGCCATATTTGAAAATTATGTCAGTGCTACCAACTGCTGAAAAATCGCAATTAAAATTTGAGCTCCATGTTGGATATCTTGGAAGGTATGAACGGGAGCTATTTCAAAATTGGCACACGTATAGACAATAATATTCCAGTTTAATTTCCCGGAGGCCATACATGGCAGTGTTGCCAAAATGATTATAAGCCTGCTGATAGGTTCAAATTTTAAATGCGTATAACTTCTACACTATCAATTGGATTTCAACCAAATTTCGTATGTGCGATGTGTACATAAACAGATATGACTGAGCGTATTATTAAGAGCCACCAGAGCTGCCAACTGTTAATAAATGCTCTCAATTTGTTTTATCCAAATACCCATATATCAAAAAGTATGCAAGCCGACAGCTTTAAACTTTGCACACGTATAGTACCTGACATTTTATATTAATTTGGAGTAACTTATATACGTCAGTGCTACCAAAATGATTTTAAGCCTGCTGAGAAGTCCAAATTTAAATATATGTAACATCTATACTATCATTTGGATTTCAACCAAATTTCGTGTGTGCTATGTGTACCGTAACAGATATGACTAAGCGTATTCTTAAGAGCAACCAGGGCTGCCAACTGTTAATAAATACTGTCTCTATTTTTGTTACCCTAATATCAATATATCAGAAAGTATGCAAGCCAATAGCTCTAAACTTTGCACAAGTATAGTACCTGGCATCCTAGATTAATTTGGAGTAACATACGTCAGTGCTGCCAACATGATTCTAAGCCTGCTGATAGGTCCAATTTAAAATACATGTAACTTCTATACCAACTAATGGATTTCATTCAAAATTGACACAACAATAGATCATATTATTTCAGATTATATCTGACCAATACATGTATGCCATTGTTGTCAACATGATTTTACGAGCGCTGTTAGATGCAATGTTTAACTGCATGTAACGTCTATGCTATCCATTGGACTTCAACCAAATTTTGTATTCTGTACCTTAAGAGATGGAACTAAGAATATATTCAGTCACCAGGGCTGCCAACTGTAGTTCTCTATTAGGCTACATTATGCCAGGTATACAGTAATTCGAACTAATTAGAAATTTCGATATTACCAACTTAATTTCGTCATTATTTTAGATAGATCCATATAGATTAATCATTGGCATGAATCTTAAATTTTATGAAAAGTAGGCTCTTTAGTTCGTCACGGAACTTCTTGTTTTTAACAACTTCGCACACAAAAGTTTCCTTGATCAAAAGATAAATAATACTAACTTTTACATCGTCGTAAACGATGAAATGAATCCATAAACATAAAACATATTAATTTAGCCAGGGTTTTAAGTTAATGCCACGGCCGCGTCTTTCCCAAATCCTCACCTGAATTTAAAAATACACGTACTACTACAAACATCACAATAGGTTATCAAACAAATTCTCCACACCCTCAAGTACCGTACTCGGGACTAAATAACCACGATGTCAAATGAAATAACAACATTAGTCCACCTCTTTGCGTAGTGACTAGGATTCTTGGCTATGCCAAGAAATGTAATTCTTTTTTGAAGGCTGGAACGGGGTACACTCAGCCTCGTGAGGTAAACCTGAGAAAAAGCGGGTTGGATTCCTTCCTCAGCCATTCTGGAAGTGGTTTTTCATGGTTTCCCACTTCTACTCCAGGCAAATGCCGGGATGGTGCCTAATTTTAGGCCACGGCCGCTTCCTACCTCAATTACAAATATGCACAATAGTACAGGCATCACAGGTTCAGACAAATTGTACACGAACCCAAGTACACGGGGCTACTTGACCACGATGTCGCAAAGCCCTTAAATAATCATCAACAACAACAATCGTCTTTACTGAATTGCTTTAGTTTTTATCCATGCAATACAAAACTGCCAACAAGAATAACACCTACTTCTTCAACTTTAATTGACCATATACATTCTAACTTTGCCAATAATGTTACTTTCTATTTGTATAATGTTATGTGTGATCTTAGTGATCATGATATTTTAATTCTAGACATTTCATCACAACCAGAAGTGAGTACGCAATCCAATAATCGTTCCAATATAGAAACATTTACGAAAATAAGTTATGCCAAACTGAACAATTTCTTTTCAAAAAATAAATTTCCAAATCTAACTACTGACGTCATCGAAGTATATAATCAGCTTTGCGATTTCATTAGTGATGGACTTAGGACAGCTAGTATAAATATTAAGCAA
This sequence comes from Meconema thalassinum, assembly GCA_946902985.2. NCBI lineage: Eukaryota > Metazoa > Arthropoda > Insecta > Orthoptera > Tettigoniidae > Meconema > Meconema thalassinum. The sequence goes on from OX336388.2 coordinate 130,732,975, forward strand.
AAACCACAGGTAAAAGGTACTGTTAGGTTCACTTCTTAATAAATCACATAGACTCCTCTAGAATGCATATTTTATTATTTGTTGTGGAAAGATTCACAAGACACACACCATATTGTTTTTGACACTGAACTTCACTGATATCAAAGACTATGTCAAAGATACTGCACTACACTCTTGTGCTTACTGCCAACACAACATTCTCCCACCTTGAGTTGTGGAAACAACTCAACAAAACAATAAAATAACATAACACACATATTTTCACAAACTAAATGAACACAGAAATAAATAAGTCACTCAAAATATCTCTTTGGTTTAACCACCACTCTCCCACTACTGGTTTTGATGAGATCAGAAGTATTAGTAGATGGTTTAACCGTCTTTGGATTTTTCTCCTTCTTCTCATTTTCATTCCGCTCAACTTGCAGTCTTAAAGCATGATCTTCTCCAGATAACACTTCAAGTGGATACACCCTCTGTACTGGCCTCAGTAGCTCTCCTTTTGTAGTCGCCAAGCGAACAACTCTCACGACACCACCTTTGCCAGGGATGACCTCCGTCACTCTTGCCAGCGGCCAGTCTAGTCTCTTCGTGTTGTCACTGGCTACCAGTACTACTTCACCTACGCAGGGTTTGTGATGACTTTTCCTAATGTGGTTCTTCTGTATTAGCTGTCCAAGATATTCATTCCTGAATCTTACCCTTAATGTTTCCTTTACTTTCTGTCTGTACCTGAATCTTCTGTCAAGTTTTATGTCCTCGATCATGTCGATATCGGGCATTCCAATCTCCCTGACTTCCTGTAGGAACATTGCAGGGGTGATAGCCATCAAGTCTTCTCCATCATTGGACAGGTAAGTAAGTGGTCGTGAATTCATGACAGCTTCAATGTCACACAGAACAGTCATCATTTCTTGGTACGACAGACATGACCTTCCCAGAACTTTCCTGAGTATTTGTTTGAGGACACCAATCAGCCTCTCCCACCATCCTCCCCACCATGCTGCAGTGGGAGGATTGAATTTCCATTTTATTTGGTGTACAGAACTATATTCAGCAATTTTATCCCACTGAATTGTCTCCAACATATTGCAGGTGCCTTGAAAGTTTGTCCCATTGTCACTATAGACAATCATTGGCCTTCCACGTCTGGACACGAAGCGCCGAAAAGCTTCGAGGAATGTTGCAGTAGCCAAAGATGTTACTAACTCCAGGTGTACTGCACGAAAAACCGCACACGTGAACAGACAGACCCAGGCTTTCTCTCCACCTTTCAAAATCAGAGGCCCGGCAAAGTCGACCCCTGTTATTTCAAAAATTGAGGCTTCTCTTACTCTGTCTATGGGGAGATGAGTTTGTTCTGCTTCAAGATGTTTTCCATGGTACCTCCTGCAGACAACACATGTTTTAATTGCACCCTTCACCGTTCTCCTTCCTCCAAGGATCCAATATTTCTGTCTGAGCCCACTGAGCAGAATCTGGGTTCCAGCATGACATAAGTCTTTGTGCTTCTCCCTAATGAGAGCGTGAACTGCTGTATGTTTCGCAGGAAGGATAGCAGGACAACGGAAAGCATAATCATCTTTGCGCGATATAATTTTTGTTTTCAGTCTCATCACTCCCTCATCATCCATGAAAACACATAGTGAGTTGAATCTTTCATCCTTTTCACCAACAAAACACTCCTTTTGTATGAACTTCATCACGACTTTTTCTGCTTCTGTGGTTTCTTCAATGGATAGTTCGGTAGTTCTTCTATTATTTTTCTGTCGACAATTATACAGAAACCTCAAGATCCATCCTATCATACGAACTGTTCTACGGAAACTTGAGAAATAGTCAAGGTGCCATTCTTGGGTATTGGACTTGTCTTCTAACACCGTCATAGTGTTGACTTTCTTTTTTCTTTCTTGGAAGACTTCATCATCGTTTGTTGGAATTTCGAGGCTAGGCCATTGTGTAGTAGATTGTTTTAGCCATTTTGGCCCTTCCCACCATCTCTGTTGAAGTAACTGTTTTGTGCTACATCCCCTTGATGCCAGGTCAGCCGGATTCATGGTTCCTGGAACATGCCGCCACTGTTCTATTCTGGACAGTCTTCGAATTTCTTGCACTCTGTTCCACACGAAGGTCCCCCAAGGTTCGTCTAACTTGATCCAGGACAACACAGTCGACGAGTCACTCCAATAATAAGTAATGATTTCTTTTGCAGTTAATGCTGGCAGTACTGACGTCACTAGTCGAACCCCTATTGTAGCTGCTAATAATTCCAGGCGTGGTATGGTGATACTCTTCTTGGGTGCCACTGTTGTCTTGGCTTGTACAAATCGTAGCTCTATATTGTCAACCCTCTGTATTCGTAAGAATATGACTGCAGCATACGCAGTTTGACTGGCGTCGCAGAACACGTGAAGAGATATATCTTCAACCGACTGGACACTACCGATCAAACATCTAGGAATCTTAATCTCAGACAGCTGAGGTAGTTCTGCCAACCACTTCATGAATCTTCTCTTTGTTGTTTCGTCTACTCTGGTGTCCCAACCCAAGTCAGTGGCCCATAGTTCTTGCAAGATTAATTTTGGACAGAGAAATACCGGACATGCGAAGCCAATAGGGTCAAACACCTTATGTGCAGCTCCTAGTATAGCTCTTTTAGTGATTACATCATATTTGAAATCGTTAACATGAGTTAGATTCAGTTCAATGGTATCTTCTCCTTTATTCCAAATGAGCCCTAGCACATGAGTAAGATTTTCAGCTGTACCATCCTGAGAATACTCCCACCCTCGGAGATTGAAAGATGCCTTATCCATTATTATGCTTGCCTCTCGCATGAATGAATGAAGGTCATTTCTGTTGTTAACACTAATAGCACAGTTATCCACATAAAAACATTCTTCCAATCTTTCTATTGTTGAAGTTGAGTAGGAACTATTATCGACTGTTTGACTCTTCAACTCGTTCAAGTGGAGTTTGATGGTTGCCGACAATAGGAACGGAGAACATGCAAGTCCAAAGACAACTCTATTGTGACGGAACACTTCTACCTTCCCTGTACTTTCCTCCTCCCACCAAAGGAATCTCAGAAAATCACGGTCTCTAGGATTGACACTTATTTGAAGAAATGCTTTTTCTACATCAGCCGTCACACCTATCTCATTTTCTCTGAACTTCAGTAGCGAACTAGGGATCAACTCTATGAAGTTAGGCCCTTTTTCAATACATTCGTTCAGAGATGGAGCGTTTCTCTGCTTCGCCGAGGCATCAAAAACAGGCCTGATCTTGGTGGTGCTGTTTTCTTTGAAGACAGGTCGGTGAGGTAGATAGTGTCCACTATTCTTCAGTTCTTCTTCAGGTACCCTCTCGATGATTCCTTGCTCCAACCAACTTCGTAAGACATTATCATACTCCTGATAATGTTGTTCAGCTTGTAGTTTCTTTGTAGTGATTTCTAATCTGTGCTGAGCAATTTCTCTGTTGTCAGGGAGAGGTGGATGTTGTTCACTCCAAGGCAGACACACTTCATATCTGTTATCTTCATTCAGTCGTGCAGTCTCAAGGAAGTTATTTCTAACACGCTCATTCCTCTCGACGATAGATTCTTTCACAACAGGGTCAGTAATTCCAAGAATTTCTAAGTCCCAGAGATCAGAAATTCTTGTATGTTGGGAAAACAATGATGACACTAATAATGATGCCGAATCCCTTTGGGCCTTGTTACCTATGACTTTTCCCATTAGTGTCCACCCTAGGGAAGTCTCCACCAAAACTAGGCCACATTTTAGTTGATGTTTCCTCCCAGTGAGCAGTTCACCCGCCTTATCGGCCCCAATCAGAATCTGCACAGGCCCTGTCTCTCGTACATCAGTTAAACATATTTTCAGATCCCTTATCTCCTCACTCCAAGAACCATTCTTAATATATGGGACATCTTCACAAATTATCTCTTGGCTTAAAACTTCCAGCTCCTTGGAATAGTTTCCCTCCAATCGCTTTAAACTTATTCTGTAACAGTCGTGGTTTGCTTCTCGAGAACGTACTCCACCAAACAAGGAATGTATTAACGTTTCCTTCCTGATTGACTGATACCCCATTTCTTCGGCTAGGTCACGTGCAATGTAGGATTTAGTAGACCCAGTATCAATGACAGCTCGTACAGTTTTTTGTTTACCCTTTCCTTTAACGACAACTGCCAGGGTTTGCAAGTACACCTCAGGAGAACAAGACACATTAGCTAAAGCCTTATCCACATTATTGCCATCCTGGTGAACCAAATTCCTGTCTTCCTCGTAATTCTGTTTGGACACACTTTCATTTTCTTTGTCACGGAGCTTATAACACATTAATACCACATGTTTACCACCACAAACAATGCACCTGACAATCGATTTACAAGCTGTACTTGCATGGCCCTTCTTTAAACAATTGAAGCAACAGTGTTTATCAGTTAAGATTTTCCTTTTCTCCCCTACAGTCATTTTTTGAGCTTTAATGCACTCTGGGCTCGAATGAGGCTTAAGACAAAAAACACACTCCTGTCTCTTAGAAACATCAGCAAACAAAGCAGAAGCAGTAGGTATATTTGGTTCAATAACATCCCTTGGTTTCTTGTCTCCCTTAATCTTAGATCCTTGGGATGTGCTAATACTAAACCCTTTCATAGCCAATGAAATTCTTTCTTCACTTACTACTTCATTTTGAAGAAAAGCCATGAGCTGCTGCAAACGATCTTTGGATACGGAATCACACCTGAAGGAAGTATTCCTCTGCCATGCTCTTAATAGGTCTTCTGGCAAAGATGATTCAATTAGGGGATACAGCATTGCAGTACATTTTTCTGTAGTAACGCCTAAACTTTCCAGCGATCTGAGATGTGACTCTAATTTATCATACAAGCTACTCAGTGTTGGCCTTTCTTTGGAATTGACTGCATTCGTCAATACTAGTTTGAGCAATTCACGAACATAAACTTCCACCTGCAAGTCCTCTCTACCAAATCGAGCTTGAAGACTCTCTATAGCTTTGTCATAATTCTCGGCAGTGGGTGGAAAACTAGTAACTAATTCATATGCTCTGGAACCTTCTGTCATAGCCTGAATTAAATATTGGAATTTATCTTCCTTCCCAATGTCCTCATCCTCGTGAATTTTACGGAACTGGCTCCAAAAATATAACCAATCAATTATTTCACCAGAAAATTTCTTAAATTCTATTCTTGGAAGTCTATATTTCTTTTTATCACAAACATTGTCATTCACTACACTTTGTGGAGGGGTAATGGAAACAACGGGATTCATAAAACGTGTTGCTTTTGTTCTACAGCTAAGGAATTTGTGTTTGTAATCATCAGCTGATTCACATTCCGTTTCTATTTCGTCATCCTCACACTCGTCGTCTATCATCTGTTGAAATATTAATCCATCTAAATTAGAGATATCATCATACTTTTCTTGAAGGATTTCAAGTTGCACTTGCACTTTTTCCGTTTCAGTTGATCATCTTCTAACAACGCCATTAGTTGATTGTGTGAGCGCGTAAATAACCGCCGCTTTACGGTTCTTTCTTTAGAGAGTCTTTCCATCTTCTTTATTCACGGGAGCCTTTTACTATGAATGAGTCCTGTCACGGTCGCCATAAAATGTTAGGTTCACTTCTTAATAAATCACATAGACTCCTCTAGAATGCATATTTTATTATTTTATGTGGAAAGATTCACAAGACACACACCATATTGTTTTTGACACTGAACTTCACTGATATCAAAGACTATGTCAAAGATACTGCACTACACTCTTGTGCTTACTGCCAACACAACAGGTACACAAACCATGGGTAACACAGGAGTTTCTGGAAGCGGTAAAAAGATAAAATAATTTGTATGCAAAAACTAAAACTAAAAACCCTTCAACTGAAACCATTAAAGAGTACACAAGATGCAGTAGGGATGTGACTAGAATGAAAAGAGAGCTGAAAAAGTTATACTACAATAATGTAATTAGAGAAGGGAATACGATAAAAGGAATGTATTTGGCAAACCTTATAATACACGAAACATTGTTGAAATTGAATATGAAAACATACAATACATCTCTAGCCAAGATATATGTAAAGCATTTAACATGTATTTCATAAATGTTGTAGAAAACGTGGTTAAAGATACTCCAATGATCCCAAATTTGCAATCCAACCAGACGATCTGTAACTCACTATTCATAAAACCAACAAATGTGACGGAAGTTAAACAAATCATTCAAAACCTTGCGAATAAAAAGAATTACACAGATGATGGAATAAATAACATACTCCTTAAGAGATGTGCCAATCATCTGGCTCCATTGCTTGCTGATATAATTAACTTGTCACTGCAAACAGGAGTAATACCAGATAAATGTAAACTAGCAAGAGTGGTGCCAATATTTAAAAAAGGTGATGTATCTAACCCCAATAATTACAGACCGTTGTGTATATTATCCTCACTTGTAAAAGTACTGGAAATAGTAATCAAAAAACAAGTCCTGAATTTCCTAACAAAAAACAATTTTGTCTTCAAATATCAGTACGGCTTCCTTCCCAAACATAGCACTGATTCAGTAGCATTTGACGTAGTGTCACTTATACATAAAGCATTAGTTAACAATAAAATAGCAGCAGGACTATTTATAGATCTTGCTAAGGCGTTTGACACTGTTAACCATACCTTGTTGCTAAGTAAACTATCAAATGCAGGAATTAGAGGAATAGCCTTTGAGTGGTTTAAAACTACCTGTCTAACAGGAAGCAGTATGTTAATATTAATAAAACTAAAGGGTCCATTTCTGATGTTAAATGCGGAGTCCCACAAGGGACAGTGCTCGGACCATTGCTGTTCCTGATTTTTATTAATGATATAGGTTATTTAGAGTTTACTGGTAAAATATTTCTATTTGCAGATGATATATTTCTATTTTACGAGAGCGCCTGTGAACAAACGATTATGCAGAATATGCAAAAGGATCTAAATATACTAACAACATGGCTTTCAAAAAGTAAATTAATCATTAGTAGCTCAAAAACAAAATACATGCTATTTCACAAACCAGCTTACAGTCCAAGCACTTGCAACATAGTTAAAATTGGTAATGTACCCATCGAACGGGTGAAACAATACACATATTTAGGCCTAACTTTGGACAATAACTTAAGTTGGAATGAACATGTCACAAATGTGAAAAAGAAAATTGTTAGTGTAATTGGTGTTCTAAAAATATTAAGGGAGTATGGAATAAGCAATCAACATTTAAGGAGCATTATGCCTCTCTTATTCATTCTCACCTTATGTACATGAACATAATATGGGGTAAATGTGCACGGGAATCAATAAATGAGCTCGAAGTTCTCCAAAAAAGAGCAATTAAAATCATGTATGGTTACGATTTTAGGAAACCAACTGTATAAGTATTTCAGGAGATAAACATATTGCCATTACGAAGCCAGCTCAAATACTCTGAAGCTTTATTTATGTTCAAATATAAACAAGGTCTTATTAGTCTTAATACTGAACTTCAATGCAGGAAAGACATTCATACCCATAACACAAGATCAGCAAACCAGTTATACATGGAGTTAACAAACACAACTAGATATGGTATTAAAAGTATTTCCTATTCAGCCAGCGCATCTTATAACAACTTACCTCCTAAACTGAGACAAATTGTAAACTTAAACAAATTCAAAAAGGAAGCACGCAGGTATTTCCTGAAACAATATGTTGAAGAATATAGAAGATGAACCCATAAACACTGAATAAATGCTCCTTCCACCTTAGTATATTCTAGTATAAGTTGCTAAGCCATATTTGTAAAGGGCAGCCCCCCCTTGAGCTACCAGCTCACTGGAACTTTCTGTATCCTATAAATAAATAATAAATAAATAAACATTTTTATTTTGTATTTTTGATTCGGTTATTCGGGACTTACGTGTACTAGAGAAAACTTATTTTACTACGCATTTCATTCATTCCGAAGTGACCATTCACAATCTCGTTGAAGACCTCTTTCTTGTTGTAGTCGAGGACATGGAGGGGCGCCCAACCGTCTAACTTGGTTACTAGATGCCACCGCAGTCGGCTCCTGGCGACGAACGAAGGAACCTAAGAGTGTTAGTCAAATCTTACCTATAATTTAGCTTCACACAATTGTAATTAGTGGAAGGTTCTTTTTCATGCCATAAATCTATGACATGGGACCGCCGGCTTTACTTCCCCTCCGAAAGAAGGCAAACTGAGGGATTTTTAACACTCCTGGTGTAGTCGAAGACTGTGGGGCACCCATTGGGCACACACCTCCCGCAAGTGCAGTCGTTCCTTCATGATGGTGTGCACACTTCCGACGCTCAATCCGACCACTGCGGCTATGGCGTTCACTGTCACTCGGCGGTCCTGGGTAATGAGTGCATCAACCAGCTGGACGTTGTCATCGGTAATGCAGGGGGGGTGCCCCAGGCGGGCATCATCGGCTAACGACACCCGTCCTTCCCTGAAGTGCTTGTGCCACGCAATGTCCCTTGCAAGGGGCATGCAGTGTTCGCCGTACACTTGTGACATTCGGCGATGAATGTCCGTTCCCCCTACTCCTTTCGCTGTCAGAAACCGAACAACACCTCTTTGCTCATCGTTGGACGCCTCCATGTCACTGTTTGTAATGCGACTGGCTGTGTTGGACGATTGATGCATGCTGCTGCTCGCTTTGTATCGTCTCGTGACGTGCACGCGTGCCCTCTAGCGACGGGCTGTGACCTTCCACGCTCTGGTCGGAACCACACCTCGTTACACACGCCACGATTAGCTGATGTCGTCACCGGTTTGCGCATTACAGCCTCCGGTTCGTTACTTTTTGAACGCACCTTATACATTGTCCAGTCACATTAATGTGACACCCGTCAATAGCCTGTATAACCACCTTCTACGGGGAGACGTGCAGGGAGAGAGAGATCACACAGGGAATGACACGAAAACATTTCCCACACCATAACGCTCCCTCCTCCGGTCTGGATCCGTCCGGCGATTGCTGCAGGGTGTTTCCGTTCAGACGTTTCACACCGTATACGCAAACGGTCATCCGTCCGATGGATCATAAAAAGTGATTGCTCGTTTTTTTGGAGGGCAGAGACTGTCTGTGGGTGTCATTGTAGGCCTGGTAGTGTTTTGTAGAGCTATTTTGTCTTTCATATTTGGATCTAATGATGCTCGCTTGACGAGCGAAACATGTCATCCCTTAGTTTTATCATTTCAAATGATCTTGTCGACTTCGTCGTTATTCTTGGGTCCAACGTTATGCGTTACGGAGACGGAGACGGAAGTGACGTCATGCAGCCGCGCGGGAAGTGACGTCATGCAGCCGCGCGGGAAGCGAGTGAGTGACGTCATGCAGCCACGCGGGAAGCAGAAGCTACTAATGGTTATTGGAGTCAGTTGAAAGAGTCCTGGGGCGTCGAGCAACCTGGGGCTTTGAGCGAAGCGAACACAAGAATACAGGGTGACTTCTAAAGAGATATACAAGATGCCATATACGAATACAGGGTGCCTCCTAAAGAGGTGTGCAGGATGTCAGAGCAAAATACAGTACAAGATGCCAGATAATAATACAGGGTGACTCCTAAAGAGATATACAAGATGCCAGATAAGAATACAAGGTGACTCTTAAAGAGGTGTACAAAATGGCAGAGAAGAATACAGGGTGACTCCTAAAGAGGTGCACAAGATGTCAGACAAGAATACAGGGTGCCTCCTAAAGAGTTGTGCAGGATGTCAGAGCAAAATACAGTACAAGATGCCAGATAAGAATACAGGGTGACTCATAAAGAGATATACAAGATGCCAATTAAGAATACAAGGTGACTCTTAAAGAGGTGTACAAGATGGCAGAGAAGAATACACGGTGACCCCTAAAGAGGTGCACAAGATGTCAGACAAGATTACAGGGTGACTCCTAAAGAGGTGTACAAGATATCACACATGAATACAGGGCGACTCCTAAAGAGATAAACAAGATGTCAGATAAGAATACAAGGTGACTCTTAAAGAGGTGTACAAGATGGCAGTGAAGAATACAGGGTGACTCCTAAAGATGTGCACAAGATGTCAGACAAGGATACAGGGTGACTCCTAAAGAGCTGTACACGATGTCACACAAGAATACAGGGTGACTTCTAAAGAGATACACAAGATGCCAGATAAGAATACAGGGTGCCTCCTAAAGAGGTGTGCAGGATGTCAGAGCAAATTACAGGGTGACACTTACCGAGGTGTACAGTATGTTAGATTCAGTTCAAATACAGGGTGACCCTTAAAGAGGTTTGCGAGATATCAGATTCAAATAATGGGTGACTCTTAATGAGTTGTAAAAGGTGTCAGACTCAAATACAGGGTGACCCTTAAAGAGGTGCCCGCGCGGGAAGCCTAAGTTAATGGGTAATGGAGTCTGTTGAGAAGCCCTCCTGAGCCTTTCTAACATGTGTAGCATTCGTAGCATGCGTCATTTGAAATGATATAACGTCTAGTCTTTCAGACTGACTGTAATTTTTTGTTGTTGTTGTTGTTCTTCTTCTTCAATAGTCCATAACAATATATATATACCTTAATCACATGTAATGTATTTCAGGTTATTTCATATACCGTATATTATTTCAGTAATGTAGATCCCTCTTGCGGCGCTCACCAGCGACCGATCGTGACAAATGAACATTCAAATGAAAGAGAATAGACATTAGCAGTGACGAATTGCACTCTAATTCCAAACATATCTATAATTTCTTAAAAAAAAGGCTTTTAAAAATGTACGAAGTGTGCGATTTGCAGATACTGTTGCTGTAGGAAAATACGCTCCATAATTGCTGTCCACTTCACATTTTGGCCGCTGTGACGCCTGTTTCATGTCATTTTAACATTCTGAGGTATTTTATAATTTTGCATGGATTTCAGAAACAGTAAATCAAAGGAATGTGTACTCAAATCGCAGCCTATAATTTTATAAATATCGAATAAACGGTGAGTGTTATGATGATCCAATTTTCAGTGATTGCCTCCTTAAGTTAGGGAACGTAGAACTTGGAATTCTAACTGAAATGTAAATAGTGTTTTATTCCTGAATGAACAGTAACATCAAGTAACATATTGCACTAGACACAGGAGCTCAAGGAGAGTATCTCTAAGGTGGTCCACTTGGGCGATCAGACCTACGGATTGGTGAAGGCAGTGCCGGATTAAGGTAAAATGAGGCCCAAGTCCCTCAGATTTTGGGGGCCCTTTATTCTTTTCAAATAATTTTTATTTTTTAGCACCTGTATATTTAATAAGTATATACAAGAGTTATTTTTCTCAAGATGAATAATACACATTTTATTAAATCATACATAGATAGATAGATTTTATTAACTCCATTGATCAAATACATGTATACAATACATTTTTGATATAGGACACGTTAGAATTTACATCTATAAAATAAAAGTAGTAATTGGTATATAATACTAATACTATAACTATTTATAACTTATTATAATAACAGATCTTAAGAGGAACAATCTTATTGGACAACTATTTACACCTAACTCTATTATCTTAATATGAAAACTTAATTCTATAAATACAACAACTTGCAGCTAGGTATTACAGTTAAAATAGAAAAGTAAAATATAATTATAGATTTCATCACTCCTATACACTAAGATATTCAACTACAGAATAAAAACAATGGCACTGCAGATAAGCTTTCAACATTCTATCAGAGGTTTTTATTTTTGGGGCAAGTTTTATTGCATAATTTACTCCTGTGTGAAAAGTTCCTTTTTGATATATGCTTGTGTCTGTGTGTGAAATATGAATGTTCTGATTTTTTCTTGTGTTATGCCTATGAACATCATTGTTTGTTTTAAGAAAAACATCCTTATTCATTAAATTCTTTTTAAAAAACATAATACTTTCAAAGATATATATGCAGGGCAGTGGGAGAATGTTTAAATTTTTAAACAGAGGTCTACATGATTCTCTAGTGTTTACATTTGCCATAATTCTAATCGCCCTCTTTTGTATCCTAAACGTGCTTAGTACATCTGGCGACATACCCCAAAATATGACCCCATATCTTAAGTATGAATGGAAATAAGCAAAATAAGTATTTCTTAATGTGTGCATGCTAGTGCAGGTTTTCAAAATACGTAACGGAAAGCACATCGAGTTCAGTTTAGTATTCAGATATTGTATATGTTTATTCCATTTCAAGTCTTGTTGTATCCATAGTCCTAAAAACTTTGTTTCTGATTTATTTTCTATTTGATGACCATTTAATTTTATATTGGGCTTCGCAGGATTCCTATTCTGTATAGTGTGGAAATTTAGACATACTGTTTTTTTATAGTTTATTATGAGGTGATTATATTGTGACCATTTGGTTAACTCTCCTGTAACGGAGTCAGCAGACTGCTGTATGACCTGCTTAGTTTCACCTTTTATTACGAGTGTTGTATCGTCCGCAAACAAAATTTCCTTATGTGAATGAACGTTCTGTGTTATATCATTGATATATAGAAGAAAGAGTAGTGGGCCCAAAACCGATCCCTGGGGTACTCCAAATTTAATAATTCCCTCATTGGACAATGTTTCATTAAGTAATTTGGTTCCATCATCCTTGTGTCTCAAGCTTACTATTTGTTTACGCCTTGTTAAGTAAGACTCGATCCATTTATTAGCTAGACCTCTAATACCGTATTGATTTAGTTTTGTGAGGAGGATTTTATGGTCAACAACATCATATGCTTTCGATAAATCCAAGAATAGGCCAGTTACATGTTCCTTATTGTCAATTAATTTCAGTATACTATTAATACATTCATAAATTGCTGTTTGTGTAGATTTTTCCGTTCTGAATCCATGTTGTGAGTTTGATAATATTTTATTTTTTTCTATAAAACTTATCAGTCTCTTATACATGATTTTTTCCACAATTTTTGCAATACCAGTTGGTAAAGTAATAGGACGATAGTTATCTAATTCATCTTTTGAAACGTTTTTGTGCACTGGGATTACTTTTGATAACTTCAACATATCCGGGTAAGTTCCTGAGAGAATTGAACTGTTTATTAAGCGTGTAAGTGGATTTATTATATTTTCTGCACATTTCTTTAAAATTGCATCAGGGATGCCATCAATGCCAGCACAGAATTTATTTTTTAGCTCTTTTATAACTATTCTTACCTCTTCACTTGTGACATGATTTATAAATAAAGAATCAATACATATATTTATTTTATTATTAGAATTTAGTGTTTGCTATTTCCTCTGGATTATTAATCACTTTATTATTTCTAGTCAGTGTAATGTTCCTTTGTATTTTAGCAGATTTTCCAGTTTCTTTCTTTATCACGGACCACATACCCCTGTTTTTCTTAGATGATTGGGAAATAAATAGGCCTACATATATACTTTTCAATTGAAACTATCATCGTTATTTGAAAACATTTCAGATGATTTGATGAATAATTTAACAAATCATACTATTTTTTACTTCTGTAAAATGTAATTAATTTTTTTTTTTTTTTCCGGTCAATGAAATCTTCTACAATGTCATCAAAATCAATTTTCCGCAGAACATCTGACTCGATATACATTAAACTTAGCATGTCTAATCGTTCTTGTGACATGATACTTCTTTGCGCACTTTTGATCCGTTTTAATTTTGAAAACGAGCGCTCCGCACAACAATTCGTTATCATGAGGGTCAGGAAAATGCGGAAAGCAATTTCAACGTTCGGAAAAACAGACTCAAGCTTGTCTCGAATAAGAATTTCGTAAAGTTCAGAATGAGTGAACTCAGTTTTTAGAGGACATTGTAATTTATTATAATGCTGGAACTGTCTCAGTTCTGGATAACATTTTTCTAAATTTCGGAATAAAATTGAACTAAATTATAAATTGCTTGGGGGCCCCAGATAAATGGGGGCCCTAGGCCTGGGCCTAGTCGGGCCTAATGGGTAATCCAGCACTGGGTGAAGGTATCTGGGGAGCTGCTGTAGATTCATGAAGGACAGGGGTTGAGATTCCCTGGTCTCTGAATGGAAGGACTGGCGTTGAAAGCGAGGAGTCTGATGATGCAGTCCTAGTGGGAAAATGAGGATGAAGATCGTCTTCAAAATGGGCTCTCTTTGGCTGAGATGTAGGCAGTTGATCAACATGCCGTTTATGATATGTGTTGCCACTCGTGGTTTCATATGTAATGTTGGGGATCCGTCCCAGAGGACAGTATTTTAAGTTATTTTACGAATTTGGCTTGTCTTTTGTTTCCGATTTATCGGGCCAGCCCCACATGTTGGTTGGTTGGTTCTTCAGTTTAGGGGCTGCGACAACGCGGTCATGTAGCCCCGTGTACTTTGGATGTGTGTAGAATCTGTCTGATAACCGGTGTTAATTGTGATGGCTGTATTATTAGTGTCTGTATCTGTTATTTAATTCAAGTAAGGACTGCAACTTTGATTTTTTTAAATAGTTCCTACTTTTGCCGCCAAACGCCACCGTCAACGACTACTAGGCCTAGTTCAGAACTTAGCTACTAGACGCCACTGAAGTCGGCTCTTGGCAAAGAACGTAGAAACCTAAGAGCGTTGTTTACATTCCTAGCCTATACAATTTGGCTTCACACAGGTGTAATTAGTGGAAGGTTCTTTAACATGCCATAAATCTACGACATGGGACCGCCGGCTTTACTTCCCCTCCGAAGGAAGGCATACTGAGGGATTTTAACGCTCTTAAAAATCCGATGGCTTCGGCCGGGTTTGAACCCGCTATCTTGGGCATAGAAGCTCAGCATGCTACCAACTACGCCACCGAAGCCGATGATGTGAATAAAATTTATTTGTGTCTAGTGCAATATGTCACTTGATGGTACTTGATGTTACTATTCATTCAGGAATATAAAAGTGGCGACGAGGATGGGACGGATCCCCAACATTACATATTGTGGATATAACAGTGTTCTATAACCTTTCTCCTTAAATCTCTCTAGTTTCACATATTCCAGTAATTCGAATGCTTTTGTGTAGACCGACTGAAAGTTAAAATATTAATTGTTAATCAGGCAACACTGAATAATGGCTTCAAAGCTCTCTTTACATCTGTAGTTGTTTGCTATGAACAGTAAACTACCAACAACCTTCCTATAAAAACTATCGTTTTCAAATGGTGTATCATCAACTTCCTCTATCATGGATGGTGGAGCACTACAGGGTTTATAGTCAGTCACAATACACTCCAACAACAAGTTCTTGATGTACAGCGGTTGGTTTATAAACAATGTATGATCACCTTGACACACTTGCATTGACCAAAGTTTAAGAACATTAACCACGTCTTTCATGGGAAGTATTTCAAAGAATACTTTCTTGAAATCACACACTTCGTTTTCATCTCCCATTATGATCATGTCATCCACATATACTCCAATGTTGATTCCTCCTGCATTGTATACACACGAATCACTCCTACATCTTTTGAAGTGCAACAATTCCAACATACCCATCAAAACAAAAAATTACAGTCTTTACTTGCATATGGTAACCCATAAATACTTCTCATTAGCTTACATACAAATCCATCCATCCATCCCTCCCTCTTGCTTTATCCTCTTACAATCATGTAAACATCATGAGTAGGGACACTCAAATTTCTTGAATGAAATGGTGCTGAATTCTTGAGTAAAAAGAGAAAAAATTATTGAGTAACGAGGGAAAATTCTTGGGTAGGTAATTAAAATTCTTGAGTAGGAAACAAAAATTCTAGGGTAGAAAAGACAAATTCTTAGATAATATGGATCTTAGGGAAATAGGCAGTCAGTACTTTCAAATATGTATATTGTAACTTGAAAATTATCGGTACAAAAGACAGAAATCGCAAACATTAAAGACAAAAAAGATATTTACAAACTTTACCTCCCTGCTTCCTTTCATGCTTTACATTCATAATGTAGGATGACAGCAATTCAAAATTTGTCACTGTTAGATTAGTTCTGAAATCCGTCAACACACAAGAAAAGTTTGAAAAGAATCTTTCACAATTTACAAATAGGAATCTCTGTTTTGCGGGCTTATAGGTCGTGTTCCAAGGACATTTTGTCGTCCTGACGTTTCGCTGAATACTGCGTTCAGCATGTTCACAATTTACATTTGACACTGGAACCCACAGTGCCCTTAATGCACCATCAACAAAGGGTTGATGATCCTCACGCATTGCCTGAAGAGCATCTTCCACCGCTATTTCTGCATTCTTCTTCAGAATATCCTGAAGCTCCCTATATGCGAGCACTCCTTCATCAACGGGAATACCCTTCAGTGACGGTATTTTGCTGAATAGGGCCTTCAGTGTGTCTCTTGCTGTAGACTGCGACAAGACATTCTGCCCGTAGAAGAGCTCAGACACTGGCTCCAAAAATGTACGGGCTGGGTCCCCCAACATCAGGTTGTCCAACTTCGTATGCATATGGCCTGACATCTTCTTTATTTCCTCCATCGCTCTGCCCCTAAGATTACCTTTCAGGGGGGGGGGGGGCGTGGTGGCGCAGCGGTCAAGCTGTATGCCTCTCACCAAGGCGGACCGGGTTCGATTCCCGGTCACTGCATGTGAGATTTTCGATGTGAATTGCCATGTCCTGTGGTTCGGATTCCACGTAAAACGGAGGTCCCGTGGCTTATGATCGCGAGATTAACGGTCACGTTAAACTACAAGCTTCCTTCCTTACCTTTCAGGGCATGCAGCTCTTCCTGAACTTTGTTGCTGAACATACCTGCAGCAACCACTTGTAAATGCTTCTTCAAATTCTGAAGTTTGGGATACACTTCTGCAGCAATTGGTTTGGAATTTGTCTCCAGTCCGAGCAACAAGATCACGCCAAATAAGGCCTATAAGCTCGTGGAATGTGCGCTGTCCGTTCGCGTCGCGTGTCATAGCCCGCAGGCATAAAGACGAGATTACATTCTGCTGACAAGATCACGCCAGATTAGGCCTATAAGCTCGTGGAATGTGCGCTGTCCGTTCGCGTTGCGATTCATAGCCCGCACGCATAAATACGAGAATACTTTCTCCTAACAAGATCACGCCAGATTAGGCCTAAAAGCCCGCGGAATGTGCTCTGTCCGTTCGCGTCGCGGTTCATAGCCCGTAAGCATAAAGACGAGATTCCTTTCTGCTGACAAGATCACGCCAGATTAGGCATATAACCTCGCAGAATGTGCGCTGGCCGTTCGCGTCACAGTTCATAGCCAGCAGGCATAAAGACGAGATTATTTTCTGCTGACAAGATCACGCCAGATTAGGCCTATAAGTTCGTGGAATGTGCGCTTTGCGTTCGCGTCGCGGTTCATAGCCCGCAAGCATAAAGACGAGATTACTTTCTCCTGACAAGATCACACCAGATTAGGCCTATAAGCTCGCGGAATGTGCGCTGGCCGCTCGCGTCACAGTTTATAGCCCGCAGGCAAATAGACGAGATTACTTTCTCCTGACAAGATCACGCCAGATTATACGCTCGCGGAATGTGCTAAGTGACGAAGCTTGCCGCTCGCGTCACAGTTCATAGGCCGCAAGCATAAAGACGACATATTTTTCTTCTGACAAAGTCGCGGCAGCATGTGCAACTGACTGGCGCACAAATACGAATACGCTATGCGACGATTATGCGATGACATTTTATAAACCTATTTTAGTGTTTGAAAATTGGGGTGCGACGATTACGCGGTGGCGACGATTATGCGAGGAAATACGGTATTTCTCTAGTTGCGATAAATTTCGCGAGTAAACCTAAAAATTCGTATGTGGAGCCGAAATGTCAAAATTTCGCGAATAGATAGTGTTCCAGATTACATTTAAATTCGTAACACATGTCCTATATGCCTTTCTCCCATCATATTTAACACTTTTGAAAAATTCGCGAATTTCGCGAGTGGCGAAATTTGAGTGTCCCTAATCATGAGAAATGGGACTGATTAAGTATGCACACATTACATCCATATGATGCACAGACCATTAGCAACAGCCTTAAACGTTTCTTTCTTATTAAAGGACTAAATATGTCTTCCCATAAAAATCCCATCTGACTTTTAAATCCCTAAGCCACTAACCTAGCTCTGAATCTTTCGATATTAGCACATTCATCATACTCGACTTTAAGACCCACTTTAAGCCAATTATCTTGTGATATGAGGGCCGTTCAACTACACAGGTGGCCAAAATTATTATGGTAAAGCTAAATGGCGATAAATTCGTTATTGTTAATTGGTTTACAGAGTCTTCAATATATAATCAGAATGAAATGCACACAAGTTGTGTATAAGTTATAAGTTACTTAAGTTTTGTTGGTATCTTTGTAACACGCATTTGTATACATTGTTTATTATTGAGGGCCTTATTTTTTGTGAAATAAAACTGTCGATTTCGGTGTTAAAAAAAGACGCTATTTCGGTGGGTATTTCGCGTAATAAATTGTCATAACGATCGATGTTTCATCTGAAATCTTCCTTATAGTATGGGGTAAATCTAACAAATTATGTGATAAGGGGGTTCTTCAACTTCTTTGCGACGTGTAGAGTATCACCGAATGTTATTTGCCGCTTAGAATTATGTTCATTTCCTTCTTTCTTCCGCTTTGTATGCGTTTCTGAATCCCTGCAGTGTTTATCGCACGTGTCTTTTCGTTCCTATGGAATAAGAACATTGGAGTATTTACAAATTAGAATCTTTCTTGCAGCGTCAATACTTAGAACCCCTCACTGTTGTATTCCTCGGCTCTCGAGAAAACTGTTGTGACTTTAGTTTTCGGCATTTTTATACTTACATGCTGGATATTTGCCAATAAATTTTTATCAGTCACGAACTCGCACTGTTGTATCTACGACCACAACGCCATTTGATGTAATCGATAAGCAGATATCGATTTTTATCGATAGCCTTAGAGATCGCGGAACTGAATACTCATACTTCCGGCGCAGCACTATCAATCAAATGAGAAGAAAATCACGACGGTCAATTCCTCAGAAGCATTTAAACGTGTTTTGGAGAGCTTTTTCGATAATATTTAGCATTTTCGTAGCAAGTGAAGTATATTTCGTGATTATTTGTGCAATTCGCGCAATAAAACAGATTTTGAGATATTTCGCGAGTTCATTTGGCTAAAATACGCTACTTTAAGTACCTAGAAAGCAATATATATGCAAGAAAGAAGATATGAAAAAAGTTCGCGCGTATCGCTATTACCAAGAAATACGGCCCCTATTTATTTTTTATGCACAAAGGTCTACCAGGGATTTTATCGTTTTTTACAGGTGGTCACGTGGTAACGGTCACAAGGTTGATCGCACAATACACAAACACAGCTATTCCCGGGGACGTGAAAACACTATTGGTCTTGCATACTTTGTGGTGGTATCCATGCACAGCCATTGAGGTCACCAGGTGTTGAAGTTCTTGATTTGTGTTGGCCTTGGCCCAGGATCTATTTATCATAGCTTCTGTTGTATAAAAGTCCAGTCAAATCTCCCTTCTTTTCTTTTCTCTTTCAAGAAGCAGTTTATTAGAGCAGACGGTGAATGGGAGCCTCATACGTAGGTCTTCTATACAGGGGTTCTCTGGCGAGCTCCTATACTAGCCTTGACTTTGGGTGTTTCGAAACACCTAGGGTGGCTTTCAAGAACCATGATTTGACTGCTTCTAAAGTCATTAGGTCTTTTAGACGATTTGGAAGATTTTGGTACAAACCAGACGTTCTAACTCCCTCTTGTTTAGGAGCTTGAGTTTTGTGAAACATACACCTTAGCGTATTAGGTGGTAACTCAGCGCTGCAGTGGTCAATACGCACTGCTAGGAGCAGGGCCGGCGAGAATGAGCTAGCTTTCGCCGGCCCTGGCTAGGAGGACAGTGTTGTAATGCAGAGAACGCCACGGTTGAGTAGGCTGTGGCTTTATATTATTCGCGAACTCAATCGAATGTAGGTGGCAGGTCGGTCGCGACAAAATGGTGGACGCAAGGGTGATAGACTTCATGATGTAGGCTACCGTATTGAATGTTGTTGGCAATTCAAGGCGGGCTATCGTTGAAGGACATGCAATTTTAGATGCCAAACACATAATTATGTGCGGGAAATTCCATGAAACGAAAGATTTTATGAGACTTGAAGCTTTATGGTTACAAGGTAGTATTTTGAAAGAGGCAGGAGCGCCGAATCCATGGTTGAGGTCTAGCGACCGCTAGACCTGACGAGGGGGTGGGTCTCCCGGTCCCCTTGGGGGGGGGGGTTCGTTGGGGGGTTACGGATAGAGGAGGAAAGGGAAGGAGAAGGAAAAGAGGAAAGGAAAGAAGGGAGAGAGAAGAGAAGAGAGGAGAAGGGGAGAACTGTGCGAAATAAGCTGTAAAACGTAATTATTGGGGTAGGGGTCCGGTTTAACAAGGGGGGGGGGGTCCCACAGAACGAGAGGGGTGGGTGTCTGCTAGACCTGAAAAAATAAGATTCGGCGCCACTGGAAAGAGGTACCGTACTTCATCAGATTCAAAATGAAATTCGGTCAGAGCCAGCATGGTCATGCTAGTGACCAAGCAATGTAAAGCGGCCAGCATGGCCTTCCTTTATTCCCTTTTCCCAAACACGGCCCACAAATTCACAAGAGTTTGAAGCGTGTCACCCCCACAGTAACATCATAAGCGAGTGCCCCACTATTGGGAAAATGCCCTTCTAAACATTGGTGGAGCGCGCCGGAGAAAAACCGAAGATAAAACGACCCCCAGACCTCTCTCGCATGCTCCTTACACAACACTCACCCCCACCTACCCCAATGTCCTTCAAAGCATTGGAGTGGCGCTGGGGTTAAACCAGATAAACGGTTTAATACGATCCTCGGTCACCTCTCTCGCAACTTTCATACTCACAAAAGAAGAGATGAAAAGAATTTGTTTTTGTCGCATCCTAACCAGATCAGTCTTTGCCGCCAATTGAGCTAAAGTGGTTGGGAATTAATGATTTCCAGTCGATGATTTGCTGTGAAATAATTCCTTCTATTTAAGATATTCGTAATTCCCATATCGTAATTTTCTTTATATTCGACCCTGACAAATGTCTGAAAACTGTATCATAATGATGGTCATTATAACACTATTTTTCATTATGAAACAGTTTCTCCCACCAATCACAGCTCAAGAAACAGTTGTTTGACCAATTAGATAAGGATACCATCGTGCATGCGCTCAAAATCCAACATGTCTATATAAATTACCGAAAGTGCACCGTCCATATGTTCGCGTAAATAAACTAGTGAATATGAGACACTGTACCTTAATATCCCCAAATCCAATTTCTACACAGCGGGTTGTTTTCAAAGGATTTCGGTGACATTTTTATTGAATACTGGTGCTCAATCTGCACATATGGCATTGAAGCACACAGAGCGCATGTGTCGGTCGGTCAGAGAGCTTGGAAATCAGAGATATCCTACCCTGCGCAGCACCCGATCACACAATTCTAGTGACAATCTCAACAGATATTTATGAATATTTATGTTAAAACATATAATAAAGTTATAATTATCGTCAAACATAAACAGTCGTATGCAACTCGCCTATAATGGTAATTAAGACACGAGTATTTTTATAAAACGAGCGTATGCGAGTTTTATAATTTCCATTATAGGCTCGTTGAATAATGTAATATTAGCTCATCCACTATCAATCACAGCGTCTGTAGCATAGTTTTTTTTTTTTAAATTTCCCTGCGCTTATCTCATCGGAGGGTCACCGGGTGAGTTAGCCGTGGTCGTTATGGCATGACTGCTGGCAGTTGCTCACATCCGGGAGGCGAGGTGGTTCGAATCCCCCCGCCGGCAACCTTGAAGATGGTCTTCTGTGGTTTCCCATCTTCCTTCCAGGCAAATGCCTGGGTTGGTCCCTAACTATAGGCCACAGCAGCTACCTCCAATTCCTTGTCCTTACAATCACACTTTCCTCCCCAGACAACACTCCACACGCGACGGTACTTGTAGCTCACCCATTGGGTGTCCGCCTCGAAGCAGCTACAAAAACTGGCGAGCCGAACATGTCCTCGGACACTCCCGGCACTAAAAGCCACACGCAAAAAAAAAACGGAGGGTCAGACGTTTAGTCTCTTTATCAGTAGATGGTAGCAATAAATGGCATCTCCAGTCCTCGATAAAGAAGGTTTCCCTTGCAAGTTCGTAGTGCAAGTCATGAAGGTGCAGACAGTCCTATTCCCAGGGCTCTCTTTAGGAAGCGGGCTTCTTTTACTTTCTCTATGGAAATTCTGATATTCCCAGATCAATTCCAAACCATTTAAATTTATATATATTATTTATTTATATTTATTCCAGAGAATATAAGCTGAAATACGGAATGAACCTTTACATATTTCGGTTCTACGATGAGTTATCTGTAGGATTTGTGCAGTGTATCTATTCGCACGGTTATATGGGAGTTACAGTGCTGTCGATGTATGTCTACCCCTCATTATTCCCGTTTTCCAACGGGGTCGGGGATGAGATGCGATGGAAGTCTTTGTGGCGATGGTTTTTACGGCCGGATGCCCTTCCTGACGCCAACCTCATGAGAGGAGTTAATGAGAGATGAAATGAATGATGGTGAATGAAACTGGGCAAGGATGTGGAAGGAAGCGGCCGTGGCCTGTCAGAAGGTACCGTCCCAGCATTTGCCTGGTGTTGAAAATGTGAAACCACGGAAAACCATTTCAAGGACGGCCGACGATGGGGCTCGAACCCACGCGTGTACCGAGTCAGCAGAGAGCTTGGCCCCATGACCTAATGCTGCGCGTTAGCCAGCGTAGCCACTACTGTCGGTAGTTACTGTGCTGTCGATATAAGACGGAATTCGGATATATTTTTTCTTTTATCACGGACAGAGCCATGACATACTGTCATTGTTCTTTTAATTTTAGCCATCCAATCTGGACGTAACATGGAGTTATATGAGACTACCTTGGCACATTGAGAACAAACCACACGCAAGCATTTTGCATTCTTTGCAATTTGGTATTGATTGAGGACCTAAATAATAGATCCATACTCAAATAGGGGTAGTGGGATACGATAATATAGGCCACATAAAACTTAACGATTTGATGTTCCAGTGACAATTCTTATGTAATCACTTGTATTTTACAGGAGTGGCTCCTTTATTAACATAATGGGATATGAAAACCATTAATTATTAAATTGATGGAATGTCCATTTGTTTGTTTCAAATTCAGGTACCGGTAATGCATTGTAAACTTGATTGCTCGAGATAATATGCCATTTAAACCAAATTGAAAGGTTACATTGTGTGTTACAAAGAAGAGATTAACCTGCCGTGTTTGATAATGATATATATCATCAACTGTGACGAATGGCGTACTTGATTTTATTAGACCATCTTTGACTGGAGACAAATGATTGACTAAAGAAGTATTCATACACACACAAATAGGTTTAATTCCCGAAATACTGTATCAAACTTCAGAATGCGTTCTAAACGGAAGATAGTAAATTAGCTTCATAGCTCTACTTTATATGACCTTTAAAGGCGGTCACAGACTTGTTGTATTTCTCTCTATCGTATCTCAGTTGCATACCAGTGTGGACAGCCACACTAGCAAAATGTTGATACTGTGACAACCATTATATTTCCTACCGATGCCTTGCTCCCACTGTTAAAGTGAGACCTGGCTTTTCGGTTGAATTTGTCTGGTGATGCTCGTCAACTTCGGCTTTACTTCCCCTCCCGAAAGAAGGCATACTGACGGATTTTAACGCTCTTAAAAATCCGACAACTTCGGCCGTTTTTTAGCCTACTTTTCACATTTTGCAAAAATGAGGAAAAAGTAGACTTATGAGATCGATCTGGGAAAATGTGTGTCTGTCTATCCTTATTTCTGTCTGTCTGTCTGTCTGTCTGTCTGTCTGTGTGTGTCCCCCCCCCCTCCATCAACTCCTAAACGGCTGTAGCAATCGAACCCAAATTTGGTATGAGTAAAGATCTCTGTCTGGATATCTCAATGCCGTATTTTAAAATGATGTCAATGCTACCAACTGCTGAAAAATCGCAATTGAAATTTCAGCTCCATGTTGTATATCGTAGAAGGTATGCATGGGAGCTATACCAAAATTGGCACACATATATATAATAATATTTCAGTTTAATTTCCAGGAGGCCATTCATGACAGTGTTGCCAAAATGATTCTAAGCCTGCTGATAGGTCCAATTTTTAAATGCATATAACTTCTACACTATCAATTGGATTTCAACCAAATTTCGTATGTGCTATGTGTACATAAACAGATATGACTGAGCGTATCCTTAAGAGCCACCAGGGCTGCCAACTGTTAATAAATGCTCTTAATTTTGTTTATCCAAAATACCCATTATATTATTATTATTAGCGTATGGCAAGGAAATTATATACATAATATATACAATATATACACAATAACAAAAAACATTGATTCACGTCAGGCATTAGAGTTATCCATTAAAGCTGAATGTCCAACTTTTGAACCCACCAAATACCCATATATCAGAAAAGTATGCAAGCCAATAGCTCTAAACTTTGTACACTTATAGTACCTGGCATTCTAGATTCATTTGGAGTAACTAATATAGGCCTACGCCAGTGATGCCAACATGATTCTAAGCCTGCTGATAGGTCCAATTTCAAAATGTATGTAACTTCTATACTAACTAACTAATGGATTTCATTCAAAATTGATACAACAATAGATCATATTATTTCAGATTATTTCTGACCAATACATGTATGTCATTGTTGCCAACATGATTTTACGCGCACTGTTAGATCCAATGTTTAACTGCATGTAACGTCCATGCTATCCATTGGACTTGAACCAAATTTTGTATTCTGTACCTTAAGAGATGGAACTAAGAATCTATTCAGTCACCAGGGCTGCCAACTGTAGTGCTCTATTAGGCTACATTATGCCAGTTATATTTCGAACTAATTAGAAATTTCGATATCACCAACTCAATTTCGTCATAATTCTAATTAGGTCCATATAGATTAATCGTTGGAATGAATCTTACATTTCGAGAAAAGTAGGCTCTTTAGTTCGTCACGGAACTTCTTGTTTTTTTATTGTTATTATTATTTTATTATTTATATTCATTCGTTAATTCTTTCATTTATTTGCAATTAGGGGTGTGTCCTCCGGTGGCAAATTGGGCATACATAACGAATAAACAATTATGCCTAACAAATCAATAACAATTAAACTGGAGTATTTACACAACTCGTCAGTCTTTTCTTAAACACACCGATATGTTTGGGAAAAAGGCTCTAAGACTGCGGTAGGTTGAGAGTTCCAGTTATCAATGGCACGGTTTATGAAAGAATATTTACTATAATTTGTACGCTGTGGTTGGCCCTTAACTTTGAAAGAATGATCACTCCTACTCATGCAAGTGGGCTTTCCCATACGTTTGCTAAGCTCACCCCATGCTGGTTGATATGTATACGTGTTGTACATAGCGCAGGGTCTAGATTTCATCCTCCTAGCCTCAAGTGATTCCCACCCAAGTTTCTTTAACATACGGCTCACACTGCTCCTGGGATTAAAGTCACTGAGCACAAATCTAGCGGCCTTTCTTTGTACCATTTCCAACTCATTGATGAGCCCTACTTGATATGGATCCCAAACCGCCGAGGCGTATTCCAGAATAGGTCTCACAAGTGACAAATATCCTAATTCTTTAGCAGAGTTACTACTTCCTTTTAATACCCTCATTACACAGTGCAGAGATTTGTAAGCTTTGGAAACTACACATCCTACATGACTACTCCATTTCATATAATTCCTTACGCGAACGCCCAAATATTTGCATGAATCCTCTTCTACAAGTATTTCCGAGCCAATGTTATATTGAAAATATTGCCTTCGCCCTTTCCCTATTTTTATGCATTTATTTCCATTTTATTTTCAATCGTCCACTTATAGACCAGGTTCAGGTCATCTTAAAGTACTGCGTTGTCTTGTGAGACATGTATCTTTCAATATATTGCACAATCATCCGAAAACAATCGACAGCCACTGAGAATCCCATTTCATAAGTCATTTATAAACGCAAAAATAACAAAGTTCCGATCACATAAGTCCCAATGAGCTAGAGCTCGTGCCACCACAACCGGCACCTGGCGGCGAACGTTGGAACTTAGATCGTTAATCAAATCTAACCTACAAATTTATTTTCACACAACTGTAGTTAGTGGAAGGTTCTTTTGCATGCCATAAATCTATGACATGGTCCACCGGCTTTACCTCCCCTCCAAAGGAAAGGTATACTGAGGGATTTTTAACGCTCTTTGGCCGGGTTTGAACCCGCGATCTTGGGCATAGAAGCTCACCGTGCTACCAACTACGCCACCAAAGCCGTCACTATTTGTGGAGTGGGGGCGTGGTGGCTCAGCGGTCTAGCTGTCTGCCTCTCACCAAGGCGGTCCGGGTTCGATTCCCGGTCAATGCATGTGAGATTTTCGAAGTGAAATGCCATGTCCTGGGGTTCGGATTCCACGTAAAAAAGGAGGTCCCGTGGCTCATGATCTTGAGATTAACGGTCACGTTCCTTCCTTCCTGTTTTCTTTGTGAAGTGGATCATAGCTTGGAATATGTAAGATAATGTATTTATCTTCTTGCTCCAATGGAAATTTTGAAGTGATATGGAAATGTTAAGGTCCTTGACAAAAAAAAAAAAAATTGTGTCGCAATCTATGGTGATGAAGTCGGATTTTGTCATAGGCTACTGTATGTGTTAGTTTTCAATAAAAATGTGCGCCCTTTTAATGGAATGGCTCTATGATTTGTTTACTAATCTATACTAAAGCTGAAGAGTTTGTTTGTTTGTTTGTTTGTTTGTTTGTTTGTTTGTGTGTTTAAACGCGCTAATCTCTGGAACTGCGAGTCGGATTCAAAAAATTCCTTTTGTTTTTGATAGCTAGATTCAAGAGGAATAGTGAAGGCTATGTAGCATTAGGCTACACCTCTCAGGTAACCTTAAATATTGAATTTTGTTTAGTAAGTCGGAAGAACAAGCGCTCCCGAACAGCTTCAATAATACCTACTTTTTACGGCCGGATGCTCTTTCTGACGCCAACCTCATGAGAGGAGTTAATGAGAGATGAAATGAATGACGGTGAATGAAACTAGGCAACTGAGCTTCTATGCCCAAGATATCGGGTTCAAACCCGGCCGAAGCCGTCGGATTTCTTAAGAGCGTTAAAAATCCCTCAGTATGCCTTCCTTCGGAGAGGAAGTAAAGCCGGCGGTCCCTTGTCATAGATTTATGGCATGTTAAAGCACCTTCCACTAATTACACCTGTGTGTAGCTAAATTGTATAGGTTAAGAATGTAAACAACGCTCTCAGGTTCCTACGTTCGTGGCCAAGATCCGACTGCGGTGGCGTCTAGTAGCAAAGTTATGAACTAGGCCTAGTAGTTGTTGACGGTGGCGTTTGGCGGCAAAAATAGGAACTATTTGAAACATTCAAAGTTTCAGTCCTTACTTGAATTTAAAAAAAACAGATACACACGCTAATACAGCCATCACAATTAACACGGTTATCAGACAGATTCTACACACACCCAAAGTACACGGGGCTACATGACAGCGTTGTCGCAGCCCCTAAACTAAGGAACCAACCTGGGCAATGATGTGAAAGGAAGCGGCCGTGGCCTGTCAGAAGGTACAGTCCCAGCATTTGCCTGGAGGTGAAAATAGGGAAACCATGGAAAACCATTTCAAGGACAGCCGACGGTGTGGCTCGAACTCACGTCTACCGAGTCAGCAGAGAGCTTGGTCCCATGACCTAACGCAGCGCTGTCTGTTAGTGCTGAGAATAGTGACATACCTGGTAAATTTTTGAAAGCCCTGGGAAGAGACACTTCTATAAGGCCACACAACGCCACACTCTACCTTCACATACAGTATAAGTAGTTTGGGAGACCGAGCGATAGATCAGTGCTTCAGAAGACATCGACACCCCAGCATGACAGTGAGTACCAGTCTAGCATTAAGGATGTTATCAGTAGGGCATTTACAAGCGTTGTGGCATATTACGGGGAAGAAATAAGAAGGGAATTATAGCGTTTTTAATTTACTTTTTTAAACTTTAGTCCTATACACGATTTTATTTTTTATTTTATTTAGTCGATTTACCCTCTAGGTTGGTGGTTCCCACGGACTCAGCGAGGGAACTCACCACTGCCGCCTCTACGGGCAGTGTCCTGGAGCTTGTAACATCTGGTCGGGGTGGATACAACTGGGGAGGTGTGATCAGCACTTCAGCCAGGCGGCCTCGCCTGCAAAGCGAACAGGGGCCTCATGAGGGATGGGAAGGGAGGGGAAGATTGGGATGGATAGGCTTGGAAGAGGGAAGGAGGCGGCCGCGGCCTTACAGTAGGAACCATCCCGGCATATGCCCGAAGACGATGTGGGAAACTACGGAAAACCACTTCGAGGATTGCTGAGGTGGGAATCGAACCCCCTCTACTCATTTGGACCACCCGAGGCTGAGTAGACCTCGTTCCAGTCCTCATGCCACTTTTCAAATTTCGTGGCAGAGCCTGGAATCGAACCCAGGTCTTTCGGGGCGGCAGCTAACCATGCTGACGGCTACTCTATGGAGGCGACTCCTATACACGATACAGAATTCTTTTCCAGAATGACTTGTCGATTTATAGGTTTCATTTTGAGGGTTTTAGACAGTAGCGTAGGTAAGATCGACCAAAAGGATAGGTTATAGTTAAAGCCAGCGGCTTCGGTGGCATAGTCGGTAGCATGCTGAACTGCTGTGTCCAATATAGCGGGTTCAAACCCAGCCGAAGTCGTCGGATTTTTTAAGAGCGTTAAAATCCTTCCGTGTGCCTTCTTTCGGAGGGGAAGTAAAGCCGGCCGTCCCATGTCATATATTTATGGCATGTAAAAGATCCTTCCACAGACTAAACTTGTGTGAAGCTAAATTGTTAGGTTAGATTTCGTCAGAACGCTCTATCAAAGTTCCAACGTTCACCACTAGGTATCATTGATATCTGGTAGCGAAAGTTGGAAACACTTGAAATTAAACGGAACTTGTAGCTCACCCTAAGGGTGTCCACTGGAAGCAGCTACAGACTCTGGAGAGCCAAACATATCCACGGACACTCCCGGTTCTAAAAGCCATACGATAAATAAAATAATAGTTAAATACGTGCGGATATAGTTTGCATGGCTGTGTGGATTGCGGATAAAATGCAGATAATGCTTAGAGTAAATTTTCGGATAGTTTTTAGAATACAATGTTGAACTGGATTTTATGTTCGACCCTGACTCTTATATGTCAGAAAAATGTACTATAAAGAGGCTCATTATAACACTATTTTTCATTATGAAACAGTTTCTCCCACTAATCAGAGCTCAAGAAACAGTTGTTTGACCAATTAGATAATTAGATGCGCTGAGTTCCACGGCCTCCTAATTTAAATTTCACTGCCTGGCCTAGTTTCATCTTAGGGTAATCGAGGTGGCCATGGTCAAATACAAGGCATTCTCTGCGTCTCATGCGCTCTGTTCAGTACATAAAACTGGCGAAATCTCGACAGATATTTATGAATATTTATGTTCGAACATAAAATAGTTATAATAATTATCGTCGAACATAAACAGTCGTATGCAATTCGCCTATAATGGTAATTAAGACACTCGTATGGAAATTATAAAACTCGCATACGCTCGTTTTATAAACATACTCGTGTCTTAATTATTGCCATTATAGGCTCGTTGCATAATGTACTATTTTAAAATAATTTTAGTTATTGCTAAAATCTGCGTCTTTCACATTTCTTATTATTTCCCTATTTGCTTTCGCTTGGATTGTACAAGAATAATAGAGAAGTGCAAGAAACCAGTCATGGAAATAATATATAATATATCTCCATAATAATATAATTATTAGTCCATTCAGTGATTTTAACCCATCATGCCGAGACGTAAACCGGTTATAGGTCGTATTTCATTGTCATCCGAAAAAAAAAAGTGCTTATCACGTAATGCATTCATAACTGTCCCCGGGCGAAGCCGGGACGGGTTGCTAGTTAATATAATAAGAGCATTAATGTGCATGAGATAAATAATTGAATTAGTCTCTACTGCAGTTTTCCCATTTTCAACACCAGGCAAATGCTGGGACGGTACCTTCTGACAGGCCACGGCCGCTTCCTTCCATATCCTTGTCCAGTTTCATTCACCATCATTCATTCCATCTCTCATTAACTCCTCTCATGAGGTTGGTGTCAGGAAGGGCATCCGGCCGTAAAAACCATCGCCACATCGTCTTCCATCGCATCTCATCCCCGACCCCGTAGGAAAACGGGAATAATAAGGGGTAGACATACATACAGTCTCTACTGCAGTCTATCAAAGATATTTTGGCGATTCTTGCCAGGGCCGTATATAAGGGGGGTGCTGAGGGGGCTCCAGCCCCCCCCCCCCCGAAAAAGCCAATACAAATTAAGAAAGTGTTGCTTTGGTAAGAGCATAAAATAATTGTAAATTTGGTTGTACCCTAATCTTAACTTATTGGCTAAGTTATAAACAATATTAAGATTGAAATTATACTAACTCGTGGTGTAGTGGCTAGCATTCATGGCTGGCGCCCCGGAGGTCCGAATTCGATTACCGGCTCTGCCAAGAAATTTTAATTCTAGTCTGAGGGCTGGAACGGGGCACACTCTGCCTTGTGAGGCAAAACTGTGAATTCCACAGTGCGGTACTTTTGAGAAATAAATTATCAACTTGGAAAAAATAAAATTAAAATAAAAACTGTCTACCTCTCTGCTTAGTAAATTGACAAATATTTAGATATTTACCATTCGTACTCCATAGTTCATAATAGAAAATTCATTAAGTATGAAATTTTATTTGTGTGTTGTGTTGTATTTTACAGCTTTTTTTTGTATTGCCAGTAATTGTAGGCTACAGTATATAAACTTTGGATCTTATCTAAAATAACTACACAAATTTATATGCTTTAAGATATTGGTTGATATTTCTGGGTATTTTGCGGTGACAATCCCCTGAGAATACTTAACTTACAATTTTCCAGGATAGTCAGCCCCCCGGAAAAAATTGTATATAGGCCTACGCCCCTGATTCTTGCACACAAAGAAGTGGTAGCTGTCACAGAACAGATCAAACAAAAGACATAAACAGTCGTTTGCACCTTGGTATTTCTTATTTTCACCAATTCTTTGGTGTATCACATTGTGTTATTCTAAATTGTATACACGTGCATAGCCGGCCCCGTGGTGTTGGGGTAGCGCGCCTGTCTCTCATCCGGAGGCCCCGGGTTCGATTCCCGGCTCCGTCAGGGATTTCAGAAACTGACGTGAGGGCAGGAACGAGGTTCACTCAGCCTCGTGAGGACAATTGAGTAGCTGTCTGACAGTGAGGCAGCGCCCCGACCACGAAAACCAAGATTGACGGCCGAAGGGACCCGTTGCGCTGATCACGCGTCACCCCAATATCTGCAGCTGGGCAGCGGTTGCTTGGTAGGCCTAGGCCCTTCACGGGCTGTAGTGTCAGGGGTTTATACACGTGCATATACACCATTACTCACGTAATTCATAGAACCTTAATGTACGACGGGATTCCTAAGCTGGGTCCGTTTTTCCTCTTTTCCATTGACGTTTGGGGTGGAACCTCTCCTATTTCCCTTTCCTATCTGCCTTTCATGGCTCTACTCCTTCCCAAGTCCCCCAATCATTTCATTTATTTCCTTTATTCCTTTTCATTTTTGTAGTACGTAGGTTAGTTGTAGAGCCTCCGTGGCTTAGGCGGCAGCACGCTGGCCTCTCACCGCTCGGTCCGTGGTTCAAATCCCGGTCACTCCATGTGAGATCTGTGCTGGACAAAACGGAGGCAGACGGGGTTTTTCTCCGGGTACTCCGGTTTTCCCTGTCACAATTTCATTCCAGCAACACTCTCCACTATCATTTCATCTGTCATTTATTTAATCATTGCCCCAGGAGAGTGCGACAGTCTTTGGCAGCCGGCAGAGTTCATATCCTCGACGCTAGATGGGGGCTTCATTCATTTCATTCCTGACCCGGTCGGTCGACTGGAAGCAGGCTGTGGATTTTCATTTTCAGTACGTAGGTCAGTTCTAAGTTCCTAGTTAGATATATTTGTAGTTATTAATTTCATTATCAGTTTTCCCAATCACCCAAACCATTAGGGGCTGATACCCTCGATGTTAAGCCCCTTAAATCAACAATTACCACCATCATCAAGTCTTCTCTCTAGGCAGCCTTTTACAAGATGTATCGTACAGTACCGGTACATCGTAACGTAACGCAAATTGCAACAGCTGCAAGTACCGGATACTAGAAGTTCCTTAGTTTAGGGGCTGCGACAACGCGGTCATGTAGCCCCGTGTACTTTGGGTGTGTGTAGAATCTGTTTGATAACCGGTGTTAATTGTGATGACTGTATTAGTGTGTGTTACCTGGTTTTAATTCAAGTAAGGACACCACACGATAATTTCAAGTAGTTCCTACTTTCGCTACCAAATGGTACCATCCATGGCACCTAGCTATGAACTTCGCTACTACTAGATGCCATCACAACCAGCGCCCGGTGACGGACGTTAGAACTTAATAGAGCATTAATCAAACCTAACCTACAAATTTTGGCTTTACACAAGTGTAGTTGTCGTCTCCGTTGCGTAGTGGTCAGCGTCATCAGCTGCCACCCCGGAGGTCCTGGGTTCAATTCCCTACTCTTCCACGAAATTTGAAGAGTTTTATGAGGACTGGAACGGCGTCTATTCAGCCTCGGGTGGTCCAAATAAGTAGAGAGGGTTCAATTCCCACCTCAGCCATCGTCCAAGTGGTTTTCCGTGGTTTCCCACTTCATCTTCGGGCAAATGCCTGGATGTTCCCTGCCGTAAGGCCACGGCCGCCTCCTTCCCTCTTCCTTGCCTATCCCTCCCAATCCTACCCTCCCTTCCCATCCTTCATGAGGCCCCTGTTCGCTTTGCAGGTGAGGTGCTGATCCCACCTCCCCAGTTGTACCCCCTCCCGATCAGATGTTCCAGCCCCGTAGAGGCGGTAATGGTGGGATCCCTCGCTGAGTCCGTGGGAAAAACCAACCTGGAGGGTAAAATCGACTAAAAACAATTAATATAGCCTAGTTAGTGGAAGGTTCTTTTACATGCCATAAATCTATGACCTGAGACCGCCGGCTTTACTTTCCCTCCGATGGAAGGCATACTGAGGGATTTTTAACGCTCTTAAAATATCCGACGACTTCGGGTTTAAACCCACGAACTTGGGCATAGAAGCTCAGCATGCTACCAACTACGCCCCCGAAGCCACCAGTAAACTTGGGTCCGCAAACGAACCGTTGACGAGATAATCGAAAATTGGTGGTTACCAATCAGCACTGACTTGCTTGTGTGTAAACGTCATCCTAGCGAGTAAAAGTTACCAACACAACACGATGAAACGTAACTTAGTTGTTTGTAATTAAACGAACTAAAGTCTTACTTTGTATGAAACAGGTACATATTACAATGACTGCACTCGTAGTTAAAGGAAGTGTCGTCCTTGTATGCCATTGAGTTGGTTTGGTAAAATGTACGGTCCAATAAGACGATCACTCTGATCAGTAGTTTCTGGTCACCACAAATTCTAAATTACCTCGCAAACGTCACGTTTGCGGACGCATGTTTACTAAGATTTTTTGCTTCTAGTATCGTGTACTTGGTGCTATTAATTACGATACACCCTATACAGGGTAT
The DNA here is from genome assembly GCA_946902985.2 of Meconema thalassinum. Classification (NCBI taxonomy): domain Eukaryota; kingdom Metazoa; phylum Arthropoda; class Insecta; order Orthoptera; family Tettigoniidae; genus Meconema; species Meconema thalassinum. The sequence goes on from OX336388.2 coordinate 130,766,832, forward strand.
CATTTATGTACGGTACTTGAGTACCCTTAAGAGGCGTGTAGGAGATGGGTATAGTATCAATTTGAGATAGGGAACTGGGCTCGGAACGGCCTCCTAACCTCAGAAAACAGGTTTGTCTTTTAGTCATGTATTCGTTTTTGATGGCCAGTAAATATATATATATATTTAGTCGTCTACCCTCCAGGTTGGTGGAACCCACGGACTCAGCGAGGGAACTCACCACTACCGCCTCTACGGGCAGTGTCCTAGGGCGGGGAACATCGAATCGGAAGGGATACAACTGGTGAGGTGGGATTGGCACCTCGCCCAGGCGGCCGCACCTGCAAAGCGAACAGGGGCCTCATGAGGGGAGGTAAGGGATGGTTAGGATGGATAGGCAAGGAAGAGGGAAGGAGGCGGCCGTGGCCTTGAAGAAGGTACCATCCCGGCATTTGCCCGAAGACGAAGTGGGAAACCACGGAAAACCACTTCGAGGATGGCTGAGGGGGAATCGAACCCCCTCTACTCATTTGGGCCACCCGAGGCTGAGTAGACCCCGTTCCAGTCCTCGTACCACTTTTCAAATTTCGTGGCAGAGCCGGGAATCGAACCCAGGACCTCCGGGGCGGCAGCTAACCATGCTGACCGCTACGCTACGGAGGCGACTCGCCAGTAAAGATACGGTATTTTTATTTTAGACTAATTATTAGGTTTGTTGTTAAGCTTTAATTTCCTGTTTTCAATTTTGCTGAAATATATTTTTGGACGGAGAACGTTTGGTTGTTGAGCTTTAATTTGTTTTTCGTTACATTTTGATGGTTGGTTGGTTGGTTCCTTAGTTTAGGGGCTGCGACAACGCGGTCATGTAGCCCCGTGTACTTTGGGTGTGTGTAGAATCTGTCTGATAACCGGTGTTAATTGTGATGACTGTATTAGTGTGTGTATCTGTTTTTTTTTAAATTCAAGTGGGGACTGCAACTTTGAATTTTCAAATAGTTCCTACTTTTGCCGCCAAGCGCCACCGTCAACGACTACTAGGCCTAGTTCAAAACTAGCTACTAGACGCCACCGCAGTCGGCTCTTGGCAACGAACGTAGCAACCTAAGAGCGTTGTTTACATTCTTAACCTATCCAATTTAGTTTCACACAGGTGTAATTAGTGGAAAGATCTTTAACATGCCATAAATCTATGACATGGGACCGCCGGCTTTACATTTTGATGACTAACGAAGAAAATTTCTTGACTGAATTACATTGGTTTCAAGAGATTTGGGTAAGCTTACGAAGTTTGTACTAAATAAAGCTGTATTCCTCTTGCTATCGATAGTTCCGTCGTCTGTAACTACTACAGAAACACACGTAACTTATTGATACTAATAATCAAAAGGCAATTAATTTACAGAATCAACGATAGTTTAAAAAGAGCAACACAGAATAAACACGCACTGTGACTACTCCCCCTCATACCCCTCTAAAAATAAAGAGAAAAAAGAAGGCATGGCACCCCAGGTGAAACGAACCCGGGACTATCGGGGACCGCACCTCACTGCTATCCTCTCGGCTAACGCAGCGTTGAGCGGTGTTCGCGACTGACCTCACCGTCAGAGTAATACATGGCGGGCTTGCCTACCTTACAGGGGCGGAGGGCTTGAAACAAACCTGTTTTCTGGGGTTAGGAGGCCGTTCCGACCTCAGTTCCCTATCTCAAATTGATCCTATACCCATCCCCTACACGCCCCTTAAGGGTACTCAAGTACATAAATGACACCCCGTATACTGTACATAACTGACGCATCTAATTAGCCACCCAGGGGCTCACATCTAGTGGGACGTGGGTTGGTGACCACGGGGCTGAGTCCGGCATTGCTTCCACTTACTTGTACCGGGCTCCTCTCCGTCTTCTTTCCTGTCGACCTCACTTGGTCAACTCTTGTTCTCTTCCGACCCCGACGGTATTAGGGTATCCGAGGCCTAGGGAGTCTCTTCCTTTCCCGCCTTAATTGGCCCTTGTCTCATCTTTTCTGATACCCTCCTTCTGCGAGGGGTCAGCCTTCTTTTTCTTTTCATGTTATCTGCTGCCTTCTGCTCAAGGCCCTCAAGGAGGCCGGGTGTATGTAGCCCCACCACTTTTGGTGCACCCTAGATAATGCTACACCCTCAGGGTCTCACGGCTGGTGAGTTCGGGAGTTGGCGACCCCGAGGGATTCCGGAGCTGGGTCCTTTTTCCCCTTTTGTCCCTTATCTTTGGGAAGGACCCTCTCCTCTTTCACTTTCCTATCTACCTTTCATGGCTCTCCTTCCTTCCAAGTCCTTCTATCCACTTTCTTCGAGGGTTGAGGGCATTTATTTTCCTCCTGTCCTTTATTTGCCTTATTCTCCTTTAGTTTTCCATATCTTCTTCTAGTATTGTACCCATTCGTCATCATATGGAACATGTGTTCGTATCCCAGCTAACTCACGGTCTTTCGAGGCATGGCGCGTTCAACCCACTATACGAGCACATATTCAGGATTTGAGTCTGTCAGGTGACTACTCTACTTGAAAGAAACCACATATTCCTAAGTATAACATTTAATGGTAGTAATTCATGGCAAAACAACACAAAACACAAAAAAAATATTTTACACTTATTTCCCACAACAGAAATCAAAATTATCTGTGAGTCTCTTGTCATCAAGATTGGTGCTCCACCGCACTCCATGTCTATCCTAAACATCCTATTGTTGATACTCTTTGACATTTGCGAGTGTCCATATTGTTCTTCACGTGGCACAATTTAACACAAATTTGAATATCACAACACAACAAACACAAATTACATTTAAATGACATTAAATATGCAATTATTAAACATTTATCCGTTTTACACGGAACATTTACTTTAAATAACATTGATTCATTAGCTTCTGCCTTGTTTAATAAGTGTTGTCTTTCCGCGCGAATCGTATTCTTTTCCCAAGTTTCAAACGCTGGAGTGGTACACTTTCCCATCCAAAATACACATAGTTATAGATATTTTATAGCTTCACCATACAACGATTTTCTGGGTCTGGTCGAAACATTATCGTTACAAACGTGTCATATCATTCAAATTACGCTACCCGTATGAATAAATTAGTGTGAACTGGGTAAATACTCTTTACAAAAATGCTTCTATTTATTTGGTGCAGTTAGTTTCTCCTCAGAGAATAACTGGGCCAAATGTTATCCGATTACTTCATTCCAACATTGCATATGTATGGAAACAGTGCATCTAATTTAATTGATACCATCATATCAAGCACATCTTAATTACTTTTCGAAATATCGAGATTCTTCAGTGTCCCACTACAATCTTAAAAGAAAAGGATCTGGTCTATTGACTTCCTTTCGTGCGAACAATGGATTTGTCACGGGCCGTCCTCGGCAAGATGGCTGCCAGGTTAGTGGATTATACCTGCTACCCCGCCTGACTTCCTGCACGGTCATGTGTTTACTCAATGGTGCAGCTGTGCTAGAGGTACCCTGAATGGATCGTGTCATTACGAATTGAGTCAATCTAATTATTTAATACCTACATTTAGAGTATTTAATGGGCTCATCTCGGCTCCTAATTACTATTCAAGGCAAGGGATGGATCACGAAATAGCTTCGCCGTTCTATGGTCGTAATCAGTGGCTTTGCCCGCGTCTCAGCTGAGTTTCACTGTTATCTCACTGGACGGGCATGCATATAACAAGAGGAAATCAACGTTTCCTACACGAAGAACCATTTGTCTTACCTCTAAGAGCAGATCAATTAATATATTGGCCTACCTAGGGTGTCTAAGCAGTTATCCCTGGTGGCGCAGACTCTGCTAACAGTGGATACAGACAGACTCTGTCCCAACTCTGTTGCGAATACACATGTATGCTCTAAGGCAATATTATATTGTAGCTTCGAAGATTGAGCCGACTAGATTCCACAACGCGCGAACTATTTTTGGATGATCCCCGCAACTTATTGACGTAAATCTCTTGATTCTACGTTACATGCTCGCTGATCGCGGCTCAAACAATATTTCTTACAGACGACTCAATTCCTAAAGCACTCACGTCCTCTATACATCTTATATATAAAAGTGAAAGTCTGTATGTATGTATGTATGTATGTATGTATGTATGTATGTGGGTGGGTGGGTTGGTTCCGAATACAAATCTACACCGATCCACCAATCTCAACCAAATTTTGCATACACATAGTTTAGGACCCAGAAGGAACCGCTGGCTACATGAATTTTCGATAGTCTTTCTCATTCTTCTGATTTCGGCCCTTTTGCACTCAAGCACAGGCTAATCAAATCATAAAATATTCTCATGAAGGAATGGCAAGGCAGATAGTTTCCATGGCAACATAGCTCAAGTCGAGACACGGCCGTCTGGATGCCAGTTGCGCTCTGCACTACTGGTATAGAAAATGAGCATCTTTACTTGAAATCCCGTTAGTTACTCAACTACTCACACAGCACTGTCAACCGAGTTTAGCATAACAAAGACTTGACACTATCTTCTACTATATATTTGTCAAATACCACTCACTCACTCACTCACTCATTCATTCATTCATCACGAAATATCAGAAACCACCGAACGGATTGGAATGACATTTGGTATGCTGCTTCCCCAAGGGCCGCAAATGCCCACTAAGAGAGGATTTTTGTATATTCAGGTTCTAAAGGGGTGTTAAGGGGGTAGACCTGCATTTCATTGAATAGCAATATCTCCCGATTGGTTTCATTGGGGGATGTGATACTCGGCACATAAACTCATCATTAAAAATAAGAAGACACAAGTCTGAGGGTTTTTCGATGTGGCGTAAATTATGAGGTGAAAGGGGTGAAAAGTGGGGATTGAAAGATTCCTAACGGAGCGTGTATCTCTTAAACGACATAGGCGAGGAGTTTGAAACTCAGCGGGAAAAAAATCAGCATAAAAATAAGTAAATATGTGTTTGACCGTTTATTCATAAATCCAATTTTAGGGGCCCATGGGGAGGGGTCACATTCTGGGGGGGGGGGGGGGCAGGAAAGAAAGTATCCTAACTGATTATCTGACTGACTCACTCATTAAACTCAGGGGGAAAAACTGCTTTAAAGTAAGTAAATAGCTGTTCGACAGTTTTTTTCATAAATCAAATGTAAGGGGTTCATGGGGAGGGGTGAAATTCTGAAAAAAGAAAATTGAAAGAAAATGTCCTGTCTGACTCACTCACTCATCACGCCCAGCGAAAACTATTAAAGTTGGAAAAATGAAATTTTGGGAATATGTTCGCTGTATGTCGAAAACGTCAACTAAGGAATGATTTTTGTTTATTCGGGTTTTAAAGACATGTTAAGGGGGTAAACGTGCATTTCATTGAATAACGATATTTCATGAGTTGTTTCTTTGGGGATGTGATATTCGGTATATAAACTAATCACTAAAAATAATCAGACTTATATATAAGGGTTTATCGATGTGGTGTATATTATGAGGTGAAAGGGGTGAAAATTGGGGGTTGAGGGATTCTTAACGGAGCGTGTATCTCTTAAACGACATAGGCGAGAAGTTTGAAATTCGGCGGGAAAAACAGCTTAAAATACAAGTAAATAGGTGTTCGACCGATTTTCATAAATCCAATTTAAGAGGCCCTTGGAGAGCGGTGAAATTCTGGGGGGAAAAAAACAGGAAAGAAAGTGTCCTAACTGATTGACTCACTTACTCACTCATCAAACTCAGGACGAAAACAGCTTTAAATAAGTAAATAGGTGTTCGACCGTTTGTTTCATAAATCCAATTTAAGGGGTTCATGGGGAGGGGTGAAATTATCAAAAATAAATGAAAGAAAATGTCCTGACTCACTCACCCACTCATCATCGCCAAGTCAAAATTATTGAAGTTAGAAACATGAAATTTTGGGGATATGTTCGTTGTATGTCGAAAACTTCCGCTAAGGAAAGAGTATTGCATATTAAGGTTCTAAATAGGTGTTAAGGGGGTAAACGTGCATTTCATTGAATAACAATATCTCACGAGTGGTTTCATTTGGGGATGTGATACTTGGCATATATACTAATCATTAAAAATAAGCTGACACATGTCTAATGGTTTTTCGATGTAGTGTATATTATGAGGTGAAAGGGATGGAAAGTGGGGGTTGAAAGATTCTTAACGGAGCGTGTATCTCTTAAACGACATAGGCGAGGAGTTTGAAACTCGGAGGAAATCAATCAGCTTAAAAATAAATAAATAAAATAAATAGGTGTTCGACCGTTTTTTTCATAAATCCAATTTAAGGGGCCTATGGGGAGGGGTGAAATTCTGGAAGAAAAACGTCCACTAAGGAAGGATTTTTGTATGTTCACTCTCATGGACCAACCCAAACTATTAATGTTAGCAGAATGATATTTTGGGGATATGTTTGTTGTGTGTCGAAAACGTCTACTAAGGAGGGATTTTTGGATATTCAGGTTATAATGGGGTGTTAACGGGGTTAAACCTGCATTTCATTGAATAACAATATGACACGACTATGACGCGAGCGAAGAGAGGCTAAAAATGAGATGGTGTGTGTCTGTGTATTACTCAATCACGCAAGTACCACTGGTCCGATTTACATGAATTTTACATGAAGTAGCTGATTTACCTGGTTAACATATAGGTTACTTTTGATTTCAATACTTACATTATTTAAATTTGGCGACCATTTTAGTGACGTCACTACACCCTTTGGTTTCAAACTTTCATATTTCCATTTCAAATAAAAAGAGAACGCTGAGAAATAGCAAACTTTTGATGGCATATACGAGGTTTAAAATTACATTTCCTATCCGAAAGGTATCTCCAACCGTTAGCGAGAAAAACCTAAATTTGTGCTATAAAACACGGTCAACGCCGAGCGGTGTAGTTGGACAAAATGTTCCATCCTTAATCTCCCTCTGCGCAGCACCTCTCCTATCCTCTGTTTTAACTGACACCTTCACATTTTATTTTATTTATGGCGCGTAGCGAAGCACGGGTACTTCAGCTAGTTTACTCATAAGCCAAAGTCCTACGTAGCTCCAAAACAAGTATACATTTACTGGCATACATTGACTATCTTAATGGCTCTCAAATACAACCCTGTAGAATATACCATAATAAAACATTTATTTAACATTTCAATGACACTGAAAAACTCTCTTTATCTCGATATTTATCTTTCTTTCTTACTTTTCACAATAACACAGCATTCTTACACTAGATATGACACACTTTGCTCGTACTATAGGCCTGACATGCCGATTTATATATTTATTATTGTTACCGACCCCAGATTATTATTATTATTTAACGTTACCGTTACTTTCATCAATGTCTTACGCCTAAATGGTCGTAAGCGTGTCATCCTCAAAGCCACATTTTTACCAAAATACGAGGGGTGTGATCTCGTACACAAATGACTGTTAATTCTTAATCGTTGAGGGAATGATTCGTTGTATGGTGAGCTATTAAATCATATCAACATATTAAATTTGTACTCACTTTCATTCTAGCTGGATTAGTCCAGCATGCCAGCCATTCGCCTGCCATAATGCTTTTTTTAAGCCATCATGATATTTTTCACACGACACATTGCAAAGACTTTACACATGGTAATTATATTTTTCATTACTGGCATTTTCACTTTAACCCAATACACATTCTTTTACCATATAAATATACACTTTTAACGATTACTGTAATATAACTTTATCCACAATTTTCTTTACACACGGATCCTTGGTCGGATTCCCACTATCGCCTGACCTCAGAGATGCGATGCAGCTAGATCCTGACAACCGCTGGTCTCCCTGAAAGTCTATCTTGCGTGTATGTGTTCGTCTCCCGTCACCTACAGTTTATGTCTCCTCTACTGCAAAGTTGTTCAATCCTAGATCACAACTACTTGTGATGCCTTCCAGGTTCCCGTAACTGTAGTGTTCATTACAATAGTATGTTTTATTTTACCCATGATAACACTTCCTGTGGTTATGTTCATTGTCTGTAAACATCATCCTAAAATATCTCTACGCTGTACTGATTCTATACTCGCGTATTCTGTTGCTTATACGTCTGTTGTAGACTAATTATTATATGATGCAGAATTACTGTTATTAAGCTGCATGGTGCTCCTTTCATTGTTCACTGCTAATACACTTGAGCGTCAATACTTTATAAATTCCGCGCACTTTCTTGCGTGATCCGACAGCGTGTCACCACACGAGTTGAGTCAAGAAGAACTGACTCTCTGCTTCAGCTTCCCCCATATAAAGCTTCGTGATGAAAAGTAGTTCACTGGATTTCCAGGAGCGACTCTCTTCTTAAAATAATACGTTTACAGACAAAGTGAAGTATGATCCTTATTCGTCTATTCATGGAGGTTCCAAATTCACTCGCGTGCAGGCAATTGCTTCGGCCAATTAATTATAATTAATTGCTTTCTTCTATGGCGTCATGATGCTACTCCGGTTCTTCCCCTATTGCTACATTACAAATCCTGACTCTGCCGCGGATTAGGTCTGTGCATAAGTTCCTTTATAGATGCAGGCTTTAATTTAGGCGTGTGGACACTCCTAAATTATCTTTCCTAGTATACATGCATCTGGGTGTAAGTTTCATCTCAATTCATTGCTCCATTTGGCCGTAATTAATTAATTTCTGTGGGCGACCACCCCCACTCCGCTTCTCTGCCTTGTAAGACTGTGGTTCCCAAAGCCATTAATCTTTGGTCGCTCCCCCAGTGCAGACGAAAAATAGTTCCTTGGCGTCACATAGTAACGCCCCCTCGCTAACCACGATTTGTCAACTGTCAAGTTGGCCCGATTTCTTGAGCTCTTAGCATCTTAAACGTACATAGGCTTGTATTGTCTGCAATAATCCGCCTTTAATGCTATAATATTCCCGTTCTGGCCGTGAAATCATGCTGTTATAATTATATACAGTTATAACTCATTGTTCCTTGGGTTCACTGTGGCTGCTCCCCCTCAGAGATCAATGGTTCGATTCTTCGCAGAATCATGGGCCTGGTCTTCCTTGTGATAAAGACCCCGGTTCGATGCTAGTCAGCCCTGTCCCATTGGGCACAGTATGTAGGTTAGTAGTTAGTTTTAGTTTTAAGTTTGCATTTCATTTTCATCTTCACGATCACCCAAACCATCAGGGGCCGATAACCTAGATGTTAGGCCCCTTAAAACAACAATTATCATCAACATCTAATTAGTTGCATGATCCTCGGTAGTAATCGTTCCCTATCGAAGCTGCCACTTGGTAACGAATCTAGATGCCTGCTAAAGCGGGAAGCCAATAACAATATGACGTTAGGTGCACCAAATACTGTATGAAAGTGTTTAGAAGGTTTTAAGAAGTACATTTTCTTTTTTCAGAAACTTCCACTGAGAGTCTGGATCGTTATCATCTCCCTCGCATCGACTTCAAGTACGTTATTAAATGTTCAAGTGTGTATTAGCCTTACAAGATATGAGTGCCGGTGGCCAAGGTGGGAACTATTCTTTGTTTACTTGTGTCATGCTGTCAGCTGCTAGTTAACAGGTACAGTCGCGCGGGAAGGATATAACTCACGTCTAGTATAGTAAAGCCACCGTTGACGTTTCAGTGCTACGCTAGAGCCATCTAGCGGTCAGAGGTGAAAATCACTTTAACTAGCCAATCACAGGCAGCCATTGAAATCGATATGTCACGACAAATCGAGTTTCGTTCGCAATGTCACGATTTAGGCTCTAAAAGTAACAAAATGTAGTATTTAGTTGCTCAATTACAGTATTTTAACTGTCCATGTTTTGCAAAATACAATCACATATATACATGTACATATTTTGACATATGAATCCCATCCCTGCTCATCACAATGACCCTATTTTCGTCCCGCAGGGCTTGCGTGGGGGGGGGGGGGGGAGCGGGAGGTGCACTCTGCTGCATGACGTCATACACGCCGTAACCGTAACGCATAACGTTAGACCCAAGCATAACGACGAAGTAGACAAGATCATTTGAAATGATAAAAACTTGAGATTTAATTTGCCGATGCCAATGAAAATGGGAACATTTAAATGTGCATATTCCTTGAGAATGAAATGGGTATTCTATGGCTCAAAGATTCCCCTCCAGGTTCGCCACTGATGGTCTGATGGTTACCAAACTGGGAGAGGGGTGAGTGATATACAGGGTGAACCCTCCTCCGACAAACTCTCGGAAGATGCTCAAGGGACGCCCTCCGAGTGTTTTGATATGGGGGTCCCGTGATCTCCAGAGACTCTTCATGGAATAGGAATGTAATTACGATTTATTCGGTTTGTTACTCCCAATCATCCTTGTTTCCCTAAAAAAAACTCGTTGTTTTTCTTGCTTATTTTAATAATTTTATTAATGCAGACAATGGCCATATTTTTTTTCTTTTGAGGACGGGTCAGCGAAGGGATATTGGAAGGAAATCGGCCGTGGACCTATTGAAAGGAAGCGTCTCGGCATTTGCCTGGTGGTGAAAATGGGAAACCACGAAAACAATTTTCAAGATAGCCAAGTTGGGATTCGAACCCACGCTCTCCCAATGCCAGTGAGACACGAGGTAGTGCGTTAGGGTCTGGTTATACAGCCCCGTGTATTTGGGAGTGTGTGATAACCTGTGATATTGTGATGGCTGTACTAGAGTGTGTATTTGCAAATAAGGGATAGGATTGTTAAGGAGGCGGCCGTGGACTTAATTTAGGAACAATCTCGGCATTCGCTTGGAGTAGAAGTGGGGGGAAACCCACGGAAAACTACTTCCAGGATGGCTGAGGTGGCTATCGAACCTACCTCTTCTCAGTTTTGCCGCACGAGACTGAATCTACCTCCTTCCAGACCTCACACAACAATTAAAATATCTTGGCGGAGCCGGGAATCGAACCCGTACCTCCGTTGCGACAGCCAATAACGCTAACCACTAACCCACAGGGTGGTCATACTAACATTAACAAAACAACTTATACTAAACTATAATAAAGTCACAATTCTAAATTTCCGTATATAAATCTAAACTTCAACACTACTGGTCTGATGATGACCGCGTACGGTCGAAACGCGTAATCCTAAATTTCCCCTTATTTGTGAACTGGCGACCCGTCCCGGCTTCGCCCGGTATCTTTAACGGTTTACCCAGCGTGAGATTGAAAGGCACACGGACGGCAAGTCTCAGTCGCAATTCAGAAAAGCCGAGGTGAACAGCGAAACTCCAAACACATATACTCTTCTCTGAAGTCTTAACTCGACACGACTCGACCGTTTGATGCAGGCAAAATCTGGGGTGATAGGCTCTCTCGCTAGCTCGTAAACTCGCTCCGAAGCTGATAGAGCAATTTAATTTTCCACTGAATGGATATTGATGGTAGAAATAACAACGTAAAATCACTAATAGTGGGCGATGTATTAAATATATATGTAGTCGAGGACTTTTTTGAGGAACTTTTCATGCTGAACAATCATAGTAGGCTATATAGATATGTTTAACAGTTTACCCAGCGAAAGCTTAAAAGACGCACGGACGGCAGGTTTTTCTTCGACTCGATTCACTGATATCGTTACTGCTCGGCTTCCTTTGGTCATCTACAGAAACCTTCCTAGAGAAATCCTTTACAGAATGGTGAAATCCGCATCAAAATCATCCAGTGGTTCTCGAGATTACCCGTAACATCCAAGTATCGGGGACTTTGTTTTATACTATACAGAGATATTAAGTAGTATCATACATGCAATATTATTCAGGACTTGTGCTGTAGGTACAATGACTTCTTATAGTAAACCCATTGAGGTTTATGCAATCACTTATTAACAAACTAAACATCGGTTCTTCTGAAAACAATAACAATCGTGGTTAGATAACAATGAAACGGTACAAGAACAAAGCGAACTCGCTTCTAAGTGTCCCTTTTGAAAACAAAAACATTGAAAATCTGTGTCTCATGATGATCAGTATCAGTTTTTAGGAGTCCTCCCTGCACACGGAGGGGGCATGCTCTGAATGAGACCATCAAGTTTATCTAGGGGTAAGATGTCCCACTCCTCTGTGGCAGCGTCAGCATACAATTGATGGCGGTAGTCCAAACTTTTGTTGAGCAGTGTATAGGTGTATTATCCAGAGTTGGAATCTGACAGTTCGGCGGAGAACTGTTAAACTGAAGGCAGCGTTGCCACGAATGCTGCTGGCCACCACGTGCGTACTTCCAGCTCCCACACTCCCGCTCTTTTCTTCATGCTCATAACATCATTAGCACCGTTATTACATTTATTGCATTTTTACTCAGATGGTTTTCAAAAATTTTAAACAAAGCAATGCTTAAAACTGTTCGATGCACACTGTAAAATAAAATAATAGCCCGTCAAATTGAGGAAAGACCTAATATATTGTAATGAATAGCAATATTACGAATACTATCTTCAAGCAAAAATGTTCAAAGCGAAACGACATTGCGAGATTATTGTTTCTGTGATATTTAGTTATTTATATTTCCTGTAGAATACGTTTCAAAGCACAAAAAACACACGAACGTATTACAAAATATACGCTCATTGTGTAGGCTATTAACTCACCCTTTAGAAGACAGAAGGTAATCACAGTAGTCTTACTAATTCCAAGGGCAGAGGCAGTAGGCCTACGCTCCTGCGCGCGACTGAATGGAATTAATGATTCGCCTAATGCTGGGATATTTTCACCCTCCCGTTCAAAAAACAACAGATTATGAAATGCAGCAAGGTGAGTGTGCACTGGAGGCAGCCAAACAAGCGACTGGTAGGCGACAAGCACGTGGCCAAATAACATCGTTCAAATTGGCAGCGCTGTATGGTTTCCATGGCAACAAGCCTTGCGTGCGATCTAGTCGTCAAGTGTCTTTGCCCAGTGGCGCCGAACTGTCAGATTCCAACTCTGGAAAATACACCTGTAGATATTGGGGAAATAGCGTGTTGACCGCCTGCAAGTATAAATTGATAGTCTTCAGTTTCTCGCTTCTAGATAGCCTAATAGTCATAAAGCCACAGTAGAGTACACGCATGAAGAGCTTGCCGAAACTCAACGGTACGCAGAGACCAATATCAATCGGCGTAATTTAATGCTTATTACGGGGCCCCTGTGTGTGCCCGAATGCTGATTACCGGGCCCACCCTTCACTTGCATTCTTCAACTCTGAGAGCTTGCTGCGAGACGCGGCCTACTCTGTAATTCAAGCGTCGAGTGCAAGGAAGCAGCAAACAACCTTATTATACAGGGTGTCAGGGAATGTTCTCCGCCGTGCCTAGGCACTGCTACGTTAGGTGAGAGTCGGAGTTAAGTTGGCAGCACGGTTGCTGCTGACAACGCGACTGCCGCCGCTTGTATCAAAACAAAACAAACAACAAACAGTCCACTTAGAGATTCCTGTTTCTTGAGCTAATTTGGGTATTGATTTACTTGGACTTCGCAGCATTATATCGGAAATTTCATCAAATTTTTCGTCTGTTAACAGCGTAGGCCTGCCTGTTCCTGGTACATCGTGAACTAAGCCGTTCACACGAAATTTACTTATCAAATCCCGAACGGTATCCCGGTTTGGACACTTTAAACTAGGAAATCGCGCCTGAAATGTTAGTTTTACATTTTCTGTAAACCGATCGTCCTTCACGTAAAACGTATTCCACCAAAAACGCTCTCTCTTCAGTAGTAAACATTACCGCCTGTATACTGTTGCCTAATCTAAACGCTCCCTTATTGCATTCACACTGACGCTTTCCACAGCACAGCACAGCACAGCTCACACGTGTGTTCTGATATCCTGTCGACCTTGGAGAAGACAAGCTAGTACCTGGCCTTCGGCGAGTGAGCGAAAGGTCTGCCAACTTAACTCCGGCTCTCACCTAACGTAGCAGTGCCTAGGCACTGCGGAGAACATTCCCTGACGCACTGTATAATACGCTAAGGTGTATGTTTCACAAAACTCATGCTCCTAAACCAGAGGGCGTTAGAAGGTGTGGTTTGTACCAAAATCTACCAAATCGTATCAATAGTACAGGAAAAATCTTGCATTTCTTGAAAAGTCAACGGAAATATATTTATTTGTCTATAAAGTGCTTTTAAACAAATAAACAAGACGATAGCTCCTGCTAGAACTGTGTCGCATCCAGCCCGCATAGCACTAGGGCCGGGTGGGTAGCCTGTATACATGGGGCGCACACAACCCATTATGCGAGAGTTCTCGCACGGGTCCGCTAGTATAGGCTAATTAGGATATAGGTTACTGTGTCCTGGCTGAGGTAATAACTACTGTGTAAGGCATTACATACTCGCGCTGTGATTCACTTGAACCCCAGTCACAGTTCAGCATGCCAAGCCCCCCGGCTAGGCAAACGGCCCGTTCAGAACTGATGCCAGCGAGCTACCGAAGCGAAGTGGGAGGGGCGTGTTCTGCTACTACCGAGCCCACCCAAACATTGCTGAAGATCTGCGCAGGATTCTGTTGCAAGCTCTTCTTGTGCGTATTCTACCTTTAAATCACGAGGGACATCTGTTGTCGAGAGATAGGAAGTCAAAACCGAACCCTCATTACTACAGTGAGAGTCTTCCCTATAGAACGAGGCCTTGCTGTCGTCGTGTGACGGCTGAGCTACTGTATATTGCAGCGTGTTGAGCAATACACTGGTGCTAGCAGTAGCGTAGCGCCCAACTAGTTCAACGCATTTGCACTTTTGTAACATATTTAATAAATAATAATCATTATTACTTCCAGACTAGTTGCTAGAAATGCTGTCCTTCATTTCTAAACACATTTTGCACCAACATATGAAGTTTTGGTACACTCGCTGTAATTAATAATAATTTTTATTGCAGCCTGTGGCCATGTTGTTGACGTACAGCATACATTTCGTACACTAGTCTGTGCTGTATGCCACTATCGACATGGTTCGTTTTGGGCAAGAAACGATATGGTACATTTCACATACATTCCCACATAGTTCACAAATGCAATTTTCATCTGGATTATGGTACACCTTCCTGGAGCAGATCTTGTGGTGAAACCCATGTACCGCAAGTCTGGTCACGACATGTCGCATTTCACAGAATGTATTCATCCATCTTTGGTCCAACATCGCATTTGACGTGTAGAATTCCCTGGGTATGTCCTGTTTTTTATTCTGTAGATCTTGCAGCAGTTTTCTGTAATTGTCTGAAATTGGCAGTAGTAGTAACATTCGTAGGTCGTCTAATAAAAATGTTTCTTTAGCAAGCTCGTAAACAAGTCTAGACTTGGTTGTCTTTACTACTCCAATGACTCTTTTGAGAAATCGAGATTTTACTTTTTCTATTTCATCTAACTGTCTGTAGGTAATAAATTCCCATATTAGTACCTTTGTTCTAAAAAGTGCCATTGCTGTCTCAAGTGATATTAGGGTAATATATCTGATGGCATTTATAGCTTTTATTGCAGCGGCTGTTTTTGATCTGATGTGCAGTTGAAAACTTTTTCCTGTAACCTGTAGGGTGAAGCCTAGGTATTTGAAATTTGAGACGATTTTTAGTTTTTTCCCGTTGCATATCACTTGATCAGAACTTGATGGCCTACCACCGTTTCGAAAAATTATCATTTCTGTCTTGTCCGCATTAATTGTAACTTCATTTGTCTGTGCCCAGTCACTTAGTATGTCTATAGCCGTTTGCAAATCGTGTATCTGCTCTGAAGCAATTGCCAAATCGTCTGCATATATGTATAATTTACAGTGGCGTATACTGGTTGGAAGATCTGGGCTATCAGTGAGCTTAATACAAAACATGCTTTTGAACTGCCGTGCGAAAAGTGTTCATATTTGAAAACCCTTCATTTGACCATGCATTAACTTCACGACCAAATAACAAACACGGACAGCAATACAATTTAGACAGTTTAGTACTGCCTGATAACCTATTTCACCTAGCATAATGTAGATGCTGTGAAATGACGAGTATATATTGGCACACAATTGCAGTTCAAGTGTATGCCTTGTCATATGTATAATATGTACTTTCTCACTGTATGGACGACGGCTGAAAGGAACTTCTAACAAACTCTCTATTAATGATACAGTCATTGGCATTTAAAGCCCCCGCAGGTGATGTTCCATAATCTTCTTACAAAATCACAACTGGCACAGTTAAAACAAAACCTTACATAAAGATTCTTCAGCATACACACTTAAATAAATCACACATCGAAAATTCCTACAACTTCTAAAACGTATTCACATCTATGCGCGCGATAATGTACGGTACATTTATTGTAGGCTATTTGTTGCTTTACACGCTTTTAACTTCAAAGAAACCGCTGGGTGTAGCGGCAACTCGCTCGCTATGAGCGCTGTGTCTGCACGGAACAAGGGTGGGTGCGAAGAGATGGGGAGAGCGGCGTAAGGCTGCCGCTTTCTTAGTCGGTTTCTACTGCGTTGCCGCGTTGACTACCCACTAACCATTATTTATTTCGATAAAGAAAGTCACGATTGTTTGAATGTGTTGTTGAAACTGTAATAAAGTGTTACTTATTTTTAATGCAATTTTCTTGGGTAGCCCTAAGATTACGCCCCTGATAATTTAGCTTCTGTTGTTTCCCGAATTCTGTCACCAACATCATATGTAAGCACATTGAATAATGTAGGACTGAGAGGGTCCCCTTGCAATACCCCATTTGTTTGCATTACCCAGGTTGACTGTCCAACTCCATCATAGATTTGTATATAGTGTTCCGCTAATATGTTTGATATGAGCGTTGTTACCCTTGTTACTCGCTGTAATTCATCCTCACTGATATTATTGGTATCAGTGCGGTTATTTCGTTCTCGAGAGCCTCCAGAGTGTGCGGATTGTTTCTGTATACCTTTTGCTTGAAGTTCCCACGCAAGTATAAGGTGCGTTCAAAAAGTAACGAGCAGGAGGATACCTTTCCTGCTCTCGTGTGGATGGCCTTGCATTTTTGGGTGGTGGTGACCCTGAATGCTTCCACTGGAGGCTTTGTCGTTTGGATTCTGGTTCGAAGTGATGACACCATGACTCATCTCCAGCCACCACTCGTGCCAGGAACCCATTCCCTTCCCTCGCATAGCGCTGCAGATAACCAGGACAGTGGGCCATTCGACATGCTTCCTGGTGTGGTTGAAGTCTGTGGGGCGCCCATTCGGTACACACTTTTCGCAAGTGCAGTCGTTCCTTCATGATGGTGTGTACACTTTTGACGCTCAATCCGACCACGGCGGCTATGGCGTTCACTGTCATTCGGCGGTCCTGGGTAATGAGTGCATCAACCAGCAGGAAAGGTATCCTCCGGCTCGTTACTTTTTGAACACACCTTATACTTGCGTGGGAACTTCAAGCAAAAGGTATACAGAGACAATCCGCTGGGCATTGTCATCGGTAATGAAGGGGGGTGCCCCAGACCGTGCATCATCGGCTAACGACTCCCGTCCTTCTCTGAAGCGCTTGTGCCACGCCTTGACCCTTGCAAGGGACATGCAGTGTTCGCCGTACACTTGTGACATTCGGCGATGAATGTCCGTTCCCCCTACTCCTTCCGGTGTCAGAAACCAAACAACACCTCTTTGCTCTTCGGTTGATGCCTCCATGTCACTGTTTGCAATGCGACTGGCAGCGTTGGACGATTGATGCATGCTGCTGCTCGCTTTGTATCGTCACGTGACGTGCACGCGTGCCCTCTAGCGACGGGCTGTGACCTTCCACGCTCCAGTCGGAACCACACCTCGTTACACACGCCACGATTAGCCGATGTCGTCACCGGTTTGCGCATTCCAGCCTCCGGCTCGTTAATTTTTGAACGCACCTTATACAAATCGCACAGCGCTGAAACTTACGAACACATTTACTGTAAGACTTCTTCTTGAGAGACAAATTTCCTCTGGGAAAATTCGTTGGTATGTTCTATATCTAACCATGTTCATGGGCGGCTACAGTACTTCATCACAAGTCTTAACTCTCTCAAGGTAGCTTGCCAGTTATGTATGTAATCAATGTTATGACAGCATCTGGTGCAGGGGCGTATATAGAATTTTATTTCGGCGAGTGCCCAACTGGGGGTGAGGGGGCATGGTACAGGCCCAAAGAATAGGGGTTCCGGGGTTCTCCCCGTGAAACTTTTGTATAATTTGGGGCAAAATGATGAGTTTTCAGGCTATCTGGCATCACTTTTTCAACCAATTTGTTGTGATGTTTTATGTTTGGTTAATGTCAAAAACAAGTAAGACCATTTTATGATACTTTTTATTAATACAATCTTCTTGCTCACTTGATAGTGTTTACATGGAAAGAATTAATGTTACTGTTTTGATTTACAACTCAAACTATAATATAAAGTCAAGGTTTCTTGCAGCATTACCAAATCGGTTCATAACTTCATCGTCAGTGATATGTATGTCTCTGTGAATAGATAACAATACTAGACCGTTGAGTCTGTTTTCAGAAGTAGAATTTCTTAAGTATGTTTTCAACCAACTCAAACTCCGTTCGGCAGTACCGGTAGCTACAGAGAGAGGCAAATTTGCCTAGAGTTTGATAAGAGTAATAAGAGGTTATGTTGTTCCACATAAGATCAGAGCAAACTGAGTCACACTGTTTACATCGCTCTACCTTCGCCTTGCTTTGCAACGTTGCCATACGTCACTTAGTAACAATAGTACATGATTATATTAGTTTTAATTCATAAACAAATAATAGATGTGACAAAAATTTGAGGGGAGGGGCGGGCCCCCTTGCCCCCCCCCCCCCCTTTATATACGCCCCTGATCTGGTGATTTCCGACCCGCTGTAGTGTAATCGGTAGATGCTAGTCAACTGGCTGTAACTCATACGACCCCGGTGAGGTTCCGTTCTATAGAGAAAGGACCTCAGTGTATAATGGCAATTATTCGCCCTATTACAGGTCCAGCGACAGGAACAGACCCATGTGAAGGGGACCCCTGCGGGAAGAACACTGACTGCAAGGATATGGGTGGCATTCCATTGTGTTCCTGCAAGTCCAATTTCTTCGGAAATCCCATGACGGCATGCGTGGAAGGGGAATGTAAAGGTGAGTTTAGCACTGTAATTCAGTCTTATTACTTCCGTATTGACTTACAGATGTTGTACCCAGTGCCGTAACTAGGATATGGGTTTTAGGTAGATTTCTTTAGAAAGCTAACTATTGCAATGGGTCCCATGTTTCGACTTCCGGAAAATTTCGACATATCTTCGCGTTTCACATCCCCCAGACCCCAAAACCACCGTCAGTTCAAAAGTTTATATATAATTTATGTATATATGTATATATATATATATATATATATATCAGTTTCTTGTGGACACGATAACAGCCGTAATTTTGCACCAATCACTTTGAATTTTTTACATAATATGTATCCCTATAAAATCTCGGTCGAGTTCGTTAATGGGCAAAATCGGACAAAGGGGGTAAAAATGGGGGGCTTTTTTCGAAAAAGTGAAATATCGCTATAACTCTCTTAATACATGAAATATCGAATCCCTTCAAAGTTCACAATATGTGTCGGATAAGTGCCAAAAATTTATGTCAAATAAGTTTTTTATAGCACCAACCATTGACCAAAGGGGTGGGAAAAAGTGGGTTTTTCGGGAAACATTAATCATATCTCTGTTAATAGGCACAATATCAAAACCGCACAAAATGGACAATATTTCTCCAATAATTACCTAAAACTTTTGTCTGAAAGAATTTTTGATATGACCCACCATTACGCCACGGGGTGAACAAAATGATTTAAATTAATAGAAAATGCCAAGTGCCAAGAGAGGTTGCCATGACAACTTTACTTTTAATTGATAAGGGATGACCATCAGCAGTTGCTATGACAACGCCACTGCACGAGATCACATTCAGTTTTCATATGTCAGTGGGAAGCGACTTCGGAATCGGAACTGGTAGCATGCTGAACTTCTATGCCCAAGGTCGCGGGTTCAAACCCGGCTAAAGTCGTCGGATTTACTAAGAGCGCTAAAAAACCTGAGTTTGCTTTCCTTCGGAGGGGAAGTTCCAACGTTCGTTGCGAGTTGCTGATTGAGGTGGCATCTAGTAGCCAAGTTCACAGCTAGGTGTCGTTGACGGCAGTATTTTAGGTAGATTTCATTAGAAAGCTAACTATTGCAATGGGTACCATGTTTCGATTTCCGGAAAATTTCGACATATCTTCGCGTTTCACATCCCCCAGACCCCAAAACCACCGTCAGTTCAAAAGTTTATATATAATTTATGTAATATATGTATATATATGTATATCAGTTTCTTGTGGACACGATAACTGCCGTAATTTTGCACCAATCACTTTGAATTTTTTACCGAATATGTATACCCATAAAATCTCGGACGAGTTCGTTACTGGGCTAAATCGGTCGAAGGGGATGAAAATGGGGGACTTTTTTTTTTCGAAAAAATGAAATATTGCTATAACTCTCTTAATATGTGAAATATCGAATCCGTTCAAAGTTCATACTATGTGTCGGATAAAGCTCAGAAATTTATGTTTGAAACGTTTTTTTGATAGCACCAACCATTGACCAAAGGGGTGGGAAAAAGTGTTTTTTTCGGGAAACATTAATCATATCTCTGTTAATAGGCACAATATCAAAACCGTACAAAATGGGCAATATTCCCCTAATAATTACCTAAAACGTTTGTCTGAAAGAATTTTTGATATGAGCCACCATTGCGCCAAGGGATGAGAAAAATGATTTCGGAATTATGAGAAAATGCCAAGAGCTATCAGTGGTTGACATGGCAACACTACTAAATTGATGAGGGATGAGCCATCAGACGTTGCCATGACAACGCACTTGCGCGAGATCAGATTCAGATTTCCATCTGACTAAGTGTGAAGCGGCTTCGGTGACGTAACTGGTAGCATGCTGAACTTCTATGCCCAAGGTCGCGGGTTCAAAGCCGGCCAAAGTCGTCGGATTTTCTAAGAGCGCTAAAAATCCCTCAGTAAGCTTTCCTTTGGAGGGGAAGTTCCAACGTTCGTTGCGAGTTGCTGATTGAGGTGGCATCTAGTAGCCATGTTCACAGCTGGGTGGCGTTGACGTTAGTATCTGGTAGCAACATTAGGAACTACTGCTTGAAATTTAGCGTCTGCATTCCTTACCTGAATTACAGACTAATACCGCCATCACAATTCACACCGTTTATCAGACAGATTCTACACTCACCCAAAGTACACGGGGTTATATGACCGCGTTGTCGCAGCCCCTAAACTGAGGAACCAACCAACATCTCTGCGGGAGATATAATTTTGCGTGAAGAAGTAACACACCGTTACATAGTTACACATCAGTGTCGAAACCTTGCATAAGGACAGTGTGACCACAAGTATAACAAGTAGTTCCGTGAAGAACTGTACAACCTATTTTCATATATCCTGCTCATGTTAATTGCCTCTATCAACATACAAAATTTCAGTTTAATTGCTGTATCAGATTCGTAGATATTGAGAACCGTCTAAATATTTCAGATGGTCGCCAGGTTGGATTTTTATTTTTGTACTATTATATTAAGATTATTGTGTAAGTGTGGTATTCAAACTTTAATCGCATGATTAGAACTCAAGAAGTAAAAACGAGATTTTAAAATTACGCACAGCAGCCATCTTGTGATTATGCAAACAATTGAAATAAATTAGATGCCAGTGGATCAACATTTGTGTAAGCATTTAAAACGTGCAACGTTTCACGGCACTCGGATAGTTAATTCGCGAGAAACGTCCATTTAAATATTTATACTTCGCGTCGCCGCCATGTTGGATTCGTGCTCACCAGGTTACTGAAAGTCCTATAGGTGAACATATGTTCATAGTCTCTATGAACATAAAAATTTCAGTTTGGTTGCTGTAAAAGATTCATATATATTGAGAACCGTCTAAATATTACGGAAGCTTGCCATTTAGGATTGTTATATGTATAGGCCATAGAGTTATGTACCATTCAAGGTCACTTATTGCCTAGGTTCATTATTCAAACTTTCACTTCGATCGCATGATTACGACACAAGAAATAAAAACTTAATTTTAAAATTTCGCACAGCCGCCATTTTGAGGTTATGTAAACAATTGAATTAAATTAGATGGCAGTACATTACAATCTGCAAAATCATTTACTGTACCACATTTCACTGCGCTCAGAGAGTTAAATCACGAGAAAAGTCTATTAAAATATTTCAAATTCGCTTGGTCGCCATGTTCGTTTTGTACTTTACAGGTTTATGAATTATACATAGGTAAACTTGTATCAGTACCCTTTATCGCCGTACAAAATTGCAGGGTGATATCTGTAATAGTTTCGGGGATATAGAATGTCAGTGAAATATTTCGCACAGCCGCCATTTTGAGGTTATGTAAACAATTGAACTAAATTAGACTCCAGTGCATTGCAATGTGTATAAATATTTGCTGTACCAAGTTTCATTACGTTTGGATAATTAAATCGCGAGAAAAGTCTATTTAAAAGTTTCCACTTCGCTTGGCCGCCATGTTGGTTATGTAGTAATCAGGTTTTTGAAAGTTTCATAGGTGAACTTCTAGTAGTACCCTTTATCACCGTACACAATTTCAGGGCGATATCCGTTATAGTTTCGGAGATACTGAATGCTAGTGAAATATTTCGCACAGCCGCCATGTTGGATTGGTGAGACGTAACAAAATTCGATGGGCACGGTCGACATCGCCGGGAATAGTGCTATGAACTTACCGAGTTTCACTGAAATCGCTCCAGCCGTTTAGATTTTATTAGGGGGGGAGACACACACACCTCACACACACACACACACACACACGGACAAAAGGTGATCTCATAAGCCTATTTTTTAAAAATTGAAAATAGGCTAAAAATGGACTCCAAATGGCAAGAAGGTTACCGTCCCCGTAAGACAATAAAATGTTTAAAATATGTTTAAAATGAAGAAAAACAAAGTTAATTAATCTCCAATTATAAAATACTTTCACGCGATAAATGAGGTCTGATCCTTCTACGAAAACCTGCATATTCTGCCTATTTTCGCCTATCTCCAAGTTTGTCCGGTGAAATCTACCTCCGCCTTCCGGCGTGCCGAGAGGACTTTCTTGGTTTTGTGTTGGTTGTTTTTTTTTTCTTCCTTTGTGGTTTTTGTTTGTTTTTGGCTTTTGCTTTGTGTTTTTGTTTTCTGCCTTTGCTTTCAAACATTGCTTTTTGTTTTGTTATTTTTCGTTTCTGGTTTTGTGTTGGTTTTTTGCTTTGGCTTTTGTTTTCGAATTTTGCTCTTTGCTTTGTGCTTGTTTTCTGGTTGCTTTTGTTTTTGACTGTAGCTTTTTGCTTTGTGTTTTTTTGTGTTTGTTTTCTGTCATTGCTTTAGTTTTTGAATTTTGCTTTTTGCTTTGTGCTTGTTTTCTGATTTTGCTTCTGTTTTTGAATGTAGCTGTTACCTTTGTATTTGTGTTTGTTTTCTGTTATTGCTTTAGTTTTTGAATTTTGCTTTGTGCTTGTTTTCTGATTTTGCTTTAGTTTTTGAATATTGCATTTTGCTTTGTGTCTGTTTTCTGATTTTGCTTTTTTTTTTTTGCTGTGTCTTTTTTGTTTTGTGTGTTTTTTTTCTGCATTTGCTTCTTTTTTCTTTTCGCTTTCTCTATTGGTCATATGTTTTTTTTCTTTTTGTTGTAAGTGTGTGTGTGTGGGGGGGGGGGGGGGGGCAAAATAAGACAATCTATGAAAGCATAACTACACGTTTTCGTTTTTGATCTCGATAGCGTTTGATACGTTTTATTTGCACCCCTCAATGTGCAAAAGCTCGAAAAATGAACAGCAAATATTTTACAAAAGTAAAGATAATTTTCCTCAAATTTGTAGGCCTAAGTACAGTATAAACGTACATAGTCCAGTCATTAAAAAGAAAAATTGCTTTTCTTTTTTTAATATAAAACTCTCATCAAATTACGTGTTTTGTTTTAAATTATTTGGCTTGGGGGGGGGGGAATTTATCCCCCTAATCGCCCCCCGTAGTTTCGCCACTGTTTGTACCATATATTTTCAAAACAAACATATTCTTACTTTTAAAAGTACGGTACAGTATACTATGCAAATTCTCTCCATTCTCCTGGGTCTGCAAAGACACGACACTCATTTATACTGCATATAAAGATAACAAATTGCATGTCCCAATTCAATTGTATTTAATGAACGAATACCATATAAAATATCAATTCTTTCTTTCTTTCTTTCTTTCTTTCTTTCTTCGGCTTTTCCCAATTAATTGGGGTCGCCGGAGCCAACCAGGCTCATTTTTGGTTTTGGCCGGGGATTTAAGGCCGGATGCCCGGCCGTCCGGGTGAAAGACGAGCAGCTAAGCCACTGCGCCATCACGCTCCCCATATAAAATATCAATAACTGAAGAATTAATGTACATATTTTATCCAGTTTTTTATTCTCTGCCTTCGCTATTTATAGGGAACACAGAAGAATCTTTCCCGCTTGTAATCGACTTAAGTTCAAGCAGTTACCACACGTGGCGTGATCGTAGTGCTCATTCAAGATGGCCACTGCCCTTGATGACCATCAAAAGCAACGTGCCGTTCTACATTCAAGAGACACAATATTATAACCATTGCCCATCGCGAGATTGAATGCCGCACGGTGATGGTGGGCACCTGACGCGGCAAGGAAAATGTATTCAAGGAACAGAGGCGAATGAGGAATCAGTTTAGATTGCCTTTCTTTATTAGTTATTTTTCTGAAAATTTTTAAGAGTAATAATTGCAGTTGTTTGAGTCTTTTGACTGGTTTGATGCAGATCTCCATGTCTCCCTGTCCTGAGCTGATCGTTTCATCTCCACATATCTACGTTACCTTACATAAGAGGCAATATGTTTAACATATTCTAAAACTTCGTCTACTCCTACAGTTCTCGTCCTCAACCCTTCCTTCTGGCTCCTTCGGGGGTGAAGTTGGTAGTATGCTGAGCTTCTATGCCCAAGGTCGCGAGTTCAAACCCGGCCGAAGTCGTTGGACTTTTTAAGAGGGTTAAAATCCCTCAGTATGCCTTCCTTCGGGGGGGGGGGGAGTAAAGCCGGCGGTCCCATGTCGTAGATTTATAGCATGATACAGAACCTTCCACTAATTACTCTTGTGCGAAGCTAAATTATGGGTTATATTTGACTAACGCTCGTAGGTTCCAACGTTCGTCGCCAGCAGCCGACTGCGGTGGCATCTAGTAATAAAGTTCAGAACTAGTTCGTCGTTGACGATGGCGTTTGGTAGCAAAAGTTGGAACTTGAAAATCGAATGTCTACAGTCCTTACTTGAATTAATGAACAGATAACACACACTAATACAGCCATCACAATTAACACCGGTTATCAGACAGATTCTACACACACCCAAAGTACACGGGGCTGCGTGACCGCGTTATCACAGCCCCTATACTGAGGAACCAACCAACCCTGGGTGTCTTAGTATGTGTCCTACCAGCCTATCTCTTCTCTTCATTAGCAGTCGCCGCTCTCACTCGTCTTAATACCTCTTCATTTGTTACTCCATCTACCATCTGATCTTCATCATTCTCCTATAACACCACATTTTCTCCTCTTTCTGCTGCTCCAACAGTCCAAGTTCCATAGAGCGCCACGCTCCAGACAAAGGCTATCAAAAATGACTTTCTACTATCGTACTGTACTCGAAATTACCTACCATCAGCTTGTTGAAATCCCACATTGACAACTGGATCGTAGAACCTGAAAATCCCGGCTAGGAAACCCCCAGATCCTACCAACAAATGACGGGATAATAGGGCACAGGTCAACCTAACCAAGGAGACGGTTAAGAAAAACTATGGCAAACCAAGAAAAAGCAGCTCAAAGAACACGAGAATTACGTCTGAACGTAAACTCAGGAGTGTGGGACACCCCGAAATACCCAGCAATGGCCTCATATCACTTTTATAAATCATCACACTCGAAGAATTAAAATAAAACTGAACAAGAATGTATTCAAAAAATTATTCTTCAAGCAACATAAGTCAGACCTGACTTCATATTTCCATCTACCCATGATTGTACTAATAATTCACCACATGATATTCCTTTGAATATTCTTCACAATAAGGTGCCTCTATACGGCCTCACCATTATACATGAGTACTCCACTGAGCACTTAGTACAATATTAAACTTTCATTACTATTGATAATTGCTATCACCCTCACTGGTAATCGACGAATTTCATTACTCATATAGATTTACAGCTTCATTTCGCACATGGAATTACGTTGTTAGAATTATACAATATCATTATATTTCATGTTTAATTGTTAAATATATTATCTCTTATTTATTTAAATATCCATTGGAATTATTAACTCTGCTATACGTCAGCTTTATTACAGTCACAAATCTTATGAAAGACGTGCCTCCACATTAATTAAACCTGGGATTTACGTTGAGAAAAAGGGTGAATTTTTCATCAAAATATTCATTAGTCAACAGACTATGCTTTCAGTTATGTGTGTAAATTCCATCTAGAGTGGATTTCAATAAGCTTGGATGTACATGACTATCATGTAACAAAAACTTGAAGTTCAACGAACAAGTAAAATTAATCAAGCTAGAGTTCGGTACATCTCTACTCAAATGGATTCTAGAAAATCGAGTAATGCCCCTACACCATCGACCTAGGTAACCATAACAGTTAGCGCACTATTGGCCGATTAGAACACTACAAGTTTCTATCTTCCCCTAGAATAGAAAATGGTCCCTAGCAGAAGTGAAGGAACATCCTTCTTCACAAAAATAAGCTTCCAATGAGCTGATAACTTTCTATAAAAATCATTAGAAATCTTCAAAAATGCAACTCTCGAGCGTAGAACTATTACGAAGTTCAACTATAAATGTAGCTCAAGCAAAACTATGAGAACGCTTAAAACATGTCATAAATAGCCATTAGTAAGTGTTCACCATACTGTCAAAAACACGCAGAATATATCTCTTCTCCCATATGGTCCTCTTCTCTACACTTAAGAAGTTCTTATTTAAATTACCTGAAGTTACTATTACCAAAATAGATCGTACTACAATACATACTGAAAATGGATGCATTCTTAACGAGAATCAAAATCCAGTCGGGAATAGAGTCAGTCATGAATAAGACATCGTGCCTAAACTCCATCCTTCGACTAAGCTACCGAAAAAGCAAAAGAAATGGCAGCAAATGTAACGTTAAAATGTCTATGCTTTACTACAAATGATAGGACTGATTTCTTTGTACCTTGTCGACTCTTGTAGATGGAATAAAGAGCATATCATATCTTCCTTCCTACCTGGAAATTGCATGGATTCTCCTGGTCTATGAGAATCGAACTTTGGAACCCCAGTCTCCACTCCACTAGTTCCAACTCATCATCTGAATAACTCCAGTAACTGCTACCTCACCACGTATTGTCCATCTTGATCCAGAGAAAATGCCCGTCACGTTGTAGTAACACGACATTCGTGTCGAACCGAAACGTAAGTTCAATTGCATCGCGATGTCACAGCGAAATGTCATGCCTATTGAGCAGATAAATGGTGCCCTACAGGGTGACCCAATCAGTCCACTGCTGTTCATTCTCTCAATTGCTGACATCACGGGTTTCCTCGAGTCTTTGGAAGAGAAGATATCTCTTTATATATACGCAGTTGATGTAGTTATTGGAGCAAAGAGTTTGGATGTTCTGCAGGAATGTATGGATCGTCTGCTTCTCTGGGCCGAGAGGAACAAATTACAGATCAACGAGAATAAAACAGCCCACATGGTCTTCCGTAAGGGAGGAATGATTTCAAATAGAGATAAGATTTATTACAGACCTGGAGATTTACGGATAACAACCGTCAAGAATTTTAACTATTTAGGGTTAATTTTCCAGACGACAGGAACTTATTTCACAATGCATGTGAGAAACAGAGCGACTGCTGCACTAATAGCTATGAACAACATACAGCATTTACGTAAACTATCTTTAGTTACTGCTATGAAGCTCTTTGTTTCCACACTGACACCTATTTTAACCTACGGTCTGGAACTGATCTGGCCTCATCTGACCAAAACCAACTTAAAGGAAATAGAGCAAGTAAAGTCTATCTTCCTAAAGAAAGCGTTGTGTGTATCGAAATTTACTCCGTCCCGGCTAATGTATGAGCTGTCTGCAGAGCCATTCTGTATTGAGCAAATCAGACTACAAATGCAGCTTCCATCTAGCGCTGCCTATTAAGAACTTCTTGCGGACTTTCATTTAAAAAAATAAAGAAATATGGTTGGACTTCTATGGGACAGAAGCGATGTTATCGTCTGACTGGAAGAGAGCTGACTACGATTTACGACACACTGTGACGCGTTTCGGAGTCCATGGATTTCATTTCAGGATATGCGGAAGAAAAGACTTTCACACTCCAAATGCAGCCACATGCATATGTGAATTGTGTAGCGAGCCCTGTGACCGATATCATGCGGCATACTGTAAAAGAAGATTGACTTCCCTGACGCAATTTTGTAGCGACTGACAGTTCCTGAATTGTATTTGTTTACTCTTTCAATGGCCATTGGCTGCATTAAAACTATTATTAAATATCATGATTGACGCTGATCAGCTGTGGTAACGGCACTCGAGTATGCGGCTGGCAATGTCGGCTGCACATTAGAATGTTCGTTGCTTTGCTCACATGGTGGTATTCACGTTTACTGTGTTTAACCTGCCATGGTTATGAAAATACAGTACCGTACATTTCAACTTTTCCTCCCGACATCCTGCTATTAAACGTGTCGTGAATGTTAGAGGAATTCAATTCACTATTCATAATTGCGTTAGTAAATGCATACGTCCATGTGAAATGCACTATTCCAAAATACAATGTGTAACTCCATGAGTTGCAGCATGTCTTAATGTGTTTACTGTTCATCTCACTATTCATGATTGTTACTGCAAAGTTTAAGTTCATACGTGAAACAACGTATAACGGGGCTTGTAAAAATATCACAAGTTCCAACCCAGTGTATACTGATTGAAATATCCACAGATATGTGCGATATTTTGCAAAGTTCCATTCGTCACTGGACTCTGTATGAAATTTCTAAGTGTTCATACACGTTCGAACTGAACTGGACACTTCCGACACCTGATATGTCTTTACAATAGACGTGTAATGTTCCGATGTCTCTTCCACAGAGGCACAATATGATCTGACCTCTCCTTGCAGCAGAAGCTTGCGTGAAGACTCGCTTACTCCCACCCCAGCGCTGCATGAATCGATAATCCTTAGCCTTGACGTGTGATAAATACAACTTAGATGTTCCATGGAGCTCATATACATTAAAAAAAAACATCATCATTCGCATCATGCTATGTTAAATAACCTTCTGAAATATTGTAGAGAATGTATAAAGTTCTTATTTCTTCTTAATTTGCATAAATATTCTTCTCGCGGCCGGTCGATATAAAATGTCAATACATCTCGGTGGCTCGTGTCGTCATAGCTCCCAAGTCAGCCCTCGGGTGTGCTCGGCGTGCTTCGGAAGTACCGTAGCGGGACATAGCCAGCTGTGATAAACATCACCAGGGGCTGTGCGCCGTTCTCCCTTTAAAATTAAATATCGCGCTGAAATACTTCACATTCTGAGCATGAGAATAATGGTACAATACCTAACTCTATATTTGATGTCAACAGAAAATTGTAATTTAGATAATTCAACACAAACCCATTTCAGGCAGATGACCTCGTAGTTCCGCCCCTTAAAACAACAACAAAACCATTTCACACTTAAAACTATTGTTGTGACTGATGGAACTAGACATGAGTAATAACAGCAATTCATTGTCTTCTTATTTCGCTGTGTATTTCTATTTATTATATAGTCGTAAATAAAGTATGTTTTTAAGAAGGAACTACAATATCATATCTCAGCACCAAACCCCCGAATAATGGTACATATACTATAACTACCAACCCGCCCCGGCTTCGCCCGGGAACAGTTATACATATGCACTAGCTCGTAAACTGTCGCCTCAGTAATTGGATGGAGATTGTTGGAAGAAATGAACACGTTAAACACTTATAGTGGACGATGTATTGAAGATAGAGATATGCTCTCCCGGACTTTTTTGTAGAACTTTTCATCTGAACAATTCTTACACTCATAGTATAATGAATGATATATTTAACAGTTTGTCCAGCGTAAGCTTAAAAAGCGCACGGACGCAAGTTTTTTTTTACTTTTTTTCACGGACATCGTTACTGCTTGGCTTGCTCTAATCATACATAAATTACTTTCTACAGAAACCTTCCTCGAGATATCCTTTACAGAATGGTGAAAACCGCACTAAAATCCATCCAGTGGTTCTCGAGATTATCCGAGAATCGGGGACTTTGTTTTATACTAAGTAGAGATATGTTTCAGTTGGCAGGACTGGACACATTGTTTATGATTTCAGAAAGCAAAGATTGCCCAGCTGACAAGGCGTGCCTCATGGGCAAATGTGTGCCGGTGTGTCCAGGATCATGTGGAAAAGGAGCCAATTGTAAACCTAATGACCAACACATTCCAGTGTGCAGTTGTCCAAAAGGCACCAGCGGGCATCCCTTCGATAGCTGCACGTAGAAAGGTCAGTATGGTATCATGCAGGGCCGGTTCAAGGTTCCTTTTGGCACATGCGAGATTAGGGTTTGTGAACCCTCTCTTAACTTATTCGTCTTGTAATTAACGGGATGTAATAATTTTATTGTTTATAACAAATTAAAATAAATAATTGTTTTTGTATTTACATTATACGAAAAATTGACTATGGGCCCCTTCAGACGAGGCCAATTAGCAGCGCTTCCGTTCATAAATACTGTAGATAAATGAGAGCGTTCACACACAGCCACCGTCACAGAACCGTGGTACAGCGGACGCTATGTAGTTGACTTCGCCGCTGGTGGCGGCCACAAAAAGTAGCGCTTCTCTTCGCGAAACAAGGAACTACAGTGAGTCCGAGAATGTTCTCCGCAGCGCCTACATGCGTCTGTGAGAGCTACAGCAGTTACGTTGGTAGCACGGCTGCTGCTTGCATCATAACAAATAAACAGTAAACTTTGTACAGCAAGCTCAGCAGGTTTATTTATTTATTTATACGTGTCCAGAACATAACATATTATAAATATATATATACAAAGATTACAAAGTATATGTGCATCTTTATATTCCACGCGATGCCCAGAATTCCGCTGCACGAACTGCCTTATCACTGGCGGCTACCAGATCGTCCATGGAGACAGGTTCTGATAGTTTCCTGCAGTTGAGTAGGTGCTGGTGGTCTTGATGTTCACCACACTCACATAGTTCGTCCTCTGAGCTGAATCCCCATTTCTTCATGTTCACCTTACTCCGAGATACTCCAGTCCTCAGTCTATCAAGGACCTTTCATGTCTCGTATGGGAGGTGATGACCTGCAGCAAGTTCTTCTTTGGGGTTGTCCCAATATTTCTCTGATGATGAGCTACGCCAGAGTTGTATCCGACAGTTTGCAGGTGGTGTCTGAATTGGTTGTGTCGTCTGGAGGAAACTTTTTCTCGATTTCAGTCTTGGTAGTTGATGTTCACTTCCAAATAGGGGGTGTCTTGGGTCCGTCTCCTGTTTCTTTCTTACTATTTCAGCTGCCGTTCTTCTTCGGATATCTGGAGGTGCTACGCCCATTAGGTGGTATATTTTGTTAACAGGGGTTGCCCGCAGGCAGCCTGTTACAATCCGTCCTGTATCATTTAGGGCAATATTTATCTGTTTGGCATGGCTGGAGTTATGCCATACAGGTGCTGCATATTCTGCAGCGGAGAAGCACGGAGAAAGGGCGGTTGTGCGGAGGACATGTGCTCAGCAGGTAGGCTCATAGCACTCACACAATTGTTTGTTCAGCGGCTTCGGTGGAGTAGTCGGTAGCATGCCCAAGATAGTGGGTTCAAACCCGGCCGAAGCCGTCAGATTTTTTAAGAGCGTTAAAGATCCCTCAGTATGCCTTCCTTCGGAGGGGAAGTAAAGCCGGCGGTCCCATGTCATAGATTTATGGCATTAAAGAACCTTCCACTAATTGCACCTGTGTGAAGCTAAATTGGATAGGTTAAGAATGTAAACAACGCTCATAGGTTTCTACGTTCGTTGCCAAGAGCCGACTGCGGTGGCGTCTAGTAGCTAAGTTCTGAACTTGGCCTAGTAGTCGTTCACGGTGGTGCTTGGCGGCAAAAGTAGGAACTATTTGAAAAATTCTAAGTTGCAGTACTTAAATTAAGAAACAGATAACACACACTAATACAGTCATAACAATTAACACCGGTTATCAGACAGATTCTACACACACCCAAAGTACACGGAGCTACATGACCGCGTTGTCGCAGCCCCTAAACTTAAGAACCAACCAACCAAACTTTGTACTCACCACAGCCATTCATAACAGATGCTGGAACAGCAACACACTCCACTATCATTTCATTTTATCTGTCATTCATTTAATCATTTCCCCCAGGGGAGTGCGACAGGCTTCGGCAGCTGGCACAGTTCATATGCTCGCCGCTAGATGAGGGCTTCATTCATTCCATTCCCTCACCCGGTCGGTCGACTGGAAGCAGCTGTGGATTTTCATATATAGTGTTTAAAATTTGATTTTCAATTGCCAATGTTGCCATTCCAATATTCCAAATTATTAAAACTCAGCAATTCTTCTAGGTTTGTGCCGTGTCTTGTGTGGGGTTTCGCCTAGGACACCAAGCTGACTCATCGGCGGGCTCTTGGTGTCCCCGCCCGGACCCCCACAGAAGTGACGAACTGCGCGCCACCTCCCTTTATATTAGGTGCAACTGCACCACTTGACTGCGAGAACTAAAAGCTCAAGCAGCCATAACCTCCCTATGAAGGCTTCCAAAAAGATGGTATATTGGCTTTCACGGCCAGTGAATTAAAAATTAAAAATTAATTGTGAATTAAAAATTAAAAATTAATTCACTGGCCGTGAAAGCCAATATGCCATCATTTTGGAAGCCTTCATAGGGAGGTTATGGCGCCTTGAGCTTTTAGTTCTCGCAGTCAAGTGGTGCAGTTGCACCTAATATAAAGGGAGGTGGCGCGCAGTTCGTCACTCCTGTGGGGGTCTGGGCGGGGACACCAAGAGCCAGCCGATGAGCCAGCTTGGTGTCCTAGGCGAAACCCCACACAAGAAACGGCACAAACCTAGAAGAATTGCTGAGTTTTAATTCACTGGCCGTGAAAGACAATATACCATCTTTTTGGAAGCCTTCATAGGGAGATTATGGCTGCTTGGGCTTTTAGTTCTCGCAGTCAAGTGGTGCAGTTGCACCTAATACAAAGGGAGGTGGCGCGCAGTTCGTCACGTCTGTGGGGGTCCGGGCGGGGACACCAAGAGCCCGCTGATGAGCCAGCTTGGTGTCCTAGGCGAAACCCCACACAAGAAACGGCACGAACCTAGAAGAATTACTGAGTTTTAATTCACTGGCCGTGAAAGCCAATATACCATCTTTTTGGAAGCCTTCATAGGGAGGTTATGGCGCCTTGAGCTTTTAGTTCTCGCAGTCAAGTGGTGCAGTTGCACCTAATACAAAGGGAGGTGGCGCGCAGTTCGTCACGTCTGTGGGGGTCCGGGCGTGGACACCAAGAGCCCGCTGATGAGCCAGCTTGGTGTCCTAGGCGAAACCCCACACAAGAAACGGCACGAACCTAGAAGAATTACTGAGTTTTAATTCACTGGCCGTGAAAGCCAATATACCATCTTTTTGGAAGCCTTCATAGGGAGGTTATGGCGCCTTGAGCTTTTAGTTCTCGTAGTCAAGTGGTGCAGTTGCACCTAATACAAAGGGAGGTGGCGCGCAGTTCGTCACTCCTGTGGGGGTCCGGGCGTGGACACCAAGAGCCCGCCGATGAGTCAGCTTGGTGTCCTAGGCGAAACCCCACACAAGAAACGGCACGAACCTAGAAGAATTACTGAGTTTTAATTCACTGGCCGTGAAAGCCAATATACCATCTTTTTGGAAGCCTTCATAGGGAGGTTATGGCGCCTTGAGCTTTTAGTTCTCGCAGTC
This sequence comes from Meconema thalassinum, assembly GCA_946902985.2. NCBI lineage: Eukaryota > Metazoa > Arthropoda > Insecta > Orthoptera > Tettigoniidae > Meconema > Meconema thalassinum. The sequence continues at coordinate 130,800,934 of OX336388.2, forward strand.
AAGTGGTGCAGTTGCACCTAATATAAAGGGAGGTGGCGTGCAGTTCGGTACTCCTGTGGGGGTCCGGGCGGGGACACCAAGAGCCCGCCGATGAGTCAGCTTGGTGTCCTAGGCGAAACCCCACACAAGAAACGGCACAAACCTAGAAGAATTACTGAGTTTTAATTCACTGGCCGTGAAAGCCAATATACCATCTTTTTGGAAGCCTTCATAGGGAGGTTATGGCGCCTTGAGCTTTTAGTTCTCGCAGTCAAGTGGTGCAGTTGCACCTAATACAAAGGGAGGTGGCGCGCAGTTCGTCACGTCTGTGGGGGTCCGGGCGTGGACACCAAGAGCCCGCTGATGAGCCAGCTTGGTGTCCTAGGCGAAACCCCACACAAGAAACGGCACGAACCTAGAAGAATTACTGAGTTTTAATTCACTGGCCGTGAAAGCCAATATACCATCTTTTTGGAAGCCTTCATAGGGAGGTTATGGCGCCTTGAGCTTTTAGTTCTCGTAGTCAAGTGGTGCAGTTGCACCTAATACAAAGGGAGGTGGCGCGCAGTTCGTCACTCCTGTGGGGGTCCGGGCGTGGACACCAAGAGCCCGCCGATGAGTCAGCTTGGTGTCCTAGGCGAAACCCCACACAAGAAACGGCACGAACCTAGAAGAATTACTGAGTTTTAATTCACTGGCCGTGAAAGCCAATATACCATCTTTTTGGAAGCCTTCATAGGGAGGTTATGGCGCCTTGAGCTTTTAGTTCTCGCAGTCAAGTGGTGCAGTTGCACCTAATATAAAGGGAGGTGGCGTGCAGTTCGGTACTCCTGTGGGGGTCCGGGCGGGGACACCAAGAGCCCGCCGATGAGTCAGCTTGGTGTCCTAGGCGAAACCCCACACAAGAAACGGCACAAACCTAGAAGAATTACTGAGTTTTAATTCACTGGCCGTGAAAGCCAATATACCATCTTTTTGGAAGCCTTCATAGGGAGGTTATGGCGCCTTGAGCTTTTAGTTCTCGCAGTCAAGTGGTGCAGTTGCACCTAATATAAAGGGAGGTGGCGCGCAGTTCGGTACTCCTGTGGGGGTCCGGGCATGGACACCAAGAGCCCGCCGATGAGTCAGCTTGGTGTCCTAGGCGAAACCCCACACAAGAAACGGCACAAACCTAGAAGAATTACTGAGTTTTAATTCACTGGCCGTGAAAGCCAATATACCATCTTTTTGGAAGCCTTCATAGGGAGGTTATGGCGCCTTGAGCTTTTAGTTCTCGCAGTCAAGTGGTGCAGTTGCACCTAATATAAAGGGAGGTGGCGCGCAGTTCGTCACTTCTGTGGGGGTCTGGGCGGAGACACCAAGAGCCCGCTGATGAGCCAGCTTGATGTCCTAGGCGAAACCCCACACAAGAAACGGCACAAACCTAGAAGAATTACTGAGTTTTAATTCACTGGCCGTGAAAGCCAATATACCATCTTTTTGGAAGCCTTCATAGGGAGGTTATGGCTGGTTGGTTGGTTGGTTCTTAAGGTTAGGGGCTGCGACAACGCGGTCATGTAGCCCCGTGTACTTTGGGTGTGTGTAGAATCTGTCTGATAACCGGTGTTAATTGTGATGACTGTATTAGTGTGTGTATCTGTTTTTTAATTTTAACAACTGCAACTTATAATTTTTCAAATAGTTCCTACTTTTGCCGCCAAGCGCCACCGTCAACGACTACTAGGCCAAGTTCGGAACTTAACTACTAGACGCCACCACAATCGGCGCTTGGCAACGAACGTTGAAACCTAAGAGCGTTGTTTACATTCTTAACCTATTCAATTTAGCTTCACACAGGTGCATTTAGTAAAAGGTTATGGCTGCTTGAGCTTTTAGTTCTCGCAGTTAAGTGGTGCAGTTGCACCTAATATAAAGGGAGGTGGCACGCAGTTCGTCACTCCTGTGGGGGTCCGGGCGGGGACACCAAGAGCCCGCCGATGAGTCAGCTTGGTGTCCTAGGCGAAACCCCACACAAGAAACGGCACAAACCTAGAAGAATTACTGAGTTTTAATTCACTGGCCGTGAAAGCCAATATACCATCTTTTTGGAAGCCTTCATAGGGAGGTTATGGCGCCTTGAGCTTTTAGTTCTCGCAGTCAAGTGGTGCAGTTGCACCTAATATAAAGGGAGGTGGCGCGCAGTTCGTCACTCCTGTGGGGGTCCGGGCGGGGACACCAAGAGCCCGCCGATGAGCCAGCTTGGTGTCCTAGGCGAGACCCCACACAAGACACGGCACAACCCTAGAATAATTGCTGAGTTTTAATTCACTGGCCGTGAAAGCAAATATACCATCCATTCCAAATGATATTGAGATCTAATAGGTCAATAAAATGTCGAGATCTAATGCTTAAAATTTTTACATATTCAGGAGCGCCAAAGTTTATATTTCAGTTTTATAGTGTCACAAAATCAAAATATGATTTTCGAACGAAAAATGATTACAAATAGACTCAATTTGTACTTGGAAACAAAATCTCTTCTATCAGAAGAACAAGCAGGGTTTAGACAAAACAGGTCCTCCTTCCACCAAATAATGAGATTTACACAAGCTGTTAAAGAAGCCTTTAACAAAAGGGAAAGTGTTCTTGCAGTTTTTATCGATTTTAAAGGAGCCTATGATACTGTACGGCGAAACATGCTGCTAAAGAAGCTTATCAACTTCAAAGTAAATGGATGTATAGTTAGTTAGTTAGTTAGTTAGTTAGTTAGTTATTGTTGTTTTACGGGGCGGAACTACGAGGTCATCTGCCCTAAAATAAATGGATGTATGTTAAACTGGTTTTCAAGATTCCTTTCACAAAGAATGCTTAATGTTCGTTACAACAACAAAACTTCAGGTTGCAAGCAATCAAAACTAGGCCTCCCACAAGGAGCTGTATCAAGCACAACTTTATTCAATGTTTACATCAACGATTTTCCAAAAACAATAAAGGAAGTAGGTGATGTGATTATCAGCATGTTTGCAGACGATGTTATCATTGGGACCACAGCACGTAACAGCCCAAATCAGCAAATGCTTCTTGAACACAGAATGAACCAGGCACTTATAAAACTCAAAAACCGGACTGAAAACAATAATATGGAAATCAATACTACCAAAACAGTATAACAGTTTTTCTCCCTGAGACACCACAATCCAACTTTCAGTCTCAAATTTAGTAAACAAGACCTTCCAAAAAGAGAAAGTATAAAATACCTAGGTATCATCATGGACAAGAAGCTGAACTGGACCAAACATATACAACATGTGGAGGATAAGGTAAGCAAACGAATGAAATTACTGAAGAGACTAGCAGGAGCTACTTGGAGGAGCACTCAAGACACACTCAACAAAACCTACAATACTTACATCAAGCCTATCATAAAATATGGCAGTGAAGTGTTTTCATTATAGATTCAAAAGCAGCCATCCAAGCCGTCTCGTCAAATTATAAGCCTCAAAATAAAGAACTGAAATAAATTTTTGTATGATAAAAACCCTTCAAAGACTCCACAAACAGATCTCATTTCAGTGGATCCCTTCTCATGTTGGAATAGCAGGTAATGAAGAGGCAGACAGATTAGCAAAATAGGTACCACACTACAACAACCTGTCAGTCAGACTGATTTTATATCAGCAAAAAGGATCTTGAAAAATACTATCAAAAACAGGTATGAAGAAATGGCAAAGAAAACAGCAGAAACCAAATTATGGAAGGACATTGATGCTAAATGGGATCAATATAAATTAACACCAAGAAGAGAAGCTGTAGCCTTCTTCAGACTTAACACTGGCCATGACTGCCTTGCAGCTCATCTGAAACGAATCAACATCCTGGATCTGAAGAATGCACACTTTGTCATGAACCTGGAAGTAAAAGGGATAAGGGGCACCTGCTACATTGCAACAAACTTGATGTGACTGCTAGAACTTCAGAAAACCTCAACAACTCTATTGGAACGCAAGAAAGCTGATGGATTGGAATCCGGGCTAGCCATAGGAAACAACAACAACATGATAAAAGATGGGCCTCGCACCGGGCCTGGTATCATGGGACAGGGATTTAACACTTAACCCTCTAAATAATATTCTCTTAGCTTTCCCTATCACTTGCACTCAAAATCTGCACTTTTACCTTTCATTAATATTGTAATTTAGAGCTATAACCAACTCATAAAATAATGATTCATTTAGTGGGAAAAAATCCCTAGTTCCAGCCCTTCAGGCAAGCAACTCAAATGTAGAAAACATCCCTTAAAGTCATAGACTAAACCTTCCATGAACTTCCTAATTCCGCTCGGTTGCTGGATATTTTTAATGTGTAACATCATTCCACTCGGTTGCTGTATATTTTTGTGTAGGGGTGATTTTGTAAAAATGGTCGGAAGTGGGACGGAAATGCAACGGAAACAATGAGCGCGTGGTGGTGGAGATTGGTACAACGACATACTGTCGGCTATGTGGACTGTAAATCGCATATGGTTTACTTCAAAATTTGGAGGCCCCATTACAGATATTCCTACAATAAACCATCTTCAAACTGTCGTTCATTGGTGTGAAAATATTCATTATATCATATTTGCTGAAAACAATTATGATTTATTAAATCGTACAACTTTTGCTGTGTTCTTATTTAATGTAGGCACTCAAGGTAGACTACTGTCGGCCAGAATACAGCACTATGTGTAATATATATAGCATACGGTTTACTTCAAGGTTTGGAGGCCCCATGAAAGAAATTCCTACAGTAAATAATCTTCAAGTTGTCGTTCTTTGGTGTGAAAATATTCATTATATCATATTTGCTGAAAACAATTATGATTTATTAGATCTTACAACTTTTGCTGTATTCTTATTTAATGTAAGCACTCGAGGTACTGTCGGCCAAAATTCAGCACTATTATATCATATTTGCTGAAAGGATTTGTCACTGGAGTTTTACAAGTAGTTATTGCAGAAATAATAGTAATGAGAACTTACCGATGGTAATAACACGAAGGAATCCTTCATGTTTGCTGGCACAAGGTAGCACTATGAGTTCATTCTTAAAAAATCGCGAGTAAGTAATAAGGAATTATTCGAATAACATGTCAGATGTTACACATCATATGCGACTACTGTAAGGCTCGTTTTTTTGTGCATTTGTAATTAATTTTCGTAGTTTTTTACACTTTTCTAAACGTAAAGGGCACACTAATAGTACATTATGCAACGAGCCTATAATGGCAATAATTAAGACACGAGTATGTTTCTAAAATGAGCGTATGCGAGTTTTATAATTTCCATACGAGTGTCTTAATTACCATTATAGGCGAGTTGCACACGACTGTTTGTGTTCGACGATAATTATTATAACTATTTTATGTTCGAACATAAATATTCATAAATATCTGTCGAGATTTCGCCAGTTTTATGTACTGAACAGAGCGCATGAGACGCAGAGAATGCCTTGTATTTGACCATGGCCTCCTCGATTACCCTACTATGACACTAGGCCAGGCAGTGAAATTTAAATTAGAAGGCCGTGGAACACAGCGCATCTAATTATCTAATTTGTCGAACGACGGTTTCTTGAGCTCTGATTGGTGGGAGAAACTGTTTCATAATGAAAAATAGTGTTATAATGAGCCTCATTATAGTACAGTTTTCTGACATATAATAGTCGGGGTCGAAGATAAACGTTTCTTACAAGGTACCGGCATGATGACACGCGGTAGACTGGTGATTGTTCACCGCAGGGACGTATATACAATTATTTCGGCGGGAGGCTGACTATCCTGGAAAATTGTGAGTAATCTCAGGGGATTATCACCGCAAAATACCCGGAAATATCAACCAAGATCTTAAGAGCATATAACTGTGTGTAATTATTTTAGATAAGAACTAATTGTAAAATTCTAAATCTATATAGCCTACAATTAAGTTATTAGTGGCAATACAAAAAAAAGTTGTAAAATGCAACACAATACACAAATAAAATTTTATACTTAATGAATGTTCTATTATGGCCTATGGAGTATGAATGGCAAATCTATATTAATATATAAGGTGCGTTCAAAAAGTAACGAGCCGGAGGCCGTAATGCGCAAACCGGTGACGACATCGGCTATTCGTGGCGTGTGTAAGGAGGTGTGGTTCTGACCAGAGCGTGGAAGGTCACAGCCCGTCGCTAGAGGGCACGCGTGCACGTCACGAGACGATACAAAGCTAGCAGCAGCATGCATCAATTGTCCAACCAAGACAGTGCTTCCTGGTGTGGTTGAAGACTGTGGGGCACCCATTGGGCACACACTTTCTGCAAGTGCAGTCGTTCCTCCATGATGGTGTGCACACTTCCGACGCTCAATCCGACCACGGCGGCTATGGCGTTCACTGTCACTCGGCGGTCCTGGGTAATGAGTGCATCAACCAACTGGACGTTGTCATCGGTAATGCAGGGGGTTGCCCCACACCGGGCTTCATCGGCTAACGACACCCGTCCTTCCCTGAAGCGCTTGTGCCACGCCTTGACCCTTGCAAGGGACATGCAGTGTTCGCCGTACACTTGTGTCATTCGGCGATGAATGTCCGTTCCCCCTACTACTTTCGCTGTCAGAAACCGAACAACACCTCTTTGTTCTTCGTTTGACGCCTCCATGTCACTGTTTGCAATGTGACTGGCAGCGTTGGACGATTGATGCATGCTGCTCCTCGCTTTGTATCGTCACGTGACGTGCACGCGTGCCCTCTAGCGACGGGCTGTGACCTTCCACGCTCTGGCCGGAACCACACCTCGTTACACACGCCACGATTAGCCCATGTCGTCACCGGTTTGCGCATTACAGCCTCCGGCTCGTTACTTTTTGAATGCACCTTGTATTAAAGCTGAAGAGTTTGTGTGTTTGTATCTTTAAATGCGCTAATCTCTGGAACTAACAGTCGGATTCGAAAAATTATTTTTGTATATGATAGCCAGATTCAAGAGGAATCGTTTAAGCTATGTAGCATTATCCTACACCTCTCAGGTGACCATAAAGATTGATCGGAAGAACAAGCGCTTCCGGACAGCTTCAATAATACCTATGTATATTGTGTGCCTGGCAATGCGGGCTGCATCACGTCGCCCCTACCAGTGTTCTGGTGCAGAATTGCGAGCTGCTTATAAATTGCAGTCACGGGGAGTAATTAGTGCAAAGAGATTTCTTAGGCCCCTTCAAACAGTTATCATCATGACAATAGTATGCCTCTGTATAAGGGCGATGGTGTTGGTGCAGTGTATTGAGGTTATCAGCTGCAATAAGCGTTTGTGCTTTCCGATCCTTATCCTTGAGCGCTCCAGTTCTGTAGTAGCATTCATTATCATCCATAAAACAAATAAATCCACCGGGCGAAGCCGGGCACTACTGCTAGTATCTAAATATTTGTCAATTTATTAAATAGAATGGTACGGTGAACAGGTTTTTTCTTCTACAAATTGATAATTTATTTCTCAAAAGTACCGTACTGTGGGATTCTCAGTTTTGCCTCACAAGACTCCAGCCCCCTTCTAGCCCCCAGACCAGAATTAAAATTTCTTGGCAGAGCCGGGAATCGAATTCAGACCTACGGGAAGGCAACCAAGAATGCTAGCCACTACATCACGAGGTAGTCTAATTTCAATCTTCGTATTGTTTATAACTTAGCCAATAAGTTAAGATTAGGGTACAACCGAATTTACAATTATTTTATGCTCTTACCAACTCAACAGTTTCTTAATATTTATTGGCTTTTTCGGAGGGGGTAGGGGCTGGACCTCCCATAGCTCCACCCCCCTCCCTATATACGCCCCTGGTTCACTGGAAAATCAACCGTATCCGGTCGATTATCAGTTTGCCTTTTCTACCACTACAAGCGCCAGTGTGAGTCAATGCAGAGTTTAACTTAAGCCCTTATAACTACTTCCGGTGTGAAGATCTTTCAAAAATCAAAAACGCCTGCGGGTATTGAACTAAGGAACACATTAAACAAAGAATTAAGTAGGCTATGCATGTCTACCCCTTATTATTCCCGTTTTTAAAACGGGGCCGGGGATGAGATGCGATGAAAGGCTATGTGACGGATGGATTTTATGACCGGATGCCCTTCCTGACGCGAACCTCATGAGAGAAGTTAATGAGAGATAAAATTAATGAAGACTGGGCAAGGATGTGGAAGGAAGCGGTCGTGACCTGCCAGAAGGTACCGTGCCAGCATTTCCCTGGAGTTGAAAATGGGAAACCACGGAAAACCATTTCAAGGAGACCGACGGGGGGGGGGCTCGAACCCACGTCTACTGAGTCCTCATAGAGCTGAGCTTTGCCCTATGGCCTAGCGCAGCGCTTTAGCGGGTGTAGCTACCGCTGCCGGTAAAGAAAGGATTATAATAATAACAATAACCCCTGACACTACAGCCCGTGAAGAGCCTAGGCCTACCAAGCGACTGCTGCCCAGCCATTTGGCCTGCAGATATTGGGGTGACGCGTGATCAGCGCATCGGGTCCCCTCGGCCGTTAATCTTGGTTTTCATGATCGGGGTGCTGCCTCACTGTCAGATAGCTACTTAATTATCCTCACGAGGCTGAGTGTACCCTTCATGTCAGTGTCTAAAATCCCTGACGGAGCCGGGAATCGAACCCGTGGCCTCCGGGTGAGAGGCAGGTGCGCTATCCCAACACCATGGGGCCGGCTAAAGAAAGAATGATGTCAATAAGTTAATTTGGCTAGAATTTTAATCAAAAAGAAGGAAGGAAGGAAGATTGTAGTTTTACGTGACCGTGAATCTTGTGATCATGAGCCACGGGACCTCCTTTTTACGTGGAATCCGAACCACAGGACATGGCATTTCACGTGAATCAAAAAGAAAACAAGTAAAGAAAGAAGTGATTTTAGGCTGTTTTTCCGGAACCTCATTTAGGCTGGAAGTGATTTTCGATTTTTTTTTTTTTTTTTAGTTTGATAGAGCTCTCCAAGACTCACAATTTGAAACCTTTCCGAGCCCTTTAGCCCTTCAACGTTTGGCACAGTTGAGGAAATTGCGTAATTGTACGTTTTATTATTTCAAATGATCTTGTCGACTTCATCGTTATGCTTAGGTCTACCGTTATGCGTTACGGTTACGGCGTGTATGACGTCATCATGTTGTTCAGTGCATATGCACCGAGTCTGAGTTTACTCCTGGGGTCTGGCGTTATGCGATACGGAGACGGCGAATGCGTGACGTCATGCAGCTAGTGATGAGGGCCGGGTAAATACCCAGTGGGAAGGTAAATATAAATTGGGTATTTTCGCGGGTATTTACCCAGTGGTCATTTAAATACCCAAAATGAGGGTATTTTCAGTTTTTGAGCTTTGTACAACACTTTTTATGTGTTGATGAAGTGTTGGACAAACAAGGACTAAAACACGGGTATTTGATGCCTTAAATTGAAATCAGGAACAATATTGATCCTTCAAAACTAAGAGAGAAGGAAAATGGACATCCGGACATTTTTCGGTATTTATATGTTGTCTTGACACTGTAACCTTGTCTATAAGTGTGTTTTTTACTTAAACTAAAGTAAAATATTGGATAAAACCTTTTGGTTGTTTTGTGTTTAAAATTTTTAATAAATACCAACATATTGAGAAGGTCGAGTTTTATTACGGTACTGGAAATGAGCAACAAAGATGTGGGAGGGAAAAGCTACTTTTGTAGTAATAAGAGTAGGCTATTTGCATATTTATTGAAAGTGTAAGCCAAAACTCAAAAGGTAATAAAATATATTCAATAGAAAGGACATTTGAAAAAAAAAATGCTTAGTAAAAGTGCTTTCAGTTATTTTTCATTCAATTTTATATATTAAAGAAATATTTTTTTTAAAATCATACTCTAAATAATACAAATGCATGTCAGGAAGTTTTTGTAGTATGTGGGCTCTATAATGGGTGAGGATGTACTGTATGCCAGCAAGCATATGGGTTGGCAACACTGCTCAGCTCATCCTACCCAGAATTCAAACTGACACTGTACTTCCCTCCCATTTTCTATTCTTTGTTTGATTTACTATTTACTAGTCTTTTTGGTTATTTGAATATTTATTTTATATATGAACTAGCAACCCGCCCCGGCTTCGCCCGGGAACAGTTATGAATGCAAGGTGATAGGCGACTTCTGAGGTCTTATAAGATTTCCTTGTATACGACATTAGTGGTTTTCTCTCCAGCAGTGAATACGAAAAGATTTCGGTTTGATGTAACAAGCGATAGAGCCACGTGAAGCTGTCCACGAGAAAAACATTCTTCACTAAGATCAACTCCAGTCACGCTAAGTGTCTGATCCTGTGCTTTATTTATAGTCATGCCAAAGCAGACTCTTACTGGGAATTGTACTCGTTTGAAACGATGAGGCAAATCTGAAGGAATCATAGGGATTCTGAGTACTAAGACCGTTTCTCCTGTAGCACAGCTAGTTAAGATAGTTTTTCAAAGTTTTCACTACCAATCGCGTCCCATTGCATAACTTTGGTGGGTGTAAATTACGTAGCAATATAATAGGCACTCCTACTTTTAAAATAAGCTTGTGTGGTGGCAAGCCAGAAGGAAATAAAGAATTTAGGAATTCTGTAGGGTAATGAACAGCTTCTTCACTATAGACTACTGCGTCTACTGAGTAATATAATTGAGCATGGGCAGTGAATTTGGAGAACACCAAGTCATTAATGTTCACAACTTGTTCGTTTGTCGGCGATAATATTGCTCTTTCCGTAAACCATGAATGAGACTTGTTAGATAGGCCATGGATTTGAGGATAAATGCTATCAATCAATTCTTGAATACTGCTTACTAAAACACAGAAATCGTGACTGAGGGTAATTTTCCCGCCAATGACTGGTAAATCTCAATTTCCGACTCTAAGTAACAAATTAGCAAACATAATATTATCTTCTGAAGATAAGAGTACTCTCATGTTAGTTTTGAGTGCCAATTTTGTTATATCCGGCCAGATGTAAGATATTTTTAATGAAGCGTTCACTTCGTCGGCTCTCGTTCCTCTGGTAACAACTGGTAAGATTTGACGAAAATCTCCGGCGAACAAAACTTTGCAGCCACCCATAGGTGTGTTCCGATTCCTTAGATCACGCAAGGTCCTGTCCACAGCTTCAACAGATGTTTTGTGCGACATTGTAGCCTCATCCCATACATCTAAAGAACAATTTCGGATTAAACTGGCAGTGTTACTTTGTTTTGAAATATTACATATGTTTCCATCATTACTGCTGACTTTCAAAGGAAGTTTAATTGTGCATGTGCTGTTCTTCCCCCTTCCAAAAGAATGGCTACAATATTACCACCAGACCTCACTTTGGCGAGCAACACATTAATCAAAGAACGTTTTGCCTGTGCCTCCAGGGCCATCGAGAAAAAATATCTTACCTTCCTTCTTGGTGTTATGAGCTTGTTTCTGATCGTGGTTCAGACGGTGTTCTTCTTGAGCAACGGTTTGAAGGAGCCGAGGACGAAGTCTTTCTTTCTCTTGTGACAATCGAGAAATTATTTGTTGCTTTGTTTCATTGTTAGGTGATAAGCGCTTTTTTTTTCGATGTCAATGAACTATGACCTATATTCGTTTTACATCTCGGCATGATGGCTTAAAACACTGACTGGACTATTAATTATAACGAATTCTTGTCAGATGTAATTTAAGAATGGCGAGGTGCATGAAACACAAATCCCCCTTCCGTCCAATCTTAAATTGACTGTGTATTTTGTGGAACGAAAAGTTCACAGTCGAAATGAAGAAAAGCCGAGTTGCACTTTCAGGGAATGGCGAGGTGCATGACACACAAACCCCTTCCGTCCAATCTTAACTTGACTGTGCATTTTGCGGAACGGAAAGTTCATAGGCGAAATGAAGAAAAGCCGAGTTAAACTTCCAGGGAAACTCCAAACACAACCAGCCTTCTCTGAAGTCTTAACTCGACACAACTCGACGGTTTCCTACTGGCTGTATCTGGGGAAATAGGTTCGCCCGCTAGTTAGGCTGTAACAGGGGTGATAGACTCACCCTTAGCTAGCTCGTAAACTGTTGCCTCAGTATTTGAATGGACATGGTTGGGAGAAATTAAAACGTAAAAACACTTATATCGGGCGATGTATTGAAGATCGACATATGCTCTCGCAGACTTTTTTTGTAGAACTTTTCATGCTGAACAATTCTTACACTCATAGTATTTAACTTACTGTAGATATGTTTAACGGTTTCCTCAGCGTAAGCTTACAAAGTGCTTGGACGCCAGGTTTGTTTGTTTTTTCTTCGATTTTTTTCACTGAAATCGTTACTGCTCGTCTTCCTTTGATCATAAATAAATTCTTTTCAACAGAAATCATCCTCGAGATATCCTTTACAGAATGGTGAAAACCGCATCAAAATCCATCCAGAGGTTCTCGAGATTACCCGCGACATCCAAGAATCGGGGACTTTGTTTTATACTAAGTAGAGATGATATTACAAACTGTTCTGGAAAACTGTATATTACACCTTTTGTAGGACTTGGCCAATGCTCTGAATACATTTCCCCCAACTTTTTTCTCAATGTTTGCAAAAAAGCCTAGTTCAATTCTAACCCTGAGTTTTTCAGGTTATAACTATTGAATTTTTATCTCCTGATCTAATTCCCAATTCTAATTCTGTTTTTAAGTCCCAATTCTAATTAAATTTAATTTTATTAACTATCTAATGTTATTACATTTCTAAAAAGTTAATGTAGAATAGTTTGCATACCGGTACCCTTTTTAAGGTTCAGCTTACCACGACACAGAATTTTTAATGAAAAATCTATAATACCCGGGTATTTACCCAAATTGGGTATTTACCCGTGTATTTGCCCTGGGTATTTACCCCGATTTATAAATATCTGGGTATTTTACATCACTACATGCAGCAGAGTGCACCTCCCGCTCCCCGTTCCCCGCTCGGGAAGCCTACGCGCTAGCTGCATGATACTGAATGACTTGCAACTTGTTGATCATGAAGCGTTCACGTGATTCTTGCTATCTCTGTACTTGCGGATTCGTTCGTTAAACTTGCTTACTTACAGTTTACAATTTGTGCAGCGTAGTAAAGTGTGTTAACAATGGAGTCTGTGGATCGTTCGTTAAACTTGCTTACTTACAGTTTACGTAAAGTGTGTTAATAATGGATTCGGTTGACAATAATAGTGCTATAATATCTACCAAAGCTAAATCTCATGCTCAACAAGATAAACAATATAAGGCACGTAAAAAAAGTGCACCTCCCGCTCTCCGTTCCCCGCGCGGGAAGCCTAAGTTAATGGATAATGGAGTCTGTTGAAAGAGTCCAGGGGCTTTGAGCGAAGCGAGAAGCCCTCCTGAGCCTTTCTAACATAGCATTTGTAGCATGCGTCATTTGAAATAATATAAAGTCTAGTCTCTCAGACTGACTGTATCTTTTTGCTAAGATGCAGACCCCTACTTGGCTGCTGAGAAATGATTTCATCGTTATAATATCGTACCCAACTTATAATGTGTGTTATTCCTTAAACCTGAAAAAAATACATGAGTTTAATTAATAGACTTATCAATTAAGGCGATACGGAATCGCTTATCTTACCAATGTTAAATTTGTTTAATTCATGTTCCTTTTCCTGAGAATGTAATGAAGGTATGATAATGAAATTATTGTCACATTTCATTCAAACCTTACTTGATAGACTAATGGAGCTTTTCTTATGTTGGACTTCAGGGGAGTCAGAAATTGTTTTCTTTCAACTGTCAAAAAATATAATTACTCTTTCTTTAAACAACATTCGAAACCCAAACAGTTTTACTTTAGACAATGAAAATTCTACATTAAAATATTAACCACTATGAGACAAATTTAGGGTGTAAATTTCACAATTCTGTGATAAATTGTCGCCTAGAAAAAGGAACATACATTTTAATAAAATTGAACTGAGAAAACTGCAGTTAAAACTTTCCACGCCATCATGATGATTATCTCATTGTTAGCGCAAGTGTAAATTAAAATTATTGCCATTTCTAATGGTTAAACTATAATGTATTACACATCATTTTAAAGGGGAGACTTCATAGATTCTTAAAATATATATTTTTTAAATATGTTGATTTTGACAATTTTAACTTTTCCGTGTCCCCTTAAAATCGGAAGCCACATACGCAGCAGAAGCATTATTCTATCTAAATGAACATTCTAAAACCGACAGATTACAGAAGATCGAAAGGCGAATTGGAAGAACTTGTATCAATAAAGGAAATAAAAAAGGTGGACAATGGCGAATAATACCTAACAATATGGTCTATAACAACCTAGAACCCATTACTGATACCATGCGAAAGAAAAGACTAGGATTCTTTGGGTACATCATGAGAATGCCAGATTCACGTCTTCTAAAACAACTAGTACCGTAAATCTTGCTTCCAAAAACACAACAACTGGATGCCGATGGTTAAAAGAAATCAGAGAGGACTTAAAAGAAATTGGCCTAACAACAGAAGATGATGCAAATAAGTAAAGTTTAACTACAGCATTTAAAAATATGACTTTTCATTTTCCACTCGCAAAAAAGAAAATTCCAACAAGAATATTTTCCTCCCAAGAAAGGGCAAGACGATCAATACGCATGAAGAAATACTGGGAGGACCGCAAGGGTCGTACAGTTCCTACAAGTCGACGAACTAATGGTTGGTTCAAGCTATCCTATGTGGTCTCCAAGGCGAAGAAGAATAGGCTACACTTGGATGACTAGTTTCGGTCGTCAAGCGAACATCGTCAGATCTTTTACACTCAGGCTATAAATCTATGTCTACGAATATGTGGGTTAAGATACATACACTATTTAGTGAGAGAAGTTTATTATACACTTGTCAGGGTTTCTTAGTACTATGTGTATTTTGTTTTTATATAGTTAGCACCCATACTTTTCAATTTATACATTGAACAAGCTGCACCCAGCATGCGTTGCAATGCCAATCAGAGAAAGTGTTGGCGTTGTAATTTTATTTCTTGAAGTGCTTTTGGACACACATTTTTTTCAATTTCCGTTAACTGCTTCTCAAACTATCGTTAAATGGATTTAATAATTCAGGAACGTTCATGAGGGCGTGCACAACAACTCACCAAAGTTGCATCGCAATCGGATGAATGGCATATGAACGCAAACAAGATTTTGTTGAAAAGGTTAGTCCGTCCAGAGTTAAGAGTGTACTACGGGCTCTTATGGGACAAGCGTTGCCACACCTAGCGAGTGTAGAAGGGCAGCTAATGTACAGGACTCCACACGAGTAGTACAGCCCGCTGCCGGACTGAGTTTCAGCAAGCTCCTCATCCCGACGGAATTTCAATCTTTCGCGTCATTATAATCTGCAACCTTTTACTATAATTCCCGTAAGAATAACAGAATTTGGATGAACAGTTTTTAATAAAGATAAAGACTGAGTTATTCCCCTAAGGAGTGGGGGATCCAAGGATAGTAATTGATTTACATAACAATGGTTAGAACGGATTATAAATACTGCGACAATTTACTATTTATTTACATTGAAATTTTAGTTACGTACGGTATGGCTATGACAAAACAATTGAAATGACGTGAAAGCTAACCTGAGTCATCCGTTAGATACGGATCAAGTTTAATACGTAATATGGCAATATATTCTCCAAGGTCAGCCTAGGTCAGTGACAGGATACAAATCATCTGTCGCGACACCTACACGGATCCCAGTGAGTCACTATCATCTGCAGAGGCGAAGAGAGTACCCGGAAATAACAAGTAATTTTGCTCTTATCGTATGATACTTCACAATTTATTACACGCGTAGATGAAAGTTTTTTTTTTACAAGTTGCTTTACGTCACACCGACACAGAAAGGTCTTATGGCGACGATGGGACAGGAAAGGGCTAGGGGTGGGAAGGAAGTGGCCGTGACCTTAATTAAGGTACAGCCCCAGCATTTGCCTGGTGTGAAAATGGGAAACCACAGAAAACCATCTTCACGGATGCCGACAGTGGGGTTCGAACCCACTATCTCCCGAATACTGGATACTGGCGACTGCAGCTGTCGAGCTCGGTATAGATAGATGAAAGAAAGTAAACAAGTAGTTCCGCGAAGAACTATACAGCCTATTTTCATATATCTTGCTCATGTTAATTGTCTCTATCAACATACAAAATTTCAGTTTAATTGCTGTAACAGATTCGTAGATATTGAGAACCGTCAAAATATTTCAAATTGTCGCCAGGTTGGATTTTTATTTTTGTACTATTACATTAAGATTAATGTGTACGTGTGGTATTCATACTTCAATCGCATGATTAGAACACAAGAAGTAAAAACAAGATTTTAAAAGTACGCACACCAGCCATCTTGTGATTATGCAAACAATTGAAATAAATTACATGCCAGTGGATCAACATTTGTATAAGCATTTAACGTGCAACGTTTCACGGCACTCGGATAGATAATTCGCGAGAAACGTCCATTTAAATATTTATACTTCGCGTCGCCGCCATGTTGGATTTGTGCTCACCAGGTTACTGAAAGTCCTATAGGTGAACATATGTTCATAGTCTCTATGAACATTAAAAAAATCAGTTTGGTTGCTGTAAAAGATTCATAGATATTGAGAACCGTCTAAATATTTCGGAAGCTCGCCATTTAGGATTGTTATATGTATAGGCCATAGAGTTATGTACCATTCAAGGACAATTATTGCCCAGCTTCATTATTCAAACTTTCACTTCGATCACATGATTACGACACAAGAATAAAAACTTAATTTTAAAATTTCGCACAGCCGCCATCTTGAGGTTATGTAAACAATTGAATTAAATTAGATGGCAGTGCATTACAATCTGCAAAATCATTTACTGTACCACATTTCACTGCGCTCAGAGAGATAAATCACGAGAAAAATCTATTAAAATATTTCAAATTCGCTTGGTCGCCATGCTCGTTTTGTACTTTACAGGATTATGAAATATACATAGGTAAACTTGTATCAGTACCCTTTATCACCGTACAAAATTGCATGATGATATCTGTAATAGTTTCGGAGATATAGAATGTCAGTGAAATATTTCGCACAGCCGCCATTTTGAGGTTATGTAAACAATTGAACTAAATTAGACTCCAGTGCATTACAATGTGTACAAACATATGCTGTACCAAGTTTCATTACGTTTGGATAGTTAAATCGCGAGAAATGTCTATTTAAAAGTCTCAATTTCGCTTGACCGCCATGTTGGTTTTGTAGTCACCAGGTTTTTGAAAGTCTCATAGGTGAACTTCTAGTAGTGCCCTTTATCACCGTACACAGTTTTAGGGCGATATCGGTAATAGCTTCGGAGATATTGAATGCTAGTGAAATATTTCGCACAGCCGCCATGTTGGATTGGTGAGACGCAACAAAATTTGAAGGGCACGGTCGAGGTCGCCGGGGATGGTGTTATGAACTTACCGAGTTTCATTGAAATCGCTCCAGCCGTTTAGATTTTATTAGGGACACACACACACACACACACAGACAAAAGGTGATCTCATAAGCCTATTTTTTCAAAATTGATAATAGGCTAAAAATTCAGTGGCACAACGTACATTGGACAATGAATGGCAAATACTACAGACTGATGTGGGAAATTTGTGACAATCTGTTCTCTGTTTAAAATGTTTCTCAAAACAATCATTATCCATTTCATAATGAGCCTTAGCGGTTTATTTTACACAAAACTAGCCTACACGCTTCTCATTCGGCAAAAATCGCATACTTTAACTGCATGAAAGTTCTGTTACGCACATTATTGCAGGTGAGTAGTTAATAATAATAATATTAATAATATAATATCATCACGGGTTTTTCAAAAACGTACAGCAGCACTTTTCTCCTGATTCTTGGTCTTTATATAATTGTAGACGTTACAAACTATCTGTCGTTCTCTGCGCCTTAAAATTTCCCCGGGTTTACATTTCGCAAACGGAACATCAACCATATATTTAATGCCACTTATACCTAAATCACAATTATTTTTATATTACACAAAACGATCCTTACACTTCAACACCATTTCAAATATTTTGGAGAGATCTGGACTCGTGCGTTCAGTGGATAGCTAAGCCACGTACAACATCGCGTGCACTGTTCCGTCCAGCGCGTAGACACTGCTGTCAGATACATTACAAAATCATGTTGCATATCAAGAATGTAAGAATTACATATCATTAAATGAATGCTGAGGATCATGTACTCTCACCCATGACCATTAACCTATTAAATTACATAGCGAAAATCCAGTTTTAAAGACTTCGAAGTCATCAATTCTGGGGGAGTCCGCTAAATGTAAAAGCCCATAAGAGCCCGTAGTACACTCTTAACTCTGGACGGAAAAGCTTGCTATTCCAGGGTGACTTAGTATGTGTCCTACAAACCTATCTCTTCTCTTCAGTAGCAGTCGCCAGAAAAATCTCTCCTCTCCCACTCGTCTTAATACATCTTCGTTTGCCACCCTATCCACCCATCTGATCTTCATCATTCTCCTGTAACACCACATTTCAAATGCTTCAATTCTCCCCTTATCTGCTGCACCAACAGTCCAAGTTTCACTTCCTTAGAGCGCCACGCTCCAGACAAAGGCTTTCAAAAAATGACTTCCTAATACCTAAATCTATATTCGATGTCAACAGATTCCTTTTTTGTAGAAAGGCTTTCTTTGCCTGAGCCAACCTACTTTTTATATCCTCTTTGCTTCGTCCATCACTGGTTAGTTTGCTTCCTAAGTAACAGAAGTCTCCTACTTCCTTCAGCTTTTCACCTGCCAATTTGATGTCCATAGCGGTTTCTGATTTATTTCGGCTGCATTCCAGTATTTTTGTTTTACATCATGTATTCATTCCGTAAGACGGAGTCCATACCATTCAAAAACTCATTCAAATCCTCAGGCGTGTCGGCCAAGATGACGATGTCATCAGCAAATCTCAGAGTTGAAATTATTTCTCCTTGAATCTTCACTCCCACTTTAAATTTTTCTCCAATTTCCTTCATTGCTTGTTCAATGAAAAGATTGAAAAGTATGGGTGATAAATTGCAGCCTTGCCTTACACCTTTCTGAATACCAGCTTCTCTCTCATGTCCTTCAGCTCGAATGACTGCTGTCTGGTCTCTGTATAGATTGTATATCACCCTCCTATCTCTGTACTTTATTCCAATAGATTTCAAAATGTCAAACAATTTAGTCCAATCAACGTTATCAAGAGCCTTTTCTAAGTCTACAAATGACATGAACGTTCTCTTATCTTTCCTTATTCTACCTTCCAAAATCAGCCTAAGACTTAGTACAGCTTCCCTTGTTCCTAAATTTCTCCTGAAACCAAACTGGTCTTCACCCAACTCCGTTTCTATCTGGCTTTCCATCCTCTTGTAAAGTATTCTAGACAGGATTTTTGAAGCATGAGTAATCAAGCTGATTGTACGGTAATCTTCACATCTGTCAGCTCCCACTTTCTTTGGTATAGGGATATTAACATTCTTCTTGAAATCAGAATATAAGTGTTTGAAATGTGGTGTTACAGGAGAATGATGAAGATCAGATGGGTAGATATAGTAACTAATGAAGAGGCATTTAGACGAGTGAGAGAAAAGAGATGTTTCTGGCTACTTCATTAGTCCTAAACAATAATACTGTTTTTACAATGTAGAAGTAAAAAATAAATACGAGTAAAAACCGTATGCAATGAAAAGTATTATCACTGCTTACTTTGTCACATTCACTAGCTTTTGATTCCGATATATCGTCACTATCATCAAAAGCTTGCCGTATTGTGTGCTTTGTCAGTGTCCGTTCCGCCATGTTTGTTTACTACCATGCTGATCTGGTGGCCGCCGAGACACCGCTGACTGGCTGCACGGTTTTCCAAAATAATAGTTACACGGCTGCCAGCTTCGTAATATCAAAATTCCTCTTAGTACCTCGCGGAACCAACAAAATGCAGAACTGAATTGGAATGGATAATTTGTCTGGGCAGAGACCAAGTAAGGAGTTGGAGGACGCTATAGATCTATGTAGTCAGGGCTTGCCCGTCACGTGACTAGGAAGAGAAAATCGGGGCTTCCCCGGCAGAACAGTGGTACGGATTGAATATCAATGTGACCAACTGTCACATACATACACATCCCTGCGTGCCACTGTCCTAACTATCTTATTATGTGTGTGCATCCAAAACTAACTACAATCCTCAGACCTTAATGCAGGTACTGGTATCGAAAATGTGAAAATACTGATATCGAAAATGTGAAAATAGCGGATGTGGAAGCCTGACATATTGTTCGTTTATGTTCGTTGCTGGGATACAATATTAGTCTGTGGACCAGAACTTCTACCAGTCAACTGAAGGAAATAAAAGTAAATTCGTTAAAGCAATATACACTACAAAATCTCAACAGACAGGATCAAGTTGTACTCTCCCGACTGAGGAGTGGACATACTAAGATTACTTACAATTATCTCCTCGAGAAGAAACCACCTCCCATCTGTACAACATGCAATTGCACTCTAACTGTCAAACATTTCCTAACAGAATGTCAGATGTATCAAAAATCACGCCAGATGTATAAAATACAGCAGGAACTGAAAGTGATTTTAACAGCTCCATCACAAGGCCTTCAGATCATCAAGTTTCTTCAAGACATCAAATTGTACTCACAGATTTGAATAACCTTCTCCAATGACTAACTTTATGAAAGTTATGTTTCAGTAATGTAAATTTATGTAAATATGTAAATATTCAAATTGTAAGTCGCGATAAGACCAACGAGTTAAAGCGATTCTAAACAGATTTAATTTTTAAAAAAATATTAGTCTCGTTAGATTAAGTTGGGATAAACTATCTCTCATCTGTAGTTCTGAGTGTATTCAGTATGACTGTACAGTATAGTCCAGTTCACTTTAATGTACGCCAATCGTATGTAAATATGTGATGATGTGCTTATTATGGAATGGTTCGTTTGTGTGTCCATTGCTCAGTCGACCGATGGCATTATCTCATTTAGGCTACTGCAGATGTTGAAGTACCTAAGGATAAAGCATTAATAAAAGTGACTCTTTACACCGCAATGATTTTCTAGTTAGTGATAATTAGGGCTCGGATTTTTAGGTAAATAAATATTTTTTATGAAAATACATATTTTAAGCATTTTTTCTATAAATACATAAATTCCTGCTTTTCACTTATTAGCACATAAAAAGACATAATATTTACATGTTTAACAAGTAGTTCCGTGAAGAACTATACAGCCTATTTTCATATAGCCCACTTATTGCAACTATCAACATACACAATTTCAGTTTGATTGCTGTAATAGATTCGTAGATATTGAGAACCGACTAAATAATTCGGATGGTCGCCATGTTGGATTTTATATATGTAGGTCCTAGAGTTACGTACTGTTACATGCAGATTATTGTGTACGTGTAGTATTCAAACTTCAATCGCATAATTAGGACACTAGAAGTTACAAGGAGATTTTAAAATTTCGCACAGCTGCCATCTTTAGGTTAAGGAAACAATTGAAATAAATTAGATGCTAGTGGATTACCATTCGTATAAGGATTTACTGTACCAAGTTTCACTGCTCTCGGATGGTTAAATTGCGATAAACGTCCATGTGAATATTTATACTTCGCGTCGCCGCCATGTTGGATTTGTGATCACCAGGTTATTTAAAGTCCTATAAGTGAACATGAGTTCATAGCCCCTATGAAACATAAAAAATTCAGTTTGATTGCTACAATAGATTCGTAGATATTGAGAGCCGTCTAAATATTTCGGATGGTCGCCATGTTGGATTGTTAAATGTATAGGCCATAGAGTCATGTACCATTATAGGAAAATTATTGGGTAGGTTCATTATTCAAACTTTCACTTCGATCGCATGACTACATCACAAGAAATAAAAACTTAATTTTAAAATTCGCACAGCCGCCATCTTGAGGTTATGTAAACAATTGAACTAAATTAGATACCAGTGCATTACAATGTGTATTAATATTTCCTGTACCAGATTTCAGTGCGTTTGGAGCATTAAATCGCGAGAAAGGTCTATTTCAAATTTTCTAATTCGCTTGGTCGCCATGTTTGTTTTGTATATAACAGGTTTTTTTAAGTCGTATAAATGGACTTCCAGTAGTGCCCTTTATCTCCGTACAAAACTTCAGGGAGATACCGCTAATAGTTTCAGAGATACAGAATACCGGTGAAATATTTCGCACATCCGCCATCTTGTGGTTATGTAAACAAATGAACGAAGTTAGTTGTCGGTGCATTACAATGTATATAAACATATACTGTACCAAGTTTCATTGCGTTTGGTTGGATAAATCGCGAGAAACGTCTATTTAAAAGTCGCAACTTCGCTTGGCCGCCATGTTGGTTTTGTAGTTACCAGGTTTTCAAAGATCACATAAGTGAACTTATAGTAGTTCCCTTTATCACCATACATGATGTCAGGGTAATATCGGTAATCGTTTCGGAGATATTGAATGCTGGTGAAATATTTCGCACAGCCGCCATGTTGGATTGGTGAGTCGTAACAAAATTTGATGGGCACGATCGAGGTCGCCCGGAATAGTGCTATGAACTTACCGAGTTTCACTGAAATCGCTCCAGCCGTTTAGATTTTATTAGGGGGGACACACACACGAATCACACACACACGCGCACACACACACACACACGGACAAAAGGTGATCTCATAAGCCTATTTTTTCAAAATTGAAAATAGGCTAAAAATCAGTATGCTAGATCTTTCAGTTTATTGCATTTTTATTGTGTGTTACTTCAACGGGGAAGAACCTGTGAGCTATCTAACCTTCATGCAGATCGTATGTCAGCTTGCAACTGTGTTATTCTTCACTTGTCGTCCCGTGCCACTCACTGTGGAAGCCGGGGATATCATCGTCCATAACCATATTGCACCACGTACTAGACCTCCCCCAGCTACCTGGAACCAGTGTCACTCACATGCAGTTTATTTCTAGCACTGTGAAGTGTAAGGCAGTTCTACGATGCCTAAAGTAAAAACGACTACAATTTATCGTCTGTTGCAAAATTTAAAGATAATTTTGCTTCTGATAGGAGTGTTCTGTTCTGCCAACCCTGTGGGTAAGCAATCAAGGCTGAACAGCGATCTTAAGTTACACAACACCTCAAGGGCAGGACACATATTACGGCAGTTTGGCGCCTTCGGAAGAAGTGTTTCGCAATAATTGTCGGTGATTTGTGATGGTCAACGTGAAGATGTATATTGTTGTGTTTTGTAATTCTTCAGTAGTCAGTGAGGTATAACGTAAATTGCATTCGTGAGTACTGCATATCGTTTATATTCACATTATTAAACTAAATTATAATTAAATATTTTTACTTTTTTTGCCACATATTTCAGGTATTTTTAATACATAAATAATAAATATTTTCCAGATTTTTAGCACCTAAAAATCCGAGCCCTAGTGATAATATACTGCAATAATAGTCTAGTACACTTCGGTGGTGTTGAACATAAGTGCGTAAAGGGAAAACGTTATGAGTATCTATGGCTAGACCAAACCGTTAGCGTTATCTTGAACCACTGCCAGCTGGATCGCATCCCTCCTGGCTGCTTTGAAGCAGGAGGGATGCGATCCAGCTGGTAGTGTCTTGAACGCTCAGCAACATGTGCCTCCGCAAATCCTGGCAGATTATCTACACTGTTTTGCATACACGCCAAATAAAACTGTGAACTTCCGTTTTATTGGTTAAGGAAGATGTTTCCCCTGTACCAAACAGTGAACTTAATATTGTGTTCCGTCATTATTTATACTTTTGTTATTCGTACAGCTTATAAGTGAGTAATAAAGTGTTATGTGTACTGTACCCGAATTTATTATGGTGAAGTTTTGTGATGAAATTAGCAATGTATTATAAATGTGAAAATCGAGAATCTCTAATTTGCTGGAAAGCTACCTGTATTCAACACGTGCGTGATTGTCGAGCGAGGGAGATTTTGGTAAAGGGTTTACCGCAGCCAATCAGAAAATTGTCTTTATTTAAAGAAGAGAGATGCGATAAGATCCTGTTCTCAAAGGTGGCAGCCGAAACGTGGACAATGGAGTGGTGACAGGGGACGATACACTTGCTTGCAACAACCAAAGCGTGGTCCGCGCGTGTCGACTTGTGACCCTGGGACCACAAGAAGCGCGCCTGATAAGTCACGTGGCCTGTGATAGCCAATCAGATAATTGAATTAAATTATTTTACAATGCTTCTCACCTGTAATTAGGAAGCGAATTGCTAGTAATTTTAATTAAGAATATTATGAAAAAAAATATTTGGAAATATCCCAGCTTTTTTGATAAGAAATTTGCACAGATAACGAGTAAATTAATAATTTACTGTTACCGCCAAGATAGACCACCAGTTTTTTATGTGACGCCGACTTTCAGCGCGAGAAGGGCGATAGCGTGATTGACTCGAGGCTTTTTTTTTTAATTTGTGACGGCCGAGGAGATCTAACCGTGTTACTCTGCCGGGCTCAAGTACTACCGAACTACGATATAGTTACCGGCAAGTGAGGCATCACTGTAGGAGAACTAATAGAGGACGACCGCACTATTGAAATAAGGGCTTTGTAAATTTTCGAAGTACAGCCGAAAGGACTTAGTGATGGAAACATTAGCTGCAGGATGATGAAGATATTTGAAGTAACTTAACGCCAATGATGAAAGCAATTATTTTCGACACAACATTCGAAAGTTATGACAAACTAAAGATGAAAAGACTAGCCTACAAGAATGAAGTTCTATAACTTTACTACCAGCGAGGATGAAGACGAACTAGGGCCATCCCAGTTCGCAATGCAGTTCAACTTCAGAACTAGGACCATCCCAGTTCTTGACTTAAGTTCGATGCCCGGACGAGTAGATGCTGTGAGGATGTCTAGGCGATGATGTCTGGAGTTCAATTTGGTACGATCCAGGAACACCGCGGAACAGAGGTATGAGAGGAGACTTTGGTTGTGGAATTCAAGGCAGGAGGAACCTCCACGAGACATCTATAAATCGACAAAAGATAGAAAAAGAATTTCAACATGTAGAATTTTCGTAATTTGCTGGCTTAGGAATTTATTTGAAGCAACCATATTTCTTAATTTGTTTTGGGTATCCATCACCATCATCATTATTCTCCAGCTCCAGTTTACCGGGTTTGGTATACAAGCACTCGCCATTTCTTTCCGTCGGAGTAGAGTTGTTTTAGGTATTACATTTTCAAATTTAGGATTTTTAACTTAAGTTTTATATAGGATTTTTGGCTTTTCAACGTTAGATGATTTTTGTATTTGTAATCGCAGACCATATATTTCTAGTTTGCATTGTTTCAGTTTTTTAATTCGTTTTGTAGATTTTTACGATATTCGATTTTTAAGTAGGGTTAATAGAATCGTTGATCGCATTCTAGATCAGGTATATCTTAAGCAACGTTGGATGATACAATTTATACAATTTGAGGAAGGACATTTGGATATAGGAACCAATTTAACGTGAAACACATTGAAAGTGGTATAATAAATATTTAACACTGTGGAAAATCTTATGAACTTGCATGGAAATACTTCTACAAAACATTACAAATTGTAACATGAACTTTTAAACGATATAAAGAACTTTGGAGAATGTTATTTGAACATTCGGTAGTAACTAGTAATTGATGCTTTTCATGCAATTGAAAGACAGGATGATGAGTTCTTCACATTTTTTTGAAGTGGTATTAAATTACAGTATATTGTTCAGAGATCATTATTGAGCTAATATTGAACAGAATTTATA
This sequence comes from Meconema thalassinum, assembly GCA_946902985.2. Classification (NCBI taxonomy): domain Eukaryota; kingdom Metazoa; phylum Arthropoda; class Insecta; order Orthoptera; family Tettigoniidae; genus Meconema; species Meconema thalassinum. The sequence goes on from OX336388.2 coordinate 130,826,795, forward strand.
AAGGAAGCCTGTATAAGAATGTTTGACGAATGGAAGATATTACTTTGCAAGATATGTTATGCATTTAAAGAAAGTAGAAGTACGCACGAGTTTATTGTGTGATATTTGTGACTGAAGAGATTCTAGTCCAGTTTATCGAGTTTGTTATTTATATTTCGCATTGATTATGACAGAGTGCTGTTGATATTGTTCATTTATGGTATAGAAAAGATTATTCTTCTGGGAAATATTATGACAAAGAAATATTGATGTTTATAAGAAAGGAGTGCGTTGTTTGTAGAGCACTTTTTTGTTTATTGAAGGTTATTTAGAGATTATGAGAAGTATTTTGCAATATAGAGATGTGAGACGATACAGTCGAAGTAAACAGCTGATTAGGGCTCAATTTTATTAATGATACAAAGATTGTTTTAAATGGAGAAGTAACAGAAGTAACAGGAACAACTTGTATTATTATTATTATTATTATTAATAATAATAATATTTGATTGAATGAAAAGAATTAAGTAGGACATGAGCACTATAATCTAGGCGTTGTTACACGGATTATATATCCGAATTTGACACATAGACCGAATTAAGACAGGAGCAAGTGGTGAATTTCCATAAGATTCTTGAATTGTCAGAAGAACAATCATTTTGTGTATAATATGTACGTATTTAGACAGTGCACGAATATGTTGAAGATTTAGAATAGAATTTATTAGGATAGGAATGATTGGAATAGGAATTAATAAGGAATAAGGAGTTCTGTATAGAGTAAAATTTAAAGTTTGTAATAGCGAAAGGCCAATGCCAATTTATTTTGAAAATTAGGTAATTTAAAATATTTTCTTTTCACTCCTTAGGGCACTATATTTTCATGTCAGGAGCATATTTTAAATTTTATTTTGAGTTTAGTACGACTTAAACAGGAACGATTAGGAGAGCTATTTGATGTTTAATTAATTAATTACTTGTTTGTTTATGCCCAAATATTACATTAACTGTATTTTTTTCGTTAATAATAATTCAACAGATACGTTATTATGTTATAGAACATTGAGTTATCCTTTGCAGTTAATTAGGTAATTGTAGTGTGCTATAGAGGTAGAATAGGACTCCACACCCACACCTTTTTCCCGTTGCGCCCCGCGAACCGTAAGTTTCTTTCTCTCCATTATTAGATAAACGCCTCTTATCCAATTAGAGCAGTCCTATAGCACATTAGTAGTAATTGTATCCCATCAGTGTTATCTGTCAGTAGATTATTAGTAGTTATTCTAGCCGGGTACTACAAGTTGCTGCAATCCACCTGCGGTTCTAAGACATTCGGGTACAGTACCTTGCCAATTATGTGCTTATATTGCAAGCTGGTTTGCCGCGATAATTCCTTAAGAGGGAGATGGTGCTTGTCTACCTACTTTACTAAATCAACTATTTCCAGAGTACATGTATTACAAACGGTAAAAGCGAATGGTTAATGGGTTAAATCGTAACGTATCATCGTGTCCCTTGCATGTAGTAATCTCCGTATGTTCTGATATCCAGACGTTGATTTCTTTGCATGTTTCAATCAACTAATTTGGTGTGATGTTTTAGCCGAGATATTAGTCAATTCTACGAGGGGTCTTAATTAAGTTGTATCTCTAACCTCTACGGCGTTGGTTCTATTATTTCAGGCAACTATTCTCATCGTGCTTTATTCCGATTCTTATTCCAAATGTGCTGAGACAGCACTTCAATATCTGGGGCACTTTCTTCTCTCCTACTTCTGAATCTGTTAGACTTCTTGCTAATAATCTTTATCTATAATAACTGAGCCTATATACAAATCCTGGTAACACGCCAAAAAGCTTCTTACTATTCCTGTTATAATTATTTTGATGCTGAAAGAAGATTTTTAGATCATATTTAGTATATGAAGATTATTGCTATGAATACCGGGTGAGTTAGCCGTGGTCGTTACGGCATGACTGCTGGCAGTCGCTCACATCCGGGAGGCGAGGAGGTTCGAATCTCCCCGCCGGCAACCTTGAAGATGGTCTTCTGTGGTTCCCCATCTTCCTTCCAGGCAAATGCCTGGGTTGGTCCCTAACTATAGGCCACAGCCGCTACCTTCCAACTCCTCGTCCTTACATTCCAACTTTCCACCCCAACGGTACTTGTAGCTCACCCATTAGGTGTCCGTCTCGAAGCAGCTACAAAACTGGCGAGCCGAACATGTCCTCGGACACTCCCGGCACTATAAAAGCCACACGCTCAAAAAAATTGCGATGAATGCCCTTTGTGCCTACGCTGATGGATATTTTCAATCTCTTTCAGGTTGATTCAACTATAGAGAGAAGAGATGAAAAAAACAGGCAAAATGAAAGCAATTTCAATTTATTGTAAATGTTAATCAATTTTAAATAAATAAATTATTGAAGAAATGCATTTAGATGTTCTTCCAGTTTCAGTAATAACATGTCAATCTTTACTTTTTTTTCTGCCGAATGAGGATGATCAAATATTGAAATAATCACACTCTTTTTGTTGGTAAGTATTTCTTTTCTAGAACTTTCTTCCAAAACGCCAGACCATTTATATACTTTATGTTCGACTCTGGCGAAATGTAAAAATTATATGTCAGAAAACTGTACTTTAATGAGGTTCATTATAGTACAAGTTTTCATTATGATGCAGTTTCTCCCACCAACCAGAGCTCAAGAAACAGTTGTGTGACCAATTCGGTGAGGATAGCATCGCACCTGCGCTCACTTACATGGCCCCCTATTTTAAAATTTCACTGCGTGGCGAATGTCATAATGAGGTATTCCAGGAGGCCATGGTCAATAACAAGGTATTGTCTTCGTCCCATGCGCTCCGTTCAGTACATAAAACTGGTGAAATCTCGACTGTGTTCGAACATAAAATAGCTATAATTATCGTCGAACATAAACAGTCGTATGCAACTCACCTATAATGGTAATTAAGACACTCGTGTCTTAATTGTTGCCATTATAGGCTCGTTGCATGATGTACTATTATATGCTTTATGTTCGACCCTGACTATTATATGTCAGAAAACTGTACTATAATGAGGCTCATTATAACACTATTTTTCATTATGAAACAGTTTCTCCCACCAATCAGAGTCAAGAAACAGTTGTTTGACCAATTAGATAATTAGATGCCATAAGTTCCACGGCCTTCTAATGTAAATGTCACTGCCTGGCCTAGTCTCATAGTAGAGTAATCGAGGAGGCCACGGTCAAATACAAGGCATTCCTTGTGTCTCATGCGCTCTGTTCAGTACATAAAACTGGCGAAATCTCGACAGATATTTATGAATATTTATGTTCGAACATAACATAGTTATAATAATTATCGTCGAACATAAACAGTCGTATGCAACTCGCCTATAATGGTAATTAAGACACACGTATGGAAATTATAAAACTCGCATACGCTCGTTTTATAAGCATACTCGTTTCTTAATTATTGCTATTATAGGCTCGTTGCATAATGTACTATTTTAAACTTTTTAAAGTCTCAACTATTTTTTCAAGGAGCCGCATGAGATTGATTCAAGAGCCGTATTTGGCTCGCGAGCCTCGTTGTGGAGCTGTTCTATTCGCAGGCGGCTGACTTCTATGACACAGGAATACAAAAGTTGATACCACGCCATAACAAGTGTCTCAATTCGTTTGGTGCCTTTAGCTGACACATTGCTGTACATGTTGCCAATAAAGTTTTGCATATAACTATGTTCTCTTAAAAAACAAGAAGTTCCGAGACGAACTAAAGAGCCTACTTTTCTTAAAATTTAAGATTCATGCCAATGATTAATCTATATGGATCTATCTAGAATAATGACGAAATTAAGTTGGTAATTTCGACATTTCTAATTAGTTCGAAATACTGTATACCTGGCATAATGTAGCCTAATAGAGAACTACAGTTGGCAGCCCTGGTGACTGAATATATTCTTAGTTCCATCTCTTAGGGTACAGAATACAAAATTTGGTTGAATTCCAATGGATAACATGGACGTTACATGCAGTTAAACATTGGATCTAACAGGCGCGTAAAATCATGTTGGCAACAATGACATACATGTATTGGTCAGAAATAATCTAGAATAATATGATCTATTGTTGTGTCAATTTTGAATGAATTTCATTTGTTAGTATAGAAGTTACATGCATTTTAAAATTGGACCTATCAGCAGGCTTAGAATCATGTTGGCAGCACTGGCGTAGGCCTAATTTAGTTACTCCAAATGAATCTAGAATGCCAGGTACTATACCTGTGCAAAGTGTATAGCTAATGGCTTGCATACTTTCTGATATATTGATATTAGGGTAACAAAAATAGAGACAGCATTTATTAACAGTTGGCAGCCCTGGTTACTCTTAAGAATCGGCATAGTCATATCAGTTATAGTACACAGCACACACGAAATTTGGATTAAATCCAAATGATAGTATAGAAGTTACGTGTATTTAAAGTTGGACCTCTCAGCAGGCTCAGAATCATGTTGGTACCACTGACGTATATAAGTTACTCCAAATTAATATAGGATGTCAGGTACTATAAGTGTGCATAGTTTAAAGCTGTCGACATGCATACTTTCTGATATATGGGTATTTGGATTAAAAAATTGAGAGCATTTATTAACAGTTGGCAGCCCGGGAGGCTCTTAAGAATACGCTCAGTCATATCTGTTTATGCACACATATCACATACGAAATTTGGTTGAATTCCAATTGATGGTGTAGAAGTTATATGCATTTAACAATTGCACTTAACACCAGGCTTATAATAATTTTGGCAACACTGCAATATATGGCCTCCTGGAAATTAAACTGCAATAGTATTATCTATACGTGTGACAATTTTGAAATAGCTCCCATTCATACCTTCCAAGATATCCAACATGGAGCTCAAATTTCAATTGCAATTTTTCATTTTCATATATGGCCGTGAGATATTCAGGTATAGATCTTTACTCCTACCAAATTTTGTTTCGATTGCTCCAGCCGTTTAGGAGTTGATATGGGACACACACACACACACACACACACAGCCAGACAGACAGACAGGCACACATTTGCCCGATCTCATAAGTCTACTTTTTCCTCATTTTTGCAAAATGTGAAAAGTATGCTAAAAAGATAGGGAAACTTACTTTCTGGATAGGGGTAGATGATGTAGCTGTTCCGCTCCTTAAAACTCTAATAACTTTCTGGATGCGCCTCGTATTTTATGTTGTTTGTTTGGTTTATAGACACGCCTATGGATTGAATTACATAATAACACGAAATCAATCATTCGTATTTCCCGGTCAATGCATGTGAGATTTTCAAAGTGAAATGCCATGTCCTATGATTCGGATTCCACGTAAAAAGGAGGTCCCGTGGCTCATGATCGCGAGACTAATGGTCACATAAAACTACAAACTTCCTTCCTTTCAGTACATTTGTATAATTTCAATACCCGGTAATCATATCATCTGTGAAAATCTAGATTGCATTTTGTAAGTATTTTCAATCTAAATTGCATTTTGTACATATTTTCAATTTCAATTGCATTTTGTAAGTATTTTGAATTTCAACTGCATTTTGTGAGTATTTCGAATCAGCATTGCATTTTGTAAGTACTGTATTTTGAACCTCATCTACATTTTGTGCGTATCTTTAAATCTAACTTGCTTTTTATGAGTATTTTCCAACTGAATTACCTTTTGTAAGTATTTCCACTCTACATTTTGTGAGTCTTTTCTATTTAAATTCCATTTTTGTACACCTTCAACATTCGAAGTCGACTAATCGTGATCAGAGTCTGTAATGTGCAGGCCTACAGCTAACCTAACTTCATGCATTAATTCTGGAGAAGACCAATTCCTGGCTTTTACACTTCTACTTGGCTAATTATTGATAATATATGATTTTCATACCTTTCTGGGAGTCATTAGCAATTGAAATTACTGTCAATTTTCACTGCTGCACCAGAAATATGTGCTAAATTATCTAAATTTGTGTTTTTATTCCTTGATCATTCAAGGACGGCAGCCATGTTTTTCAGGTGCATGAGGTATCTTCAACAGTTACACAGGCGCACGCATTGAGGTCGCATTAATGTAGCCAACATATGGGATACAAAATACACCACACGACGACACACGTGATATTATAGAAACACGTCTATGTTATATGTCTATCCCTTATTAATCTCGTGGCGAACGGGTTCGGGGATGAGATGCTATTATTATGTAAAAGCATCAATTGGCAAAACCATTGGCCTCGATAAAGGTTATTGATGCAGATGATGATGATGATAATAATGTTGTTTTAAGGGGCCTAACATCTAGGTTATCGGCCCCTAATGGTCTGGGCGAGGGCGAAAATGACAATGAAATGGAAACCATAACGAAAATACTTACAAAAATGAAACTTAGATTGAAAAGACTCACAAAATGTAGACTGGGAATATTTACAAAAGGTAATTTAGATGGAAAATACTCACAAAAGCAATTTAGACTGAAAAATACGCACAAAATATAGTTTAGATTCAAAATACTTACAAAATGCAATGTAGATTCGAAGTAGTCGCCTCCGTAGCGTAGCGGTCAGCATGGTTAGCTGCCACCCCGGAGGTCCTGGGTTCGATTCCCGGCTCTGCCACGAAATTTGAAAAAGTGGTATGAGGACTGGAACGGGGTCTACTCAGCCTCGGGTGTTCCAAATGAGTAGAGGGGGTTCGATTCCCACCTCAGCCATCCTCGAAGTGGTTTTCCGTGGTTTCCCACTTCGTCTTCGGGAAAATGCCGGGATGGTACCTTCTTCAAGGCCTCCTTCCATCTTCCTTGCCTATCCATCCTGACCATCCATTACCTTCCCTCATGAGGCCCCTGTTCGCTTTGCAGACGAGGCCGCCTGGGCGAGGTGCCAATCACGCCTCACCAGTTGTATCCACTCCGATTAGATGTTCCCAGCTCTAAAACACTGCCCGTAGAGGCGGTAGTGGTGAGTTCCCTCGCTGAGTCCCTGGGTTCCACCAACCTGGAGGGTAAACGACTAAGAAAGAAAGAAAGAAGATTCGAAGTACCGTACTCACAAAATGCAATTGAAATTCAAAATACTTACAAAATGCAATTGAAATTGAAAATACTTACACAATGCAATTTAGATTGAAAATGTCCAACCAGATTCAAAATACTCACAAAATGCATTTGAAATTGAAAATACTTACACAATGCAATTAAGATTGAAAATGCCCAACCAGATTCAAAATACTCACAAAATGCAATTGAAATTCAAAATCCTTACATAATGCAATTGAAATTGCAAATACTTACACGATGCAATTAAGATTGAAAATGCCCAACCAGATTCAAAATACTCACAAAATGCAATTGAAATTCAAAATCCTTACAAAATGCAATTGAAATTGCAAGTACTTACACAATGCAATTAAGATTGAAAATGCCCAACCAGATTCAAAATACTCACAAAATGCAATGAAATTCAAAAAACTTACAAAATGCAATTGAAATTGAAAATACTTACAAAATGTAATTTAGATTCAAAATACTCACAATATGTCGGCCCACGATTCAAAATACTTACAAAATGCAATGTAGTTTGAAAATACTCACAAAAGGTAATTTTGGATGGAAAATTACTTACAAAATGTAATTTTAGATACCCGGGGAGTTAATTCACAAAACAGTGCGGGAAGCTTAAAGAGAAAAGGAAATATAATGAAAAGAAAAGGAAGAGACTCCCTAGGTCTCGGATACCCTAATGCCGTTGGGGTCGGAAAAGAACAAGAGTTGACCAAGAGAGGCCGACAGGAAAGAAGACGGAGAGGAGCCCGGTACAAGTAAGTGGAAGCAATGCCGGACTCAGCTGGGGTCCCTTGGTCGCCAACCCACGTCCCACCAGATGTGAGCCTCTGGGGAGGGGGGATTATTGATGCATTTTTGGCTAATTTCAGTCTTAGTGGATGGAAGGATACAGATCAGATGTTACTTTAAAAAACCTTCGTTTTACAATCCCGGCTATACAGCAGTACCGTATGCGTACCGGGTGAGTTATCCGTGGTCGTTACGACGTCGCTGCTGGCACTCGCTCACATCCGGGAGGCGAGGAGGTTCGAATCACCCCGCTGGCAACCTTGAAGATGGTCTTCTGTGGTTTCCCATCTTCCTTCCAGGCAAATGCCGGGGTTGGTCCCTAACTATAGGCCACAGCCACTACCTTCCAACTCCTCGTCCTTACACTCTAACTTTCCTCCCCAGACAACACTCCACACGCGACAGTACTTGTAGCTCACCCCATGGGTGTCCGATTAGAAGCAGCTACAAACTGGCGAGCCGAGCATGTCCTCGGACACTCCTGGAACTAAAAGCCATACGCTAAAAAAAAAAAAGTATGTGTGGGGTTGGCAATACTGTAATTGTCCATAATACTGTGTTCACGCGAACTCGGTTGGAATTGTATCTATTGTATTCAAGTTGTGATCTAAAAAGGGAATGGCGGGCGGGTTATAGACAGCGGAGGAGTTAACATCTATAACTACATCATTTCCAGTTTTATCTTCTTTTTTTCGCCGGCCCCGTGGTGTTGGGGTAGCGCGCCTGCCTCTCACTCGGAGGCCCGGCTCCGTCAGGGATTTTGAAACTGACGTGAGGGTTGGAACGGGGTGCACTCAGCCTCGTGAGGACAATTGAGTAGCTGTCTGACAGTGAGACAGCGCCCCGATCACGAACACCAAGATTAATGGCCGAGGGTACCCGACGCGCTGATCACGCCTCACCCCAATATCTGCAGGCCAAATGGCTGGGCAGCGGTCGCTTGGTCGGCCTTAGCCCGTCATGGGCTGTATAGTGCCAGGGGGGGGGGGGGGGGGTCATCTTTAGAAAAGGTATTGTGGCTAATTTTGGTAGTTAAAGATTTTTCCCCCCAGGATTTGGTCTCCTCCAGTGTTACCCTAAAGCCCACGGCTGCTTCCTATCCAAATACTACATCAACATTACAAATACACACACGCAGACATCACAGTTGTACTGGTTATCAGACACATTCTACACACACCCAAGTACATGGGGCTACATGATCACGATGTCACAAAGCCCCTAAAGAATCATCATCAACAACAACAGAATGACCGAAAGAATGAACCTGCCGCGCGCTCCGTTTGGCAAAGAGAATGTAGCAATATCGACTCAACTAATCTGAACTACCTGGTTTGACCAGATTTCAACAGTTCACTGCTCCACCTGGCTGGCCACTTATTACATCTCTCCTCCTCGTCTTCGTTATCTTTAGTGAACGACCTTGGGCCACTTCATCGCTGAAACCGAAAGTAGATATCGCGAGTGACAGACAAGTGACGATCAGCTCAGTCGGTGTAGCGCGCGCTTCGACTTCGCAACCAACCGTGAGTAAGCTTCAGCGCTCTTTGTTTGAACTTTGAATTAAGTTGTTTATTGTTTGAAACGATGTAATGTTCATATTCATCATTTAGCCCATTCGATAAGGTCATGCGAGTAGCCCAGTTGCAAAAACTGTTAAAATGAGTACGTAACAACTTGAAATTTTCAAATTAATAAAAAAATTACGTTTTAAAAACAAGCCTTAGAATTATACATTGCACTTATTTACGCAATCAGTTATTTAAGTAATCTCAAGTCCTTTGCTGCATTCTTTACTAATAATAATAATATTAATAATAATAAAAGAAATTTCTTTTTATTTTTTTATTAAATACTATTGATATTACATTAATGTGATATGTCTCACGAATCTGACGGCAAATTCAGTACAGTTTATTTGTGAGACACATTAATTTTTATGTATTTGTATTTCAATACAAGAGTGCATGCAACACTCTCCACTATCATTTCATGTCATCTGTCATTCATTTAATCATTGCCCCAGAGGAGTGCGTCAGGCCTCGGCAGCCGGCACAGTCCATATCCTCGCCGCTAGATGGGGGCTTCATTCATTCCATTCCTGACCCGGTCGGAGACTGGAAGCAGGCTGTGGATTTTCATTTTCAGTGCATGCAAAAGATATGTGGTTTTTATTTCTTTTTTTTTTCTTTTTTTTTCTTTTTATATATTTTAATTATAATTATTTTTTTCTTTATTTTGTTTTGTTTCAAAATTATTATTTTTTCGCCTTTTATTGTTGTGTTTTGATTTTAACATGTAGGTGATAATGAGAAAAATATTAATGTAAAAATTTACACTATAGTAGTTCTAATAATAAGTTAATGTTTATTTAGCTAATAGTTATTAATGCGACGTATAGCTAGTTGTTTGCTGTTCATATTCGACAATCCAGGTGGTAGTTCATTAAGTAGTGATGGTATAATAAAATTCCGCCTATTGAAACCATAGCTATTTATACAAAAATGTTTTTACATATTTAGTACTTGTTATGGCTCTTGTTTGTATGTTGTGAGAGACCTTATGCTGAATCTTGCATCATGGTAGTAGAGATTCAGTACAGTAATTTGAAACAACTCTTTAATATTAAAATAAGGGATACCCGTGAAATATTTAAAGAACCTGTTTTGGCTATCTTGCAGATTATTAATTAAAGTTGTGTTTTGATTTCCCCAAGCTGATATAGCATTTCTTAATTTGCTTCCAATCAGAGCACTATAAATGATTTTGTAACTATTTTCATCTACATAGAATCGGAGATTGTAGAAGGTGTAAATGTTTTTTTTTTTTTTTTACATGTTTACTGTGTGTGTGTGTTCATTTTAAAGTGTTCACCGAGGGTAATTCCTAGGTATTTTTGTGTCGAATTACTATTTATAAAGGTGTTACATTTGCAACCTGCAAAGATGTTTTGGTGTATGCATGATATGCTGTGGAGTGTCAGTTTGTATTTTTCTTGTGTGAAGTGATTAACACTGATGTGCATTATTTTAGATTTGGTTGTATTTATATACAAATTATTGTCATGACACCATTTTGTGATGTTACTGAAGTCTTCTTGAGTAGCCTCCGTGGCTTAGGCGGCAGCACGTGCCGGTCTCTCACCGCTAGGCCTGTGGTTCAAATCCCGGTCAATGTAAGATTTGTGCTGGACAGAGCGTAGGCAGACAGGTTTTTCATATGTAATTCATTTAATCATTGCCCCAGGGGAGTGCGACAGGCTAGGGCAGCCGGCACAGTTCATATCCTCGACGCTAGATGGGGGCTTCATTCATTCCATTCCCCGACCCGGTCGGTCGACTGGAAGTAGGCTGTGGGTTTTCATTGAAGTCTTCTTGAAGTCTATCAAAAGCTGATTTAGGGTCTTTATGTATGGTAAATATAGTGGTGTCATCAGCATTAATAAATATTTTAAGGAAGGAAGATTGTAGTTTTACGTGACCGTTAATCTCGAGATCATAAGCCACGGGATCACCTTTTTTTTACGTGTAATCCGAACCACAGGACTTGGCATTTCACTTTGAAAATCTCACATGCATTGACCAGGAATCGAACCCGGTCTGCCGTGGTGAGAGGCCATCAGCTTGACCGCTGCGCCACCACGCCCCCAATAAATATTTGACTATGCTTAATAATAATAATAATAATAATAATAATAATATTTATTTATTACTAGGACCACTAAAATAAGTTATACAAAGACAATTTTTATTTTCAATGCCTCCAACATTTCTTCATCCTTTCAGATGTCAAGGGCCTTTCTTCACTGGAGAACACCCTTCCTTTTGCCCTTTTATTTCATTTTATATTTGATTTGGAGTTTCACATGCAAGCTGTGTAGAATCGTAATTTTTAACTGTTGTGTTCTTGAGATCATATAATGTTATTTGGAGTTCTTTGATATCATCCTTAGTTTATTTAATTCATTTAATCCTGGTATTGATATTCCATAATTTTCTATTCTTCTTCTACTATAAGTCTAGTTTCCGGTGTTCGAAGATGATGTAAAAAATGAGATGTGTTTCTTTCTATGTGTGCTCAATATAGGTTCAATTTCTTTATGGACTGTGCTATTTGAAGCTATTCTCCATTAACTCAATACTGTTTATTTAGGCATGTTCTAATTCTTCTTTCTGTTCTAATTAATCCGCTTTGTATATTTTCTTTGGTCTAGAGCGAGCTCAACCAAGCCCAAAGACTATACTGTATAACGGAAAGATCGGAAATACAATACAAAATGACGGTTCCAACATTCGACTGCAGCGGCACTTGCTAGTTAATCAAACATGTATTAAACTAATTTGGTTAACAAAAGAATTGCGTATAGCATATAAGTTAAAGCGTCAATACGAATTGAAAATAGGAAACCACGGAAAACTATTTCAAGGACGCTGACGATGAGGTTCGAAACCACGTCTACCGATTCCGCAGATAGCTTGGCCCCTTGGTCTAGCATTGCGTGTTAGCGAACGTAGCTGTCAGTATTAATAGTAATAATAATTAACTGAGTACAACTACTCGCGTCCCATTAGTTGTGAACCCCTGGGATAAAGATAAAATAACCAAAACTACTCACGGATTCACGCTCTATCACTGAGCAAGACGGGGCCGCACAAAATACAACCGTACTTTTTTTTTAACACCCGTAGGCTAATCATTATTAATGATTATAGAACGAGTCAATACGAAAATTAAATCACTATATAATACAATCTAGGATTTTTAAAATATTTTTTATTGTGCTCAAGTCTAGTCGTAGGAAGTATTTTAGTGCTTTTTATTGGCTGCTCTGACGCGGCGGCTTCCTAGTTCCTAATTGTGACAGTAGATGGCAGGATGGGCAAACTTCGCCTAGTTTCTCTTCTCCTTCTTCTAGACAGGGGTTCCACTTATATCCTCTAAACCAGGAGTTCCCAACCTGGGGGGGGGGGGGGGTTTATCAGGGGAGGACGTCAAGTGATTTCCGAATATTTTTTTTAAACTCAAATATTACTTTTTTGTATAACATTTTTCGAATATCTTCAAGTGATTGTCGCGCCAATTATTTCGTTCAAAAGCATGGTAATTGGCAACTGTCGACAGAAACCTCAGTGGAGCCGCGAGGTTGGAGGTGAATTAAGGAATTTGCTGTGTTGTAAGGAGCAAAATCAAGCCTGAGAATGATTCCTAAATATTAGGTCTGGTTGACTTTTGGGTAGACTGTCTTGCAGTGTATCCTGAAATAGCCAAAGTTGCATTGCGTGCCATTGTCCCATTTTGAACGACATATTTATGCGAGTCAACGCTGAGTCTCATAAAAGCAAAGCGGCGCTGTCTGCATGATGTTGCACGTGATCTCCGCTGTGCTCTGTCAAATATCAAACCAATCATACCAAATCTTACCAAGAGAAAACAGTGTTAACCCTCTCATTGCCACTATTATCATCACACAGAGGCCCACAACATTATTTTTACTGAGGGCTCACAATTATCATTATTGGTATATTTATTTATTTATTTATTTATTTATCTATGGCTTTTAGAGCCGGGAGTGTCCGAGGACATGATCAGCTTGCCAGAGGCCGTAGCTGCATCAAGTGGACACCCATGGGGTGAGCTACAAGCTCCGTTCAATTTCAAGTAGATCCAACTTTCACTACCAGATGTCACTGATACCTGGTGGTGAACGTTGGAACTTTGATAGAGCGTTCCAACGAAATCTAACCTAGAAATTTAGCATCACACAAGTTTAGTCTAGGGAAGGATTTTTTACATGCCATAAATCTATGACATGGGACCGCCAGCTTTACTTCTCCTCCAAAGGAAGGCATACTGTAGGATTTTAACGCTCTTAAAAAATCCGACGACTTCGGCCGGGTTTGAACCAGCGACCTTGGGCATAGAATGAAACCATTTTCTTATAGGCCATGTGTTATTATTTTCTACAAGCCAATTGTTGTAGTTTAGGTTTATCATTTTCTTTATTAGCCCGTTGTCATCTATTCAGATTCTGTTTACTTGACTGTCGCCCCGGAGGTCTGGATTCGATTCCCGGTTCTGCCAAGAAAATTAATTCTAGTCTGAGGACTGGAACCGAGTACACTCAGCCTCGTGAGGCAAAACTGAGGTGAGTTCGATTCTCACATCAGCCATCTTGGAAGTGGTTTTTTTTTTTTGTTTTTTTGTTTGTTTCCAACTTTCACTCTAGGAAAATGCCAGGGTAGTTCTTAACATAAGGCCATGGCCGTCTCCTTCCCACAATCCTCACTTGACTTACAAATACACAGACAAATTCTACACACACCCAAATACACGGGGCTACATGACCACGATGTCGCAAAGCCCCTAAAATCAACAACAACTATTCTGTATTTGTGACCATAGAATTCCAGTCTCCTCTCTCTGGTGGATTATTCGCCTATTGAAATGAAAATCCACAGCCTGTTTCCAGTCACCGACCGGGTCAGGAATGGAATGAATGAAGCTCCCATCTAGCGGCGAGGATATGAACTGTGCCGGCTGCCGAGGCCTGACGCACTCCTCTGGATTAGCCTATTGCATTGTTAATATTAATTATGAATACATTACCGGGTGAGTTAGCCGTGGTCGTTACGGCATGACTGCTGGCAGTCACTCACACCCGGGAGGCGAGGAGGTTCGAATCCCCCCGCCGGCAACCTTGAAGATGGTCTTCTGTGGTTTCCCATCTTCCTTCCAGGCAAATGCCGGGGTTAGTCCCTAACTATAGGCCACAGCCGCTACCTTCCAACTCCTCGTCTTTACATTCCCACTTCCCTCCCCAACGGTACTTGTAGCTCACCCATTGGGTGTCCGTCTCGAAGCAGCTACAAAACTGGCGAGCCGAACATGTCCTCAGACACTCCCGGCACTAAACGCCATACGCTAAAAAATATGAATACATTAATATGATTCTATTATTGTATGGCTTTTAGTGCCGGGAGTGTCCGAGGACATGGTCGACTCGCCTGAGTCTGTAGCTGCTTCCAGCGGACACCTTTAGGGTGAGCTACAAGTTCCGTTCAATTTCAAGTAGTTCCAACTTTCGCTACCAGATATCAATGATACCTAGTGGTGAACGTTGGAACTTTGATAGAGCGTTCCGACGAAATCTAACCTAACAATTTAGCTTCACACAAGTTTAGTATGTGGAAGGATCCTTTACAGGCCATAAATCTATGACATGGGACCGCCGGGTTTTTTCCCCTCCGAAGGAAGGTATACTGAAGGATTTTTAACGCTCTTAATTACCATTATAGGCGAGTTGCATACGACTGTTTATGTTCGACGATAATTATAACTATTTTATGTTCGAACATAAATATTCATAAATATCTGTCGAGATATCGCCAGTTTTATGTAATGAACAGAGCGCATGGAACGCAGAGAATACCATGGCCTCCTGGAATACCCCACTAGAAGCCACGCAGTGAAATTTAAAATGGAAGGCCGTGGAAGTTAGCGCAGGCGCGATGCTATCCTTACTTAATTGGTCACACAACTGTTTCTTGAGCTCTGATTGGTGGGAGAAACTGTTTCATAATGAAAAATAGTGTTATAATAACCCTCATTATGATACAGTTTTCTGACATATAATATTTACATATCGACATCGTCGAACATAAAATATGTGATAACACAGTAAAATAGATCCCCCAGTGGCTCACAACTTGTGGGACGTGAATTAGCGACCATTAGACCCGAGCTGAGTACGGCATTGCTTCCACTTACTTGTGCCGGGCTCCTCTCTGTTGTCTTTCCTCTCGACCTCCCTTGGTCAACTCTTGTTCTTTTCCGACCCCGAAAGTATTATAGTATCTGAGGCCTAGGGTGTCTTTCACTTTTCCGCCTTAATTGGCCCTTGTCTCATCTTTCCTGTTACCCTCATTCTTCGAGGGGTCAGACCTCTTGTTTTATTTTCAATGTATCTCCTGCCTTCTGCTCAAGGCCCTCAAGGAGACAGGGTGAGTGTAGCCCCACCACTTATGGTGCACCCTGGATTGTGCTACACCCTCCAAGGGCTCACGTCTGGTGAGTTCGGGAGTTGGCGACCCCGAGGGTTTCCTGAGCTGGGTCCGTTTTTTTTCTCCTTCTTCCATTGCCTTTGGGTCGGTCTCTCTCCTCTTTACCTTTCCTATCTGCCTTTCCTTGTTCTCCTTTCTTCCAAGACCCTTAATTCTCATTCTTCGAGGGTTGAGGGCATTTCCTTTCCTCCTGTTCTTTGCTTCCCTTATTGTTAATTTTGTTTACCATTTCCTCTTCAAGTTTGTAAGTTTGTAGTTGGTTTTAGGTATAGTTTCATTTAATTTACATTTTCACCATCACCCGATAACCCAGATGTTAGGCCCCTTAAAGCAACATTTATCATCATCATCAGTAAAACAGATCTTAGCAGTAGGGGTATCAGTCAACTTAACCTCTGTGGTTATATACAGTTTGCTTCGAAAGTTTAGTGTGTTGTTGATTAACACGTATAACAACCATTACGCGTACACTAAAGTTCGCATTACATAAGGCACGATTATCTCACTCATAATCCTGTTATGGTCAATTCACGCTAGTGAAGGAAGGTTAATGCGGTACCAGAGAAAACTACTGTTAATTACAAATGTATCAATGATTGTAGGCCAGACGTTTTCAAGTTGAGCATCGCGGACTTACGTCAGCGGGGTCATCGCGAAGATTTGGGAGTATTAAACTCCAGCGACGCCTCGAGCAACTTGTAGCCTACTGAACGATTCCAAATGCCGTACCGAGGCACAGATAGTGAAGAAATTTATGTCGTAGCTTAAAAAAATACAAATAAAACGCAGCATTATGCTCGTCTGACTGTGTCAGCTACATTATGTGTTGATATTAGTCTACAAGTAGTAGGCCTATATTGTTATGTATTCTTGCACTGCGAACGAACAGCCCATTCTTGATATTTGAGTTTGTTATTTAAAGTGAGAAAATTGCATCTATATTATTGACAGTGTTTCGACTATGCACTTTGCCATAAACAAATGCCTGTAAAATTGTGTGCGAGTAAAATAATGTGATTACAGAATTATAATCAGTAAACTAACTCTGTATGAAATGTATAATTTTAGAGATGTCAAACAACCACACACCACATGTTTTTTAAATCTGTAACATCCTTATGAATTGAGAGTCAAATGTTCATTTTATAAAGGAGCACCTTCAACCGTCCTCTTCAAACAATATTTCGGAAAACAGTATTCAAAATACACGCGAGAGCCTACTAGATTATACGAGGCCTTGGCATGCCATAGCCTACTAGATTATATAAGACAAGTCATAGCCTACTAGATTATAGAAGACAAGTCATAGCCTACTAGATTATACGAGGTAATGGTAAGCCATAGCCTACTAGATTATACGAGGCCTTGGCAAGCAATTGTATACTAGATTATAGAAGACAAGCCATAATGTACTAGATTATAGAAGACAAGCCATAGCCTACTAGATTATACGAGGCCTTGGCAAGCAATTGTCTACTAGATTATAGAAGACAAGCCATAACGTACTAGATTATAGAAGACAAGTCGTAGCCTACTAGATTATAAAAGACAAGTCATAGCCTACTAGATTATACGAGGTAATGGTAAGCCATAGCCTACTAGATTATACGAGGCCTTGGCAAGCAATTGTATACTAGATTATAGAAGACAAGTCATAGCCTACTAGATTATACGAGGTAATGGTAAGCCATAGCCTACTAGATTATACGAGGCCTTGGCAAGCAATTGTATACTAGATTATAGAAGACAAGCCATAATGTACTAGATTATAGAAGACAAGTCATAGCCTACTAGATTATAGAAGACAAGCCATAGCCTACTAGATTATACGAGGTAATGGTAAGCCATAGCCTACTAGATTATAGAAGACAAGCCATACGCTAGTAGAGTATACAAGGCCTTGACAAGCCATGGCCTACTAGATTATACGAGGCCTTGGCAAGCCATTACCTACTAGATTATAGAAGATCTTGACAAGCCATAGCCTACTAGATTATAGAAGACAAGTCATAACGTACTAGATTATAGAAGACAAGTCATAGCCTACTAGATTATAGAAGACAAGTCATAGCCTACTAGATCATGCGTGGCCTTGGCAAGCAATTGCCTACTAGATTATAGAAGATCTTGTCAAGCTATAGCCTACTAGAGCTTACGAGGCATTGACAAGCCATAGCCTACTAGATTATAGAAGACAAGTCATAGCCTACTAGATTATACGAGGCCTAGCCAAGCAATTGCCTACTAGATTATAGAAGATCTTGACAAGCCATAGCCTACTAGATTATACGAGGCAATGGTAAGCCATAGCCTACTAGATTATACGAGGCCTTAACAAGCCATTGCCTACTATATTATACAATGCCTTGATTAGCCAAATGTAATTTTGACTTAACTCATCCCCCTTCAGGAGCAAACCCTAGTTACGCCACTGCGGTAGACAAATTGTTTTAGTATCACCTACCCTAACCTGGGTAGACCAATGGTTTTAGTATACACCGGACCTAACAAACAATGACAATAGGGGAGGTAGTTTCGTCCTGAAAATTAATAAGGGAGTGCGGCGAAGTGAAGCTGGCAACATTGCTTTTTTTCGACGTGGCGTGTAATGTTTTCATAATTTTACTGCTACAAAGTCAAAACGTTGATAATTTCCATAGTAAAGTGTGAATATGGTGTTTCCCGAATGCAATTAGCGCCAATAACCTTGGCAGAAACAACTTTCCGTGTGGTGCATTCAGAAATACCATTCTTTTTAAATCTCACATTGTTCACTACAGGAGAGACAAAAATCAATTCCACAAGCAAGCCTACGCTTAATTTTGTTTATATGAAAATAATCCTACCTGAAAATTCTTTCAGAATGCGCTCGTTCTATCATTAGCTTTCTTTGCTAATAATTTGAGACTTCTATCTGCTGGTCTCTTCTTTAGTGAGATGAGTCATGTTAACAATATCAAACAATACTATTTTATATGTGAGGAACGTAAGAATGAGGAATGGTTCACATTCCGGGGTAACAGAGGTCTTTGGCTTGACATATTCCGGGGTATCAGAGGGCTTTGACTAGACACATTCCGGGGTATCAGAGGGCTTTGGCTTGACACATTCCGGGGTAACAGAGGACTTGGACTTGACACATTCCGGGGTATCAGAGGGCTTTGACTTGACACATTCCAGGGTAACAGAGGACTTTGACTTGACACATTCCGGGGTAATAGAGGACTTTGGCTTGACACATTCCGGGTTAATAGAGGGCTTTGGCTTGACACATTCCGAGTTAATAGAGGGCTTTGGCTTGACACATTTCGGGATAATAGAGTGCTTTGACTTATCACATGCAGCGCGTTGAGCCTGGGATTTTCCTTTAAAGGAACAACACCGAGAATAAGAAATTCCGTTATTATCCAGACTTTAGCAGAGAGGCTAGACACGTGCAGCGGCATGAGTGAGCCTGGGATTCTTCTTTAAGGCGGTTTTCACACCGAAGTGGCAATTCGCAGGTTGCATGCGCCCTGGTGGCAGGAGGCATGTGATTTAAACATCGGACCATGTAATCAAACGAGAGCCTACATACCGAGGATACAAGTGCGGTTTGCATCCTGGAAGCAAGTGGCACATTCGCTGCGAAGACCAGCAGGCAAGTTTTTATCATCGTGCATCTTTGGTGTGCAGGTTTATTATCAGGAATTTGACTCGCCCCTTACTAGGTCACCCTAGGAAAAATGTAGAAGAGAGGCTCACGACCGACCCAGTGGGCTAAAAACTGTCCTTAACTTAAATTAATTACTAGTGTTATCTATCATGAATTTCCGCCCCACCGTTCAGGAAGTACTTTTATGACTTGCGAGTCTATTGTTTTTATTTATTGCTTATTATATATTATTTATTATTTAATTTTTATTTACTTATTTACTTATTTATTTATTATTATTTTTACTATTTAATTTTTATTTTTATTAATTTATTTCTTGTTATTTATTTAATTATTTTATATTTCTTATTTAATATTTGTTATTTCTTCTTCTTCTTCTTCTTCTTCCTTCGTTACGGCCAACTATGGACCATGCCATGTCAACTGTTTCTTCTGCATTTTAATGTTGGCCCAGTACTCCTTCATTCGCAATCGATGTTGCACCTTTCTCTCTGTCGTCCACGCCTTCCCGGTTTTTAGCTTCGGCTTAAGTTGAAAACTCCGATGTTTTTGAAGTTTTTCCCTAAGTGGGCCACGCTCCTGGATATATTCACGTGTTATCCTAATCTCCAACAGATCTTTCTCTACTTCACTGAACTGGTTGGATAGCCGTGTTGATTTCATTCGGGTTATTTGTCCATAAAAATAAATCCTCCTTTTCCTCATCACGTCCGTTATTTTCTCTACGTGTGTGTACAACTCTTGGTTGTGGCGTCTTCGGAACTCGCCGTGTTCTTTGACTGGACCCAGGATTCTCCTCAATATCTTCGTTTCCTTGGTCTCCAGTTTTTCCATTATGCCTTTTCTATTCATGGAGAGACATTCCGCTGCATACAAAGCTTCTGACCGGATGACCGTGCAGTAGTGCTTCGGTTTTGCATTCAGGGATATAGATCTTTTGTTGTACACATTCTTAGTTAGATGGTAAGCAATTTCAATTTTATTCAATCCGGACCAATCACGGTGTATGCGGGGATCTCCAGTACAACTGGAGGAAAATATCTTCATCATGTTGCGAGTGCGGTGCTGAAAGACAGACTGTTCGGCACCTAGTTCAAGAATGCCCACTAACACCTTATTTACAGTGGTGAATTCAGCGACTTCTTCCTAGGGACACCACAGGCACTTTATTAGGTTTCTAACCTTGATATCAAATTGTAAATAATTTTCATGTATGCCATACGATAAATAAATAAATTATTATTATTTAGTATCCGACTTGCAGATTAATTGTTATTTATTAATGCAGCCAATGACAATTAATTGTATTTTCAGAACGGCTCAGCGAATGGACCTATTGAAAGGAACCGTCTCGGCATTTGCCTGGTGGTGAAAATGGGACACCACGAAATCTACTTTATTTACAGGACGGCCAAGGTGGGGTTTGAACCCTCG
The DNA here is from genome assembly GCA_946902985.2 of Meconema thalassinum. Lineage (NCBI taxonomy): Eukaryota > Metazoa > Arthropoda > Insecta > Orthoptera > Tettigoniidae > Meconema > Meconema thalassinum. Next base: position 130,847,826 of record OX336388.2, read on the forward strand.
CTTTCCCAATGCCAGAGATTAATGAGGTAGCACGTTCGCGCTCTCGGCTACCGTGGCTGGTTGCGGGTAGATTAATATTTCTGGAAGCGCTTCAAAGAGTACTCGGAAGAAGAGGAAGAAGAACATTCCCCTGTTCGTCGGATTATTGATCCATCATTCAAAGCCGAATGTACGGAAAGAACTGATTTCAGAACATGATGAGATAAGATAATGCACGTGACAAGTGCCATGTACTGAGCTGCTGTATAATGCTAACCATATTGGTTAATAAATAGTTATTGGTTAGAAACGCTCTATAAGAATCCAACGTTCGCCGCTAGGTGCCGTTGAAAGTGGCATATGGTAGCCAAAGCTGGAACTACTTGAAATAGAACTTGCTGGTAGCCCAAGGGCGTTCAATTAAAATACCTTGCTATGGCCATTGGCTGCAATTCATAATACAGTGAGATTATTTTGCTGGAGTGGGACCGGTGGCCGAATGCCGGACGCGCGTGCCTTCCGCCAGCCAACCAAGCTGGGGGCGGGTTGCGCGAGGCGTAGGCGAGCTAACAAGGGTCATTAAAATAATTATGTCACTAAACTTTCATCAACTAGGGTGTGTAGTGTCAGCGCATAGATAAGAAGGTGACATAAACAACGGCTGCAAGATTTAATTAAAGAAGCACAGATTTTTTTATTTCTTGGGAATCTGGATGACGTCAAGTCACCAGTATCTTTTCACAGAAGATACTAAAAATGTTCTCCTTCAGCTGACAGACAGTAACTTTGGAAGTTACATCGGTACATTATGTAGCTACTCCTGCACCCACCTGCGTGTCTACTGTAATTAATCGAAGCACGGACCTAAGCCCGTTTGATGTTCAATTGTGGGTTAATTTAAAATACAAAGTGTACAGATCAATTACCCGTACCCTACTGGAGCTGGAGAACAATATACGGCAGCAGATATCCCTCACAACAGAAGGTAATTACAACGTGTAAACGTTAATTTATTTACACTGTACATCCCGCCTGTCTGTCAGCTAAAGAGGAACACTCTCAGCTTCTCCTGTGGATAGGTAAGTTCTTTAATCATGATTTGCTGGTGAATTTACCATTAATTAATGTCCTTTGTTACGGTTTCCACCGGCGCGCAATCCGCGGTACGAGCTCGGTTGGCTGGCGGAAGGCGCGCGCGCCCGGTAGCTGGTCACCGGGCCTGCTCCAGCAAAAGGATCTCCCTGTATTAATAAATAGTTATTGTATTGACTTACAAACCTTTAAAGATAGTGACAACCGTCTGTCAGTATTTATTGTAACAAAACGTCTTCATATCAATTATAAGTCTATGCTACTTAGGAAGCAAAATTACCAGTGATGGACGAAGCAAAGAGGATATAAAAAGTAGGTTGGCTCAGACAAGGAGAGCATTTCTGCAGAAAAGAAATCTATTAACATCAATTAGAAAGTCATTATCAAAAGCGTTTATCTGGAGCGTGGCGCTCTATGGAAGTGAAACTTGGACTGTTGGCGCAGCAGAGAAAGGAGATGGCTAGCATTCATGGCTGTCACCGCAGAAGCCCGGGTTCGATTTCTGGCTCTGCCAAGAAATTTAATTCTGGCCTGAAAGCTGGAACGGGGTATACTCAGCCTCGTCAGACAAACTGAGAAGATGCGGGTATGATTCCTACCTCAGCCATCCTGGAAGTGGTTTTCCGTGTTTTCCCCACTTCAGACCAGCCAAATGCCGGGATCGTACCTAACATAAGGCCATGGCCGCTTTCTACCTCAATTACAAACACACACACTAGTACAGAAATCACAGAGACAGAGACCATCAGAAAATTCTACACACACCCAAGTACACAGGGCTACATGACCACGAAGTCCCAAAGCCCCTAAAGAATTAACAACTGTAAAATAAGAGAATAGAAGGTAATGGCTTGTCAATGTCGTGTGTAATCTAGCAGGCTATGGCTTATCGATGTCTTGCGTAATCTAGTAGACCATGGCTAGATAAGGGTAAGTAAAATCTAGTAGACTATGGGATGTCAAGGCCTGTTAATCTCGCAGGCTATGGCTTGTCAATGTCTTGTGTAATCTAGTAGGCTATGGCTTGTCAAGGCCTTTTTAATCTCGCAGGCTATGGCTTGTCAACGTCTTATATAATCTAGTAGAATATGGCTACCTAAGAGGTATTAAATCTAGTAGGCTATGTCTATTCAATGTATTGTGTAATCTAGTAGACTATGGCTTGTCAACGTCATGTATAATCTAGTAGGCTATGGCTTGTCAAGGACTCGTGTAATCTGGGGCAGATGACCTCGTAGATCCGCCCCTTAAAACAACAATAACTATCTAACTCGAGTAATCTAGTAGGCTATGGCTTCTCATGGCCTTGTTAATCTCGCAGGCTATGGCTTGCCAACGTCTTGAATAATCTAGCAGGCTATGGCTTGTAAAGGCCTTGTATAATCTAGTAGGCTATGGCTTGTCAATGTCTAGTATAATCTAGTAGGCTATGGCTTGTAAAGGCCTTGTATAATCTAGTAGGCTATGACTTGTCAATGTCTTGTATAATCTAGTAGGCTACGGCTTGTAAAGGCCTTGTATAATCTAGTAGGCTATGGCTTGTCAATGTCTTGTATAATCTAGTAGGCTATGGCTTGTAAAGGCCTTGTATAATCTAGTAGGCTATGGCTTGTCAATGTCTTGTATAATCTAGTAGGCTATGGCTTGTAAAGGCCTTGTTTAATCTAGTAGGCTATGGCTTGTCAATGTATTGTATAATCTAGTAGGCTATGGCTTGTAAAGGCCTTGTATAATCTAGTAGGCTATAACTTTACAATGTCTTGTGTAATCTAGTACGCTATGACTTGTCAAGGACTTGTTAATCTCGCAGGCTATGGCTTGTCAATGTCTTGTGTAATCTAGTAGACTATGGCTAGCTAAGACCTAGTATAATCTAGTAGGCTATGGCTTGTAAAGACCTAGTATAATCTAGTAGGCTATGGCTTGCCAAGGCCTTTTTAATCTCTCAGGCTATGACTTGCCAATGTCTTGAATAATCTAGCAGACTATGACTAGCTAAGAGGTAGTAAAATCTAGTAGGCTATGGCTTGTCAAGGACTCGTGTAATCTAGTAGGCTATGGCTTCTCAAGGCCTTGTTAATTTAGCAGGCTATGGCTTGTCAATGTCTTGTATAATCTAGTAGGCTATGTCATGTCAAGGGCTTATGTAATCTAGTAGGCTATGGCTAGATAAGACATAGTAATTAGTAGGCTATGGGTTGTCAAGGCCTTGCGTAATCTAGTAGGCTATAGCTTGTCAAGGCCTTGTGTAATCTAGTAAGCTATGGCTTGTCAAGGTCTCGAGTAAACTAGTAGACTGTGGCTTGTCAAGGCCTCGTTTAATGTTGTAGGCTATTGCTTGTCGAGGTCTAGTATAATCTAGTAGTCTATGGTCTGTCAAGGCCTCGTGTAAACTCAGTCGACTATGGCTTGTCAATGCTTTCTAATATCTAGTAGGCTATCACTTGTCAAGTACTTGTGTAATCTAATAGGCTATGGCTTGTCAAGGTCTAGTATAATCAAATAGGCTATGTCTTGTCAAGGTCTTGTGTAATCTAGTAGACTATGGCCTGTCAAGGTCTTGTGTAATCTAGTAAGCTATGGCTTATCAAGGTCTAGTATGACCTAGTAGGCTATGTCTTGTCAAGATCTTGTGTAATCTAGTAGGCTATGGCTTGTCAATGTCTTGTATAATCTAGTAGGCTATGGCTTGTAAAGGCCTTGTATAATCTAGTAGGCTATGGCTTGTCAATGTCTTGTATAATCTAGTAGGCTATGGCTTGTAAAGGCCTTGTATAATCTAGTAGGCTATGGCTTGTCAATGTATTGTATAATCTAGTAGGCTATGGCTTGTAAAGGCCTTGTATAATCTAGTAGGCTATAACTTTCCAATGTCTTGTGTAATCTAGTACGCTATGACTTGTCAAGGACTTGTTAATCTCGCAGGCTATTGCTTGTCGATGTCTTGTGTAATCTAGTAGACTATGGCTAGCTAAGACCTAGTATAATCTAGTAGGCTATGGCTTGTAAAGACCTAGTATAATCTAGTAGGCTATGGCTTGCCAAGGCCTTTTTAATCTCTCAGGCTATGACTTGCCAATGTCTTGTATAATCTAGCAGACTATGACTAGCTAAGAGGTAGTAAAATCTAGTAGGCTATGTCTTGTCAAGGACTCGTGTAATCTAGTAGGCTATGGCTTCTCAAGGCCTTGTTAATTTAGCAGGCTATGGCTTGTCAATGTCTTGTATAATCTAGTAGGCTATGTCATGTCAAGGGCTTATGTAATCTAGTAGGCTATGGCTAGATAAGACATAGTAATTAGTAGGCTATGGGTTGTCAAGGACTTGCGTAATCTAGTAGGCTATAGCTTGTCAAGGCCTTGTGTAATCTAGTACGCTATGGCTTGTCAAGGTCTCGAGTAAACTAGTAGACTGTGGCTTGTCAAGGCCTCGTTTAATGTTGTAGGCTATTGCTTGTCGAGGTCTAGTATAATCTAGTAGTCTATGGTTTGTCAAGGCCTCGTGTAAACTCAGTCGACTATGGCTTGTCAATGCTTTCTAATATCTAGTAGGCTATCACTTGTCAAGTTCTTGTGTAATCTAATAGGCTATGGCTTGTCAAGGTCTAGTATAATCAAATAGGCTATGTCTTGTCAAGGTCTTGTGTAATCTAGTAGACTATGGCCTGTCAAGGTCTTGTGTAATCTAGTAAGCTATGGCTTATCAAGGTCTAGTATGATCTAGTAGGCTATGTCTTGTCAAGATCTTGTGTAATCTATTAGGCTATGTCTTGTTAAGGTCTAGTATAGTCTAGTAGGCTATGGCTAGCTAAGATCTAGTATAATCTAGTTGGCTACGGCTTGTCAAGGCCTTGTTAATCTCGCAGGCTATGGCTTGTCAATGTCTTGTGTAATCTAGTAGACTATGGCTAGCTAAGACCTAGTATAATCTAGTAGGCTATGGCTTGTAAAGACCTAGTATAATCTAGTAGGCTATGTCTTGTCAAGGTCTTGTGTAATCTAGTAGGCTATGGCTTGTCAAGGTCTAGTAAAATCTAGTAGACTATGGCTTGTCAAGGCCTCATGTAATCTAGTAGGTTATGGCTTGTCAAGGCCTTGTAATATCTAGTAGGCTATGGCTTGTCAAGGTCTTGTGTAATCTTAGGCTATGGCATGCCAAGGCCTCGTGTATTCTGGTAGACTATGGCTTATTAATTTTATGGTATTTTGAATTTCACTTCGAACCTAGGTCCAATAGGGTAGATAATGGTTACTAAATGTTGCGTGAGTGGTTATCGTGTCAGTCTACCAACCCTGGTGATCGCAAATCCAACATGCCGGTGACGCGAAGTATAGATGTTCACATGGACGTTTCTCGCAATTTAACCAACCGAGCTCTGTATAGGTACACACTTTAAGACACAGGCAGGGGCCGCATGCCAATGATACGTCGTTTTTCGGAAATTCCTCATCCAACTATTTGAATTCCGATCGGCTTTTTACACGTAAAAACTTCGAATCATCCAAAATATAATTCGATTGACCACGATTTTTTAGCATTGATTGTATTTAAAATGCTTGGGACCAAGAGAAAAATTCTAATTAAAGAAGATTTCTAACTATAGAAGTTTGAATTAGCCACGTTCCACTGTGTTTTGAACCTAAACTACATTTTGTGCGTATTTTTCAATCTATTCCTTTTGTAAGTATTTTCCTTCTAAATTCCCTTTTGTAAGTCTTACCACTCTCCATTTTGTGAGTCGTTTCAGTCCGAGTTCCATTTTGCACGTATTTTTTCTGTCTCACTTAATTTTCGTTATGGTTTCAATTCTATATCACCCAGACCATTAGGGGCGGATAACCTAGATGTTACGCCCCTTAATACAACAATTATCATAATTCTAATGTAATTTTGTATATACGGCATTCCTAACTAAGTATTTTCTATCTAAATTGCATTTTGTAAATATTGTCAATTCAAATAACAGTACAATAAGTATGTAGTTAGTTTTCGTTGTAAGTATGTAGTTAGTTTGCTTATTAGATATATGTCCTTGTTCTATTAGACTGTGGTGTGTGAGTGTGTCTGGTAGCAGTTGCATTATTTATTAGTTATAGTTCATTGTTTCAGTAGACTGTGATGTGTGAGGGTGAATGTGAGTGTGCCTGGTGACAGACTGTTTTAGTGGTAGTATTTGTTGTTGGTGGGACTTAAGTATTTTGTTTTTCGTTAGTAGAATTTTGGTATTTAATTGTTAGTAGAAGGTTAGTGTTTTTGTTAGTAGAATTGTTCTTTACTTATTCTGAAAGGGAGTAGCAGCCTTTCAGAATAAATCAATTCTTTACTAGTCTTATAGACGGTTAAGATATTGATAATATAAGCCAAATAATGGCTACACTGCGTCCTGCTGCATGGCTGAAATCAACGGGAAACTACAGCCGTAATGCTATTCCCGAGGATATGCACCTCTCTATGCAAAATTACATGTGATGATGGCCTCCTCCCTTGTAAAATTTGAATCCGGAGGTAAACTAGTCCCCCGTTCGGATCTCCGGATGGGGACTACTCGAGAGGGGGTTAACATCACAGAAATGACAAAGAGGAAATCTGACATTCTACGGATCGGAGCGTGGAATGTTAGAAGTCTGCTAGGAAGTGGAAGGTTAGAAAACTTAGAAAGGGAAATGGATAGGTTGAGGTTGGATTTGGTTGGGATTAGTGAAATGCGCTGGCGGGAAGAACAGGACTTTTGGTCAGGAGCCTCTTTCTTTCATTAGCACTAAATCAAACAATTGCCAAGCAGGGGTTGGTCTCATATTGAGTAGGAAACTTGGACAGCGGGTGGAATATTATGAGCAATATAGTGAACGGATTATTGTAGCAAAAATCAATACTAAACCTACCTGCACCACAGTGGTACAAGTCTATATGCCTACCAGTCAAGCTGATGATGAGGATGTTGAAAAGGTCTACGAAGAAATAGGCGAAATTCTGAGGTATAACAAGGGTGATGAAAATGTTATAGTAATGGGAGATTGGAATGCTGTGGTAGGAAAAGAGAGAGAAGGGAAGATAGTCGGAGATTTCGGATTAGGTGAAAGGAATGATGGAGGAAGAAGGCTGATGGAATTCTGCACCGAGCATGAGTTGATCATAGCTAACACCTTATTCAATAACCACAATAGAAGAATATACACATGGATGAGACCAGAAGATACAGGGCGTTACCAAATCTACATCATTATGGTAAAGCAGAGGTTTCGAAACCAGATTTTGGATTGTAAAACAAATCCTGGTGCTGACATAAACTCTGACCACAATCTGGTTGTAATGAAATGCAGATTAAAGTTGAAGAAACTGAAAAAAAGTCAAAAGCCAAAAAGGTGGGCAATAGACAGACTGAATGTAAAGGATGTAAACGAAAGATTCAAGAAGAGTATAAAGGAAGGACTAATGAAAAACCCTAAACAAACTTTAATTGCAGACGAATGGGCACTTTTGAAGAATGTAATAACAAAATCCGCAGAAGAAAACATTGGTAGGAAAGAAAGAATAGGTAGAAAACCATGGATCACTCAGGATGTACTAGAATTGATGGATGAAAGGCGGACACAAGAATGTAAGAGATGAAAAGGGGAAAGCAGAATACAGACGTCTGAGAAATGAGGTTAACAAGAAGTGCAAGGAAGCGAAAGAAGAATGGTTGAAAGAGAAATGTGCAGGTATAGAAAATTATCTGAAATTAGGACAAGTAGACACAGCTTATCGAAGGATTAAGAATACTTTCGGGGAAAAGAAGACTAAGTGCTGTAATATTAAGGACACATATGGAAAGTCTCTAACAGATGGGGAAGAAATGGTTGAGAGATGGAAAGCTTACATAGATAGTTTGTATAAGGGAAAGGAGATTGAGAATCATGTAATGGAACAGGGAGGAGGAAATTGATGAGGATGCGAAAGGAGATTTACTATTGAGATCAGAATTTGATAGAGCTTTGGAAGACTTAAGCAGGAACAAAGCACCAGGCATAGAAGATATACCGATTGAGTTGCTACGCTGCATAGGAGATGAAGGTCTGATCAGGTTATTTCACTTGGTGTGTAGGATTTATGAGACAGGTGAGGTACCCCCTGATTTCAAGAAGAATGTAATCATCCCTATACCAAAGATAGTGGGAGGCGACAGATGTGAAGATTACCGTACAATCAGCTTGATTACTCATGCTTCAAAGATCCTGTCTAGAATAATTTACAAGAGGATTGAACGCCAGATAGAAACGGAGTTGGGTGAAGACCAGTTTGGTTTCAGGAGAAATGTAGGAACAAGGGAAGCTGTACTAAGTCTTAGGCTGATTTTGGAAGGTAGAATAAGGAAAGATAAGAGAACGTTCATGGCATTTGTAGACTTAGAAAAGGCTTTTGATAACGTTGATTGGACTAAATTGTTTGACATTTTGAAATCTATTGGAATAAAGTACAGGGATAGGAGGGTAATCTACAATCTATACAGAAACCAGACAGCAGTCATTCGAGGTGAAGGACATGAGAGAGAAGCTGGTATTCAGAAAGGTGTAAGGCAAGGCTGCAACTTATCACCCATACTTTTCAATCTTTACATTGAACAAGCAATGAAGGAAATCAGAGAAAAATTTAAAGTGGGAGTGAAGATTCATGGAGAAATAATTTCAACTCTGAGATTTGCTGATGACATCGTCATTTTGGCCGACACGCCTGAGGATTTGAATGAGTTTTGAATGGTATGGACTCCGTCTTACGGAAAGAATTCATGATGAAAATTAATAAATGTAAAACAAAATACTGGAATGCACCCGAAATAAATCAGAAACCTCTATGGAGATCAAATTGGCAGGTGAAAAGCTGAAGGAAGTAGGAGACTTCTGTTACTTAGGAAGCAGAATAACCAGTGATGGACGAAGCAAAGAGGATATAAAAAGTAGGTTGGCTCAGGCAAAGAAAGCATTCCTACAAAAAAGGAATCTGTTGACATCGAATATAGATTTAGGTATTAGGAAGCCATTTCTGAAAACCTTTGTCTGGAGCGTGGCGCTCTATGGAAGTGAAAGTTGGACTATTGGTGCAGCAGAAAAGAGGAGAATTGAAGATTTTGAAATGTGCTGTTACAGGAGAATGATGAAGATCAGATGGGTAGATAGGGTTACAAACGAAGAGGTATTAAGACGAGTGGGAGAGGAGAGATGTTTCTGGCGACTGCTAATGAAGAGAAGAGATAGGTTAGTAGGACATATACTAAGACACCCAGGTATAGCAAGCTTAGTTATGGAAGGAAGGGTCGAGGACAAGAACTGTAGGGGTAGACCAAGGTTAGAGTATGCTAAACAGATTGCCTCGGATGTAGGGTGTGGTAGCTATGTAGAGATGAAACGATTAGCTCAGGACAGGGAGGCATGGAGGGCTGCATCAAACCAGTCAAAAGACTGAAGGCTCAAACAACAACAACATGGCTTGTCAAGACCTCGTGTAAGCTAGTACGCTATGGCTTGTCAAGACCTTGTATAATCTAGTAGGCTATGGTTTTTCAAGGTCTAGGATAATCTGGTATGCTATGGCTTGTCAAGTCCTTCTATAATCTAGTAGGCTATGGCTTGTCTATGTCTAGTTTAATAATCTAGTAGTCTATAGCTTGTCAAGGCCTCGTATAATCTAGTAGGCTATGGCTTGTCTAGGTCTAGTTTAATAATCTAGTAGTCTATAGCTTGTCAAGGCCTCGTATAATCTAGTAGGCTATGGCTTGTCTAGGTCTAGTTTAAACTAGTAGTTTATGGCTTGTCAAAGCCTCGTATGATCTGGTAGACTTTGGCTTTTCCCGGCCCTTGTTATAGAAATAATTATATCGTGCAGTGTATAGATCGAGTGAGCAGTGAAAGTTAAAAAGTTAGCATTAGCCAATGTTGGTTATGGAACTGGCTTACGTTAGCCTCTCGAGTGGCACAATAACGTGTTGTCGCATGTGAAGTGACTTGTCAATGACTTCTTTGCGCAAAGTACGCGCCTCTTTAAGTGCAATATGCTATTTGATTTAACATAACAGGATCTTACTGTAATGGTACAACAATGAACCATCAAAGGGAAGAAATTCCAGTAATTTTACAGTCATTTGAAGACTGGGACACACAATATAAAGTAATATTTGATGAACGAGTCATCTTCAGTAAAAGATCAAAGGTGACAGTGTACTGAACAGTTATAAGACCAGTGGTAATGTACGGCTTGGAAACTTGGACTATGACTGTGACAGAAGAGGAGCTTTTGAGAAGATGGGAAAGGAAAATACTGAGGAAGATTTATGGAGCAGTGAATGAGGCAGGAAGATGGAGAATACGGGAAAACAAAGAATTGGAGGAACTATATGGTCATCCTGATATAGTTTCGGAAGTAAAGAGTAATACCTAGGCTAAGATGTCTGGAACATGTGGAGAGAACGGCAGATGAGAGAGTGGTTAAAAATACCTATAGAGGAAATCCAGGTGGAAGAAGTTGCAAAGGAAGACCTAGGAAACAATGGTTGGATGACGTGGAGGACGACTTACGCAAGATGGGAGTAAGAAGATGGAGGAAACGTACAGAAGATCATCAGGATTGGGCAACGATACTTGGAGAGGCCAAGGTCCTACATGGACTGTAGCTCCGAGAAGTAGTAGTAGTAGTAATCTTCAGTTTGCTATGAGTCATTTCAGTATGAACATTGATAAAAAGAACATGATTAATAAATTAATTAATCAAGAAATAAATAAATCAAACAAATAAATAAATGAACGTTTGATGCTTTTCAGTCGGAAGACTATTTTTCCCAAAAGAGATCCCATCGGCTGAAAAACATCAAACTTTCGTTTACTAATGCAACACTAAAAATGGCTTCAAATAAATTAATACATAAATAAATAATTACTTAGCTTAGAGTGTTATCCGACCAGGGAGCATAAGGAACCTTTCAGACTTCATGATCAATCGACCGGGCGAAGTCGGGTACTGCTGCTAGTAAGAATGTATTCTATGATACAATGAAAGGTTGAAGTTAAAGTTGAGTTACATAAGGCCTAACATTAACGCTGTTTTTAAATCCCCCTATTTTCCGGGAACATTTGGAATAGGGCCATAGCCCCCTGTTAACAACAACAATTTAGGGACAGATGACCTCCTCGTAGTTCCGCCCCTTAAAAAACAATAACTAACGAACAACAACTACTACTACTACTACTATTAATCATCCTGAAAATGAAAATCCACAGCCTGCTTCCAGTCTCCGACCGGGTCAGGAATGAAATGAATGAAGCCCTCATCTAGCGGCGAAGATATGAACTGTGCCGGCTGCCGAGGCCTGACGCACTCCTCTGGGGCAATGATTAAATGAATGACAGATGAAATGAAATGAGAGTGGAGAGTGTTGCTGGAATGAAATTTTGACAGGGAAAACCGGAGTACCCGGAGAAATACCTGCCTGCCTCCGTTTTGCCCAGCACAGATCTCACATGGAGTGACCGGGATTTGAACCACGGACCCAGCGGTGAGAGGCCGGCGTGCTGCCGCGTAAGCCACGGAGGCTTACTACTACTAATCATCTTACCAATTGTAATTGTCTGAATACCCGTTTGCAAAACAGAAACTCGGTGGAGTCATTACTGGCATTTAATTACGGTACTGTTCGTTGCACTTCGCCTTTTGAGGTCAAGAACCCGAGGTTCATTGTACAGTAATTATATTTCCGTGTTGACAAGAAGATCTTGATATAAACTTGAGTTTTGTTTATGTTGTCATCAAGTCATGTTTAATGTGGGTATCGTTCGTGTAGCTATCTCCATTGACCTACTTGGTGGGTGTTGTGTAAAAACCGAGTTCACCTCACATCTGGCTTGGACTCGTACACACACAGGTAAGTGAGACAGTTAGCTGCGTTATGCGCAACGCCTTGGGGCCAGGCTGTCTGCGGACCCGGTACCGTAACACGTGTGGGATCGAACTAGGGCTCACGATCAGAAACGCTTTAGTGATGTCCGGATTAAACGGTTAAATTCGTCTCACAGGAAACGCCTTTGCGATGTTCGGATTAAACGGTTAAAACCGTCTCACAGGAAACGTTCTTTTTTTATTATTTTATTTTCCTAAACATAAACGTTTTGTGAAGCTCTTGTTAGCCTATTTTCATTTATGAAAAAATAGGCTTGTCAGTGTGTGTGTGTGTGTGTGTGTGGTGTGTGTGTGTGTGTGTGTAAGTGCGTCCGTGTGTGTGTGTGTGTGTCCCTAATATCTTCTAAAGGGCTGGAGCAATTTCAATGAACCTCGGTAAGGACGTAAGGTCATAGTACAACTTTGGCCGACCCTGACCATGCCCTTCAAATTTTATTAAGTCTCACCAATCCAACATGGCGGCTGTGCGAATTATTTCACCGGCATTCTGTATCTCCGAAATTATTATTAATATCACCCTGAAATTTAGTACGATGATAAAGGGCACTACTAGACGTTCACCTATGTGACTTTTAAAAACTTGTTAACTACAAAACGAACATGGCGGCCAAGCGAAGTTGAAACATTTAAATAGACTTTTCTCGCGATTTAACTATCTGAACGCAGTGAAACTTGGTACAGAAAATGACTATACAAATTGCAATGCACTGACATATAATTTAGTTCAATTGTTTACATAACCTCAAGATGGCGGCTGTGCGAAATTTTAAAATTAGGTTTTTATTTATTGTGTTCTAATCATACAATCGAAATCAACGTTTGAATAATGAATCTACACAATAATCCTCATTTAATAGTACATACCTGTATGGCTTACATATATTAAAGTCCAACATGGCGACCATCCGAAATAATTAGACGGTTCTCAATATTTATTAATCTATGACAGCAATCAAACTGTAATTTTGTATGTGTATAGAGGCTGTAAACGTAACGTAACCTATGGGACGTTCAATAACCTAGTGAGCACATATCCAACATGGCGGCGACGCGAAATTTAATTATTCAAATGGACGTTTCTCGCGATTTAACCCTCCGAGCGCAGTGAAACTTGGTACGGTATATGCTTATATAAATTTTAATCCACTGGAACCTAATTCATTTGAATTCTTTTCGTAACTACAAGATGGTGGCTGAGCGAAATTTTAAAATCTCGTTGTTTTTTCTTCTTGTGTCCTAATCATGCGATTGAAGTTTGAAAAAAAAAACGCCTACACAATAATCTTCATGCAATGGTACGTAACTCTAAGGGATACAGTATATATATAAAATCCAACATGGCGACCATCCGAAATATTTTGATGGTTCTCAATATCTAAGAATCTATTACAGCAATCAAACTGTAATTTTGTATATTGATAGAGGCAATTAACATAAGTAGGATATACGAAAATAGGTTAGAGAGTTCTTCATGGAACTACTTGTTTGTTGTTGATTGTATGGTCATGTAGCCCCGTGTACTTGGGTTTGTGTAGAATTTGTCTGATAACCTGTGTCGCTGTGATGTCTGTATTAGTGTGTGTTTTTGCAATTGAGGTAGGATTTGGGTAGGAATCGGCCGTGGTCGTGGAGTAGAAATGGGGAAACCACGGAAAACCACTTCCAGGATGGCTGAGGTAGGAATCGAACCCACCTCTATTCATTTTTGCCTCACGAGGTTGCCGGCAGCCCTCAGACCAGAATTGCAATTTTCCTGGCAGAGATGGGAATCAAACCCGGGCCTCCGCGGTGACAGCCAAGAATGCAGTTTTTCGCTAGTATAGCCTATTCAGAACCCTTTTCACTACTCTTCATTCATATGTGAAACCTGACCTAACAACCATATAACCAGGCCCTTTAAAATAAATATACAGTGAAACCTTTGGACTCTTTGGTTGGTTGGTTGGTTGGTTGGTTGGTTCCTCAGTTTAGGGGCTGCGACAACGCGGTCATGTATCTCCGTGTACTTTGGGTGTGTGTAGAATATGTCTGATAACCGGTGTTAATTGTGATGACTGTATTAGTGTGTGTTATCTGTTTTCTATTCAAGTAAGGACTGCAGGCATTGAATTTTTTCAAGTAGTTCCTACTTTTGCCGCTAAACGCCACCGTAAACGACTACTAGTACAGCACTTGGTTACCAGATGCCACGAACGTCGGAACCTAAGAGCGTTTGTCAAATGTTTAACCTATAATTTAGCTTCATACAGGTGTAATTAGTGGAAGGTTCTTTAACATGCCATAAATCTGACATGGGACCGCTGGCTTTACTTCCCCTCCGAAAGCATACTGAGGGCTTTTTAACGCTCCTAAAAAATCCGACGACTTCAGCCGGGTTTGAACCCGTGATCTTGGGCATAGAAGCTCAGCATGCTACCAACTACGCCACCGAAGCCGCTGTATTAGTGTGTGTGTTATCTGTGTTAATTCAAGTAAGGACTGCAGACAGTAATTTCAAGTAGTTCCTACTTTTGCTACCAAATGCTACCGTCCACGACACCTAACTTGCGGACTTGGCAACTAGATGGCATCGCAGTCAGCACCTGGTGACGGACGTTGGAACTAATAGAGCATCATCAATTCTAACCTACAAATTTTGGTTTCACACAAGTGTAATTATTGGAAGGTTCTTTTTCATGCCATAAATCTATGATTGCTTGTAGATGCTGTCATATCAAAATAAGCGATATTTAGGAATAAAAATTAGCATGTGGTCTTACGTGTTTATAGAATTTACGGACTCTTCTATACGTTGCCAATTCTACCAACAGCACGGCTTGAGAATTATAGACGGCGATGCCCAGGCACTCAAGGCCGGTCGCGCGACCACCTGCATATACTGTACGTCCCGCCACGCGACAACTCCGAGTGTCTCAGGGATGTCTAGCTCCGACAGCCATCATGCCTGCGTACCTTGGTGTCAGGTACGATTTCGGAGCCTTGCAGTTCAATCTGGCGGCTGATTTTCCGAACGTTGTCCTTTTATAGTACAACGATTACGTCCACAAAGTTTCAAGGTAGGTTTCGACCTGTCTTACCTGATACAGTGAGTCTCTCTCACGACTCGGCAGGTCGGCGTGCCCAGCTTATCTGTCTCACGTTGACTCTTCACTCGCCGCTCGGCATAACATAGCACTTCGCTAAAGTTATCCGTGCATGACATGAGATAACAATTAAAATTAATAAAATAAGCTGCTACTACCTTATGACAGGAGATGTTCTAAATGTTCTCCTCCTACATCCACACATTTCCGGCATCGTCTTAAGAAACTCCGATTCACACGCATATGTTCGTCTTTCGTAATTGAGTCTATTTCTCTTCGGATATGTTAATATTTTTCTCGGACAAAGCTTGGTTCCATTTACACGGGTATGGTTCGACGACGCAGAATAACAGATATTGGAGGAGAGAAATCCCCCATCGCATATACGAAATTCCTCTACATAATGAATGGGTCGGAGTATGGTGCGCAGTGAATGGTTACATTATTATAGGGCCTATTCTTTTTCAAGGCACAATTAATGCACAAAGGTACAGGGATAATATACTCAAACCATTTTTTGACGAACTGACTGACACTAACTCTCGATATGGATATATTCAGCAAGACTCTGTCACCGCGCATACAGCTCATGACACATTAAACTTAATTGGGGAAATTTTTGAATACCGTGTAATTAGTACGGACTTATGGCTGTCACGGTCCCCATATTTAACTGTTTGTGACTTTTATTTATATGGGTGCTTAAAGAATAAGTGTATGCAAGAAACCCTCACATGTAGGGCGAACTGAAAGAACATATCCGGAGAGATATAATGCCTCAATAACGGAAGACGAACTTATGCGTGTGAATCGGAGTTTCCTCAGACGATGCCGGAAATGTGTGGATGTATGAGGAGAAAATTTCCAACATCTCCTGTCATAAGGTACGAGCTTATTTAATTAATTGTTATTTTATTAATTTTACTTGTTATCGCATGTCATGCACGGATAAAGTGAGCGAGTGCTATGTTATGCCGAGCGGGGAGTGATGAGTCAACGGGAGACAGATAAGCTGGGCGCGCCGGCCGGCCGAGTCGTGAGAGAGACTCACTGTACTTCCCTTGTTAGTAGGGTGTCGCCGCACTTATCGCTCGACGTGTAGTGACTGTCACTGTCTTTCATTAAAGTACGTTATAAGTTCATATTAATTGATGGTTTTATTTATGTGCTTCAATTATTTAACCGCTGAAGTGAATTATTAACTGTTTTAGTAAGTTTTCTTTTTCTTTTTGTTATGAACTCAAACGACCTTTGTTTTGGTTCTTTTCGAAAATCCGAACATTTAGATAATCTGGACAGGGTCCGGTCAAAATTAATTCGGATTATCGACGCTCGACTGTAGTTGAGCCTACAAGTTTATACCCGCATATTTTGTTTGGTTGGTTGGTTCCTTAGTTTAGGGGCTGCGACAACGCGGTCATGTAGCCCCGTGTACTTTGGGTGTGTGTAGAATCTGTCTGATAACCGGTGTTAATATTATTGTGATGGCTGTATTAGTGTGTGTTATCTGTTATTAATTCAAGTAAGGACTGCAGACATTCGATTTCAAGTAGTTCCAACTTTTGCTACCAAACGCCACCGTCAACGACCAACTAGTTCTGAACTTTGTTCCTAGATGCCACCGTAGTCGGCTACTGACGACGACCGTTGGAACCTAAGAGCGTTAGTCAAATATAACCTCTAATTTTGCTGCACACAATTGTATTATTGCAAGTTTATTTTTCATGCCATAAATCTATGACATGGGACCACTGGCTTTATTTCCCCTCCGAAGGAAGGCATACTGAGGGATTTTTAACGCTCTTAAAAATCCCATGACTTCGGCCGTGTTTGAACCCGCGACCTTGGGCATAGGAGCTCAGCATGCTACCAACTACGCCACCGAAGCCGCCACGCAAAATTTACTTGTCTTTCTTATTCGTTATTTTTAGTATATAAAACATATAAATAGAACGTGTTATTCGACTAAACCATTATATAATTTATGTTCGACCCTGACTGTTATATGTCTGAAAACTGTATCATAATGATGGTCATTATAACACTATTTTTCATTATGAAACAGTTTCTCCCACCAATCACAGCTCAAGAAACAGTTGTTTGACCAATTAGATAAGGATACCTTCGCGCATGCGCTCAAAAACCAACATGTCTACAAATTACCGAAAGTGCACCGTCCATATGTTTGCGTAAATAAACTGGTGAATATGAGACAAGAAATAGCACTGTTCCTTAATATCTCCAAATCCAATTTCTACACAGCGCGTTGTTTTCAAACGCATTCGGTGAAATTTTTACTGAATACTGGTGCTCAATCTGCACATATGGCATTGAATCACACAGAGCGCATGCGTCGGCCGATCAGAGAGCTTGGAAATCAGAGATATCCTATACTCAGCGCAGCATCCGATCACAAAATTCTAGTGACAATCTCAACAGATATTTATGAATATTTATGTTAAAACATATAATAAAGTTATAATTATCGTCGAACATAAACAGTCGTATGCAACTCGCATATAATGGTAATTAAGAGACTCGTATGGAAATTATAAAACTCACATTCGCTCGTTTTATAAACATACTCGTGTCTTAATTATTGCCATTATAGGCTCGTTGCATAATGTACTATAATGAAATCGTAATCAATGATATGCATGCCACAAACAACGTTGTACCATTTTGTGGCATATGTGATTGTTCTTCTTGCTCTGTATGAATTTGACATCCTATTTCCACATGTCTTTATCATATTAGTAACTAGCCCGGGAACAGTTATGAATGCATTAAGTGATAAGCGCTTTTCGTTCGCTGTCAACGATCTAGATCCGTTTTACGTCTCGGCATGATAGGTTAAAATCACTGACTGGACTATTAATTATATTATCATGGAGATGCATGTGCAACGAATTCTCGTCAGACGTCATTTAAAAATAGCGAAGTGCATGAAACACAAATCCCCCTTCCGTCCAATCTAAACTTGACTGTGTATTTTGCGGAACGAAAATTTCACAGACGAAATGAAGAAAAGCCGAGTTGCACTTCCAAGGAAACTCCAAACACAACCACTCTTCTCTGAATTCTTAACTCAACACGACTCGACAGTTTGCTGCTGGCTGTATCTGGGGTAATAGGCTCGCCCGCTAGCTATACTGTAACTGGGGTGATAGGCTCGCCCGCTAGCTATACTGTAACTGGGGTGATAGGCTCGCCCCTAGCTCGTAAACTTTTGCCTCAGTAATTGAATGGAGATTGTTGGAAGAAATGAAAACGTACAAACACTTATAGGGCGCGATGTATTGTAGATAGAGATATGCTCTCCCGGACTTTTTGTAAAACTTTTCATGCTGAACAATTCTTACAATCATAGTATATTGATATTTTTAACGTTTTCCCAGGTTAAGCTTAAAAAGCGCACGGACGGCAGGCTTTTTTTATTTCGACTTTTTCACTGAAATCGTTACTGCTTGGCTTCCTTTGATCGTAAATAAATTATTTTCTACATAAACCTTCCTCGAGATATCCTTTACAGAATGGTGAAAACCGCATCAAACTACATCCAGTCGTCGAATCAATTTTTATGTCATTCCAGGGACTTAGAAAATTCCGGCCAAAAAGTACAAAATCATTAATAACTACCTAAGTATTCGTCGTGTGATGAAATAGCAAGAGACAAAAAAAAGATGTAATGTGTTATTGTCTACAACATAGGCCATGTATAATTTTACACTCCGACATATTATGTTTCCCCCCCCCCCTCCCCCATAATTTCACTCCTCCCCATGGGCCCCTTAAATTGGATTTATGAAAAAACGGTCAAACACCTGTTTAGTTATTTTTATGCTGATGTTTTTCCGCTGAGTTTCAAACTCATCGCCTATGTCGTTTAAGAGATACACGCACCGTTAGGAATCCTTCAACCCCCACTTTTCACCCCCTTTCACCTCATAATATACACCACATCGAAAAACCCTCAGACACATGTCTTCTTATTTTTAATGATGAGTTTATATGGCGAGTATCACATCCCCCAATGAAACCAATCGGGAGATATTGCTATTCAATGAAATGCAGGGCTACCCCCTTAACACCCCTTTAGAACCTGAATATCCAAAAATCCTTTCTTAGTGGGTGTTTGCGGCCCTTGAGGAAGCTGCATACCAAATTTAATTCCAATCCGTTCGGTGGTTTCTGAGATTTCGTGATGAATGAATGAGTCAGTCAGTGAGTGAGTGAGTGGTATTTGAGCTTTATATAGTAGATGATGCAAGCGGCAGCCGTGCTACCCACGTAACTGTTGTAGCTAGCTCTCGCAGACGCATGTAAGCGCTGCGCTGCGGAGAACATTCCCGGACTCAACTGTAGTACGGCCTAAAGGAAGTTGTCGATATCCCAGTTGTTGTCTCTGTGAATGGTTTAGTCACAAAGGACTGGGATAACGCAAAGGAGAGCCTTGGCTTGAAGAGGAACCATATGCAGTTAATACAAAAATCTGCCCTCCTCGGTGCTACCAGTATAGTACGTAGGGTGTTATCTCTTCAGTGACTTGCTCTGAACATCTTGAGACCATGTGCTATCATCAGTGTCTCTTGCTCGCAAGGAGTCCACCGGTGATGGTTTTGTATTTTTATGTATTTTTAGCCTATTTTCATCTATGAAACAAGATGTTCAGTAAAGAACATATAGCCTACTTTCTCCTTGTTGAAATGCAACGTGCTATACGGATATTAAACATGAATATGAGGTGCCCTTTGCTAGTGCTACCTCTGTTCCAAATTTCGTTCAATTCTGTTTCACCGTGTTTGAAAAGATAGGGGGAATCGATTTGCACACATACATGGCCGCCATCTGCAAACTATTGGGCTGATGACCTTGTGGTTTAGTCAAAAGTCGCTCGCTATATAAATATATCTTGTTGCAAAATTTGGTAGAGATCAGATGATTAGGTTAGTCATAATTAGATTTGAGCTTTGAACATTTCGGTGGCCGCCATTACGTTTCCGTCAAGATGGCGGCAATATAAAACATGACACTGAGGTACCCTTTGCTTGTTCTACCTCTATACCAAATTTCGTGCAATTCGGTTTCACCGTGTTCGAATTGATAGGGGGGGGGGGGGGGGACAGACATTCAGAGTACACACACACACACACACACACAGACTCACACACAGACAGACACACATTTTTTGGCCCTGTGTAGATCTCATGTCTATTTTCATTTTTTGCAAAAATTGAAAGTAGGCTAAAATAGGCTTATGAGATCAACTTTTGTCCGTTTGTCTGTCTGTGTGTGCGTGTGTGGTGGTGTGTGTCCCCCTAATAACTTCTAAATGGCTGGAGCGATTTCAATGAAACTCGGTAAGTTCATAGCACTATTCCGGACGACCCCGACCGTGCTCTTCAAATTTTGTTACGTCTCACCAATCCAACATGGCGGTTGTGCGAAATATTTCACCAGCATTCAATATCTCCGAAACTATTCCCGATATCACCCTGGAATATTTTACGGTGATAAAGGGAACTACTAGAAGTTCACCTATGTGACTTTTGAAATCCTGGTAACTACAAAACCAACATGGCGGCCAATCGAAGTTGCGACTTTTAAATAGACGTTTCTCGCGATTCAACCAACCAAACGCAATAAAACTTGGTGCAGTATATGTTTATACACATTGTAATGCACCAGCATCTAACTTCGTTCAATTGTTTACATAACCTCAATATGGCGGCTGTGCGAAATATTTCACCGGCATTCTATATCTCTGAAACTATTACCGGTATCACCCTGAAATTTTGTACGGAGATAAAGGGAACTACTGGAAGTTTATCTATAAGACTTTCAAAAACCGCTTAACTACAAAACGAACATGGCAGCCAAGCGAAGTTGAAAGTTTTAAATAGACCTTTCTCGCGATTTAATGATCCAAACGCAATGAAACTTGATACAGGAAATGTTTATACACATTGTAACGCACTGGTATCTAATTTAGTTCAATTGTTTACATAACTTCAAGATGGCGGCTGTGCGAATTTTAAAATTGAGTTTTTATTTCTTGTGTCGTAATTATGCGATCGAAGTGAAAGTGAATGAACCTACGCAATAATTTTCCTTTAATGGTACATGACTCTATGGCCCATACGTATAACAATCCAACATGGCGACCATCCGAAATATTTAGATGGATCTCAATATCTACGAATCTATTACAGCAATCATACTGAATTTTTTCAAGTTCATAGGGGCTATGAACATAAGTTCCCCTATAGAACATTCAATAACCTGGTGATCACAAATCCAATATGGCGGCGACGCGAAGTATAAATATTCACATGTTTCTCGCAATTTAACCATCCGAGTGCAGTGACACTTGGTACAGTAAATCCTTATACAAATGTTAATCCACTGGCATCTAATTTTTTTCAATTGTTTCCATAACCACAAGATGGCAGCTGTGCGAAATTTTAAAATCTCGTTTTTTTTACTTCTTGTGTCCTAATCATGCGATTGAAGTTTGAATACTACACGTACACAATAATCTTCATGTAACAGTTCATAACTCTAAGACCTACATATATAAAAATCCATGGCGACCATCCGCAATATTTCGTCGGTTTTCAATATCTACGAATCTATTACAGCAATAAAACTGTTTTTATATTGATAGAGGCAATTAACATAAGCAGGATATATGAAAATAGGCTGTATAGTTCTTCACGGAACTATTTTTTTTATAAATACAATAATAATTAGCGAACCCGTGCGAGAACACTCGCATAATGGGTTGTGTGCGCCCCATGTATACAGACTACCCGCCCAGCCCTACTGCTATGCGGGCTATACGTGACACAGTTCTGCCAGGGGTTATCGTCTTGTTTGATTGTTTAAAAGCACTTTATAAACAAATAATTACCTGTTTATTTCCGTTGCCTTTTCAAGAAATGCAAGATTTTTCGTGTACTACTGAGACGATTTGTTAGATTTAGGTACAAACCACACCTTCTAACTCCCTCTGGTTTATGAGCTTGAGTTTTGTGAAACATACACCTTTGAGTATTTATATATATACACCGCGGACAGGCCAACAAGGACCACGCAAATATCACTTCTTTATAGGTCTAGTTTCCTTCTTTCTCTTCCAGAAATCTTTCATCCTGGTCGACTGCGCAGCTCTTCTTTCAGCAGTCCATTCTCCTCTGTTGAGATTCTTCTTCTCCCCGACAAGAATTTTGAGGCCAAAAATTTTCTTTCTGTACTCTATTCGATTTAGACAATCTTCTTCAGTAATTTTGAATTTTTGAAGTTCTTCTTTCATTTGTTTTACATAGCCTCCTTGCCCTTTATAGTTCCAGATTTTATGAAAAATGCGTTTGTTTAACCTTGAGCAATCCATGCGGACCATATGTCCGTAGAACTGAAGTCGCTGTTTTCTGATCATCACTTCAAGGTTGTCGATTTTACTATAAATTTCTGCATTGGATCTCAGTCTATAACCTTCCTGTCTTTTCCTAGGACCATAAATCCTTCTTAAAATTATTCTTTCTATCTTGAGCAAATTCTCCATTCCGGTTAACTTATATTTGTAGTTTCCATGCCGTACTAGATGACTGGTCTAACAACTGTATTAAAATGTCGTAATTTTGCATTGGCAGACAGGTTCTTTTTATTGTATATATTTTTTGTACAAAAATTTAATCTTTCCAATTTCCCTTTTTTTCCTCAATTGCCAATTTATCCGTCTCATTGCTACTAATAATTTCTCCAAGATATTTAAATCGGTCAGTGACCCTGATGCTCCCATAGTTTGTTTTTATAATTTTCTTAGTGTATTTCTTATCACTTGTCATCATCTCTGTTTTTACCAACGAAATCTGTAAGCCCACTTTTTCCGCCGTTTCTTTTAACTGATTATATAATAAGATAAGATAAGATAATACTACTACTAATAATAATAATAATAATAATATCGTATGGCCTCGGGTGCCTGGTGCAAGCTTTGTTAATTGACACCCAGAGGGTAGCTTGCATGTCGAATTTCATCGTTCCTTTGAACGCTATGAAAGTCAAGGAGGTTAGATATCTAACCTCCTTGACACTACAGCGCTTTCAAGTAGAGAATGGAGGAACTTTGTGTTGGCGGAAAATCCCGAGATTAATTTTGCCATTGAACACGGCCTACTGAATTCAAATGGGTTCTTTAACATGCCAACAACGTATGACATGAGTGTCGTGATTTTTGTTGCCTTCAAAAATCACTTACCACGACCAGGGGCGAACCTGCAATCTTGGGGTTGGTAGTCCGACACTATAACCACTCACCCACCGTGGCAAGCATACTACTACTAATAATAATAATAATAATAATTACAAGTGTGTCTGTATTTTTAATACATAAATAGAGCGTCAAAAAAAATTAAGGTTTGATGTGCAATGTTTCACCGCTCTCAGCCATGTTGTTTCATTAGTCTACCTTCCGTGGAGGGGAATAAAATAGTATTTTTATGAAGTAATCCAAAACTAAGAACAATGAAGATCCTGGCATTGTTCCATCATATTTTTCTCAAGAGCAAACGCTTTAATGCCTATAATTTTTAGTTTAATAACTCAGCAAGGGTTATTCATGCCAATCATATTGTGCTTTTGTTGGATAATTATGGGCTCTTCATGATATAACATAACATCGCTTAATTTAGCTTACGATTGAAGAGAAAGTAGACAGCGAGCTTGACCATGCGGTCTAAAGACATTCTGGCTAGCCGAGGTTCCAATCTCAGCTCTGAGACTGGCCATACTGACTGTGGTTTATTCACACTCGCTTCAGGCAAATATTGGGAATGCGAAATTTTAAAGTAATTTTTCTGTGTTCCCAGTACACACTATCGGATTATACTTTTCAGTCGGCCAACACACTATCTATATCTACTATATAAAGCTCAAATACCACTCACTGACTGACTGACTCATCCATTCATCACGAAATCTCAGAAACCACCGAACGGATTGGAATTAAATTTGGTATGCAGCTTCCTCAAGGGCCGCAAACGCCCACTAAGAAAGGATTTTTGGATATTCAGGTTCTAAAGGGGTGTTAAGGGTGTAGACCTGCATTTCATTGAATAGCAATATCTCCCGATTGGTTTCATTGGGGGATGTGATACTCGGCATATAAACTCATCATTAAAAATAAGAATACCCGTGTCTGAGGGTTTTTCGATGTGGTGTATATTATGAGGTGAAAGGGGTGAAAAGTGGGGGTTGAAGGATTCCTAACGGTGCGTGTATCTCTTAAACGACATAGTCGAGGAGTTTGAAACTCGGAGAAATCAATCAGCTTAAAAATAAATAAATAAATAATTAAAATAAATAGGTGTTCGACCGTTTTTTTTATAAATCCAATATAAGGGGCCTATGGGGAGGGGTGAAATTCTGGAAGAAAAACGTCCACTAAGGAAGGATTTTTGGATGTTCACTCTCATCGACGAACCAAAACTATTCAAGTTAGAAGAATGATTTTTTTGGGAATTTGTTTGTTGAGTGTCGAAAACGTCCACTAAGGAGGGATTTTTGGATATTCAGGTTCTAAAGGGGTGTTAATGGGGTTAAACCTGCAATTCATTGAATAACAATATGACATGACTATGTCGCGAGCGAAGCCGCGGGTACCTGCTAGTAACTTATAACGCAAGTCCTGAAAGTCATGGAAGACAAACGATAAGGTTACGTTGTTAAGTTATTTAAGGTGACGCGAACTATATATCACCATGTTTATAGTGATGGGGAACAAATGATAAGGTTACATTGTTAGTAAGTTATTAAGGTGACGCGAACTATAATTACCACGTTTATAGTGATGGGGAACGAATGAAAAGGTTACATTGCTAGTAAGTTATTTAAGGTGACGCGAACTATATCACCATGTTTATAGTGATGGGGGACAAATGATAAGGTTACATTGTTAGTAAGTTATTTAAGGTGACGCGAACTACAATGTATATCACCATATTTATAGTGATGGGGGACAGATGATGAGGCTACATTGTTAGTACGTTTTTTAAGGTGACGCGAACTATAATCACCATGTTTATAGTGATGGGGGACAATTGTTAAGGTTACATTGTTAGTAAATTATTTAAGGTGACGCGAACTAGAACCACCATGTTTGTTCTGGTGGGAGACAAATGGTAAGGTTACATTGTTAGTCACTTATTTAATATGACGCGGGCTATTACACCATGTTTATAGTGATGGGAGACAAATGGTAAGGTTACATTGCTAGTAAGTTATTTAAGGTGATGCGCTCTATAACACCATGTTTATAGTGATAGGAGACGAATGGTAAGGTTACTTATTTAATGTGGCGCGGTCTATAACACCATGTTTATAGTGATAGGAGACGAATGGTACCGTAATGTTACAGTGTTAATAACTTTATTTAAGGTGATGGAGACCATACATGGAGAGCTGAAACGTTTATTTGTAGACACGGGGATGCCCTAGATTTGAGAATGTGTAAATGTGGCAACCTTCCTCAGTAAAGATGATTTGACTTTTTTCTATGTCATGTAATAGCATGGTCTGAACGGATTATTAACCTTTACTTTGGTAGCTGGCCATTAATCTGAATTATAAAAGTGGTAATCATTATGACATTTGAAATGACTTCCGTTGGTTGGTTGGTTGGTTCCTTAGTTTAGGGGCTGCGACAACGCGGTCATGTAGCCCCGTGTACTTCGGGTGTGTGTAGAATTTGTCTGATAACCGGTGTTAATTGTGATGACTGTATTAGTGTGTGTATCTGTTTTTTTAATTCAAGTAGGGACTGCAACTTTGAATTTTCAAATAGTTCCTACTTTTGCCGCCAAACGCCACCGTCAACGGCTACTAGGCCTAGTTCAGAACTAGCTACTAGACGCCACCGCAGTCGGCTCTTGGCAACGAACGTAGCAACCTAAGAGCGTTGTTTACATTCTTAACCTATCCAATTTAGTTTCACACAGGTGTAATTAGTGGGAAGATCTTTAACATGCCATAAATCTATGACATGGGACCGCCGGCTTTACTTCCCCTCCGAAGGAAGGCATACTGAGGGATTTTTAACGCTCTTAAAAAATCCGACGGCTTCGGCCGGGTTTGAACCCGCTATCTTGGGCATAGAAGCTCAGCATGCTACCAACTACGCCACCGAAGCCGCTAGTGACTTCCGTGTTTGGTCAGTTGTAGTGCAGCGAGCCATTTCACACACCAAGTTCTGGATCCCCGCTGCCGGCATTCATTTTAGGAGCTTGCGTCATCTTGTTGATCAGTCACGTGCTTTTGTCTGATAACCTGTGTTTTTGTAACTGTAGTAGTGTGTGTAGCTGATGAGGTAGGTGCCCCCGGACTGGAAATAAGACTTACTATCCTGGCGTTTCTAGTAGGAGTAAAGATTCATGGAGAAATAATCTCAACTCTGAGATTTGCTAATGATGGTTGGTTGGTTCCTCAGTTTAGGGGCTGCGACAACGCGGTCATGTAGCCCGGTGTACTTTGCGTGTGTGTAGAATCTGTAGCGTAGCCGACCGGCTCTGCCAAGAGATTTAATTCTGGTCTGAAGGTTGGAATGGTGAGGTAGAACTGTGAAGAATAAATAAATAATAATAAAAAAAAAATTAAAAAAAAATAAGAATAAAAAATTAAAAATAAAAATAAATTTAAAATCAAGAAATTAATAATAATAATAATAATAATAATAAAATAAAATTTTAATTATAATAAATATAAAAATAATAAAAAATAAAATAATAATAATAAAAAATAAATTAAAACTCAATTTAAAAACAAAAATATCAAATAAAAGATTAAAAAATAAAAAGTAAAAATAAAAAATATAAAAATAAAAAGAAATAAAAAATAAAAAAGAAGAAGAATAAAAAGAAATTTAAATTTAAAAAAAAATAAAATAAAACTATAACCTCAGCCATCCTGGAATTGGATTTTCGTAGTTCTTCACTTCTATTCGAGGAGAATGCCAGGATGGTTCCTAACGTAAGGCCGTGGCCACCTCTAACCACCACTTACAAACACACACCCAAGTACACGGAGCCACATGACATGATATCGTAAATCCCCTAATGTATCAAAAACAATGAATAATGATACTGATAAATGTTGTTTTAAGGGGGCCTAAGTTCTACGTTACCGTATGTGATAGTTTCTTTTGTCGTGTAGCCTCCTGAGAGGCCGAGTGCAGGCCTTTCCTATCGACGCCCGTGGGCGACCTGCGTGCCGGGATGAGAGATGGAATGGATGAAGATGAATGAAACTGGGCAAGGATGTGGAAGGAAGCGGCCGTGGCCTGTCAGAAGGTACCGTCTCAGCATTTGCCTGTTGTTGAAAGTGGGAAATCACGGAAAACCATTTCAAGGACGGCTGGCGGAGGGGTTCGAACCCACGCGTCTACCGAGTCAGCAGAGAGTTTGGCCTCATGATCTAACTCTGCGCTTTAGCGAGCGTAGCTTCTGCTGTCAGTTGTGTGATAGTGAAATGACGAAATGAAACCTACATCTAACTTACGTAGTGGAAGAAGAGTTATTGTTTGTTGTTGTTTCATTTGAGGGGCTCGGACATCGTGATTATTTAGTCCCGTGCACTTGGGCGTGTGGAGAATATGACTGATAACCTCTCTGTACTGACCACCTCGTGGTGTAGTGGCTAGCGTTCTTGTCTGGTCACCCTGGAGGTACGATTTCCATTCCCAGCTCTGCGAAGAAATGTTAATATTCTGGTCTGAGGGCTGAACTGGGAAGAGGAGGTTTTGATTCCCACCTCGGACATCCTAGAATTCGTTTCCCTCACACCTCTACTCCAGGAAAATGCTGGGGTGGTTCCTAACTTAAAGCCACGGTCGCCTCTTTCACAATCCTATCCTCAATTTACAAATAAACACACTAAAACAGCCATCACAATAACACAAGTTATCACACAAACACACACCTGAAAGTACACAGGCTATATGACTGCGATGTCACAACCCCTAAAATAAGCAACAACAACAAAGATGTTTGTATAAGTGGGCCGTTCCTTTTTGACCGGTACATATTACATGCGCAGTGGTGACTCCACGCACAGTGAGCCTTCATACCTTTGTGATCAATGCAAATAAAGTGCACAATGTACTCGGCAGCGCAAGTGCATATTCAGTGGTCTCAGTCAGGGGCATATTCTTAGGGCAACCGGGGCTACCGGCGGTAGCCCAAGAAAATTACATTAAAAATAAATAACACTTTATTACAGTTTTAACAAAGCATTCAAGCAATCGTGTTTTTCATGCACATTCTTCTTTATCGAAAGAAATAATGGTTAGTGGGAAGTCGACGCGGCAACGCAGTAGAAACCGACCAGGAAAGCCTTACGCCGCTCTCCCCGTCTCCCCGCACCCACCCTTGTTCCGTGCAGGCACAGCGCTCATAGCTACAGCCAGCGGTTTCTTTGAAGTTAAAAGCTACAAATAGCCTACAATAAATGTACATTATCGCGCATAGATGTGAATATGTTTTAGAAGTTGTAATATTTTCGATGTGTGATTTATTTAAGTGTGTGTATGCTGAAAAATCTTTATGTAGTGTTCTGTTTTAACTGTGCCAGTTGTGATTTTGTAAGAAGATTATGGAACAAACACCTGCATTAATAGAGAGTTTGTTAGAAGTTCCTTTCAGCCGTCGTCCATACAGTGAGAAAGTTCATATATACATATGACAAGGCCTACACCTGAACTGCAATTGTGTACCAATGTATACACGTCATTTCACATCATCTACATATGCTAGGTGGAATAGGCTATATGGCAGTTCTAAACTGTCTAAATTGTATTACTGGCCGTGTTTGTTATTTAGTCGAGAAGTTAATGTATGGTCAAATGAAGGATTTTCAAAATAATATGAACTCTTTTCGCACGGCAGTTCAAAAGCATGTTTTGTGTAATATTAAGCTCAGTGGTAGCCCAGATCTTCAGACCAGTATACGCCACTGGTCTCAATAATCTACTCGGGTATTAAAAACTAGCAGTAGTGCCCGGCTTCGCCCGGTGGACTTAATTGTTGTATGGATGATAATGAATACTACTACAGAACTGGAGCGCTCAAGGATAGGGATCGCAAACCACCAACGCTTATTGCAGCTGATAACCTCAGTACATTGCACCAACACCATCGCCCTTATACAGAGGCATAGGCCTACTATTGTCATGATGACTGTTTTAAGGGGCCTAAGTAATCTTTTTGCACTAATTACTCCCCTGACTGCAATTTATAAGCAGCTCGCAATTCTGCACCAGAACACTGGTAGGGGCGACGTGATGCAGCCCACATCGCCAGGCAACAATACACCTAGGTATTATTGAAGTTGTACAGGAGCGCTTGTTCTTCCAACTTACTGAACAAAAATCAATCTTTAAGGTTACCTGAGAGGTGTAGCCTAAAATATTCCTCTTGAATCTGGCTACCATATACAAAGGAATGTTTCAAATCCGACTGGTAGTTCCAGAGATTAGCGCGTTTAAACACACAAACAAACTCTTCAGCTTTATTATATTAGTATAGATGATTCTAATGCGCTTACCACTGGCCACGAATGATCGGCCTATCTATACGTTTTAGGCCGGAATTGGAAGTCATTGTCTTAATATGCAGTATCCAAAACTACAGTTGACTCATCAGTAGACAGTGGAAGTTCAGGCTCTAAAAGGTAAAGTTTTAGACGTCTAAAATAGGCTCCTTAATTGCTTTATTTAGGCACTGAAATGAATAATAGGCAGATATATATAACTGAGCAGATATCAAAAAAAAACATTAAAACAGTGACGTAAATGATGGTTGGTTCCTCAGTTTAGGGGCTGCGACAATGCAGTCATGTAGCCCCGTGTACTTTGGGTGTGTGTAGAATCTGTCTGATAACCAGTGTTAATTGTGATGGCTGTATTAGTGTGTGTTATCTGTTTTTAATTCAAGTAATAATAATAATAATAATATCGTATGGCCTCGGGTGCCTGGTACAAGCTTTGTAATTTGACACCCAGAGGGTAGCTTGCAACTCGAATTTCGTTGTTCCTTGAATCACTATGAATGTCAAGGAGGTTAGATATCTAACTCCTTGAACCCTATAGCGCTTTCTAGTAGAGAAATGATTAACTTTGTGTTGGCGGAAACTCCCGAGATTAATTTTGCCATTATGAACACGGCCTACTGAATTCAAATGGGTTCTTTGACATGCCAACGTCGTATGACATGCGTGTCGTATTTTTACCGCCTTTTAAACATCACTTACCACGGCCAGGAGCGAACCTGCAATCTTGGGGTTAATAGACCGACACGCTATCCACTCACCCACCGTGGCAAGCTTAATTCAAGTAAGGACTGCACACATTCAATTTTCAATTAGTTCCTACTTCTGGTACCAAATGCCACCGTCAACGAAAACTAGTTCTGAAATTGGTTACTAGATGTCACCGCAGTCGGTGACGATCGTTGGAACCTAATTGCGTTAGTCAAAGCTAACCTATAATTTATGCTTCACACAAGTGTAATTAGTGGAAGGTTCTTTTACATGCCATAAATCAATTACATGGGACCGCCGGCTTTACTTCCCCTCCAAAGGAACGCATACTGAGAGATTTTTAACGCTCTTTAAAAATCCGACGACTTCAGCCGGATTTGAACTCGCGACCTTGGGCATAGAAACTCAGCATGCTACGACGTAAATGACCTTAACTCAATTTAATGTGCAATATTGGTATTAAAAGAAACCAAATACATTTCACAATTGGCACATATAACTCACAATTGAAGACTGAGGTTAAACATCATGTCCGTATTTGGCTTCACAGTATATAACAAGTTCATTACGTTTTCTTCAAGTGAACACGTCGACAGGCGCGGATTCAAGAGGGGGGTCACGGGGGTCATAACCCCCCCCCCCCCCCAAACGGAGATTTTTTTTTTTTTGCAAACTAGAAAAACCAAAACACAATAACCAGACAAATAAAACTTAACGAATTTTAACTGAAAAACAGTTTTTATTCAATACTGAAAATATCTTTATTGCAATTATTATGTTCTGTTACAACTGTACATATTTACGAATTCATACCTGTTATATAAAAACGATTATTTATATAACAAAATCAACTCGTCTATTTTGTTTAGCAAACCTTGTGATTACCGAATCGATGTTGATAGTGATGTCACAATGAATGTGCAGCAACGCACGGATAGGAATTTGAGTTTTTTTTTTTTTTGCACCAAAAAATGTTGCCGACGTCCAAACTGCAATCTTGGTTGGCAATTTAAGCTGTGACTTTCTCCCTTTGTCGGTACCAACTCGACTTGCCGAAACTGTAGCGTACCTTGATACATTTCTCGAAGCTCGATGTAAAAGTCGCGAAATACGCCGTTGCAATTTGTAGGAATATTCTTGGTGCGCTAAACGCATCAAATTTCTATCCATGTAGCTTGAAAAAAAAATTGGTCTGGTTTTGTACGTTTGTTTATTTTGTGATTGCGTTTTTAGCGATACCATTTTTCTTAACAATTTCTATTCTCTGACCCCCTCCCCAAGCCAAACTCTAGATCCGCGCCTGCACGTCGAGCACTAAAGGCCAACAGTAGACACATACCGTATGTGCAGCTGTTGTTCTAGTGAGAGATGAAATTCCAATATTTGATGAGATTATATTTCTTATTAAGGTAAAGAGATTGGGACGTTCGCATAGTGTAGCTAACTGCTGGGCTCTCCAAGGCTGGGAAGGAGGAAGGGGATGCTATCTGTCCTTGCAGTGTTTAACGGTACATGCTCATGAGAATCATAGTTTACCTTTAAGTTACAGGCTCTTTAAAAACAATGGTACAGTAAACCATTATTATGAACAGTGTAAAATATGAAAATTAAAACAGAAATTCAAATCTAACAAAGGAAAAACTAGTCAAACAGGAAAATTGGCACTAAAATACACTTAGAATGGAAAATAGACACTAACATCAAAATGGTCATTCTTAGGCACTATAAAACTGCTTTATATGGAACTAAACGTTCATGAAACACGCAATTTTAAAAGGTGAGTCATGTTTATGTTAAGGAAAACAAGTAGTTCCGTGAAGAACTATACAGCCTATTTTCATATATCCTACTTATGTTAATTGCCTCTATCAATATACAAAATTTCAGTTTGACTGCTGTAATAGATTTGTAGATATTGAGAACCGTCTAAATATTTTGGATAGTCGCCATGTTGGATTTTAATATAAATGTAGGCCATAGAGTTATGTACTATTAGATGAGGATTATGGTGTACGTTCATTATTCAAACGTTGATTTCAATCGCATGAATACAACACAAAAATATAAACTTAATTTTAAAATTCCACACAGCCTCCATCTTGAGGTTATGTAAACAATTGAAATAAACTACATTGCAGTGCATTACAATTTGTATAGTTATTTGCTGTACCAAGTTTCACTGCGTTGGGATGGTTAAATCGCGAGAAAGGTGTATTTAGATGTTTCTACTTTGCTTGGCCGCCATGTTCGTTTTGCATTTAACAGGTTTTTGAAAGTCTAAGCACAAAATTTCAGGGTGATATCAGTAATAGTTTCGGTGATATAGAATGCCAGTGAAATATTTCGCACAGCCGCCATCTTGAGGTTATGTAAACAATTGAATTAAATTAGATGCCAGTGTATTACAATGTGTATAAACATTTGCTGCACTCGTACCAAGTTTCATTACGTTTGGATGGTTAAATCGAGAGAAAAATCAATTTAAAAGTCTCAAATTCGCTTAGCCGCCATGTTGGTTTTGTAGCTATCAGGTTTTTGAAAGTCTCATAGGTGAAATATTAGTAGTGCCCTTTATCACCGTACAAAATTTCAGGGTGATATCGGTAACAGTTTCGGAGATATTGAATGCTGGTAAAATATTTCGCACAGCCGCCATGTTGGATTGGTGAGATGTAATAAAATGTGAAGGTCACGTTCGGGGTCGGCCGAAATGGTGCTATGACCTTACCGAGTTTCATTGAAATCGCTTCAGCCGTTTAGATTTTATTACGGCGGGACACACACACGAATCTCACACGCGCACACACACACGAATCTCACACGCGCACACACACACAGACAGACACACGGACAAAAGGTGATCTCATAAGCCTGTTTTTTTTTTCATAAATGAAAATAGGCTAAAAATAGGCATTTGCCTAAAATTCGCTGTCTACTCATCAGTTCTACCATAACGAATAGAATATAAAGTGTGATCTCTTCTCCCTCAATAGCATGTAATGAATACGGATCGGGTTGGCACTCGCCGCTATACTCGGTGAGCTGCCTGAATAGGATTGACATTTCGCCGGAAATTCCACGCCAGTCATCACCCCTCAGCGCCTTGACCAATCCATGTTCGCATAGCTGATGTCATAATACTCTGCGTTGCAATATTACAGCCCACGTGCTTCAGTGCCTGGTCAGCGGAATCTCTCGCTTGTACAGTTTGGCTACCTCGTTCCCAGACCACATGGCGAGACGAGAACTGTCAATCCTATTCAGGCAGCTCACAGAGTATACGCAGCGCTTCAGTCGACTTGAGATTGTTGATTTCCACATATGTTTATGTGTTAATGTGCGATATATTAAGTATTTAATCGGTCGGAGTGTTTTGGTGGTGTTCTGTGCAAACGTTTATTGATATACAAGTGCTTACACTATTACTTCATAGTATTAATACCTGAAATGCTACTGTTGGAAGAATTAACTGAAATGGAATTTAAGTTCTTGTCGTGTGTTGACGTTATCTTCGTGTGTTAATTTTATTGTTATTTAATGTAAGTAAACAGCAGTTTAGCCCTTACATTTTTGTGAGTGCTCAATGTGAGTAGTGAAGATGCCTTGCTCTTTTGTACCAGGATGCAGATCTAGCTATGGGGACTGTAAAGAGTTCAGACGGTTTTTCAAACCTCCTAAAGATAAGGAACGTTTTATAAAGTGCAAAGGGGCCATACCAGGAAAGGATAAGGAACTTACTGAAAAGCCCTACATCTGTGATGCTCACTTTTCAGAAGATTTAATTGTTAAATTTGACAAATTTGTGATAGAAGGGAAGGAAGTATTACTTCTCCCAAGAACCAACTGGCGATTAAAAGACTAATCTGTTCCATATATATTTCCTAATTTGCCTGAGTATTTGCCCAGTATGGTGTAAATAAAAATGCTCTTGATGCCATTAAAGACTACTTCTGTAAAGAAAGGGATGAGAATAAAAAGACAACGAGTTAAAAAAATATATACGGTATGTACCGTAATGCTGAAGGAGGCGTGATCAGTTTTAGACAATAGCCTACTCTATGAAGGGGTCTTGACTATGCCTTCTATGTCTGTTTAATGTTAAGTTCTTCTGAAATGATGGTAGTTTACTGATTTTGGTGTTTGTGGAGTGAAATTTATCTTTATAATTGAATTTTATAGTAATCTACGGTAAAGTTGAAAGATGCGTTCGTACGGCTTTTTTTTTTTCTGTGTTGCAAGTCTGTTAAGGGAATGTAAAATGTGTAACAATGTGAATAAATCCTTTCTGATAGCGAGGTAAATTTTTCCGTTCTTTTTTTAAATTTACCGATAGCTGGCAAAACTAATTGCATTTTGAACTTGCTCTCTGTTGTCGCTTATTGTCGAAACTGGACTATTACAGGAGACGACTTATTAAATTATAATTGGGCACAGGAAAGTAAGTGGAGATGTCGAACATATTAGCGCCTATGAGGATATCTTGCGGTGTTCTAACATGTAAAACAGGTCGCAAGGTTTTAAAAGTCTCGTAAGCGCCAATGCTAACTTACATCACAAATCGGAGCCAGCGCTGCGCTGCGGCGGACCAGGCGTACTAGGCCAGCGATATCACTTCTTATTCTATTCGTTATGGTTCTACTTTAGCTTGCCACGGTGGGTGAGTGGTTAACGCAGGGCCGTCGCGAGGGGGGCGCGAGAGGTGCGGTCGCGCCAGGCCCCGCGCTTCACGCCGTTGTTTTTTTTTTTTTGTTTTTTTTTTTTTTTCATAAATGAAAAAAATAAAGATAGTGTGTTTGATTCACTTCAGCCCAAATTAAAATAAACCAACAATTTAAAATATGCTGTGTTTGTATGGGGGACTCCCCCATACATCCAAGTAATCAATACCCCCGGGGGGTATTAATTACTTGGATCTGGATCGTCTAATAAAGTCAGTTTGTTGGCAAAACTTGGGTCGGTCCTCGAGTTTTTGGAGGTACACGACACAACGGGAAAGGGGTTAGCTGAGGTTTTAGAGGGAGTATTGGAGGATAATGATCTTGATATCATGGACTGTAGGGGGCAAGGGTATGACAACGGTGCTAATATGAAGGCCAAGTATAAGGGATTGCAGACGCGAGTAAAAATATTAATAAACGAACAATGTTTATGGCATGTGTTGCACATAATTTTGACTTACTTTTGGGTGACATGGTTAAATGCAATAAGGATGCTATGACATTTGTTGGTATAGTTCAGCGTCTGTACACTTTGTTTGTAGCTTCCACGGAAAGGTGGGACATTTTGTGCGAACTATGTCCTGGCCTCACACACTAAAAATCTTTATCTAGCACGAGATGAGAATGTAGAATTGACAGTGTCAAGCCCATCAGGTACCAGTTAGGCAAAGTAAACGAAGCTCTAG
Source organism: Meconema thalassinum (assembly GCA_946902985.2). Classification (NCBI taxonomy): domain Eukaryota; kingdom Metazoa; phylum Arthropoda; class Insecta; order Orthoptera; family Tettigoniidae; genus Meconema; species Meconema thalassinum. The sequence goes on from OX336388.2 coordinate 130,883,616, forward strand.
AAAAAGTGGCAGAAACTACCAAAGATCCTGTTACCCGGTCAGAGGCCCAATCTTTGTTGCTTCATACAAGTTCGTATGAATTTGTTTTAAGCCTCGTTATCTGGTACGATATTTTATTTTCTGTGAACTTAACAAGTAAAACTCCCCAATCTGAGAAGACTTCGTTAGATACGGCTTTAACCGAACTTCAGGGCCTAAAGTCATTTTTTCAAAATTATCGCAACACTGTCTTTAACAGTGCAATGTCCACCGCTAGAGAAATAATGGAAAATTTGGGCTAAGCAAAGAAACTTTCTATTCGCCGTCAAGGCAATCGCAAAAGGTTCTTTGATGAAATAAATCAGCAAAATGATCAACAGGTGGGAAAAAAATGAAGAGGAACTTCAAAAAGAAGCTGAAATTAAATTTCGGGTCAATTACTTTTTGTCTGTCGTAGATACTGCACTGAGCTCCGTAGAAAATAGATTTAACGAAGTTAATTATTTTTCGGAATACTTTGGATTTCTTTTCGATCCATCCAAGCTTTCCAATTTGGAGGAAAAGCAATTGAAAGACCATTGTCAAACACGCTCTAATTATCTAAAAGACGGGGAGCTCGAAGATTTGGATGCAGAAGATCTTTTTCTGGAGCTACAACCATTTAGGTACGCTGTTCCGTCATCTGTAAAACGTGCTTTAGTTGCACTACAGTACTTAGCCCCGATAAAGGAGCCCTATCCTAATTTAACGACGGTCTATCGAATTATGCTTACGATTCCTATAACGGTTGCTTCGGGGAAAAGGAGTTTTTCCATTTTGAAACTAATCAAAAACTATTTGCGATCAACGATGGCGCAGGAACGTCTGAACGGTTTGGCTACTCTGTCAATCGAATGTGAAACGGCCAGAAATTTAGAAATAAACGATCTAATCAGCACTTTTGCCCTAGCAAAGGCCCGCAAAGCGCCATTTACATGAATAAAAAGCTCTAAATTCTAAACAAAAAAACAGAAATTATTTTTTTTAGAAAGAAAAAGCCTGCCTTGTAAACCATGTTATTTCTCGAACAAAGGGGCCGTTCAGCTCATATTTATCGGTGAAAGTGGACTTTTAGTAGTTTAGTTTATTAAAAACTGTATAGCCGTAGAAATGTTGAAGTATATAAACGTGATTGCGTATTATTATTAATTATGTGCGTTTGGGTAAGAAAGTACATCAAGCACATGCTTCGTTTTCCATAATATATTATTTATGCCCCCCCAAAAAATCACCTGTGTTAGCTCATTATATCAGGTTTCAAATTGATATTGCTTGTTGCTTTTATCTGATCAGGTGCTTCATGTATCCAATTTTATGCTTATCCAATTTGTTGGGATTTGTTTAGAAACTAGAAATGTAATAAAATGAGTTTTAACTAGCCTAAAATTGTAATTTCTTTTAAAACATCACTCTCCGTACAACACAGCCTTTTACAGTCTAAAATTTGCATTTACTACTCCCCCCCCCCTCCCCTCCCCCCATCGCGAACTCATGCCTACTAGGCCCCGCGTAACCTCGCGACGGTCCTGGGTTAACGTGTCTGTCTACTAACCCCAAGCTTGCAGGTTCGCTCCTGGCCGTGGTAAGTGATTTTTGAAAGGCTGCAAAAATTACGACACTCATGTCATACGATTTGGTATGTCAAAGAACCCATTTGAATTCGGTAGGCCGTGTTCATAATGGCAAAATTAATCTCAGGAGTTTCCGCCAACACAAAGTTCCTCATTTCTCTACTAGAAAGCGCTATAGTGCTCCAATGAACAACGAAATTCGATATGCAAACTACCCTCTGGGTGTCAAATAACAAAGCTTGCACCCTGCATCCGAGACCATGCGATGTTGTTATTATTAGTTCTACTTTAGGGGCAGATGACCTCGTAGTTCTGCCTCTTAAAACAACAATAACTAACAAAATAACTTAGTTCTACTTTGAGTTGTGTTCTATGTCTCATTACAGATGGCCATGCTGTTGGTAAGCCTGGTGGCCATTGCCTTGTTGGTACTACTGGCTCGTGTGTTCTTCACCTGGAAGTTCTCTTACTGGACTGACCGAGGTGTAACGCATCCTAAACCTCAACCTTTGTTTGGAAACATACGGAACTGTACTCTGTTTAGAATGACTTTGGTGAGTAGCAGCAGCCTCGACAATGTCTGAATTATCTTTAGGGACCGGGATTCTTAGGGTTTTACCTTTTTCTCCCTTCCTTACTTCTAAATACATAAATACTGTGCTTTAGTACTTCTCCGAATCACTCAAAAGAGCCATATTCATGAATTATTTTGTTGTTGTTGTTGTTGTTGTTTGAGTCTTCAGTCTTTTGTCTGGTTTGATGCAGCTCACAATGCCTCCCTGTCCTGAGCTAATCGTTTCATCTCTACATAGCTACCTTACCCTACATCCGCGGCAATCTGTTTAACATATTCTAACCTTGGTCTGCTCCTACAGTTCTTGTCCTAGACCCTTCCTTCCGTAACTAAGCTTGCTATTCATGGGTGCCTTAGTAAGTGTCCTACCAGCCTATCTCTTCTCTTCATTAGCAGTCGCCAGAAACATCTCTCCTCTCCCACCAGTCTTAATACCTCTTCGTTTGTAACCCTATCTATCTGATCTTCATCATTCTCCTGTAACACCACATTTCAAACGATTCAATTCTCCTCTTTTCTGCTGCACCAATAGACCAAGTTTCACTTCCATAGAGCGCCACGCTCCGGACATAGGCCTTCAAAAATGACTTCCTAACACCTAAATCTATATTCGATGTCAACAGATTCCTTTTCTGTAGAAATGCTTTTCTTGCCTGAGCTAACCTACTTTTTACATCCTCTTTGCTTCGTCCATCACTGGTTATTTTGCTTCCTAAGTAACAGAAGTCTCCTACTTCCTTTAGTTTTTCACGTGCCAATTTGATGTCCATAGAGGTTTCTGATTTATTTCGGCTGCATTTTAATATTTTTGTTTTACATTTATTAATTTTCATCATGAATACTTTCCTGAAGACGGAGTCCATACCATCAAAAACTCATTCAGATCCTCAGAGGTGTCGGCCAAGATGACTATGTCATCGTAGTACCTAAAAATCTAAATGATATGCGAGTACCTAAAAATATTCTATTATGTCAATCACTCATAATGGTTCCGTATTGATGTGCTTAAATAGTTTTTAAAAAAGGTTTATATCACTGCCTGAATCAATACTTTATTGAAAAAATTATTAACCAAGTTGTTCTTGGTACATGTTTCAAGTAGTTGTTGATCTATACCTTAATTATTTCAACAACCTATGATGCACCATTATATTAATGCTTTATATTTGGCTGATGAAGGGGACAGAAATTGTTCATTAGTCCCCGAAACATGTGCCAAGAACAACTTTGTTAATATTTTTTCATTGAAGTATTGATCAACAAAGATAAGACAGAGTTTATGATTGTAACCAGAAACAATGAAGAGGAAACAGAGGGAGTAATGACAATAGAAGATATGGAATTTAGGAAGACTAGGTGTTTCAAATACCTAGGGAGTACAGTCAATGCCAACAACAACATGGAGGAGGAAGTAATAAACCGGCTAAAATCTGCAGAGAGGTGTCTCTTTTCAATGAAAAAACTATTTACCAGCAGGCTATTAACGAAAACAACAAAACTCCGCATTTACAAGACAATCGTGCGACCAGTATTAATGTATGGGGCGGAAACATGGAGACTGAGCAAGAAAATGGAGAGAAAAATTATAACTTTGAAACAAGTTTTTGGGCCAGTGTCTCAAAATGGAATCTTTAGAAGAAAAAAAATTGAAATCCACACGCTGTTTAATGAACCCGATATGACAGGTGTAATAAAGAGCAGAAGAATTGAATAGCTGGGACATGTCCTGAGAAGAGAAAATGGTGACGACAGTGCTAGAAGGACAGCCACAAGGTACGAGACCCCTGGGTAGACGAAAACTGAGGTGGATGGATGGAGTCAAGAAAGATCTGGAGACACTGGGAGCCAACGAGAACATGGCTAGCAACAGAGACCAATGGAAGAGGCTAAAGTTATGTTAGTTGTTGTTTTAAGGGGCAGAACTACGAGGTCATCTGCCCCCTCTTAACACAGATTAAAGAATACAAATTTTGAATTGAATTTAAAATTTTGTGGTGGACATCTAAATTTAAAAAAAGACCAAAAATTAAATAAAAATAAAAATTATAAAAATAAACAAAAATTACGGAAAAACAAAACATTATCATTCAAAAACGAACAAGTCGTTGAGTCAATGTTTACTGGAAAATTTAGATTGCTGGCCCTAACCCACTCTCACTTATAAAGCGGATAACGCGATCAGCAGCCACCGCGTCATCGGCTAATATAAGTTTGTGTGTCATCTGCAAACCAAGGTTTCTTCGTAAGTCAGCAAGATCCACACACTCGGTGAAAATGTGGGCCACAGTGAAAACGGCTCCACAGGTACAAAGTGGGGGGTCTTCCCTCCTCATTAGGTACGAGTGGGTGGATCTTGTATGACCTATCCTTAGCCTACACAAAATGACGGACTCTCTCCGGGCCCGGAAGGAGCTCCGCCAAACGCGAGTAGTTTCCTTGATCGCCCTCAGTTTACTGGGCAGTGGGTCAGCTAGCCACTGACTCTCCCAAAAAGCCAGAACTTGTAGGCGTAACTGAGAGCGAATATCTCTAGCGGGTACCTCCATTGGTCGAGGTGGTAGTGATATCGCCTCTTTTGCAGCTTGATCAGCTAACTCATTTCCCGCAATTCCCATGTGGCTTGGAAGCCACAGAAAGGTGATTCGAGTGTCAGCTTGGCACAGCCCGGCTAGTAGGTCGTGGATACGCTGCACTAGGGGGTGTTGCGGGAAACATGTAGCAATTGACTGCAACGAACTCAAAGAATCGGTACACACGAGAAAGTGGATTCATGCATCCTGTAGTGCAAACTGCAGAGCTTCATAGATGGCAACGAGCTCCGCAGTAAACAGACTACAGGCCTCAGGCAAAGAGATCTTGGTATTTGCACCATCAATAACGTAAGCACAACCCACCTTCTCGTCTACCTTCGAACCATCCGTGTAGAGAATGCCAGCGTCCGGAAATTGGTGAACTATGCTGTGGAACTGCCTCCGGTAAACGGAGGCATCCGTGTTCACCTTAGGACCTCGGTGAAGATCTAACCGAATTTCCAGACGCGGGACTTGCCACGGAGGCACTTCGCTAGATGTCCGGATCATACAGGGACCTACAGCCACTCCTATTTCAGTACACGAGCTATCAAGTCTAATACCAACTGGCCGAGTGGCACGAGGCCGGTTGGCGTACCCCTGGTGGTTTTGGGTACCGAAGAGAGCTTGATAGGTTGGGTGTTGCGGCATTTGACACACATTGGCAGCATATGCTAAAAGCATATGTTGGCGTCTATAATTTAAAGGTAGAACACCCGATTCGGCGAGTAGGCTGGGTATCGGGCTGGTCCGGAAGGCACCGGTAGCCAGCCTAACCACTATGGTGGATACTGTCCAGCATTTTCAAGGTTGCCGGCCTTGCTGAACCGTATGCCGCAGAACCATAGTCTAGCCGGGACAGGACGAGGGCTTGGTGGAACCGTAGCAGCACCGCACGGTCAGCACCCCACGTAGTACCACTAAGAAACTTGAGCATATTCAGTTTCCTGAGACATGTCATTTTTAATTGCCGTATATGGGGCTGCCATGTTAATTTGCTATCAAAATGGAGCCTCAGGAAGCGATAAGTGTCAACCAACGGCAACGCAGCATCCCTGAGATGTAGTTCAGGGTGTAAATGTAGCCTCCGGAGCCAACAAAAATGGACGACGGAGGTTTTCGCTGCTGAAAAACGAAAACCCCGGTCGTGAGCCCACCTGTCGACCCGGTTGATAGCTAGCTGCAATTGCCGTTCCACGACTGCCATACTTCCAGAGCTGTAATGCAGAGCTAAATCGTCTACATACAGCGATGGAACTACCGCGGACCCGGCGGCGGCAACAATGCCATTTATGGCAATCGCGAACAAGGTGACACTCAGCACTGAACCCTGAGGAACTCCATTTTCCTGAGTATAGTATTGCGATAATGTCCTACCAACCCTTACACGGAAGAGTCGGACGGACATGAAATTCGCATTGAAAGCCGGTAGGTTACCACGGAGTCCCCACTTGTGAAGGGTGGAAAAATCCCCTAGTGCCATGTGGTGTCGTAGGCTTTCTCGAGGTCAAAGAAGACTGTGACTAGGCGCTGCTTTCGGAAAAATGCCCCCTGTATGGCGCTCTCCAGTCGCACCAGATGGTCAGTGGTGGACCTATGAGAGCGAAATCCACACTGGTACTCAGACAAGAGACCTTTCTCCTCCAAGAGCCACACCAGTCGACGGTTCACCATCTTTTCGAGCAGCTTACATAGGCCATTTGTCAAACAAATGGTCCTATAGCTGCTTACAAACTTGGGATCCTTTCCAGCCTTAGGAATCGGTATCACGATCCCCTCTCGCCATTGAGATGGAAACTCCCCTTCAATCCATATACGATTGAAGAGGATCAACAGTATTTTAATACTGGATTCGCACAGATGTTTTAACATTTGATTATGTATGTTATCCAGTCCAGGAGCCATATCCCTGCACAATGCAAGTGCACTGCGCAGTTCCCATTCAGAGAATGGTACATTATAGGACTCCAAAGCAGCAGTGGCAAAGGACAAGGGGTGAGTCTCTGCCTCCCGCTTCAGAGTCAGAAATGTAGGATCGTAACTCCCGGAGCAGGATACATCGGAGAAGTGCGAGCCAATGCTGTTGGCAATGGCGAGATGGTCCGCGATGATGACTCCATTGATGGACACTCCGGGTATCGACAGTGATGCCGGGAGTCCGGAGATCCGACGAAGCATAGTCCACACTTGAGATGAAGGAGTATGCGCCGTCAAAGACGACACATACTTTTCCCACGTCGTTTTCTTACTCTCCCGAATCAGATATCGGGCTCTAGCACGCATTTTCTGAAGGTGATAAGGTTGGCCATAGTGTTTTGCCTCCGATAGCATTTGAAAGCACGTCGACGATCTTTAATGGCTGCTGCAATCTCGGCTGTCCACCAAGGGACAAGCTTCCGGCGTGAGTTGCCGGATGAGGAAGGTATTGTTTCCTCAGCAGCAGCCAAAATACCATTCGTTATGTGAATGGTATGATCGTCGATACTCTCAAAGGTATCTTCGGCAAAATACCGCACGTGCCGTGAAAGTTGGCGAATCAGCTCGACGGAGAAGCCATCGACTTGGTAACTCGATGGCTCTCTGGTTCGGAAGAGTAACGATAATTGGAAAATGGTCACTATTACAAAGGTCATTGTGTACACCCCACTGTAGCAGGGGAACCAACGCACGACTGCACAAGGTAATATCGATACTTGAATAAGTACCATGTGCAATAGAGAAGTGCGTAGGTTCCCCTGTGTTCAACAGACACAGGTCCAGCCGCCTGATCAGCCTCTCAAAATCTCTCCCTTTACCGCTAACTACCTCACTCCTCTTCTTGCCTAGAACGCCTCAAAATAGCGCTGCCTTGGGTTTTTGTGGGTATCTACTCACATAACATAACGGCGGTGCTTTTTGAGGATCCAACCAGCCTTCGGGCTGACTACCTAACAACAACACAACTCAGCGAGATGAACAGAATAGCTATTACAGTTCCATTGTAATAGTGCCATGGTGTGGACTTAAGTAGAAGTGGGTCTTCTACTTATGCTTGACCGTTTGCCACCCTTCCCCATCTCTAGTTGGAGATGATGGGGCAGGAGAGCACACCTCAATCTCCACATCTCCTTCCGAAGACGAAGAAAATGGAGCGGGCGCTCTCCTGGGTTGCGCGCGGTCGTCGTCGGACCTCACGAGTCTCGCTCTTGGGGAAGAGCGAGAGCGGTGTCTAGGGACTTTCCGAAGACTGGGTGTCTGTCCCCGACACGCCCCGAAGAGATTTCTTTCTGGATCGGCGCCGACGTGTGTTTGGGGAAGTAGATGGTCCCTTCCCCACAGACGCCGGGTCCTTATAAAACAAGGTCGCTCCTGCTGGCACCGCTCCACTGGTAGTGGTGGGAGTGGGATGGCCAGCAGATACGTGAGCAGCCCTGCCTTTAGGAGAGGAAGAGAAACGGCGCTGAACCGTTCCCCTCTCCTCCGCCGATCTATTTTCTTTTCTAAAGGGGAGTTCCTCCATACGGACGGGCTTGGCTTCAGCAGGCTTCGCTCCCTTGGTGGTCGTGGGAGTGGAGAGGCCAGCAGAGACAGTAGCCACTCCGTCAGCAGGAGGGCGAGAGAGACGGCGACAAACCGTCTCCCTCTTCTCCCCTATATTTTTCGTATTAGGTGGGCTGGAAGAAGGACCAGCCCTGGTCGGCAAAGTCTTCTTTCCCCCTTTAGCTGGGGAAGACTTGTTCGCCGACCGTTTCGGAGAAGAAGAGGACTTCTTCTCCGAATTCGCCGGCTTAGGTGTTAAAACCGGCGCCTTCTTAACCGTGGCCGAAGAAGGTTTTGGGACCTCCTTCGGGCTGACAGTGCTCGCTGGTACAGCGAGGGGAGATTTCAAACTTGTACTAAAAGAGGACATCGAGGGTACTGCACTGGAAACTTTAACGGCAGGGGTGATTGAGGGCGTCGCTGCAGCTGCAAACGATACCCGAAATTCGGGGGCATTCATATCACTGTACCTCTTGCGAGCGTCGTGATATGAAAGCCTGTCAAGAGTCCTGATTTCCTGGATCTTGGCTTCCATAATGAATTCAGGGCACTGTTTTGATCGTGGAGAGTGACTTCCTTGGCAGTTGGGACATATCGGGGGAGGCGTACACCTCTCGTCACCCTCATGTGTCCCCTTGCCATACTCTCTACATGCGGCGTTCGCAGTACACCTGGTGGAAACATGCCCGAATCTCTGGCACTGGTAGCAGCGCATAGGTGGAGGGATGTACGGTCGCACATCGCAGTGGTACGATGTGACCTTCACCTGCTTAGGTACAACATCACCCTCAAAATGAAGAATAAAGGCGCCGGTATCGACGCTCCTTTCCCCAATCTTTCGGGTGATGTGCCTAATCTTGTGACGCCTCTCTTCCCCAGATCCCGCAACAGTTCAGCATCGCTATTCAAAATGAGGTCACGATGGAAAATAACTCCACGGACCTCATTCAGCGTTTCGTGCTTTGTGATCTTAACGGGGATTACGCCGAATTGCGTGCATTCCAACAACGCTTCGGTTTGCTGCCGGCTAACGGTATGCAACAAGAGCTGCCCGTTCCGGAGCTTGGAAATCCCGTTAAGATCACCAAATTTCCCCTCGATTTCCTCAGCGAAAATGATCGATTTTACGAGCTTGAAATCATCCCCGTCTGTCCTGGTAGCTACCAGGTAGCGAGATGATCTATCTGTCGCAAATCGTTTGTTAAAGGCTTCATCCCAAGGCGTATACACCTTGGGATTAGCTCGACACTCCAGAGACGGCTTTTTAAGGGTGCCACCCTGAACAGGTGTCCGTGATCGCTTTGATGTCATCCCGGACGAAATCCTCCCCGAATACTGCCCACTCCGAACGGGGGCTATCACCGTGGGTGCCACCCAGCCAAGGCAATACCTCCCTGGCATAGCAGGTATTGCCCGGGGTCCCAGTGCCTTGAACAGGCACTTCCCCCTCGGCATGCACAGGATTTATGCAGCTCCAGTATTCGGCCATGCAGGGACCTTCGTTGTAAGGCGGATACTACTGTAGGGTACAAGGCGCACCCACCTGACGGGATGGGGCATACCGTCTAGGCTTTCTGGCCAGATGGCCAAGCTGGTGGCCCTTCCCCTAACAGCTTGCATGTTTATTTCTATTGATCAAACCAGAGCTGGGACCAGAAAACCAAAATCGGCCTTTATAAGGCCCCCCTCTAAGTCGCCTTTTACGACAGGCAGGGGATACCGTGGATGAATTCTGCCCTCCCCATCCACAGGGGGTCTGAACAAATCAAAAACTGGCAAGTTATTCGGCCATGTCGGCCCTATTAGCCGCCTCCTACGACAGGCAGGGCATACCGTGGGTGTATTCTAACCCGCACCCACACGAGGAGAGGCTAAAGAGTGAAGCAATGAACCGACTTCGGTTCGTGTGGCCAACGAAGTAAGGAAAGGACCGATTCAGGCGGTAATATAAACCTTTTTAAACAAATTACCAAAAAAATATCTAATTGCATTTTGTTCCATTTATTGTAGAATTATAATTGTTAGTCGATAATGTTTAAAAGTAAACCTGAAGACAGTGTTTATTCCTAGCTCTAGTTGATAGAGAGAAATTCTACCTGCCAGAAAATTCAAATACTTTCAGCACTTTTGAGCTTATATCGTATTCTTTGGTTATTTACTGTCGGGAAAGTGGGGATCAATCTCTTATTGTTTTCAAGTTCCCTATAATCTAAATAAACAAAGTTAATTAATCGGGCTAGAATCTGAAAATAACCTCTGGTACCCTTGGTTTTATTGAATTTGAATAATTAACTGATTTAAGGAGAGCAAATATTGCCTACAAGTGTAAAGTACTCGGTGATAATTTCAATATGTAAAATGTAAAATACTAACACTCTCGTTGCAATCAGATTTTCTACTAACAATTAGGCAATAATGTTAAGCTTTGAGCAGTTTATGTCAACTTTTGCTGCACTTTAAACTTAAAGACCTATTTAAAAACCTATTCTTGCCACGGTGGGTGAGTGGTTGTTGGGTCGGATTACTAACCCCCAAGCTTGCAGGTTCGCTCCTGGCCGTGGTAAGTGATTTTTTTTTTTGAAAGGCGGCTAAAATCACAACACGCATGTTATGCGATGTTGGCATGTTAAAGAACCCATTTGAATTCAGTAGGCCGTGTTCATAGTGGAAAAATTAATCTCGGGACATTGCGCCAACACAAAGTTCCTTATTTCTCTACTAGAAAGCGCTATAGTGTCAAGGAGTTTAGATATCTAACCTCCTTGACTTTCATAGTGCTTCAAGGAACAACAAAATTCGACATGCAAGGTACCCTCTGGGTGTCAAATAACAAAGCTTCACCCGGCACCAAGGCCATACGATATTATTATTATTATTATACCTATTATAAACCTAAAATGACAATTTCTAAAATCTAAAAATCCGGGCCCTAAATATGAAAGAATCCTGGTATTACCCTTTCAAGGTACGAGTGCCGACGGTCGAGGTGGGAACTATTAATTGTTTTAGACGTGGCCATATTACTGTATTAGAATTACTTCTTATTTTAGCTGTAATATTTTAGGAAGATTCATTTACTTTAATTATTATGGAGGAACAAATGAGGAGGTCAAAAGTTTGGTGCTTTTCAGTCGGTCAACACGAATGTACCCAAAAGAGTTGGGTTCCTACCCTAATCCTGGAAAAAAATTACATGAGATAAAACTCTTTTTGGGTACATTCGTGTAGACCGACTGAAAAGCACAAAACTTTTGTTTACAATTGCAACACTGAAAAATGGCTTCAAACCCCATAACAAATGAAGAGGTACTAAGAAATGTGGGAGAGGAGAGATGTTTCTGGCGACTGCTAATGAAAAGAAGAGTTAGGTTGGTAGGACACTTACTAATTCACCCAGGAATAGCAAACTTACTTATGGAAGGAAGAGTCGAGGACAAGAACTGTAGGGGTAGACCTAGGTTAGAATATGTTAAACAGATTGCCTCGGATAAAAGGTGTGGTAACTATGTAGAGATGAAACGATTAACTCAGGAACCATGGAGAGCTACATCAAACCAGTCAAAAGACTGAAGACTCAAACAACAACAACAAGGGACAGCCAAGTCACAAAAAATCATGGTGTAATATGGACAACTTTTATTCAACTCACTTGTCTTTGTTTTAAAACTCAGCAATCTTTCTAGGTTTATGTCGTGTCTTGTGTGGGGTTTCGCCTAAGAACACCAAGCTGGCTCATCAGCGGGTGGGAGTAGCGAACTGCGCGCTACCTCCCTTTTTATGAAACGCACCTGCACCACTTTACTGCGAGAGCTAGAAGCTCAAGCAGCCTTAACCTCCCTATGAAGACTTCCAAAATGATGGCATATTGGCTTTCATGGCCAGTCAATTAATACTCAGCAATTTTTCTAGGTGTATGTTGTGTCTTGTGTGGGGTTTCTCCTAGGAACACCAAGCTGGCTCATCAGCGGGCTCTTAGTGATTCGTGCTCGGACCCCCACAGGAGTAGTGAACTGCTCGTTACCTCCATTTTTATGAAGCTCACCTGCGCTTCTTTACTGCTTATCCTCCCTATGAAGGCTTAGTTTTATTTCACTGGCCGTGAAAGCCAATATACCATCTTTTTGTCTTTGTCTCTTTGTGTGTTTGCTCTTGTTTTTTCCATCTATGTCTCTTTCCATCAATAGGTCACCTGTCTGCCATTATTTTGTCATTTTTATGTGTTCCTGTCCATTGAATGAACGTATGTTCATGTTTTTGTGTTTGCCAGTAAAAAGAGAAAGTTCTTCAAGTCTGAGTTGGTCAATTGTGTTGTGCAGATAATGAACTGGTTCCTTGATAACAACAGAGCATAGCACTTCACCTGGGTTACTGACTTATAAGTGGCAGTCATCCTTATCAACTATCCTATATACACATTATGTGTAGGAGTATTTGTTAGCAGGGGTGACTCTAGGGTAGATAGATCGTCAGTGCAAAAAATAAAATTGCTACAGGGCGCCAGAGTATGTTCTCCGCAGAGCCTTCGTACTGTTGCGAGAGGTACCTTCAGCAGTTTAGTTGGCAGCACTGTGTCCTGGACAGGGTAGCAGTACTGTGCAGGCCACACGTGTGGGCTGTCGAAATCGTCAGTGTGTATTGCAGTAAGCGAGCGTTCATATAGATTTTTGGAAGAGTGCAACAGTATACAGGCGGTAACTTTTGCTACCGAAGTGAGAGTTTCCTTGGTGGAATACGTTTTTCGCAAAGGTGATTGGTTTACAGAATATGTAAAACTAAAATTTCAGGCGCGGTTTCCTAATTCAAAGTGTCCAAACCGGGATACCGTTCGGGATTTGATAAGTAAATTTCGTCTGGCCGGCTCAGTTCACGATGTACCGGGAACAGGCAGGCCTACGCTTTTAACAGACGAAAAACTTGATGAAATCTCCGATATAATACTGCCTAGTACAAAATAAACAACACGCAAATTAGCTCAAGAAACAGGAATCTCCAAGTGAACAACACTCACCCGGGGTCGGTATGAATGCATTACGTGATAAGCGCTTTTTTCTCGATGTCAGTGAACTACGACCTATATCCGTTTTACGTCTCGGCACGATGGGTTAAAATCACTGACTGGACTATTAATTATATTATCATGGTGATGCATGTGCAACGAATTCTCGTCAGACGTAATTTAAGAATGGCGAGGTGCATAAAACACAAATCCCCTTCCGTCCAATCTTAACTTGACTGTGTATTTTGCGGAACGAAGGTTCACAAGCGAAATGAAGAAAAGTCGAGTTGAACTTCCAGGGAAACACCAAACACAACCGCCTTTCTCTGAAGTCTTAACACAATACGAATCGACAGTTTGCTGCTGGCTGTATCTGGGGTAATAGGCTCGCCCGCTAGCTAGCTCGTAATCTATCGCCTCAGTAATTGAATGGGGATTGTTGGAAGAAATGAAAACGTAAAATCACTTATAGCGGGCGATGTATTGAAGATAGAGATATGCTCTCCCGGACTATTTTGTAGAACAATTTTGCTGAACAATTCTTACACTCATAGTCATAGGCCTAGTATATTGAAATGTTTAACGGTTTGCCCATTGTAAGCTTAAAAAGCGTACGGACGCCAGGTTATTGTTTTTTTTTCTGACTGTTTCACTGAAATCGTTACTGCCTGGCTTCTTTTGATCATATATAAATTATTTTCTACAGAAACCTCCCTCGAGATATCCTTTACAGAATGGTGAAAACCGCATCAAAATCCATCCAATGGTTCTCGAGATTACCCGTGACGTCCATGAATCGGGGACTTCGTTTTATACTAACTAGAGATACTCGAGATATATAATAGATTATTATATCCCTCATTCTCAATGAGGACAGATATCCTTACTGTTCCTCCCCTTAAAACAACAATAACTAATATCCATCTCCATGATACAGGCTGAAGAGTACAAGTGTCTGTACAACAGTTACCCCAAAGAGCGCTATGTGGGGATGTTCCAATGGCGTACACCGGCATTGCTGGTGCGAGATCCTGAGCTCATCAAACACATGCTGCTCAAGGATTTCATCCACTTCCACGACCGTGGCATGCACTACGACGAGGTCCACGACCCCCTCACGGCCCACCTCATCAACCTGGAAGGAGCGCGCTGGAAGACATTACGTTCCAAGCTGTCTCCTGCCTTCAGCTCGGGACGCCTCAAGACCATGCTGCCGCTCATAGCCGAGTGTTCTCGAGACATGATGAAACATATGGAGCGCGTCGCCGGGCCTGTGGATGTCAGGGAGACTCTAGCCAGGTAGATATATCATCAATTCATCATCACCATCATTAGAGCTCGGATGTTTAAGACCTAAAAATAGCCCAAATATGCAAGCAAATATGACCTTAAAAATGACGAAGTATGACCCGAAAATGACTGATTTAAATATGGGCGTTTTTTTTAAATTATAAATCCAAGCGACAATCTCTTCGAGATTGAATTGTTAACTAAATTTGTTATTCGTATTTTCATATTAATTTTCTGAATATATATGTTTAAGTTGTTATTTAAAGTTTAAAGCGTTCCTTTTTGGCAACAGTATAAGTCAATGCGCAGCTCAAAAACTAATCTGCGCAGCTCGAAAAGTCAATGCGCATATCAAAAACTAATCTGCGCAGCTCAAAAAGTCAATGCGAAGCTCAAGAACTAATCTGCGCTGCTCTAAAAGTCAATGCGCAGCTCAAAAACTAATCTGCGCTGCTCCAAAGTCAATGCGCAGCTCAGAAAGTCAATGCGAAGCTAGAAAACTAATCCGTGCAGCTCAAAAACTCAATGAGAAGCTCAAAAATTTATCTGCGCAGCTCAATAAGTCAATGCGAAGATCAAAACTAATCTGCGCTCCTAAAAAGTAAATGCGCAGCTATAACAAATTGCGCAGCTCAAAACTAATCTGCGCAGCTCAAAAAGTCAATGCGAAGCTCAAAAACTAATCTGCGCAGCTCAAAAAGTCAATGCGCTGCTCAAAAACTAATCTGCGCACTATTTTAGTCGTAATTCACTTCAAAATAGTGCATATTTAATTATTTGAAAGTAAGCTGTCTCAGATCCTAATTCTATAAACACTAGTTCCCGTTCGGTAAGTTGAGAATGATTGTACACCTACAGCTGGCGTCAAACTACAGAAATATGACGTTCTTACCATAAAAAATTCTCAAAATATTGCCTAATGTAAAAGAATGTTCGAAATATGCATTTATATGTCAAATAAAAAACACTGTATTGTGACGATAATCACTTGATTTGTATCAGAAACCAATCGGACATGAATATAGAGGCAAAGAAGAAAATGATTTTTCCTAAACATCCGAGCCATTTTCCAGCCTAAGCCAGGTCGGAGCAAATATGACACCCCTCCACTTTACTCTGTCTGTCCACCATCCTTCCTCAACCACTGAACTCCACTCCAGGTTTCATTCTCTCACACTGTCTTTCACTAAGTCCACCTCTAGATCTTCCTCGTCATCTCATCCATCCATCTCTCCATCACTTGTTTCAGCATTCTTTCATCATTCATCCTTTTCATATGCCCATACCATCTCAATCTGTTCTGCTCCAGCTTAACATTCAGCTTCTGTACATTCACTTCCTTTCAAATGTCTTCATTCCTCACTCTCTATCTCTCCTAGGTGGCTTTGGTGGCGTAGTTAGTAGCATGCTGAGCTTCTATGACCAGGATCTCGGGTTCAAACCCGACCGAAGTCGTCGATCTATGGCATGTAAAAGAACCTTCCCCTAACTACAATTGTGTGAGGCTAAATTTCTAGGTTATATTTGATCAACACTCTTAAAGTTCCAATGTTCACCGCCAGGTGCTGCTTGCGGTGGCATCTAGTAGCCAAGTTCACAGCTAGGTTTCGTTGACTGTATCATTTGGTAGCGAAACATGTTATCCCTTAGTCTTCTTCTTTTCCTCTTCCTCCTCCTCTCCTTCTTCTTCAATAGTCCGTAACACTATAAATCTTAATCACATGTAATTTATTTCAGGTTATTTTTCACATGTTCCAGTAATTGGATGATTTGAGCGTTGACCAACTGAAAGTTACAATATTAATTAATAAGACAACACTGAAAAATGGCTTCAAATATATATCTTCACTTTTCTAAATACAGTATGAGGTTTAATTGAATGACATGTTTCGTACGTCAGGCGAACATCATCAGATCAAACAGCAAATCTTTCAGGTTTTTGCCATATCTCTTACGGGGTTTCGCCTAGTTTTACCAAGTCAGGCTCGTCAGCCTGGACCAGTGCATCTTAGTTTATGTCCTATACTTGTAGCACTTTGCTGTGCTCCTATTCTGTGGGAACCAAGAGTTCCCGCAGTCTTTTCTCCTCCCTATAGAAGTTTCCAAAAAAGATGACATATTGGTTTTTATAGTGAAAACTAATATGTCATTCATCATTAGAACTTGTTCACTGAAGTCTTTTTAATGTTAACTTTAATGAGTGTATGCTAATGGTTCTTGAACCTTCTGAACTATTGACCAATCTCTATTGTTTGCCAAGGCCTGAACTAAAATCACCTATGCCACAACCAGCATTTGAATATGATTATGGACTATAATACTGCCTTGCTTAGGCCTTGGTTTATTGAGAATTTGGTACATTGTACATGCTTCAAAAATGAACATTTTCCCCTTATCCTTAGCCTCACTTTGGGTTTAAACACCACTAAAATCGTTTTCTGTTTGTTTTCCATTTCCAACTCCAGGCAAAGTTTCAACACATGTATGGAATGGGACAATTATATTAATGTGTTAAATGTTTTCTTTTATGTTACAATGTTACTTTAAGTGAAGACAAGTAGTGTTTTTATAAAATGCTTGATTAATGGTTTGATCAATGTTCAGAGGAAGAACATCAGATGTTCAAAACATGTACAAATAGTGAATATTGAAATTAGAATAATTCAAGTATTGACAGGGCAGAATCTTATAAATGTTTAGTAAGAAGTTGGTTCTGTGAAGGATAAAGTACTTACTATCATTGGAATCTATTGTTAGCATATCCTTTGTTGAGACAAAACCAGACTCCAGAAAGGATAAGTGGCTGTTTCTTCAGGTAACTTGTGATTCTAAATCAGAGATAATTATGTCTAGGCACCTGGAATCAGGATAGTTTTCATTCAAATATGACACCATAATTACCAAAAATCAAAAATGGGTACCTCGAAAAATACATATCGGATAAACGACATGAAAGTGACGTGTTCAATATTTAAAAAAAACTACCCATTGTCACAAAACTTGATCCCCCCAGCCCTACCCTCGCCTCTATGTTGATTGATTTTGTGCCCATTTTGATTTTGGCAATTACAGTGCCATTGAATGAAAATGACTTCAATTGCAGGGCAAATCAATGTACTGTACTTATATCTGGACAATCAAATTCTGTCATAAGAAATGGGGATTCCCATATTAGATTTTATGTTCGACGATGTCGAAATGTAAACATTATAGCTCAGAAATCTCTGTCATAATGAAGGTCATTATAACACTATTTTTCATTATGAAACAGTTTCTCCCACCAATCAGAGCTCAAGAAACAGTTGTTTGACCAATTAGGTGAAGATAGCATCGCACCTGCGCTGAGTTCCAAGGCCTTCTAATTTAAATTTCACTGCGTGGCCTAGTGTCATCGTGGGGTAATCGAGGAGGCCATGGTCAAATACAAGGTATTCTGTGCGTCCCATGCACTCTGTTCAGTACATAAAACTAGCGAAATCTCGACAGATATTTATGAATATTTATGTTCGAACATAAAATAGTTATAATAATTATCGTCGAACATAAACAGTCGTATGCAACTCGCCTATAATGGTAATTAAGACACTCGTATGAAAATTATAAAACTCGCATACGCTCGTTTTATAAACATACTCGTGTCTTAATTATTGCCATTATAGGTTCGTTGCATAATGTACTATTTGTTAACCCCCTCCTCAGCCCGAGAATATGAATTTGGTATCATTGGATGGCCCCCTTTGAGACAAACAACTTTCACTCACAACTGTTATTTTAACCGATGAGTAGTTTTCGAGATATCCCATGATTAAGCATCTTTTTCTTATGTCAAAGGTTCACTACTGATGTTATTGGGACATGCGCCTTCGGTCTCAAGTTCGATGCGCTCAGCGATCCCGACTCTGAATTTCGGAGAATGGGACGTCTCTGCCTAGCACCATCATACATCGGGGCGCTGCGTCGGACGGCACGCCTCACCTTCCCGGAACTTACCAAGGCTCTTCACATCTGTCAGTTTCCTCAGAATGTCACAAGCTTCTTCTGTAATGTCATACGGGACGCCCTGAACCTGCGGCAGGACGATAAAATGAAACGCAATGACTTCCTGCAACTATTGCTGCATCTCAGGAATGAGACAGATGTGGATTACGACTACACAGATAAGAGAAATCCAAAAAATGAACTAGGTCAGTACTTGATTAGAACAAAACAGTATTCTTCTCAGTAACCTATAGACTCCTAAACCTGCACAGGTTTGTATACATTTCGTGCCATCTAAACTCAATTGACAATTGAAGACCACACGGAAAGAACGGGGAAATAAGTTTGGTTGGTTCCTTAGTTTATGGGCTGCGACAACGCGGTAATGTAGCCCCGTGTACTTTGGGTGTGTGTAGAATCTGTCTGATAACCGGTATTAGTGTGTGTTATCTGCCTTTTTTAATTCAAGTAATGACTGCAGACAATAATTTAAGTAGTTCCTACTTTTGCTACTTTCCACGATACCTAGCTTGCAGACTTCACTACCAGAGGTCATCGCATTCAGCACTTGGCGGCGAACGTTGGAGCTAATATAGCGTTATCAATTCTAACTTATAAATTTTGGCCTCACACAAGTGTAGTTAGTGGAAGGTTCTTTTTCATGCCATAAATCTATGACATGGGCCCGCCAGCTTTACTTCCCCACCGAAGGAAGGCATACTGAGGGATTTTTAATGCTCTTAAAATATCCGACGATTTCGGCCGGGTTTGAACCCATGACCTTGGGCATAGAAGCTCAGCATGCTACCAACTACAGCTGTTGACCACATGCAGACAGCACTTGCCTTCTAGCAACCTTGAAATAAATTTACCCCCACCGCCTTACCGGAACATACACTTCGCTATTACAAAACGAGTCTGGACAAAGCAAGAAGTCGTCGACCTGTCACAAAGTACAGTACTAAAAATAATTTACCCCACTACAAATATATGTACGAAAAATAAATTCAAACTTATTCAATTTACAGTACAATATCAATTACAGAGAAATGTTTGTACTGTGTACCGTAGTTAGTTATTGTTGTTTTAAGGGGCGGAACTAAGAGGTCATCTGCCCCTCTTAACACAGATTAAAGAATACAAATTTG
The DNA here is from genome assembly GCA_946902985.2 of Meconema thalassinum. NCBI lineage: Eukaryota > Metazoa > Arthropoda > Insecta > Orthoptera > Tettigoniidae > Meconema > Meconema thalassinum. Next base: position 130,903,280 of record OX336388.2, read on the forward strand.
GAATTGATATTAAAATTTTGAGGTGGACACCTAAATTTAAAAAGACCAAAAAGTAATAAAGCAAAACAAAAATTAAATAAAAATATACAAAAATTATGGAAAAACAGAAAATTATCATTCAAAAACAAGTCGTTGAGTCAATATTCACTGGAAAAATTAGATTGCTGGCCCTAACCCACTCTCACTTATAAAGCGGATAACGCGATCAGCAGCCACCGCGTCATCGGCTAATATTAGTTTGAGTGTCGTCTGCAAACCAAGGTTTCTTCGTAAGTCAGCAAGATCCACACACTCGGTTAAATGTGAGCCACCCGAGGCTGAGTAGACCCTGTTCCAGTCCTCATACCACTTTTCAAATATCGTGGCAAACCCGGGAATCGAACCGCGGACCTCCCGGGTGTCAGATAATCATGCTGACCAATACACCACGCAGGCGACCTGTGATGTCACAAAGCCCCTAATTGAATCAACAACCACAATTTTCAAACTGCCGATTCAGTTAGTTATTGGAGTTTTAAAGAGCGGACCAGCAAGGTCACCTGCTCTTTTAACACGGATTAAATCATACAAATTTAGAATAAATTAGCGGCTTCGGTGGCTTAGTTGGTAGCATGCTGAACTGCTGTGCCCAAGATCGCGGGTCGGATTTTTTAAGAGCGTTAAAAATCCCTCATTATGCCTTCCTTCGGAGGGGAAGTAAAGCCGGCGGTCCCATGTCATAGATTTATTGCATGTAAAAGATCCTTCCACAGACTAAACTTGTGTGAAGCTAAATTGTTAGGTTAGATTTCGTCGGAATGCTCTATCAAAGTTCCAACTTTCACCACTAGGTATCACTGATATCTGGTAGCGAAAGTTGGAACTACTTGAAATTGAACGGAACTTGTAGCTCACCCTAAGGGTAGAAGCTAGAAGCAGCTACAGACTCAGGCGAGCCGAACATGTCCTCGGACACTCCCGGCACTAAAAGCCATACGATAAATAATTCATAAATAATTAGAATAAATAAAAATTTAGAGGTGGAAGCCTAAATAAAACTAATAATTATAACAATGAACAAAAATTATGGAAAAACAAAAGTTCAGAATTCAAAAAAAAAAAAGGCTTTGGGTCAATAATCATGAGTAAATTTAGATTGCTGGCCATAACCCACTCTCACTGATGATGATGATGAATTGTTGTTTCAAGGGGCGGAACTACAGGTCATCTGCCCCTCTTAACACAGGTTAAAGAATACAAATTTGGAATTGAAATTAAAATTTTGAGGTGGACACCTAGATTTAAAAAGATCTAAAATTAATAAAAGAAAAAATTATAAAAAAATAAAAATTATAAAAATAAACAAAAAATACAGAGAAACAAAAAAATTATCATTCAAAAGCGAACAAATCGTTGAGTCAATTTACACTGGAGAATTTATATTGCTGGCCCTAACCCACCCTCACTTATAAAGCGGATAACGCGATCAGCAGCCACCGCGTCATCGGCTAATATTAGTTTGAGTGTCGTCTGCAAACCAAGGTTTCTTCGTAAGTCAGCAAGATCCACACACTCGGTTAAATGTGAGCCACGGTGAAAACGGCTCCACAGGTACAATGTGGGGGGTCTTCCCTTCTCATTAGGTATGAGTGGGTGGATCTTGTATGACCTATCCTGAGCCTACACAATATGACGGACTCTCTCCGTGACCGGAAAGAGCTCCGCCACACGCGTGTAGTTCCCTTGATCGCACTCAGTTTACTGGGCAGTGGGTCAGCGGATGATGAGATCAGCAGCCACCACGTCATCGGCTAATATAAGCAACGATTTTTTCATAAGTCAGCAAAATCCACATACTGAATTACCAACACTCCCTCAATGTTAGTTATTTCTGTTTTCAGTGCTCACCGACACGGTTCTGGCAGCACAGGCTTTTGTGTTCTTCCTGGCGGGATTCGAGACATCGTCCAGCACCATGTCCTTCTGTCTCAACGAGCTGGCTCATCATCCAGAGATACAGAGCAGGTTGCGAGAGGAAGTGCTGGCTGCTTTCCAGCAATGTAAAAATGGTGAACTGACATATGAAGCCATACAGGGACTCACCTACATGGATAAAGTTTTCTCAGGTTTGTTTTTTAGTTTCCTAGTCACTTCCCATCCCATCGATGTGAACCAGCTCCCCCCACTTCCACCTCCCCTCCCCCTCTCGAAAAAAAGACAATAAAAATTAAGAAAGGAAGGAAGATTGTAGTTTTACGTGACCGTGAATCTTGTGATTATGAGCCACGGGACCTCCTTTTTACGTGGAATCCGAACCACAGGACATGGCATTTCACTTTGGAAAATCTCACATGCATTGACCGGGAATCGAACCGGGACCGCCTTGGTGAGAGGCATACAGCTAGACCGCTGAGCCACCACGCCCCTAAAAATTAAGAATGTGTTGCTTTGGTAAAAGTATAAAATAATTGTAAATTTGATTGTGCCCTAATCTTAACTTAATGGCTGTTATAAAAATATTAAGATTGAAATTAGACTACGTCTAGTGTAGTGGCTAGCATTCTTGGCTGCCGCTCCGGGGGTCCGAATTCGATTCCTGGCTCTGCCAAGAAATTTTCATTCTGGTTTGATGGTAGGAACGGGGTACACTTAGCTTTGTGAGGCAAAACTGTGAATTCCACAGTACGGTACTTTTGAGAAATACATTATCAATTTGTAAAAAAAAAAAACTGTATACCTTTCTGCTTAGCAAATTGACAAATATTTAGATATTTGCCATTCATACTCCATAGACCATAAGAGAAAATTCATTAAGAGTATAAAATTTTATTTGTGTGTTGTGTTGTATTTTGCAACTTTTTTTGTATTGCCAGTAATTGTAGGCTATATATACTTAGAATTTTATAATTAACTTAACTCTAATTACACAAAGTTAAGATATTGGTTGATATTTCTGGGTATTTTGCGGGGACAATCCCCTGAGAATACAATTTTCCAGGATAGTCAGCCCCCCCCCCCCCACACAAAAAAAATTGTATATACGCCCCTGATGTGAACCATTCCAATACCTCGTCAAATGTTGTACTTGTTTGAGTCTTCAGCCGTTAAGACTGGTTTGATGCAGCTGTTCATGCCTCCCTGTCCTGAGGTAATCGTTTCATTTCTACATAGCTATCACAACTTACATCCAAGGCAATCAGTTTAACATATTCTAACCTGGACTATTCCTTGACCCTTCCTTCCATAAGTTTGCTATTCTAGTACGTGCCCTACTAACCAGTCTCCACTCTTCATTAGCAGTCGCCAGAAACATCTCTCCTCCCCACTCGTCTTAATACCTCTTCATTAATTTGTTACTCTATCTAGTTAGTTAGGTTTTAAGGGGCAGAACCATGAGGCCATCTGTCCCTCTTAACACAGATTAAATTACACTAATTTTGAATATATATTTAAATTTTGAGGTGGAAGCCAAAATATTAAAAAAGACCATAAAAAATAAAACAAAAATTAAATAAAACTTCTTCTTCTTCTTTCGAATAAACAATTTGGAGAGTACGATGAATCAACTTTGCCTATTGTCCATTGTATTCAATATCCTTTGTTTCCAAATTTCTTTCATCCTTCTAGAGTGACGATCTTTCTCCTCCTGAGTCCACTTTCTGCCAGTTGTTTGTTTCTTCCTTTCTTGAAATTTTGCCTTTTGTATAGCTTCTCTGAAGAGTGATCTGTTTGCTATTGTGTCTGTCTGAATTCTGGCGTTTGTCAAGTCTTTGTCAATTTCAATGAACCATATGGGTTTGGATTTGTAACTAGTCAGTAAGTTGAAGATCTGTTTAGTTAGTCTACTATTTTCCATTCTATAAATGTGCCCAAAAAACTGTAATCTTCTCTTTCTCATTACATCAGTTAATTTTTCACATTTCAAATATAATTCTCTATTTGGCCGTAACCTATATTCTACGTTATTATTTCGTTTAGCTCCCAGTATTTTTCTCAGAATTCGTCTTTCAGTCTTCTCTAATTTGTCTAAATCACCAAATCTTATTAATTTAAGTGTTTCTGCCGCATACAGAGTTTCACAAAATCTCGAGAAGAACTAACTATTGCTAGACGATAAACAGCCAAAGAACTCAGAAGAATCAAAAGGGATCATCAAAAAGTAAACCTAAACATCATAGAGGAATCATTCAAACAACATAAGACACAAGACTATTACAGGACATTTAAACAATACTGATCAAAGTATATTCCACCCACACTCAAGATGAGGAATAAACAAGCACAACTAGTACACACCAATCAGGAGAATGCCAAAATTCTAGCAGATTACTTTAAAGAATTTCTAAATGCTGTGGACCCAAAAGAGTACCTAGAATTTGTGCCTGATCCAAAAAATAAAACATGTTTAGTCAAGGTTTTCCAGGACTTCTATGAGGTACTCCAAGCAATTGATTGGCTCAAGAACTACAAAGCAGCTGGAAAAAATCAAGTGGTTGCAGAGCTGTAGAAGAATGCAAATAACCAAACACTTCAAAACCTACACTAACACATCATAGACATATGGAAATCTGAAAAACTGCCTGAAGAATGGAACACAGCTATAATTCATCCAATACACAAAAAGGGTGATAGACTGGATCCAAATAATTACTGGGAGATTTCCTTACTTGATATCACATATAAGATCATGTCTAGAATTATCCTCACAAGAATTCAGTAACAGCTTGACCAAGAACTTGGAGAATATCAGGGGAGATTTCGACCTGGAAGAAGTTGTCCCGATCAAATCATCAGTCTTAAGTAGGATTATGAAATATCAAAAAATGAGAAACAAAAAGTTTGTTATCACTTTTGTTGACTTCAGGAAAGCGTATGGCAGTATCCCTCGTGAGTCATTACTTAAAATCCTTAAAGAATTTGGATTACACCAGAAACTTATCAATCTCATTGGCGTTACCCTTAAGAACACTTAAGTTTGAGTGAAGAGGATAACAATAAGAAGATGCTAATTTTCGGTTTGATTCTAATGCATGATTTCTTAATTTCGTTGTAAATTTTCATAACTTTCAATGACCTACTACAGAGAGTTTAATTTGTATGTAACGGAGACCCTCGCTTGCCCGCTCGCCCATGGCGCGAGCCTGTCTCCCGCACTTTGCCGTTATGCGGCGCCCGCGCCGCACTGAGTCATTGAGTATAGGAATTTGTACTTGCCTAGTTCACAGCTGGTGCTGAAAATGTTCGCCATTCACTGCTACACATCGCTGGCACCTTTTAATGAAACTGGCATTTACTCTCTGAATTTCCTCAGCACCGATTGACTGTATTTCAGCTGTAATATAGTCTTTAAGCTCATTTATAGTGTGAGGGTTTCTCGCATACACTCTATTTTTAAGGGTCCCCCACAAATAAAAGTCACATGGTGATAAGTCTGGGCTTCGCGGGGGCCACACGTTCCGACTTATAATCCTCGTACCGAAAATGCGACGCAATTCTGTCATGGATGCTTCGGCAGTGTGAGCAGTGGCAGAATCTTGTTGAAAGTAATTTGACAATCGCTCTCCGTAAGTCAGTTCGTCAAAAAATTGGTCAAGGATGACATTGAAGTACAAATTCCTATACTCAATGACTCAGTGACGCGCAAGTGCAGCATAACAGCAAAGTGCCTGGCGGGAGACAGGCGCGCAACGCGGGCGAGCGGGCAAGCGAGGGTCTCCGTTACATACGAACTAAACTCTCTGTATTATCATCATCATTAAAATCACATATTTAATTTGCATGTAATTTGCCTTTTATTCATTCATTTATTTATTTAAGCACTTAAATCAAACAAAATACATTTAAGTAATCTAAGAATTGACAGGGAATACAGATGTCACCGTCTTCCTTCTCTCCCAAAACCTATTAATTCTGGCTGTTCTTTCTTCATCAGATATGATATATGGTTTTCGTTGCTTAGTTCTTAGTCTGTATGTTAGGTAGTCAGCCCGAAGGTTGGTTGGATCCTTAAAAAGCACAGCTGTTAGGTTATGTGGGTGGATATGCACAAAAACCCAAGACAGCGCTATATTGAGGCGTACTACGCAAGATGAGGAGTGAGGTAGTTTGCCATTGCTTTCCTCACTGAGTCAGAACAGCAGTACTAACCCTATGAGTAGAACCTTTCACAGCATCCACAGGCACTGACTGTGCCCTGAATGTCATTACTGAGCTTCCATATAATCACAGCCATAAGTGAGACTGAGACATCGGAGGAAAGCCACATTTTACTCTAGCCTGTGTCAATAGACAAATTCAATTGTACTGCATTCATCAATAGAAGGCAAACAGGCCTAGTGTTTAGTCTAAATCTTAGATATTTGTTCTTAAGAATCCTTTTTTTCTTCTGTATGTGCAATTTATTGCATTGTAATATTCAACTCTTCTAAACCATTTTGAACTTTCTTGAGCCAATTATAGTTTCCAAAAGTACCGGTAGTTAAATAGTTGTTTTAAGGGTCTATTCCAGTGCTTTCCAAACAGGGTGTTGCGTGGTATCATCAAGGGTGTCGTGAGATGTGTTGTACGTATAAATTCAGGATAGAACATGAATAAAGAACTTGTGAGAACATAGTAAACTAGCTTCCCCTCGTTCGGAGTATAAGGCGCGTGATCGAGATGTTGATAAGCACAAACTTGCTACTAACATTCATTTTAAGGGACAAAGTTGGTGGGTTTTTTTTGTTTTGTTTGTTTCCGACTTTGGCCAACTGTGGACCGCATGGAACCTAAGGCTTTCTGGTCAATTTTTTCTTCTTTTCTTCCCAGAACCTCTTCATTCTTTCACTTCTAATCTTTCTCTGCTCCTCTGTTATTACCAAATTTGGCCTGTGTTGTGGTGATTTTTCTTTGAACGTCTTGATATTATCCCTTCGGGAATGACAAGTTCAGTTAGTCCAACTTCAATGACGTCTCTTTTGACCTTTTCTACCCATTTTGTAGTAGCTTTCAACCCTGTGATGTATTTAAAAAATTTCTTTGTCAGCCGGTTCCCGTCCATTCTCATCAAACGCCCTTAAAATTTTAGCCTTCTTTTACGCATTGTGACCACAATGGTTTCGGTCTGCATACACAGATCTCCATTTTTCCTTTTTTTCCATGTTCTGTCATCATCTTTCCGTGATCCGAGAATTTTCCTCAGGATCCTCCTTTCCTTTATCTCAAGTTCCTTCAGCTCCCCTTTTTTGTTCAGACCCTCTAGCTTTACCACTGTACTGTAATGTCTGAGTTTTGCTTTGTATGATATCGCTCGTTTGTTATACCTGTTCGGTGTATGGTTCAGAAAAATAAATGAAAACAATTTTGAGATGTTTCCATTGACATCTAAATGCCCAATTGGTGACAAAATACAACCACTGGTTCATAATCATTTAATGCAACTGAAATCGAGACTGGATGGATATTTTCCAACACTAAATGTAAACCAATGTGACTGGACTGGACTCTCCAGCTCTTGTGAACTTCAACTTATCGAAGAGGAGGAGCTGGCGGAACCTAAAAATAACCAGACTTTAAAACTTACGTAACAACAGTCAGAATTAGACAGCTTCTGGGTTTCTATTGAACAAGATTTTCCACACCTGAGTAAAAGAGCCCTCATCGTTTTGTTACTGTTTTCTACGAAGAAGGAAGATTGTAGTTTTACGTGACCGTGAATCTTGTGATTATGAGCCACGGGACCTCCTTTTTACGTGGAATCCGAACCACAGGACATGGCATTTCACATCGAAAATCTCACATGCATTGACCGGGAATCGAACCTGGACCGCCTTGGTGAGAGGCATACAGCTAGACCGCTGAGCCACCACGCCCCTTTACTGTTTTCTACGACATGTTCGTGTGAATGTGCGTTTTCTGTTATGGCTAATACAAAAACAGTTAAACGTGGAAGTTTGAGAATGTTAGATGAGGAAATGCGTGTGAATTTGTCCTGTATCCGTCCCGATATAAAGCAGATTTGTAATGGTCGCCAATCCCATAGCCAGTCATTGAATTGGAACATCAAGGTGCAAGTTTTGTATCTACGAGAAAGGGGTTTAATATTGTCTATTATACTTGGAAAATCATATTTATTTATTTATTTATTTATTTACATATGTTACGCCCGCATTGGAGCACTTAACCAAAACAAGTATATACATATCTCAAAAACAATATTAAAGATTTAGCTTCTTATTTTTCTTCTTTTCCCAAAACATTTTCATTCTAGTTGACCTTTCCGCTCTCTCTGCAACGCTTATAGTGTAAGTTTTGCGGGTAAAGGTTTTTAAGGGAAGTCGGATGTTCTTGTTTTTCAAGATATTCTTCTCATCTTTGTTAGCAATTTGGGACATTGTCAAGCCGAGTTCATCCAGATCATTTTGAATTTCCATAAACCAAGAGTTCTCTGTTTTACTTTTGAAAAAATAATTAAATAATACTTTTAATTGTCTGGTATCCGGCAGGCGTGAGATATGACAAAAAAAAGCAATTCGCCTTTTTCGCATAGTATCGACTATAGACTCTGTTTCTTTATAAACCACTTAATTTGGTAATAGACGCCATTGACCATCCACCTGATGTTTTTTATTAATTATAGTTCTGAGAATTCTTCTATCAATCTTCTGTAATGTGTCAGTAACTGATCGAGTGTTTAACTTGAAAAGTGTTTCACAAGCATATATTGCTTCCGGTTTAATAACTGATTCGTAATGTCGTAATTTGGCATTTATGGAGAGTGATTTTTTTTTGTAACTAGACCAAGTAATGTATTGCGCTTGTCTTAACTTTGTTGTTCTATTTTCGATTGACGCTTTCTCATTCAAATTCCATGTTATAATCTCCCCCTAAATATTTAAATTTATGTACAACTTTAATTTCTTTATTGTTGATCAATGTAATAGCTTGTGTTTCCACATCAAAGGATGCCATTATTTCAGTCTTTTCAAATGAAATTTGAAGTCCTACTTTTGCTGCAATAGACCCAAGTTCTTCAATTTGGTGTTTAGCCTCATCTATACTGGTTGCAAGCAGTTCAAGGTCATCTGCAAAGGCCAAGCAATTCAGTTTTATATTAGTACCAATCTTTACATTTGGAGGACAAGTTTTGTTCCACTCACGCATGATCTTTTCAAGAACACAATTAAATAATAACGGTGATAGACCATCTCCCTGTCGAAGTCCAGTCCGGATATCAAATGGTTCAGACAGTTAGTTAGTTATTGTTGTTTTAAGGGGCGGAACTACGAGGTCATCTGCCCCTCTTAACACAGATTAAAGAATACAAATTTTGAATTGAATTTAAAATTTTGAGGTGGTTATGTTATTGTTATTGTTGTTTTAAGGGGCGGAACTACGAGGTCATCTGCCCCTCTTAACACAGATTAAAGAATACAAATTTTGAATTGAATTTAAAATTTTGAGGTGGACATCTAAATTTAAAAAGACCAAAAATTAATAAAACAAAAACAAACAATTAAATTTAAAAAAAAAAAATTATAAACATAAACAAAAATTACGGAAAAAACAAAACATTATCATTCAAAAACGAACAAGTCGTTGAGTCAAAGTTCACTGGAAAATTTAGATTGCTGGCCCTAACCCACTCTCACTTATAAAGCGGATAACGCGATCAGCAGCCACCGCGTCATCGGCTAATATAAGTTTGAGTGTCGTCTGCAAACCAAGGTTTCTTCGTAAGTCAGCAAGATCCACACACTCGGTGAAAATGTGGGCCACGGTGAAAACGGCTCCACAGGTACAAAGTGGGGGGTCTTCCCTTCTCATTAGGTACGAGTGGGTGGATCTTGTATGACCTATCCTTAGCCTACACAAAATGACGGACTCTCTCCGGGCCCGGAAGGAGCTCCGCCAAACGCGAGTAGTTCCCTTGATCGCTCTCAGTTTACTGGGCAGTGGGTCAGCTAGCCACTGACTCTCCCAAAAAGCCAGAACTTGTAGGCGTAACTGAGAGCGAATATCTCTAGCGGGTACCTCCATTGGTCGAGGTGGTAGTGATACCGCCTCTTTTGCAGCTTGATCTGCTAACTCATTTCCCGCAATTCCCATGTGGCTTGGAAGCCACAGAAAGGTGATTCGAGTGTCAGCGTGGCACAGCCCGGCTAGTAGGTCATGGATTCGCTGCACTAGGGGGTGTTGCGGGAAACATGTAGCAATTGACTGCAACGAACTCAAAGAGTCGGTGCACAAGAGAAAGTGGATTCGTGCATCCTGTAGTGCAAACTGCAGAGCTTCATAGATGGCAACGAGCTCCGCAGTAAACACACTACAGGCCTCAGGCAAAGAGATCTTGGTATTTGCACCATCAATAACTTAAGCACAACCCACTTTCTCGTCCACCTTCGAACCATCCGTGTATAGAATGCCAGCGTCCGGAAATTGGTGAACTATGCTGTGGAACTGCCTCCGGTAAACGGACGCATCCGTGTTCACCTTAGGACCTTGGTGAAGATCTAACCGAATTTCCGGACGCGGGACTTGCCACGGAGGCACCTCGCTAGATGTCCGGATCATACAGGGACCTACAGCCACTCCTATTTCAGTGCACGAGCTATCAAGTCTAATACCAATCGGCCGAGTGGCACGAGGCCGGTTGGCGTAACCCTGGTGGTTTTGGGTACCGAAGAGAGCTTGATAGGTCGGGTGTTGCGGCATTTGACGCACATTGGCAGCATATGCTAAAAGCATATGTTGGCGTCTATAATTTAAAGGTGGAACACCCGATTCGGCGAGTAGGCTGGGTATCGGGCTGGTCCGGAAGGCACCGGTAGCCAGCCTAACGCCACTATGGTGGATACTGTCCAGCATTTTCAAGGTTGCCGGCCTTGCTGAACCGTATGCCGCAGAACCATAGTCTAGCCGGGACAGGACGAGGGCTTGGTAGAAACGTAGGAGCACCGCACGGTCAGCCCCCCACGTAGTGCCACTAAGAAACCTGAGCATGTTCAGTTTCCTGAGACATGTCATTTTCAATTGCCGTATATGGTGCTGCCACGTTAACTTGCTGTCAAAATGGAGCCCCAGGAAGCGATAAGTGTCAACCAACGGCAACGCAGCATCCCTGAGATGTAGTTCAGGGTGTAAATGTAGCCTCCGTAGCCGACAAAAATGGACGACGGAGGTTTTCGCTGCTGAAAAACGAAAACCCCGGTCGTGAGCCCACCTGTCGACCCGGTTGATGGCTAGCTGCAATTGCCGTTCCACGACTGCCATACTTCCAGAGCTGTAATGCAGAGCTAAATCGTCTACATACAGCGATGGAACTACCGCGGACCCGGCGGCGGCAACGATGCCATTAATGGCAATCGCGAACAAGGTGACACTCAGCACTGAACCCTGAGGAACTCCATTTTCTTGGGTATAGTACTGCGATAATGTCCTACCGACCCTTACACGGAAGAGTCGGACGGACATGAAATTCGCAATGAAAGTCGGTAAGTTACCACGGAGTCCCCACTTGTGAAGGGTGGAAAGGATCCCGTAGCGCCATGTGGTGTCGTAGGCTTTCTCGAGGTCAAAGAAAACCGTGACTAGGTGCTGCTTCCGGAAAAAAGCCTCCTGTATGGCGCTCTCAAGTCGCACCAGATGGTCAGTGGTGGACCTATGAGAGCGAAATCCACATTGGTACTCAGACAGGAGACCTTTATCCTCCAAGAACCACACCAGTCGACGGTTCACCATCTTTTCGAGCAGCTTACATAGGCCATTTGTCAAACAAATGGGTCTATAGCTGCTTACAAACTTGGGATCCTTTCCAGCCTTAGGAATCGGTATCACGATCCCCTCTCGCCATTGAGATGGAAACTCCCCTTCAATCCATATACGATTGAAGAGGATCAACAGTTCTTTCATACTGGATTCGCACAGATGTTTTAACATTTGATTATGTATGTTATCCGGTCCAGGAGCCGTATCCCTGCACAGTGCAAGCGCACTGCGCAGTTCCCATTCAGAGAATGGTACATTATAGGACTCCGAAGCAGCAGTGGCAAAGGACAAGGGGTGAGTCTCTGCCTCCCGCTTCAGAGTCAGAAATGTAGGATCGTAACTCCCGGAGCAGGATACATCGGAGAAGTGCGAGCCAATGCTGTTGGCAATGGCGAGATGGTCCGTGATGATGTCCCCATTTATGGACACTCCGGGTATCGATAGTGATGTCGGGAGTCCGGAGATCCGACGAAGCTTAGTCCACACTTGAGATGAAGGAGTATGCGCTGTCATGGACGACACATACTTTTCCCACGTCGTTTTCTTACTCTCCCGAATCAGATATCGGGCTCTAGCACGCATCCTTCTGAAGGTGATAAGGTTGGCCATAGTGTTTTGCCTCCGATAGCATTTGAAAGCACGTCGACGATCTTTAATGGCTGCTGCAATCTCGGCTGTCCACCAAGGGACAAGCTTCCGGCGTGAGTTGCCGGATGAGGAAGGTATTGTTTCCTCAGCAGCAGTCAAAATACCATTCGTTATGTGAATGGTATGATCGTCGACACTCTCAAAGGTATCTTCGGCAAACACCGCACGTGCCGTGAAAGTTGGCCAATCAGCCCGACGGAGAAGCCATCGACTTGGTAACTCGATGGCTCTCTGGTTCGGAAGAGTAACGATAATTGGAAAATGGTCACTATTACAAAGGTCATCGTGTACACCCCACTGTAGCAGGGGAACCAGCGCACGACTGCACAGGGTAATATCGATACTTGAATAAGTACCGTGTGCAATAGAGAAGTGCGTAGGCTCCCCTGTGTTCAACAGACACAGGTCCAGCCGCCTGATCAGCCTCTCAAAATCTCTCCCTTTACCGCTAGTGGTAGCGGAGCCCCAGATGGTGTTGTGGGCATTAACATCTCCCAGAAGGAGAAAAGGAGGGGGGAGCTGAGAGACTAGATCCACCAGCTGGTCGTAATCCGGCTGAGAATCAGGTGGGATGTACACGTTACATACTGTTGCCATTACTGGCAACGAAGTACGAACTGCAACTGCCTCTAGCTGAGTACGCAACGGCACCTCTTCACTAAAGAGGCTAGAGTGGACGAGAGTGCAGACGCCACCAGCGGCCACAGCTCCGTCCATCCGGTCTTTAGAGAAGAGTTTGAAGTGACGCATTGTTGTCTCATGTCCAGGACGAAACCTGGATTCCTGAAGACAGACAATGGTTGCCGAAAACGAAGATATTAATTGTCGTAACTCAGCGAGATGAACAGAATAGCTATTACAGTTCCATTGTAATAGTGCCATGATGTGGACTTAAGTAGAAGTGGGTCTTCTACTTATGCTTGACCGTTTGCCACCCTTCCCCATCTCTAGTTGGAGATGATGGGGCAGGAGAGCACACCTCAATCTCCACATCTCCGTCCGAAGACGAAGAAAATGGAGCGGGCGCTCTCTTGGTTTGCGCACGGTCGTCGTCGGACCTCACGGGTCTCGCCCGTGGGGAAAAGCGAGAGCGGTGTCGAGGGACTTTCTCCCGGTCCGAAGACTGGGTGTCTGTCCCCGACACGCCCCGAAGAGACTTCTTCTTGGATCGGCGCCGACGTGTGTTTGGGGAAGTAGATGGTCCCTTCCCCACAGACGCCGGGTCCTTATAAAACAAGGTCGCTCCTGCTGGCACCGCTCCACTGGTAGTGGTGGGAGCGGGATGGCTAGCAGATACGTGAGCAGCCCTGCCTTTAGGAGAGGAAGAGAAACGGCGCTGAACCGCTCCCCTCTCCTCCGCCGATCTATTTTCTTTTCTATAGGGGAGTTCCTCCATACGGACGGGCTTGGCTTCAGCAGGCTTCGCTCCCTTGGTGGTAGTGGGAGCGGAAAGGCCAGCAGAGACAGTAGCCACCCCGTCAGCAGGAGGGCGAGAGAGACGGCGACGAACCGTCCCCCTCTTCTCCACTATCTTTGTCTTATCAGATGGGCTGGATGACGATCCAGCCCCGGTCGCAGAAGTCTTCTTTGCCTCGTTGGCAGGGGAAGACTTCTTCTCCGACCGTTTCGAAGAGGAAGATGACTTCTTCTCCGATTGCGCCGGTTTAGATGGTATAACCGGCGCCTTTTTCACAATGGCCGAAGAAGGTTGTTTAACCTTCTTCGGGCTGACAGGTCTCGCTTGGACAGCGAGGGGAGACTTTACGATCTCAGAGTAGTTCGTCGTCGAGGGTACAGCACGGGGAACGAAAGAGGCAGGGGTGATAGGTGGCGTCACCTTAGCCGCGAAAGATACCGGAAATTCGGGTGCAGTCATATCACGGTATCTCTTTCGAGCGTCGTGATATGAAAGCCGATCCAATGTTCTGATTTCTTGGATCTTTGCTTCCTTGCAGAACTCAGGGCACTGCTTCGACCGCGGAGAGTGACTTCCTTGGCAGTTAGGACACGTCGGGGGAGGCGTACACCCCACACCGTCATGTGTCCCCTTGCCACACTCTCTACACACCGCCTTGGCAGTGCACCTGGCAGAAACATGACCGAATTTCTGGCAATTGTAGCAGCGCATAGGTGGAGGGATGTACGGTCTAACGTCGCAATGGTACGACGTGACCTTCACCTGCCTAGGCACTACATCACCCTCAAAATGAAGAATGAAAGCGCCAGTATCGACGCTATCATTTCCAATTTTCAGGGTGATGCGCCTAATCCTGGTGACGCCTCGCTTCCCCAGATCCCGCATCAATTCCGCGTCGCTGTTTAAAATGAGGTCGCGATGGAATATAACTCCACGGATCTCATTTAGCGTATCGTGCTTCTCAACCTTAACGGGAATTTCGCCGAAATGCGTGCATTCCAGCAACGCTTCGGTTTGCTGCCGGTCAACGGTATGCAGCAGGAGCTGCCCGTTCCGGAGCTTGGAAATCCCGTTAAGGTCGCGATATTTCCCCTCGATTTCCTCTGAAAATAGGATCGATTTTACCTGTTTAAAATCTCCCCCGTCTGTCCTGGTAGCTACCAGGTAGCGAGGAGACCTGTCAACAGGGAACTTCTTATTAAATGCCTCATCCCAAGGCGTATACACCTTGGGATTCGGTCTACACTCCAGAGACGGCTTTTTAAGGGTGCCACCCTGTACAGGTGTCCGTGATCGTTTACTACGCATCCCGGACGAAATCCTCCCCGAATACTGCCCACTCCGAACGGGGGCTATCACTGTGGGCGCCACCCAGCCAAGGCAATACCTACCTGGCATAGCAGATATTGCCCGGGGTCCCAGTGCCTCGAACAGGCACTTCCCCCTCGGCATGCACAGGATTTATTCAGCTCCAGTATTTGGCCATGCAGGGACCTTCGTTGTAAGGCGGATACTACTGTAGGGTACATGGCGCACCCACCTGACGGGATGGGGCATACCGTCTAGGCTTTCTGGCCAGATGGCCAAGCTGGTGGCCCTTCCCCTAACAGCACGCATGTTTATTTCTATTGGTCAAACCAGAGCTGGGACCAGAAAACCAAAATTGACCTTTATAAGGCCCCCTCTAAGTCGCCTTTTACGACAGGCAGGGGATACCGTGGATGAATTCTGCCCTCCCCATCCACAGGGGGTCTGAACAAATCAAAACTGGCAAGTTATTCGGCCATGTCGGCCCTATTAGTCGCCTCCTACGACAGGCAGGGCATACCGTGGGTGTATTCTATCCCGCACCCACACAGGGGATGGTTCAGACAAGGTGCCTCGAAATTTAACCTTTGATTTAGTATCTTTCAAAGTAACACCGATGAGGTTGATAAGCTTTTGATGTAACCCAAATTCCCTAAGGATGTTAAGTAATGACCCTCGATGGATACTGTCATAAGCTTTCTTAAAATCCACAAAAGTAATGACCAAATCCTTTTGTCTCATTCTATGATATTTCATTATCCATTTCAGACTGATGATCTGATCCGGACAGCTGCGGCCTGGTCGGAACCCTCCTTGATATTCTCCTAGTTCTTGATCGAGTTGTTGTTGAATTCTTGTCAAGATAATTCTAGATAGAATCTTGTATGTTACATCAAGCAAAGAAATCCCACGGTAGTTGTTCGGGTCTGATCTATCACCCTTTTTATGAATTGGGTGGATTACAGCCATTCTCCATTCCTCTGGTATTTGTTCCGAATTCCATACATCGATGAGGCGTTTATGGAGGTTGGAGATGGTTTGTTCATTTGCATATTTCCATAGTTCTGCTACCAATGAATTCTCTCCTGCTGCTCTATAATTTTTGAGCCAATTAATCGCTGCACATACTTCAGTCAAGTCAGGAGGAATAATGTTCTGTAAATTTGTTTTATTTTTTGGATTAGGCTCAAAATCAAGATATTCCTTAGGTTCATCAGCATTTAGTAGTTCTCTAAAATAATCTGCTAGAATTTTAGCATTATCAGTATCATTGTGGGCTAGTTTACCTGATTTATCTTTCATTAATAGTGTAGGAGGGCTGTATTTAGAATGATATTGACGAAATGTCCTGTAATAGTCCCTTGTTTTGTGTTGCTTAAAGGAATCATCAATAATTTGTATGGACTTTTTTTTGATTTTCTCTTTTAATTCTCCTAATTTCTTTGGCAGTTTCCCTTCGAACAATGGTTAATTCTTCTCGCGATTGTGTGGTCCTCTTTTGCTGATCATTGAGCCATGGTGTGGGTCTTTTCCGAATTGCAGCATCACATTCCGTATTCCACCATGCATGCTTTTTCCTTTTCCTAATAGGGGCAATTTCGACAGCAACGGTTTTCAGTGTGTCAACCATCGTTTCTAGCTTGTCACTTAAGAGAGTTTTAGACTTTTCCTTATAGGACACATTATTTATTAAATAACTAGGGTCATATTGCCTTTGCATGGTCGAGTTTGACGATTTTTGTTTACGTCGTGGAGTTAACTTGATCTTTATCTTGGATATATAATGATCAGAGTCAACATCGACCCCACGTAGTACCTTAACGTTATATATTTCTTTGTAGAACTTTTTATCCATTGCAACATGGTCTATCTGGAATTCCCCTAGTGCACTGTTAGGGCATTTCCAGGTCATAAGTTTGTGTGGTCTTCGCTTAAATCTAGTAGTTTCGAGACGTAGGCCATGTTCTTCACAAAGGGTGATTAATCTTTGACCATTCTTGTTAGTGAATTTGTGAGCTGGCCACTTACCTACTATTGGACGAAATTTTCTTTCTTGACCAATTTTTGCATTAAAATCCCCAAGCAAGATTTTAACATGAGTGTCTGGAATGTTTGATATTAGTAAGGCAAGTTCTTCCCAAAAATTGTCCGTTTCATCTCTAAATTTTTTTGACATTCTTGTCATTAGTTGGGGCATGAACGTTTATCAAAGAGTATATTTTGTTTCCTGTCCTAATTGTTCAAGTTGCTAACCTTGATGAGTTCGACGAAAAGTCTTCCACTGAATCAATAATACTGGTATGTACTAAAAATCCCATACCAAATTGGGGGACATTTTTCATAACTCGTGGTCCTGGAGGTCCCTTGTAGAGACGGTATCCTCCAGATTCAATGGGGTCTTGATCTGTGTTTCTAAGTTCTTGAAGTGCTGTTATTAAGATCTTATGTTGGTCCAATATATCGGTTAAATGCTTAAGTTTTCCAATTTTAATTAACGAATTTATGTTTAATGTTGCAAAGAATGAAAATTCCCCATGTTTGTTAATTTTGAGTTTGTATTTGGACTTTCGGGTTTCCAGGCGCTCTGACTCACCTGACTCTTCTACGCGGCACCCCACCGTATCCGAATGGTGCCTTGCGGTGGAAGAGTTCATTAGAAGACTGTTCATACTTGAGTTGATTGTCTGGTCTAGGACCCATGATCTGACCGTAGTCAGGGATTACAATTCCAGAAGTGATCTGGAAAGGTGATGAATGGAATATGATAGGATGATTGATGAGAAATGGGAGTGTGTTTGGTCCGCGAGAGCTATTTTATTTCGCTCAAGTCCGCCAGCAAAACTGGTGAGGACCCCCCTATCCGCCACCTGGGACGCGCCACGTCGGAGTATCACCTCTCCGCCTTCCTACGACAACGTAGTAGGTTCGTGGGGAAAATCATATTATATAGGCCTACTATGAAAAATTTGAATTTCCCTAAAGTGTGCCTCCTTTTTTAAAGTAGTCTAAGTTTATAATTACAATAATTAAATGGGTGTTGTGTAGAATTGTGTGTGCTAATAGGGTGTCACCATGAGAACAAGTTTGGAAAGCTCTGGTCTATTGTCATGTAATCTCAATAAATGACAGAAAAAGGAAATTCTCCTTTTTCTCATCGTGCCTAAAACGGAATATATGACATCAAATGCAGGAGAAATCGGAACAATCCAAGTCAACGGCGATGACCTGCCTCGAATAACAAAATTTAAGTATCTTGGCTGTACGATAACTGCTGAAGGTCGTCTCACCGAGGAGGCCAACGTATGAATTAATGCTGAGTGGATGAAGTAGCAAACAACAGGTGTCATGTGCGATCGCCAGATGAAAGACCACCTAAAAAGGAAGATTTACCGCCCTGTCATTCGTCCCGTGGCGCTTTATGGTACTGAATGTTGGCCGATCACCAAGGAAGCAGAACGTCGGCTAAGTGTCATGGAGACCAAGATGCTTAGATGGACAGCTGGCATTACTAGGTTGGATCACATCCCCAATGAAAGAATAAGGGAACGATTTGGTGTCGCGTCAATCAACAACAATATGCGTGAGGGTCGTCTGCGATGGTTTGGGCATGTGCTACGGTCAGGAGCGGATACCATTGCAAAACAGGGCTACACACTAGAGGACGCCGGGAAAAGACCAAAGGGGCGACCAAGACAACGTTGGGCCGATACACTGCACAGGGATCTGAAAAGCGTCAACCTACATCCGGACATGGCCCATGACCGAGTAAAGTGGAGACAGTGGATTCACATAGCGGACCCTGCAACGAGGCGGGACAAACGCTAAAGCAAAAGAAGAAGATGTCTATTATTGAATCACTTTCCCGATAGACAACTGCATTAGCAGTATTAGGTAAAATTCAGCAATTCTTCTAGGTTTGTGCCATGCAAGCCAATATACCATCTTTTTGGAGGCCTTCATAGGGAGGTTAAGGCTGCTTGAACTTTTAGTTCTCACAGTAAAGTAGTGCAGTTGCACTCTATCTAAAGGGAGGTAGCGCACAGTTCGTTACTCCTGTGGGGGTCCGGGCGAGGACACCACGAGCCCGCCGATGAGCCAGCTTGGTCACCTAGGCGAAACCCCACACAAGACACGGCACAAACCTAGAAGAATTGCTGAGTTTTAATTCACCGGCCGTGAAAGCCAATATATCAGTATTAGGTAACTTCTTTGAGTTTCTGAAAGACATCCCTAACGTTCCTGGTAGTATGTTTATACAAGAGTGAAGGTTTGGTTCTCATCCATATTCTTTAAAATTTTGTTGCAATTTCATTACTTTCCATGACCAATTTCAAGGTTTCTGATTTATGGACAATTTTACTACCTAAAATTTATGATTTTCAAAAAATGTGAACATCCTCTGTAAAATTCAGGAAATACATTATACTGTGATGGGCTATGTTACAGAGACATTGCGTAAGTATCCAGTTGCGGGTATGTTGTTCCGTGAGTGTACCAGGGAGTACAAGGTACCGGACAGCTCTCTGACTCTCGAGCCAGGCCTGCAGATCATCATCCCCACATATGCTCTGCATCACGATCCGGCGTACTACCCCGAACCCTCACGCTTCGACCCGGAGAGGTTCAGCGAGCAGGCCAAGGCAGAAAGACATCCCTTCACCTACCTTCCATTCGGCGAGGGACCTCGCATCTGTATAGGTGAGATACACTTCACATTCTCCTCAAAATTGTGTTTGTTTGGTTCCTTAGTTTAGGGGCTGCGACAACGCGGTCATGTACTTTGGGTACTTTGGGTGTGTGTAGAATCTGTCTGATAACTGGTGTTAATTGTGATGGCTGTATTAGTGTGCGTTATCTATAATTCAGGTAAGGTCTGCAGACGATCAATTTCAAGTAGTTCCTACTTTTGCTACCAAATACTACCGTCAACGACCGTAGCTGTGAACTTGGCTACTAGATGCCACCGCAACCAGCATCTGGTGGCGAACGTTGGAACCTGATAGAACGTTAAGCAAATCTAACCTACACATTTAGCTTCACCCAATTGTAGTTAGTGGAAGGTTCTTTTACATGCCATACATCTATGACATGGGCCCACCAGATTTATTTCCCCTCCGAAGGAAGGCATACTTAGGAATTTTTAACTCGGATAAAATGTGGGCCACGGTGAAAACAGATCCAAAGGTATAAAGTTGGGGGCGTCTTCCCTTCTCATTAGGTACGTGTGGATGGATCTTGTATGACCTATCCTTAGCCGTGACCTCACAAAGTGCATACATAAAAACTTTAGTGTTAAGTACACAGATCTAAAAGAGTTATTGTTCTTTTGACGCATATCTCCGCATGATAGCTTTCACAATTTTTCCTGCACAGTACACATATACAGTTTGTGTCTGGTTCATGGAACGTCTTCCTATGGCATAGCTTGTGGTGTACATAACACAGACCGCTTCACTATGCAGGTTGGTCATTTGTGTAGATAAAGTGTACGTTACTACCTACAGTTCTCTACAGAAGGTGCACAAAATGGCTTCCACGAGCTGTAATGCAGGCGTCTATGCGCCTCATCATTGACTGTCTCACACGCTCCCGTATTCCCGGTGTCTGTCGTCTCTGCTGACATCCTTGCTCTATTCGCTGACACAGCATGTCTACGTTATGAATAGGTGTGGCATACATAATGGCCTTTAAATGGCCCCATACGCAGAAGTCTAATAGGTTGAGATCGAGAGAACGAGCAGGCCACGGTGTTGGTCCCTGACGCCCTATCCATTTGTTTGGGAATGCTCACAGACTTCAATAGTGACGAAACATACAAGTGGCCTGTGTGCCCTCCACTAATGGCCAACTAGCATCATGCCGCCGTCATTGTTATGCACACCACCAACAATGCTTTTAACACGGCAACAACGCACATACACCATATGTTTACAGGACATGCTTTGCTTTGCTTGTTGACAGGTCCTCTATCGAATTCCCAGAGCTTTCACACACATTTAGTTACATCCTGTATATTGAGGGTTAGTTAGTTAGTTAGTTAGTTATTGTTGTTTTAAGGGGCGGAACTACGAGGTCATCTGCCCCTCTTAACACAGATTAAAGAATACAAATTTTGAATTGAATTTAAAATTTTGAGGTGGACATCTAAATTTAAAAAGACCAAAAATTAATAAAACAAAAACAAACAATTAAATAAATAAAAATATAAACATAAACAAAAATTACGGAAAAAACAATACATTATCATTCAAAAACGAACAAGTCGTTGAGTCAAAGTTCACTGGAAAATTTAGATTGCTGGCCCTAACCCACTCTCACTTATAAAGCGGATAACGCGATCAGCAGCCACCGCGTCATCGGCTAATATAAGTTTGAGTGTCGTCTGCAAACCAAGGTTTCTTCGTAAGTCAGCAAGATCCACACACTCGGTGAAAATGTGGGCCACGGTGAAAACGGCTCCACAGGTACAAAGTGGGGGGTCTTCCCTTCTCATTAGGTACGAGTGGGTGGATCTTGTATGACCTATCCTTAGCCTACACAATATGACGGACTCTCTCCGTGACCGGAAAGAGCTACAGGCCTACAGGGTTAAAAAAAGTTGCCACTACTTCAAACGAACCCATGTAGTTAGTTAGTTATTGTTGTTTTAAGGGGCGGAACTACGAGGTCATCTGCCCCTCTTAACACAGATTAAAGAATACAAATTTGGAATTGATTTTAAAATTTTGGGGTGGACGCCTAAATTTAAAAAGACCAAAAATTAATAAAACAAAAACTTAAATAAAAATTAAAAATATATAAAAAAAATTATGTAAAAACAAAACATTATCATTCAAAAACGAACAAGTCGTCGAGTCAATGCACACTGGAGAATTTAGATTGCTGGCCCTAACCCACTCTCACTTATAAAGCGGATAACGAGATCAGCAGCCACCGCGCCATCGGCTAATATAAGTTTGAGTGTCATCTGCAAACCAAGGTTTCGTAAGTCAGCAAGATCCACACACTCGGTGAAAATGTGGGCCACGGTGAAAACGGCTCCACAGGTACAAAGTGGGGGGTCTTCCCTTCTCATCAGATACGAGTGGGTGGATCTAGTATGACCTATCCTTAGCCTACACAATATGACGGACTCTCTCCGTGACCGGAAAGAGCTCCACCACACGCGAGTAGTTCCCTTAATTGCTCTCAGTCAACCCATGTATTATATCATTCAACAGCACAGTAATTTCATTTTTAGGTCAACGCTTCTCCTATCTGGAGATGAAGGTCGGATTGGCGTATCTGCTGCAGAACTTTGTCGTGGAAACATGTGCAGAGACAGTGCCTATCAAACTGGATCCAAGAGTGTTCGTCCTACAACCTGCAGAAACAGTCTACCTGAAGTTTGTTCCTTGTAGGACAACAGAGTGTGTTTTATGATAGAAATATAGTGTGTTCAATTAGCTATTGAGAGGTTATTTTTGTTTTGTTTGTTGTTTTAAGGGGCGGAACTACGAGGTCATATGCCCCTATGAACCATAGTCCAGTGTACAAGACTTTGATATGTACTACAACTATAATTGTGTAGAGAAATGTGGAAACTCAAGTCAATTAATTTGCACAAGAGTGGTGTGGGCTATTTTTTTAATAAGTGAGTTATCTTTACATATGAGGCACGTCAAGGAAGTAAATTTACCTATTTCTTTTTCTTGTGAAGTAAACATATTTAGGCGGGACATTTCCGCATGTGGAACAGATCTATGATGCAGGGGCATATATAAGGGGGGAGCTGTGTGGGCTCAGCCCCCCCCCCCCAAAAATAGCCAATACAAATTAAGAAAGTGTTGTTTCAGTAAAAGCATAAAATAATTGTAACTTTGGTTTTACCCTAACCTTAAATTATTGGCTAAGTTATAAACAATATAAAGATTGAAATTAGATTACCTCGTGGTATAGTGACTAGCATTCTTGGTTGCCGCTCCGGAGGTCTAAAATTGATTCCCGGTGCTGCCAAGAAATGTTAATTCTGGTCTGAGGGCTGGAACGGGGTACACTCAGACTTGTGAGGCAAAACTGAGAATTCTAAAGTACGGTACTTTTGAGAAATACATAATCAATTTGTAAAAAAAAAAAAAATGTTTACCTTTCTGCTTAATAAATTGACAAATAGGCCTATTTACATATTTGCCATTCATACTCCGTAGGCCATAATAGAAAATTCATTGAATATAAAATTTTATTTGTGTGTTGTGTTGTTTTTTAGTTAGTTAGTTATTGTTGTTTTAAGGGGCGGAACTACGAGGTCATCTGCCCCTCTTAACACAGATTAAAGAATACAAATTTTGAATTGAATTTAAAATTTTGAGGTGGACATCTAAATTTAAAAAGACCAAAAATTAATATTAAAAAAATTAAATAAAAATAAAAATTATAAAAAAAAACAAAAATTACAGAAAAAACAAAAACATTATCATTCAAAAACGAACAAGTCGTTGAGTCAATGTTCACTGGAAAATTTAGATTGCTGGCCCTAACCCACTCTCACTTATAAAGCGGATAACGCGATCAGCAGCCACCGCGTCATCGGCTAATATAGGTTTGAGTGTCGTCTGCAAACCAAGGTTTCTTCGTAAGTCAGCAAGATCCACACACTCGGTAAAAATGTGGGCCACGGTAAATACGGCTCCACAGGTACAAAGTGGGGGGTCTTCCGTTCTTATTAGGTACGAGTGGGTGGATCTTGTATGACCTATCCTTAGCCTACACAAAATGACGGACTCTCTCCGGGCCCGGAAGGAGCTCCGCCACACGCGAGTAGTTCCCTTGATCGCTCTCAGTTTACTGGGCAGTGGGTCAGCTAGCCACTGACTCTCCCAAAAAGCCAGAAATTGTAGGCGTAACTGAGAGCGAATATCTCTAGCGGGTACCTCCATTGGTCGAGGTGGTAGTGATACCGCCTCTTTTGCAGCTTGATTCGCCAACTCATTTCCCGCAATTCCCATGTGGCTTGGAACAAGTCGTTGAGTCAATGTTCACTAGAGAACAGTCCGGCTAGTAGGTTGTTTTTTACAACTTTTTTGTATTGCCACTGATTGTAGGCTATATAAACTTAGAAGTGTACAATTTACTCTTATCTAAAATAATTACACAAAGTTACATGCTCTAAGATATTGGTTGATATTTTGAGGTATTTTTCAGTGACAATCCCCTGAGAATACACACAATTTTCCAGGATAGTCAGCCCTCCCGGAAAAAAAAAATGTATATACGTCCCTGCTATGACGTAGCAAGCAAAAGCCAGCTGGACAGGTGACAGCTGTGGTCCAAAATGGCGGCTTATATTCCTTCTCCCGCTGTGTGCAAAACACTGTGGAAATTGCAACAAGCCATTCAAAACAAGAGGCGTGGAATGCTTACTGCAGGTGTTGTGCTTCTCCATTACAATGCTCGTCCACATGCGGCTCAACACACAACAACTGTTCTGCAGGAGTTCGGCTGGGAGGTGTTTGCTCATCCACCATACAGTCCGGATCTTGCTCCCAGTGATTTGCATCTGTTCCTGCACCTCAAGAAATTCCCGTCCTCCGGGGAGCATTTTCACAACGACGAAGAGATGAAGAAGACTGTCACACGCTAGTTAGTTATTGTTGTTTTAAGAGGCAGAACTACGAGGTCATCTGTCCCTCTTAACACAGATTATCATATACAAATTTGGAATGGAATTTAAAATTTAGAGGTGGATACCTAAATTTGAAAATGTATGTATGTCTACCCCTTATTATTCCCGTTTTCCAACGGGGTCTGGGATGAGATGCGATGGAAGGCTTTGTGGCGATGTTTTTACGGCCGGATGCCCTTCCTAACGCCAACCTCATGATAGGAGTTAATGAGAGATGAAATGAATGATGGTGAATGAAACTGGGCAAGAATGTGGAAGGAAGCCTGTCAGAAGGTACCTTCCCAGCATTTGCCTGGTATTGAAAATGGGAAACCACGGAAAACCATTTCAAGGACGGCCGACGGTGGGGCTCGAACCCACGCATCTACCGAGTCAGCAGAGAGCTTGGTCCCATGACCTAACGCTGCGCTTTAGCCAGCGTAGCCACTACTGTCGGTGGATACCTAAATTTGAAAATAATAATAATAAAACAAAAAAATTAAATAAAACTAATAATTATAAAAATAAACAAAAATTACAGAAAAACAAATAATTCATCATTCAAAAACCAACAAGTCGTTGAGTCAATGTTCACTGGAAAATTTAGATTGCTGGCCCTAACCCACTCTCACTTATAAAGCGGATGACGAGATCAGCATCCACCACATCATCGGCTAATGTAAGTTTGAAAGTCATCTACAAACCAAGGTTTCTTCGTAAGTCAGCAAGATCCACACACTCAGTTAAAATGTGGGCCACGGTGAAAACGGCTCCACAGGTACAAAGTGGGGAAGGGGGGTCTTCCCTTCTCATTGCTCGGCACACAACAACTGTTTTGCAGGAGTTCGGCTGGGAGGTGTTTGATGATCCCCCATACAGGCCTGATCTTGCTCCCAGTGACTTCCATCTGTTCCTGCAACTCAAGAAAATCCTGTCCTCCGGGGAGCGTTTTCACGCTGACGACGACTGTCACACGCTGGTTCCATTCGAAGGAGGCAGCCTTATATGGCACAGGACTACAATAGTTGATACCATGCCATGACAAGTGTCTCAATTCGTTTGGTGCCTATGTTAGTTAGTTAGTTATTGGTGTTTTAAGGGGCGGAACTACGAGGTCATCTGCCCCTCTTAACACAGATTAAAGAATACAAATTTTGAATTGAATTTAAAATTTTGAGGTGGACATCTAAATTTAAAAAGACCAAAAATTAATATAAAAAAAATTAAATAAAAATAAAAATTATAAAAATAAACAAAAATTACAGAAAAAACAAAAACATTATCATTCAAAAACGAACAAGTCGTTGAGTCAATGTTCACTGGAAAATTTAGATTGCTGGCCCTAACCCACTCTCACTTATAAAGCGGATAACGCGATCAGCAGCCACCGCGTCATCGGCTAATATAAGTTTGAGTGTCGTCTGCAAACCAAGGTTTCTTCGTAAGTCAGCAAGATCCACACACTGGGTGAAAATGTGGGCCACAGTGAATACGGCTCCACAGGTACAAAGTGGGGGGTCTTCCCTTCTCATTAGGTACGAGTGGGTGGATCTTGTATGACCTATCCTTAGCCTACACAAAATGAAGGACTCTCTCCGGGCCCGGAAGGAGCTCCACCACACGCGAGTTGTTCCCTTGATCGCTCTCAGTTTACTGGGCAGTGGGTCAGCTAGCCACTGATTCTCCCAAAAAGCCAGAACTTGTAGGCGTAACTGAGAGCGAATATCTCTAGCGGGTACCTCCATTGGTCGAGGTGGTAGTGATACCGCCTCTTTTGCAGCTTGATCTGCTAACTCATTTCCCACAATTCCCATGTGGCTTGGAAGCCACAGAAAGGTGATTCGAGTGTCAGCGTGGCACAGCCCGGCTAGTAGGTCGTGGATTCGCTGCACTAGGGGGTGTTGCGGGAAACATGTAGCAATTGACTGCAACGAACTCAAAGAGTCGGTACACACGAGAAAGTGGATTCGAGCATCCTGCAGTGCAAACTGCAGAGCTTCATAGATGGCAACGAGCTCCGCAGTAAACACACTACAGGCCTCAGGCAAAGAGATCTTGGTATTTGCACCATCAATAACGTAAGCACAACCCACTTTCTCGTCCACCTTCGAACCATCCGTGTATAGAATGCCAGCGTCCGGAATTTGGTGAACTATGCTGTGGAACTGCCTCCGGTAAACGGAGGCATCCGTGTTCACCTTAGGACCTCGGTGCAGATCTAACCGAATTTCCGGACGCAGGACTTGCCACGGAGGCACCTCGCTAGGTGTCCGGATCATACAGGGACCTACAGCCACTCCTATTTCAGTACACGAGCTATCAAGTCTAATACCAACCGGCCGAGTGGCACGAGGCCGGTTGGCGTAACCCTGGTGGTTTTGGGTACCGAAGAGAGCTTGATAGGTCGGGTGTTGCGGCATTTGACGCACATTGGCAGCATATGCTAAAAGCATATGTTGGCGTCTATAATTTAAAGGTGGAACACCCGATTCGGCGAGTAGGCTGGGTATCGGGCTGGTCCGGAAGGCACCGGTAGCCAGCCTAACGCCACTATGGTGGATACTGTCCAGCATTTTCAAGGTTGCCGGCCTTGCTGAACCGTATGCCGCAGAACCATAGTCTAGCCGGGACAGGACGAGGGCTTGGTAGAACCGTAGCAGCACCGCACGGTCAGCCCCCCAAGTAGTGCCACTAAGAAACCTGAGCATGTTCAGTTTCCTGAGACATGTCATTTTCAATTGCCGTATATGGTGCTGCCACGTTAACTTGCTGTCAAAATGGAGCCCCAGGAAGCGATAAGTGTCAACCAACGGCAACGCAGCATCCCTGAGATGTAGTTCAGGGTGTAAATGTAGCCTCCGTAGCCGACAAAAATGGACGACGGAGGTTTTCGCTGCTGAAAAACGAAAACCCCGGTCGTGAGCCCACCTGTCGACCCGGTTGATAGCTAGCTGCAATTGCCGTTCCACGACTGCCATACTTCCAGAGCTGTAATGCAGAGCTAAATCGTCTACATACAGCGATGGAACTACCGCGGACCCGGCGGCGGCAACAATGCCATTAATGGCAATCGCGAACAAGTTGACACTCAGCACTGAACCCTGAGGAACTCAATTTTCTTGGGTATAGTATTGCGATAATGTCCTACCGACCCTTACACGGAAGAGTCGGATGGACATGAAATTCGCAATGAAAGTCGGTAAGTTACCACGGAGTCCCCACTTGTGAAGGGTGGAAAGGATCCCGTAGCGCCATGTGGTGTCGTAGGCTTTCTCGAGGTCAAAGAAAACCGTGACTAGGTGCTGCTTTCGGAAAAAAGCCTCCTGTATGGCGCTCTCAAGTCGCACCAGATGGTCAGTGGTGGACCTAAGAGAGCGAAATCCACATTGGTACTCAGACAGGAGACCCTTATCCTCCAAGAACCACACCAGTCGACGGTTCACCATCTTTTCGAGCAGCTTACATAGGCCATTTGTCAAACAAATGGGCCTATAGCTGCTTACAAACTTGGGATCCTTTCCAGCCTTAGGAATCGGTATCACGATCCCCTCTCGCCATTGAGATGGAAACTCCCCTTCAATCCATATACAATTAAAGAGGATCAACAGTTGTTTTATACTGGATTCGCACAGATGCTTTAACATTTGATTATGTATGTTATCCGGTCCAGGAGCCGTATCCCTGCACAGTGCAAGCGCACTGCGCAGTTCCCATTCAGAGAATGGTACATTATAGGACTCCGAAGCAGCAGTGGCAAAGGACAAGGGGTGAGTCTCTGCCTCCCGCTTCAGAGTCAGAAATGTAGGATCGTAACTCCCGGAGCAGGATACATCGGAGAAGTGCGAGCCAATGCTGTTGGCAATGGCGAGATGGTCCGTGATGATGTCTCCATTGATGGACACTCCGGATATCGACAGTGATGTCGGGAGTCCGGAGATCCGACGAAGCTTAGTCCACACTTGAGATGATGGAGTATGCGCCGTCATGGACGACACATACTTTTCCCACGTCGTTTTCTTACTCTCCCGAATCAGATATCGGGCTCTGGCACGCATCCTTCTGAAGGTGATAAGGTTGGCCATGGTGTTTTGCCTCCGATAGCATTTGAAAGCACGTCGACGATCTTTAATGGCTGCTGCAATCTCGGCTGTCCACCAAGGGACAAGCTTCCGGCGTGAGTTTCCGGATGGGGAAGGTATTGTTTCCTCAGCAGCAGCCAAAATACCATTCGTTATGTGAATGGTATGATCGTCGACACTCTCAAAGGTATCTTCGGCAAACACCGCACGTGCCGTGAAATTTGGCCAATCAGCCCGACGGAGAAGCCATCGACTTGGTAACTCGATGGCTCTCTGGTTCGGAAGAGTAACGATAATTGGAAAATGGTCACTATTACAAAGGTCGTCGTGTACACCCCACTGTAGCAGGGGAACCAGCGCACGACTGCACAAGGTAATATCGACACTTGAATAAGTGCCGTGTGCAATAGAGAAGTGCGTAGGTTCCCCTGTGTTCAACAAACACAGGTCCAGCCGCCTGATCAGCCTCTCAAAATCTCTCCCTTTACCGCTAGTGGTAGCGGAGCCCCAGATGGTGTTGTGGGCATTAACATCTCCCAGAAGGAGGAAAGGAGGGGGGAGCTGAGAGACTAGATCCACCAGCTGGTCGTAATCCGGCTGAGAATCAGGCGGGATGTACACGTTACATACTGTTGCCATTACTGGCAACGAAGTACGAACTGCAACTGCCTCTAGCTGAGTACGCAACGGCACCTCTTCACCAAAGAGACTAGAGTGGACGAGAGTGCAGACGCCACCAGCGGCCACAGCTCCGTCCACCCGGTCTTTAGAGAAGAGTTTGAAGTGACGCATTGTTGTCTCATGTCCAGGACGAAACCTGGATTCCTGAAGACAGACAATGGTTGCCGAAAACGAAGATATTAATTGTAACTCAGCGAGATGAACAGAAAAGCTATTACAGTTCCATTGTAATAGTGCCATGGTGTGGACTTAAGTAAAAGTGGGTCTTCTATTTATGCTTAACCGCTTGCCACCCTTCACCATCTCTAGTTGTAGATGATGGGACAAGAGAGCACATCTCAATCTCCACATCTCCGTCCGAAGACGAAGAAAATGGAGCGGGCGCTCTCTTGGGTAGCGCGCGGTAGTCGGCGGACCTCACGAGTCTCGCTCTTGGGGAAGAGCGAGAGCGGTGTCGAGGAACTTTCTCCCGGTCCGAAGACTGGGTGTCTGTCCCCGACACGCCCCGAAGAGATTTCTTTCTGGATCGGCGTTGACGAGTGATTGGGGAAGTAGATGGTCCCTTCCCAACAGACGCCGGGTCCTTATAAAACAAGGTCGCTCCTGCTGGCACCGCTCCACTGGTAGTGGTGGGAGCGGGATAGCCAGCAGATACGTGAGCAGCCCTGTCTTTAGGAGAGGAAGAGAAACAGCGATGAACCGTTCCTCTTTCCTCCGCCGATCTTTTTACTTTTCTATAGGGGAGTTCCTCCATACGTACGGGCTTGGCTTCAGCAGGCTTCGCTCCCTTGGTGGTAATGGGAGCGGAAAGGCCAGCAGAGACAGTAGCCACCCCGTCAGCAGGAGGGCGAGAGAGACGGCGGCGAACCGTCTCCCTTTTCTCCCCTATATTTTTTGTATTAGGTGGGCTGGAAGAAGGACCAGCCCTGGTCGGCAAAGTCTTCTTTCCCCCTTTAGCTGGGGAAGACTTGTTCGCCGACCGTTTCGGAGAAGAAGAGGACTTCTTCTCCGATTGCGCCGGTTTAGATGGTATAACCGGCGCCTTCTTTTGCTGGGCCGAAGAAGGTTGTTGTACCTCCTTCGGGCTGACATTTTTCGCTGGTACAGCGAGGGGTGATTTTAATACTGCTGATAATACGGGCGTCGAGGGTACTACACTCGGTAAAGATGCGGCAGGGGTGAATGAGGGCGTCGTTGCAGCTGCAAACGATACCCGAAATTCGGGGGCATTCATATCACGGTACCTCTTGCGAGCGTCGTGATATGAAAGCCTATCAAGAGTTCTTATTTCTTGAATTTTTGCTTCCTTACAGAACTCAGGGCACTGCTTCGATCGTGGAGAGTGGCTTCCTTGGCAGTTAGGACAAATCGGGGGAGGCGTACACCTCTCACCCTCATGTGTCCCCTTGCCACACTCTCTACACACGGCCTTGGCAGTGCACCTGGTGGAAACATGCCCGAATTTCTGGCATTGATAGCAGCGCATAGGTGGAGGGATGTACGGTCGATCATTGCTGTGGTACGATGTGATCTTCACCTGCTTAGGTACTACATCACCCTCAAAATGGAGAATAAAAGCGCCGGTATCGACGCTGTTCTCCCCAATCTTTCGGGTGATGCGCCTAATCTTGGTGACGCCTCTCTTCCCCAGATCCCGCAACAATTCCGCATCGCTATTTAAAATGAGGTCACGATGGAAAATAACTCCTCGGACCTCATTCAGCGTTTCGTGTTTTGAGACCTTCACGGGAATTTCGCCGAATTGCGTGCATTCCAGCAACGCTTCGGTTTGCTTCCGATCAACGGTGTGCAGCAGCAGCTGACCGTTCCGGAGCTTGGAAATCCCGCTTAGGCCCCCAAATTTCCCCTCGATTTCCTCAGAAAAAATTATTGATTTTACTAGTTTAAAATCACCCCCGTCAGTCCTCGTAGCTACCAGGTAGCGAGGAGACTTATCAGCGGGGAATCTTCTATTAAAGGCTTCATCCCAAGGCGTATACACCTTGGGATTAGCTCGACACTCAAGAGACGGCTTTTTAAGGGTGCTACCCTGTACAGGTGTCCGTGATCGCTTTGATGGCATCCCGGACGAAATCCTCCCCGAATACTGCCCACTCCGAACGGGGGCTATCACTGTGGGCGCCACCCAGCCAAGGCAATACCTACCTGGCATAGCAGATATTGCCCGGGGTCCCAGTGCCTCGAACAGGCACTTCCCCCTCGGCATGCACAGGATTTATTCAGCTCCAGTATTCGGCCATGCAGGGACCTTCGTTGTAAGGCGGATACTACTGTAGGGTACATGGCGCACCCACCTGACGGGATGGGGCATACCGTCTAGGCTTTCTGGCCAGATGGCCAAGCTGGTGGCCCTTCCCCTAACAGCACGCATGTTTATTTCTATTGGTCAAACCAGAGCTGGGACCAGAAAACCAAAATTGACCTTTATAAGGCCCCCTCTAAGTCGCCTTTTACGACAGGCAGGGGATACCGTGGATGAATTCTGCCCTCCCCATCCACAGGGGGTCTGAACAAATCCAAACTGGCAAGTTATTCGGCCATGTCGGCCCTATTAGTCGCCTCCTACGACAGGCAGGGCATACCGTGGGTGTATTCTAACCCGCACCCACACGGGGAGGTGCCTATGTTGCAAAATAGCTGATACATTGCTGTATCTGCTTCCAATAAAGTTTTGCATATGTTCTCATTTTTTTATATATATATATACATAATCTCCCTGTAGTTCTATGCACTTTTGCCATCAATGTGTCAGTCTCTCCAGACCTTCCTGAAACCATTCATTCGGAGTGCTATGTATAGATGGGAGCCAGAGAGAAGAGTTACGGTAGGAATTTGGCTGAAACGAGCCTCTCACCCCAACCCCCCTTGCATCGGACCCAAGCTTCCATTTAAACATGCGTTTGAAAAAGTTGCTCATCGCCACACGCTGACATATGAGAGAGAGAGAGAGCGCAAAGGAAAATGTATTCGTAACTTGACAAATGGAGAGCATCAGCTGACAGATGTACAGAATCGACCTGCCTAAAGCTCATTTTCTTTTCCTTTAGTTAGTTATTGTTGATTTAAGGGGCGGAACTACGAGGTCATCTGCCCCTCTTAACACAGATTAAAGAATACAAGTTTGGAATTGAATTTAAAATTTTGAGGTGGACGCCTAAATTTAAAAAGACCAAAAATTAATAAAACAAAAACAAAAAATTAAATAAAAATTATGGAAAAACAAAACATTATCATTCAAAAACGAACAAGTCGTTGAGTCAATTTATAATGGAAAATTTAGATTGCTGGCCCAAACCCACTCTTACTTATAAAGTGGATAACGCGATCAGCAGCCACCGCGTCATCGGCTAATATAAGGTTGAGTGTCATCTGCAAACCAAGGTTTCTTCGTAAGTCAGCAAGATCCACACACTCGGTGAAAATGTGGGCCACGGTGAAAACAGCTCCACAGGTACAACGTCGGGGGGGGTCTTCCCTTCTCATTAGGTAAGAGTGGGTGGATCGTGTATGACCTATCCTTAGCCTACACAAAATGTCGGACTCTCTCCGTGTCCGGAAAGAGCTCCGCCACACACGAGTAGTTCTTTTGATCGCTCTCAGTTTACTGGGCAGTGGGTCAGCTAGCCACTGACTCTCCCAAAATGCCAGAACTTGTAGGCGTAACTGAGAGCGAATATCTCTAGTGGGTACCTCCATTGATCGAGGTGGTAGTGATACCGCGTCCTTTGCAGCTTAATCTGCTAACTCATTTCCCGCAATTCCCATGTGGCTTGGCAGCCACAGAAAGGTGATTCGAGTGACAGCGTGGCACATCCTGGCTAGTAGGTCGTGGATTCGCTGCACTAGGGGGTGTTGCGGGAAACATGTAGCGATTAACTGCAACGAACTCAGAGTCGGTACATACGAGAAAGTGGATTCGTCCATCCTGTAGTTCAAACTGCAGTGCTTCATAGACGGCAACGAGCTCTGCAGTAAACACACCACAGGCCGTCTCTACCATTGGGATGGACCCATTCACGGAGATAACGGAAGTGATCTACTCTCTGGATCGTTCCATGTATGGTCGTCAAAGGGACTTTTCTGGGGTGCCCATTCTCGAAGTACTTTGTCATGTCGTACGATATCTGCAACCCTGACTTCAACGCCATCTCGTGCAGGGCTTCGACAGCATCCTTACAGTTGTTTGTTAAGATCGCGATGTCATCTGCCAAAGCTAGGCTCCTGATCTCCATCTTTCAGGTCCTGGCTCCAACGGTAACTTGCTCGATTCAGAGATTCCTCGGTATACATTCCCAGGTCTTGATGACTTTATCAAGCACCAGAATGGGCGAGAGACCATCTCCCTGTCGCACTCCGGTTTTGATCTTGAAACTCCGAGACAGTTTTCCTCTTAACTTCACCTTGGAGGTAGTGTCCGTGAGAGTCTATTTGATGAGTGTGTGTGTGTTGTAGTCCACACCTTGAACTTGCAGTACGGAGAAGAGTGTCTAGTGGTCTACCGAGTCATGACCTTTTTTAAAGTCGTTAAAAGCCAGTGATAATTATAACAATAAACAATTATTACGGAAAAATAAAAATCAGAATTTCAAAAAAAAAAAAGGGCAAGTCTTTGAGTCATTATTCACTTGTAAATTTACGGATAATAATAATTGTCGTTTTAAGGGGCCTAACATCTGGGTTATCGGGTGATGGTGAAAATGTAAATGAAATGAAGCTAAACCTAAAACTAACTACAAACTAGAAGAGGAAATGGAAATCAAAATAAGAATAAGGGAAACAAAAGACAGGAGGAAAGGAAATGCCCTCAACCCTCGAAGAATGAGAATTAAGGGACTTGGAAGAAAGGAGAGCCAGGAAAGATAAAAAGGAGAGGGACCACCCCCAAGGCAATGGAAAAAGGAGAAAAACCGCACCCAGCTCAGGAAGCCCTCGGGGTCGCCAAATCCCGAACTCACCAGACGTGAGCACTTAAGGGAGTAAGCACTATCCCGGGTGCACCATAAGTGGTGGGGCTACACTCACCCTGCCTCCTTGAGGGCCTTGAGCAGAAGGCAGGGGATACAATGAAAAGAAAACAAGAGGTCTGACTAGTGATGTGGGCCGGGCAAATGCCCAGTGGGCAGGATATCTATAAATGGTCATTTGCCCAAAGCAGTTTTAAGCGCCCAAAATCCGGGCATTTAAGAAAACTTCTTTTTTTTTTTTTTACTACTTGTGATTGTTACTAGAGCATCTAAAACATAATAAAAACCGTTAATCAAAGGTACATTTCATGGATAAACTAGTAATGCCCGAATATTGCTAATAATAATTTAATTATCCTGTGTCAATGTTGTCAATAACATCTAAATGGGAATTATGTATATCTGGTTTGAATAAAACATTGTATTTCTGAGTTAGGTCTGCAGGCCTACTCATTTATATTTAGGAAAATTAGGTAGGAGTTTGATTGAGAGCCTCCGTGGCTCAGGCGGCAGCACGCCAGCCTCTCACCGCTGAGTCCGTGGTTCAAATCCCGGTCACTCCATGTGAGATCTGTGCTGGACAGAACGGAGGCAGACAGGTTTTTCTCCGGGTACTCCGGTTTTCCCTGTCAAAATTTCATTCCAGCAACACTCTCCACTATCATTTCATTTCATCTGTCATTCATTTAATCATTGCCCCAGAGGAGTGCGTCAGGCCTCGGCAGCCGGCACAGTTCATATCCTCGCCGCTAGATAGGGGCTTCATTCATTCCATTCCTGACCCGGTCGGAGACTGGAAGCAGGCTGTGGATTTTCATTCAGGTAGGAGTTTGATTATGGTGTGAATAGTGGCTTTGGGAGGAGGGTGGATGGGCTAGGCCCTGGGCAGCCATTGTGCTATGATCTTGGAATCGGGGTAGGGTGGTTGTGGCCTTGAGATTGGCGAGGCATTCTACCACCAGCAGCCCAGCCCAGTTAGTTGTGAACTAGAGCTGTCCGAGTGGTTGAGTCTGAGATAACCTCACTTCTTTCTTAGGCTATTTATATTTTTAAGTGTTAGATTACATCATTACAAAATGCTTAGGAAAAAAGGACCTATTTGGAACTTTTTTAATTTGAAAGGGAAAGGAGTATCTTGTAAATATTGTAATAAGGACTATTAACAGTCACATTGTAACAAAATGGAAAAGCACATAAAGAAGTGTTTTAAGTGCCCTCAGGATCTTAAAAAAAGTGCTTCAGTTAGGTACAATTACAGTGGCTGAAAAACCTTTCCGAAAGAAAACCCCCTTATGAACCTTTACTAATTGAAGTGGATGATTTCAACAACAAATCTGCAGTACCAAGCACAAGTTCAGCCTCAGAACCAAAATCAAGTTCCTTCAGTGAATTCCTATAACAACTTTCGCAGCTTATTTTGGCCTCAACTCCTAGTACGCCTCAATATAGCGCTGCCTTGGGTTTTTGTGGGTATATACCCACATAACCTAACGGCAGTGGTTTTTGAGGATCCAACCAGCCTTCGGGCTGACTACCTAACAGACATATAGAATACATATATGTAGATACATATATGGCTAAAACAATATTTATATAAGCGTTGCATTATGAATATGTTTTTAAAAGAGGTAAATGCCCAAAATGCCTGGGCATTTGAGTTTTGGACATTTATCCTGGACATTTGCCCCGACTTATAAATGCCCAGGCATTTTACATCACTAGGTCTGACCCCTCGAAGAATGAAGGATCAGGAAAGATAGTTATTGACGTTTTAAGGGACAAAACTACGAGGTCATCTGCCACTCTTAGCACAGAGTTGGTTAGTTGGTTATTGTTGTTTTAAGGGGCGGAACTACGAGGGCATCTGCCCCTCTTAACACAGATTAAAGAATACAAATTTGAAATTGAATTTAAAATTTAGAGGTGGACACCTAAATTTGAAAAGACCTAAAATTAATAAAACAAAAAATCAAATAAAAATAATAATTATGAAAATTAACAAAAATTACGGAAAAACAAAAAACTAGCATTCAAAAATGAACAAGTCGTTGAGCCAATTTACACAGGAAAATTTAGATTGCAGGCCCTAACCCACTCTCACTTATAAAGCGTATAACGCGATCAGCAGCCACCGCGTCATCGGCTAATATAAGTTTGAGTGTCATCCGCAAACCAATGTTTCTTCGTAAGTCAGCAATATCCACACACTCGGTTAAAATGTGGGCCACAGTGAAAACGGCTCCACAGGTACAACGTGGGGGGGAGGGGGTCCCCTTCTCATTAGGTACGAGTGGGTGGATCTTGTATGACTAATCCTTAGCCTACACAAAATGACGGACTCTCAACGTGTCCGGAAAGTTCTCCGCCATATGCGAGTAGTTCCCTTGATCGCTCTCAGTTTACTGGGCAGTGGGTCAGCTAGCCACTGACTCTCCCAAAAAGCCAGAACTTGTAGGCGTAACTGAGAGGGAATATCTCTAGCGGGTACCTCCATTGGTCGAGGTGGTAGTGATACCGCCTCTTTTGCAGCTTGATCCGCTAACTCATTTCCCACAATTCCCATCTGGCTTGGAGGCCACAGAAAGGTGATTAGAGTGTCAGCGTCGCACAACCCAGCTAGTAGGTCGTATTTCGCAGCACTAGGGGTGTTGCGAGAAACATGTAGCAATTGACTGCAACGAACTCAAAGAGTTGGTACACACGACAAAGTGGATTCGTGCAAACTGCAGAGCTTCATAGATGGCAACGAGCTCCGCAGTAAACACACTACAGGCCTCAGGCAAAGAGATCTTGGTATTCGCACCATCAATAACGTAAGCACAACCCACTTTCTCGTCCACCTTCGAACCATCCGTGTAGAGAATGCCAGCGTCCGGAAATTGGTAAACTATGCTGTGGAACTGCCTCCGATAAACAGAGGCATCCGTGTTCACCTTAGGTCCTCGGTGTAAATCTAAACAAATTTCCGGACGCGGAACTTGCCACGGAGGCACGTCGCTAGGTGTCCGGATCATACAGGGACCAACAGCCACTCCTATTTCGGTACACGTGCTATCCAGTCTAATACCAACCGGTCGAGTGGCACGAGGCTAGTTGGCGTACCTCTGGTGGTATTGGATACTGAAGAGAGCTTGATACCTCGGATGTTGCGGCATTTGACGCACATTGGCAGCATATGTTGGCGTCTATAACTTAAAGGTGAAACACCCGATTCGGCGAGTAGGCTGGGTATCGGGCTGGTCCGGAAGGCACCGGTAGCCAGCCTAACGCCACTATGGTGGATACTGTTCCCCTGTGTTCAACAAACACAAGTCCAGCCGCCTGATCAGCCTCTCAAAATCTCTCCCCTTACCGCTAGAGGTAGCGGAGCCCCAGATGGTGTTGTGGGCATTAACATCTCCCAGAAGGAGAAAAGGAGGGGGGAGCTGAGAGACAAGATCCACCAGCTGGTTGTAATCCGGTTGAGAATCAGGCGGGATGTACACGTTATATACTGTTGCCATTGCTGGCAACGAAGTACGAACTGCAACTGCTTCTAGCCGAGTACGCAACGGCACCTCTTCACTAAAGAGGCTAGAGTGGACGAGAGTGCAGACGCCACCAGCGGCCACAGCTCCGTTCACCCGGTCTTTAGAGAAGAGTTTGAAGTGACGCATTGTTGTCTCATGTCCAGGACGAAACCTGGATTCCTGAAGACAGACAATGGTTGCCGAAAACGAAGATATTAATTGTAACTCAGCGAGATGAACAGAAAAGCTATTACAGTTCCATTGTAATAGTGCCATGGTGTGGACTTAAGTAAAAGTGGGTCTTCTATTTATGCTTAACCGCTTGCCACCCTTCACCATCTCTAGTTGTAGATGATGGGACAAGAGAGCACATCTCAATCTCCACATCTCCGTCCGAAGACGAAGAAAATGGAGCGGGCGCTCTCTTGGGTAGCGCGCGGTAGTCGGCGGACCTCACGAGTCTCGCTCTTGGGGAAGAGCGAGAGCGGTGTCGAGGAACTTTCTCCCGGTCCGAAGACTGGGTGTCTGTCCCCGACACGCCCCGAAGAGATTTCTTTCTGGATCGGCGTTGACGAGTGATTGGGGAAGTAGATGGTCCCTTCCCAACAGACGCCGGGTCCTTATAAAACAAGGTCGCTCCTGCTGGCACCGCTCCACTGGTAGTGGTGGGAGCGGGATAGCCAGCAGATACGTGAGCAGCCCTGTCTTTAGGAGAGGAAGAGAAACAGCGATGAACCGTTCCTCTTTCCTCCGCCGATCTTTTTACTTTTCTATAGGGGAGTTCCTCCATATGGACGGGCTTGGCTTCAGCAGGTTTCGCTCCCAAAAAGTGATGTGTGTCTGGTGGAATTTTGAAGGAGTAATTCACTGGAAGTTTGTTCCAAACAGGCATGCAGTCAATGCGGATCTTTATTCTCAACAACTTGAATGAGTTCATGAAATTTTGAGACTGAGATACCCAGCATTAGTTAACTGAAATAGAGTTATCTTGCAACAGGACAATGCGAGACCTCATACCGCACGGACAACTATGGCAAAAATTCAGGCCATGGCCCATTCTTGCATGGAAGAAATTTTGAAAACGAAGCTGTGGAAGTGGGTCTTGGCGAATTCTTTGCATCAAAACCCAGAGACTGGTAGCATAGCAGGATAAGAAACATAGCTGAAAGATGGCTCAAGAATCTGATGGTCTCTACTTTGAAGAATAGTTTAATTTCTTTCAGAAAATTCTCCAAATAACATTTTCTTTAAAAAAGAAAAACGACATTACTTATGAGACATCCTTATATTTTGAGCTAAGACCAATAAGTTTTTTTCTTTTTTTTTTTCTTTAATGTATGGGCCATCTGACTAAATTATATTTCTTGATAGGGAAATATCTTCTGCCATTCATTAGATATTGGAATCACCATCGTTTTCTGCAAAGATGGATTTGCTTTCCTTATTAATCGCACCGTCTGATAACAGCTTTTCTTCTTAGCGGGAAGAAGTGATATTTCGTAAGAAGCCTTTACCTTGTTTTATATTTCTTCACTTAACAAATAATTTTTGCATACACTGCAGTCCTTTCTTTTTTTGAGATGTAGTCAGTTCTTAAAACAGAGCCAGAAGGATCTGATTTGTTGAATGAATCGTATATTTGTTAGAAATGCCTTTCCTAGTTGTTTTCTTATGAACTCCTACCGTCGTTGAACAGATTAAACAAATCAGTTTCAAAGCACTACCATTGTAAAGAGTAACTGTTCTTCCCATTCTTCATTAAATGCTCAGACACTCACTTCGCTTTCACTTTATCTCTTTGACAAACCATGCTTTCTTAAAGCCATCTTAACTAACACTAACTGCCAGCATAGTGCAACACAAGCTGCCATAGAGTGTAGCAACTTCTCAAAGAAAAAATATTGACAATTATTTATAATAATAATAATAATGTTATTGGTTTTACGACCCTTTCCGGTCACGGTCACAGTTTGCATCCTGTAGTGCAAACTGCAGAGCTTCATAGATGGCAACGAGCTCCGCAGTAAACACACTACAGGCCTCAGGCAAAGAGATCTTGGTATTTGCACCATCAATGCTTTTAGAAACATCGGGGTGCTGGAATTTTACCCAAAAGGGGATCTTTAATGTACCAGTAAATCTACTAACACGGCTCCCTCTTGACTGCGACAGGATTCAATCCTGCTATATTGGGCCCAGCAGGCGAGAACGTTACCGCAGCGCCACGCAGCCAGTTGACTATTATTTAGAATTGAATAGGTATGACTGCTTTCACCATCTGTTGCAAGAAGAGGAAATTAACTGTCCTTGAAAAGAAATAGAAAGGGTTAAATCGGCAACATACTTAGGTATCACACTAGATAGTACACTAGCCTGGGAAAATCATGTAGAAAATGTTAAACTAAAAATCAGCCCTATAATTGGTATTATTTTCAGATTAAGATATAGCTGTCTTACTAGCCAACAGTTGAAAAATATATACTCTGCTCTGATACATTCACATCTAGTAGTTAGTTATTGTTGTTTTAAGGGGCGGAACTACGAGGTCATCTGCCCCTCTTAACAAAGATTAAAGAATACAAATTTGGAATTGAATTTAAAATTTTGAGGTGGATGCGTAAATTTAAAAAGACCAAAAATTAATAAAACAAAAACAAAAACATTAAATAAAAAATTATAAAAATAAACAAAAATTATGGAAAAACAAAACATTAGGCCTATCACTCAAAAACGAACAAGTCGTTGAGTCAATTTATACTGGAAAATTTAGATTGCTGGCCCTAACCCACTCTCGCTTATAAAGCGGATAACGCGATCAGCAGCCACCGCGTCATCGGCTAATATAAGTTTGAGTGTCATCTGCAAACCAAGGTTTCTTCGTAAGTGGATAGGATCTGTCAATGCGAGACCTCCTCTTTCGGGAAGGACTAGAAGTGAAGCTTCTAGTCTAATAAGCAAATGAACTTTACTAAGTAGGAACAGATTGAACATTGATGAGTAAATAGCAATGGAAACAGTTTGCCAATAACAGTGGTATTTTATTCAAAAACAACTTTCAAAAGATTAACAATAAATAAATATATAAACATGTAATGGAAATGTGACCTTTGACGGGCCGACAACAAGCGAGCAAGATTTCATAAGCTTTCAAAAACAACTCTCAAAAGATTAACAATAAATAAATATATAAACATGTAATGGAAATGTGACCTTTGACAGGCCGACAACAAGCGAACAAGATTTCATAAGCTTTGAATGCCAACAAACCTGAGAATAAGTAACCACTTTGTGGCCAGTTAGTCTAAAGTAGAACTATGCAGGGTAAAGTAGTAACTATAGTGCTCAATAATGACTTAAAATCTAGCCTAGGCCTGCACACTGAGAGTAGGCTAGTTTGTTTACAGAAAAATCAACATTAACATGCCAGTAGGGATAACATCCCGCTAGTCGCCTGATAGTTACAAGGCGAGGTTGTTTACAATTGAAATGGGAGCATTCCCAAAAACACCTTGATAGATTAAATAGAGAACAAGCCATTCACTTCGTCAGAGAGGTGAACTGGTGTTAAGCCCAATAGTTTATACAAAAATAGAGAAAAGGATGATTTGTTTTGAAGGATAGTTAACGTGCGAAAGAGAACAGTTGTTTTCTCATAGCCCACAATTTAAAGGCATAATACATGCTTAAACCACTTAATAGAAGGAAATAAGTTGCGTTTGGCATGGTTTGACAAGTTATTTAAGTCATATAACATAACCCTAAAAAAGAGAGATACATTTTTAAGTTTTGAAATGTTTTAGGTTTTAATAAACACTCAGCTTGTTGGCGTTGGTGTAGAGGAATTTCCACATAATAGAAATAGAGGAAGAACGTGTGTTGATCACTTTTTTCCGTCTTAGAAATGTTGAAGACTTAGTGCCCAGCACAGAAGAAAATTTGTTTATCACTTTGGCTCAAGACAAACTGACGTAGGCCAAGTATCGATGTAAACTTATATAGATTTCGTAGATTTTAGAATGCACTGCGGGTTTGACTAGAAGCATTTTGCGATGCATCGGCACACAGAGTTGCGACACTTTCAAGAGTTGTGCGAACAGCGTGAAAACGGCTGAAGATGAGTGACTGGCATGGTGACTTGCTGGAGACAGACTGTTGATGTAGGCCAGGGCAGGCTATATACCGGCCAACGTGCTGGATGCGTGATGTGGACAGATGACGTCGGCCAATACGAGAGCGTGGAGCCTTCTCGAAGACGCTGAAGGCCAATCAGAGAAAGGGGCCAACTGAAAATGAACCTCGTGACCAGTATTACTTCCGGAAAAGTTCAGTATCGCGGAACACGTGCAAGCAAGTACAAATTGAGAGAAAAAAAGGAGAGAATGACACTGACAGGTGAGAGGTTATGTTATAATAAAAATAAGTGAACTTTGTAAATTTCACTGAAAAGTGAACAGTAAGTAGCAAGATCCACACACTCGGTGAAAATGTGGGCCACGGTGTAAACGGCTCCACAGGCACAAAGTGGGGGGTCTTCCCTTCGCATCAGATACGAGTGGGTGGGTCTTGTATGACCTATCCTTAGTCTACACAAAATGACGGACTCTCTCCGTGACCGGAAAGAGCTCTGCCACACGCGAGTAGTTCCCTTGATCGCTCTCAGTTTACTGGGCAGTGGGTCAGCTAGCCACTGACTCTCGCAAAATGCCAGAACTTGTAGGCGTAACTGAGAGTGAATATCTCTATCAGGTACCTCCATTGGTCGAGGTGGTAGTGATACCGCCTCTTTTGCAGCTTGATCAGCTAACTCATTTCCCGCAATTCCCATGTGGCTTGGAAGCCACAGAAAGGTGATTCGAGTATCAGCGTGGCACAGCCCGGCTAGTAGGTCGTGGATTCGCTGCACTAGGGGTTGTTGAGGGAAACATGTAGCAATTGACTGCAACAAACTCAAAGAGTCGGTACACACGAGAAAGCGGACTCGTGCACCCTGTAGTGCAAACTGCAGAGCTTCATAGATGGCAACGAGCTCCGCAGTAAACACACTACAGGCCTCAGGCAAAGAGATCTTGGTATTTGCACCATCAATAACGTAAGCACAACCCACTTTCTCGTCCACCTTCGAACCAGCCGTGTAGAGAATGCCAGCGTCCGGAAATTGGTGAACTATGCTGTGGAAACGGCAATGGTACTGGTGAGATGGAAGTGACACAACCTGACGACTCTATAACAGAAGATGATATAACAATGCTGGAGGTGGAATTAGCAGTACAGAAAATGAAGATGGGAAAAGCAACAGGGGTGGATGAAGTCAGTGTAGAAATGATAATGGCTGCTGGACCTGTTGGTATGCAATGGCTGTATCGACTGCTAAAGTGTGTGTGGAAATGGAAATGTGTACCAGAAGACTGGAAGAAAGGGCTAATAATACCAGTGTTTAAGAAGGGGGACAAGAAGGTGTGTGATAACTATAGAGGGATCACCCTCATATCACAGATAGTAAAAATACTGGAAAGGATATTAGAAAGAAGAATGAGAAGAAAGGTGGAAGGAGAGTTGCAAGAGGAACAGTATGGCTTCAGGAGTGGAAGATCCACAGTGGACCCAATCTTTAGCTTGAGGCAGGTGATGGAAAAGAACTGGGAATATGGAGAGGATTTGATCATGACTTTCATAGATCTAGAAAAGGCATATGATAGTGTCCCCAGAGAGAAGGTATGGGAAACCATGGTCAAGAAGAGACTGGGAAGAGAAATGTTGGAAATGGTGCAAGCAATGTACAACAACTGTGTTAGCAGGGTACTGACCCCAGTTGGAAAGACAGATTGGTTTACGAACAAGACTGGACTAAGACAGGGGAGTGTGCTGTCACCTCTCTTGTTCATAATGGTGATGGATGAAATAGTAAAGGAAACAAAAGAAGCATATGAACATAAAGAAATGAAGTTACTGTTATTTGCAGATGATATTGTGGTCTGGGGAAGGAACACCGAAGAAGTGCAAAAACAACTAGATGCACTGAACGAAAATATTCAGAAGTATGGCCTGAAAATCAGTATAGAGAAAAGCAAGACCATGGTGATGACAAGAGGGGAAAGACAAGGAAAGGGCACTGTGAAAATTGGAAGTCAGAGATTGGAAATTGTGGACACGTTCAAATACCTAGGAAGTGAATTGATGCAAACGGGTAGGTTGGACATGGAGATTGGCAGGAGGGTACAGCACAGCAATGCATTCTATCAAAGTGTAAGAAAACTTGTTTGGGATAAGGAAGTACCAAGGAAAAGCAAGGAGGTTATGTATAAAGTGTACTATGTTCCCATATTAACTTATGCAGCTGAGACTTGGACCCTGACAAGCAGGCAAGAGAGTAGAATCCAAGCCAGTGAAATGAAATTCCTAAGAAGTATGATAGGAAAGACAAGGAAAGACAGAGTGAGGAATGAAGATGTTAGGAAGGAAGTTGGGATGGGAAAACTAAATGAGAGAATTGAGAAGAATAAACTAAGGTGGTTTGGACATGTAAAGAGGATGGAGGAAAATAGAATACCAAGACAGATGCTGGAGGCAAAGTGCAAGGGTAAGAGACCAAGAGGAAGACCTAGAACAAGGTGGATGGATTCAGTGAAGAACGGCGTAAGAAAAAGAAATCTGGACTGGGACAAGTTCGTGGAAGAAGAATGGTGGAAGGAAAGAGGAAAGTGGAGAAGTGCCATAAATACCCCGACCCGGCAGGAGCTGGATAAGGGGAAATGATGATGATGATGATGATGATGCTGTGGAAACGGAGGCATCCGTATTCACCTTAGGACCTCGGTGAAGATCTAACCGAATTTCACATCTATTGTACATGAATTTCATATGGGGGTATTGTAAGAAGGAGCTGATAAAAGAACTTGAGATACTCCAGAAATGTGCTACAAAATCTACCTT
Source organism: Meconema thalassinum (assembly GCA_946902985.2). Lineage (NCBI taxonomy): Eukaryota > Metazoa > Arthropoda > Insecta > Orthoptera > Tettigoniidae > Meconema > Meconema thalassinum. The sequence continues at coordinate 130,948,201 of OX336388.2, forward strand.
TGGATTTTCTTGGCTTCCGCCCTCAAATGAATTATACTCAATAACTAAAATTATGCCACTGTAAAAACTAATAGCTATGTCAGCAACAGTATTTGTATACAAATTAGAAAATGAATCGATACACACACACACATCCATTTTACCCATGCAAATGACATTCATAATTATGCAACAAGAGTAAATCGAATATTCACCAGCCATTCCCAATCCATTAACTTTGGAACCAAAGGAATTATGTCCTCTATAATAAAGGAATACAACTCACTACCATTAGGCATAAGGGAAAGTTTATCTATAAAAACATTTAAGAGGAAAACAAAAGACTTCCTATTAAGGAATGAATAGCCCATATCCAATAGCCTTAAGCAATGCAATGTATCATACCAAATCATTAACAAATTCACAAAGAAATTTGATACAATGGTCCGGCTAGCTCCAAACAGTTGCCAGCGTTTCGCCCCAGTGTACCAATGGGCTCTTCAGTTGGTTATGGTACACCTCACCAAGACGCGTGGCTAGTACATACTGTGAAGGCCGCTGCAAGGCACAAATGTTGCCACGAGCAGCGCCAATGTACTACGGAAGTCAAAACTTCCTTTCAAAAATAATGTTAGCTTACCTTGCTAATCCATATTGGAAATATCTGTTCCCGAAGGAAACAGGATGTAAAATTGTCCGATTGAGCTATGTGCATTAACAAATTCACAAAGAAGTTTGATACAATGGTCCGGCTAGCTCAAAACAGTTGCCAGCGTTTCGCCCCAGTGTACCAATGGGCTCTTCAGTTGGTTATGGTACACCTCACCAAGACGCGTGGCTAGTACATACTGTGAAGGCCGCTGCAAGGCACAAATGTTGCCACGAGCAGCGCCAATGTACTACGGAAGTCAAAACTTCTTTTCAAAAATAATGTTATCTTACCTTGCTAATCCATATTGGAAATATCTGTTCCCGAAGGAAACAGGATGTAAAATTGTCCGATTGAGCTATGTGCATTAACAAATTCACAAAGAAATTTGATACAATGGTCCGGCTAGTTCAAAACAGTTGCCAGCGTTTCGCCCCAGTGTACCAATGGGCTCTTCAGTTGGTTATGGTACACCTCACCACCACGCGTGGCTAGTACATACTGTGAAGGCCGCTGCAAGGCACAAATGTTGCCACGAGCAGCACCAATGTACTACGGAAGTCAAAACTTCCTTTCAAAAATAATGTTATCTTACCTTGCTAATCCATATTGGAAATATCTGTTCCCGAAGGAAACAGGATGTAAAATTGTCCGATTGAGCTATGTGCATTAACAATATGGATTAGCAAGGTAAGCTAACATTATTTTTGAAAGGAAGTTTTGACTTCCGTAGTACATTGGCGCTGCTCGTGGCAACATTTGTGCCTTGCAGCGGCCTTCACAGTATGTACTAGCCACGCGTCTTGGTGAGGTGTACCATAACCAACTGAAGAGCCCATTGGTACACTGGGGCGAAACGCTGGCAACTGTTTTGAGCTAGCCGGACCATTGTATCAAATTTCTTTGTGAATTTGTTAATGCACATAGCTCAATCGGACAATTTTACATCCTGTTTCCTTCGGGAACAGATATTTACAATATGGATTAGCAAGGTAAGCTAACATTATTTTTGAAAGGAAGTTTTGACTTCCGTAGTACATTGGCGCTGCTCGTGCCAACATTTGTGCCTTGCAGCGGCCTTCACAGTATGTACTAGCCACGCGTCTTGGTGAGGTGTACCATAACCAACTGAAGAGCCCATTGGTACACTGGGGCGAAACGCTGGCAACTGTTTTGAGCTAGCCGGACCATTGTATCAAATTTCTTTGTGAATTTGTTAATGCACATAGCTCAATCGGACAATTTTACATCCTGTTTCCTTCGGGAACAGTTATTTCCAATACCAAATCATCTCTGTAAAGTTAGCCACTAGCAATCTAAAATAAGTTACTATTAACCTAAACAATATAATGTTACAAAAATTATATATATGCCATGCTGTAACTATGATACTTGATTATCCCTAACACGAGCTCAGGCTCACTGGGACCTATGTAAATAAATAAATAAAATTGTCTTCTATCAATCCCTGTCTGATAGTGATAAATAGGTTCGCATCGGAACTTGGGCTATCAGTGGGCCAATCAAAATGTCTTGACGGGCCATCACTTGGCCCGTGGGCCTAGGATTTGCCACCCCTCATCTAGGTAATTTGCCCCTAATGCATATTCAAACTACTACAGTGCGTTCGCTTGCGGGTAGGGCCGGAGAGAGCCTCGCTTGCCACGTGCGGGGCTGAGACGCGCCAGTCAAGGTAGAGAAGGAGTCAGTCAGTTGTAAGCCAGTCAACTGTGCAGCGCGTGTGTAACGCAGTGGTTAACAATGCAACAGGCAAAATACCTGCTTGAACAGAGTTCTTATATACGATACTTATGTAAAAACAGCAAACTACAGGCGATGGATATGAAGTTTTTAAGAACTATGATTCAGAAAACAAGGAGGGACAAAATAAAAAATGATGAGATACGCCATCTTGTTCAAGTAGAACAATCTCTTAATGGGATCTGTGTCGAAGCCAGACTGAAATGGTTCGGTCATCTCAAAGGAATGGACCCACAAAGAAAGAATTAGGTTTTCCCAATCTCAAGGATCGAGAGGAAATTAGGAAAATCTCTCATACACGGGGTTTTGAGGGAGAAGAGAGAAGACCTACTAGACATGTATGGTCGGAGCATTGACAACTCGCTCAATCGTTGCGCATGAAGAGTTATTGGGCAAACATCAAGGGCAATAAGAAAGGCCAAAGAAAGAACTGAAAGGCAAGAGACCAAGAGGTCGACCAAGGAAGAGATGGATGGACCAGGTTAGAAATGATCTTGCAGGGAGAGGTCTGGATTTGCAGCAGGTCGTGGAAGGGGAAACATTCTTGGAGAGAACTAAATGGAGAGCGCTCATTCACCGCACCCGGGAAACTGGAGCCGGTTCATGATGATGATGTGAAACAGAGTCATGTAGAGAGGTGCGGAGACCATTTTGCAGTGAAATATCCGTGTGCTCCAATTCCGGGTAGAGAAACAGTTAGACGACTTGTTGACAAACTAAGGACAAGAGGATCACTAAATGCATCAATTCCTAAGCATAAATGAAGCGTAATTACAGAGGACAAAATTGGTGAAATCAGTGCAACATTCACGCACTCTCGGAATAAATCTCTAAGACGTGTTACACAGGAAGTTAGTGTTTCAAAAACCTACCCGTGTTAACCGTCATTTTATTAAACGTTGCCAGAACTGTGTGGCAGCTGACGGACTGTGTAGACTAATTAATTAATTACTTAATGCCTGATTCCCGTCCGCAAGCGACATCGTAGTTAGTGCTCGTCAAGCGATGTTTCCCCCGGCCCCACCCGTAAACGAACGCACTGTACAACTACAACTCATTGAACTTGAGTTAAATCAATTAGGGATAATAAAAGACAGGGAAAAGAAAAATGCCTTCAATCCTCGAAGAATGAGGATTGAGGCACTTTGAAGGAGGTAGAGCCATGAAAGGCAGAAGTAAAAGGAAAGTGAAGACGGTTTATTCTCAAGATATTGGAAAAACGGACCCAACTCAGGAATCCCCAGAAGGTTGCTAAATTTTAGCTCACCAGTCCCGGAGGAAAAGAAGGTAGGGGGAGGGGGGAAGTTGTCTCATCCCCCGAAAAATGAGGGTGTAAATAATAATAAAAGAAAAGATTAAATTAAGGTGGAGTTAGTTAGTTGTTGTATTAAGGGGCAGAAGATCATCTGCACCTCTTAACACAGATTAAAGAATACAAATTTAGAATTGAATTTAAAAATTTGAGGTGGACACCTAAATTTAAAAAGACTTAAAATTAATAAAACAAATAATTATCATTCAAGTCATTGAGTCAATTTACACTGGAAAATTTAGATTGCTGGCCCTGACCCACTCTCACTTATAAAGCAGATAACGCAATCAGAAGCCACCGCGTCATCGGCTAATATAAGTTTGAGTGTCATCTGCAAACCAAGGTTTCTTCGTAAGTCAGCAAGATCCTCACACTCGGTTAAAATGTGGGCCACGGTGAAAACGGCTCCACAGGTACAAAGTGGGGGGTCTTCTCTTCTCATTAGGTACGAATGGGTGGATCTTGCATGACCTATCCTTAGCCTACACAAAATGACGGACTCTCTCCGTGACCGGAAAGAACTCCGCCACACCTATTTGGTATTTCCAGAGATCAGTGTACTATAGCATGGCAAATCAAACCACAGCCCCAAGTTGCTGACACACTCAGCGTTAGTTCTGTATGTGGGATATTTAACTCTTCCCGAGCAGATTTCTGTGGCTGTTCCAAGTCACAAGGGCATTCAATCCCGCAATTTCTCGACCTGATTGTTAATGAAAATCTCTAGGGTTAATCATAGTGCTTGTATTATTGTCATTTCATTTTTCTAGTTATTTATTTGTTAATAATGTTTTTTGCAAGGATTTGCATCAGGGATAGGTTTCAATGTATTGTATATTAAATTCTTGTTAATATGAGGGCTGTTTTTTAAGTAAGGGCCGTTTTTTTAAGCCCGTAGTTAGTGCGCATGCCGCAACAAGCGTGCGTGCTACCTCCCGGCATCTTTTGCGAACAAGCAGGCGTCAGTTGCAGCTGTGTAGCTAACCTGTACGCCGAACTGTGCATCTTTACAATGTTCAAGATTATTGATTCGCCCACCGCGTGTGAGGTACGATCTGTGATACGTTTTTTGAGTGCAAGAAACATGTCGGCTGCAGACTTTCATCGTCATCTTTGTGAGGTGTATGGTGATAATGCAATGACGGAAGGTAAAGTGCAAAAATGGGTATGCGAGTTCAAAAGTGGCCGTGAAAATATTCATGACGATGAGCGCTCAGGTCTGTGATCGCTAGGGCCCGGATGTTGATGCTGTAAAAAAGTTTAAAAAATGCACTTAAAATTTTCAAAAATGACGTCGAGCATCATAAGAGGGGCCAAGAGGAAGCACAAGCAGGCAGAGGAGGATTTTGTAAGGAACAACTCTAGAGATCTATACAAAAGCCTCAAGTAACAAACAACCCAATTCGCGTCCCCTACCTTACACCTCCAGAGACCGGATGGATCCCTGTGTCTTAATGATAGCGATTGTACCAATACCCTAGCTAACTACTTCAAAGGACTCTTAAATGCAGAAGAACCTATTGAGCGTTTTCAAGTTACAGAACCAGCTAACCCTAATACTGAGTATATCGCTCCTCCAACCTATGAAGAAGTCAGAGGTATAATTAAACTACTCAAGAATAATAAAGCTGCTGGGGAAGACGGGATAGTAGCAGAAATGCTAAAACATGCCGGAGAACACACCTTCAGGAGCATACATAAAGTAATTCTGGACATATGGACTAGTGAGAGGCTTCCAGATGATTGGACATCAGCCATTATCCATCCAATCCACAAGAAGGGAACCAAAACAGATCCCAGTAACTACAGAGGAATATCACTCATTGCTGTTACCTATAAGATATATTCTGGAACGCCATGTAACGAGACAGCTGGATAAAGAGTTAGGAGAATATCAAGCAGGGTTCAGAGCATCGAGGTCCTGTACCGAGCAGATACACAATCTGAAGACCATCCTTCAATACAGCAAGTCAAGAGCCAGACAATGGGTAGCTATATTTGTCGACTTCCAGAAAGCATATGACTCAGTGGACAGAATTACTCTTTTTAACACCTTGAGAGAACTAGGACTCAACGACAAGATCAATAGGCTGGTGCAAGCCACCCTGCACAACACCACAGCCAGAGTAAAGTTTAGAGGACAGCTCTCGGAGAGTTTCACCATTAAAACAGGGGTGAGACAAGGAGACGGCATCTCATGCATATTATTTAATTGTGTTCTGGAAAAGATCATTAGAGAGTGGACGAGAATCCTACCAGAGAATACTGGATTACGGATGGGGATTAAAGCTGACAACCTAAGGATTCCATGCCTAGCCTTTGCAGACGATCTGACTTTATTGGCAAATGACATACAGGAGGCTACTACTCAGCTCCAAACACTGCACTCAATAGCGGCTAAAACGGGTCTTTTGATTAACATAGGAAAGACCGAGTTTGTTACTAACATCAAGGATGCCCCTAGAATGATGAGAGTCAGTGATAACATCTACATCAAGAGAGTCAAAAGTGTAAAATACCTTGGGGAATGGTTTTCAGAGGACCTCAACGAAACAGTGGCTCTTGAACACAGGAGACTCAAACTAGATAAGGCTTACCATGCCTGTAGAAAACTATATGCTTCAAAAAATGTGTCGATGAATGTCAAACTAAGACACTACAATGCAGTAGTCAGACCTTCAGTCCTCTATGCAGCAGAGTGCCTATGTCTAACTAAGAAGACCCCATTAAGAGCCCTCGAGGTGCAAGAAAGAAAGTTCCTGAGACGGATAGTAGGACCAAGAATTCTACCAGATGGAAGCCGATGGTATCATCCAAATCGTGAGCTATATAAACACCAAGAAAATCTCCTAGATGCCATCAGAAGAAGGCGACTGGCTTTTTACGGACATCTATTCAAAAAAAGGAAGATTGCAGTTTTACGTGACCGTGAATCTTGTGATTATAAGCCACGGGACCTCCTTTTTACGTGGAATCCGAACCACAGGACATGGCATTTCACTTCGAAAATCTCACATGCATTGACCGGGAATCGAACCCGGACCGCCTTGGTGAGAGGCATACAGCTAGACCGCTGAGCCACCACGCCCCCGGACATCTATTCAGAATGGACTCAAACAGGTTATCCCATAGGATCTTCAAGGCTGCTAACAAGGGCAAAGCTACTGGATTCTTGTGGAAGAAGCAAGTGGAGAAGGATCTTTCGGAACTCCATATAAATGAAAATGACATAGCCGACCGGAGTAACTATCATACAGCTCTTAAAATTAAATCCTTCGTAACATCCCTCACAGAAGTTACCCACAGACCAAAAGACGAGAAATGGTCTGAGGAACGTAAGATTCAATTTAGCCGGAAAATGAAGGACTACTGGGCCATCAGAAAAGCTCGAGGTACCAACATGAAAGCAGCTGCCAAACCCACCACTAAGAACAGCAATTGTGGCAAGCCTGACGATGACATCAAGAAACAGCTAAAACACAAGCACCGTGGTCCATAGATGGCCCTAACGAAATTTTAAAAAAATGACCTAAAAATTCGAAAAATGCTCTATAAAATGGAGAAAATGATCTTATAAAAATAAACTCACCAATATTTAAAATAAATCGAAAAATGCACTATAAAATGGAGAAAATTATAAAAAATTCACTAATATTTCAAAAATGACCTCAAACTGAAAAGTCATACAAAATAGATTTCTAGCACTTAACAAAAGGTTTATGTTCACTTTAGTCTGAGTTGCACTGGACTACGAATGTCATTCTGATGTTGTCAAATGTAAATGATCTGCGGTTATAAGCCAACAATTTTTTATATCTCGAAAAGCTGCGTTCAACATCAACTGTTGTGATCGGAAAGCTTGAAGTGAGGAAGGTCGTGTGCTAAATTCTCCTCAATCCCATCAATGCAGTAGTTTTCACCAGAAAGAATGTCTGAGATTTTGCATAATGTTTTATACCCGGTGTTTTTGTCCAGCACTTTTTTCAGTTTTGATGCAATACCCGCAGCAATTTCGCCACGATTGTTGCTAAGACTAGTTTCCACCCGGTTGATTTAGGAAATGGATTCAATATTTCAATATTTTAAATTATCTTGTATCAGCTACTAGCTTCTTCTTAACTCTGAGAGACGTAACTCCCTCATATAAAGCTGCAACATGACTAAATTGGAAAAAAATGGCCTTAAAAGGCAGATTTCTCTAAAATAAGACCAAAATATCCTACCAAACTTTAAAAAATGCTCTTAAAATGCAAAAAGATGCAAAATATAAATGACATATTTGAAGACGGGGTGGCCCGTCCGGAGTTTCTATATACTTCAGCATTGTTTTAGGCCGCTCAGGAAAAAGATGACATGTCATCAACATCCGGGTCCTAGTGATCACAGATGACTTGGTGACTGCAATTGACACGAAAAATCATGATAACCACTCTATCAATGGATTTTCCTCAAGTGTGAATTCTTGGTTGACAGAGCAGGCGGCAAACTTTTATGCGGAGGGATTTCAGAACTTAGTTTTAAGGTATGACAAGTTCCTAAATAAGCAAGGCAACTATGTAGAAAAATAGAGGAAGGTATGTAAAACATAAAAATAAAAATGTTCGATTAATTTAAAAATAAACAGCCCTTACTTAAAAAACAGCCCTTATATGTTCATATGTGTATAAGGTGAAAAGCTAGCTCAGTTGATAATGTAGGCCTAGTAGACATGTGGCAGCGCCATGGTGTTAAAAGAGGGAACAAAAGGTTAAGGCAGTACATTATATCCAGCCACCAAAGTTAATTAAATTCCTGGTATCCCAGCAACAATGGGAAGTAAGGAAGAGGGGATATTGTAATGGTTTGGAGAAATGGAAAGAAGTATTGAAGTGAAAAAGTCTTGGTATGATGATATGAAAGAAACGAGTACGGATATATCCGGATAGTACTTTTCAGCCGCGAGCGGAAAAACGGATATATCCGGAAGATTCCTACATTTAAATCTGGTGCCGTTTTCCGTCAAAATAGTTAATGTTAAGCCCAGGAGATGGCACCACCATGCAGACACGTTTGATAGTCAATTACTCGTTGACTTCACAAATACCCACAGGCAGTTGTTGCTTCAGATGAATGCATGTGTTGTGCATGTGTCTTATTGCATAATTGGTGAAGTGAGTGCAATTTTGTAGTGTTTATTTGGTGATGTGAGCATAATTTCATGGAAAAGGCTATGGAATGATAAAGATATAGTGTCTGCTTTGGATTTGAGTGATGGTTTGAAGTGTTCCACACTTAATTATCAATTAATAATTATAATTAACTTTACAACCTTCAGATGCTACTCAAACTTCAAGTATCAACAGGTAATTCAATTTAGTGCATGAAAAATATAATCTACATATTTTGAATTTTCGAAAAAGAAAAAAAAAAAAAAAAGCTCAGAGGCATAAAAACATCTGCTCGGGGAGGGTTAAGCACGTGACGTGCATTGGGAGAGTTGTAATAGTTAATTGTTGTCAAAATTACAAGAAAATAAAATTAAACTGGCTGTGGACAGTCAACAATGGTGCTTGCCGTGTGGCAGCCGGTAGCAGAAATGCTATATCTGACAACACTGAATGAACTTGCTCCTGATTGGTTTGTGATGAAGTCGCATCCTTTTCAACAGCAAATAGCAGCGCATTCTATATAACATGGTTGAGAGAAGCAAGATGAAGTCAATAGTTTTGCATATTTCAATAATAATAACGTTCCTGATTTTATGTCCCGTATAACAACTGCGGCTCTTACAAGACGCAGGGGTACTGGAATTTTGACCCGAAGGGGATCTTTAACGTGCCAGTAAATATACTGATACATCTCCCTCGCATTTGCGCACCCTCAAATGCCAGCTGACTTCACCAGAATTCGATCCTGCAACCTTGGGCACAGCAAGCGAGAACGTTACCTCTGAGCCTTTTGCATACTTTCCAGGGCTACAAATTGATTTGCCATGGTATACAAATTGGCCGAGCAACTGCAACTACTTTTACAAGAGATGAATATTAATTATTTTTTGTTAGTTATACTATTGTTGTTGTTGTTTTAAAGGGCAGAACCGAGAGGTCTTCGGTCCCCCCCCCCCCCCCCCAAAGACAAAAAAAGAAAACAGTTTATTGATACAGATACCGGCGCACAGCTGTGTACTTGACCTTTAAAGCTCAGCGGTAGAAGCGGGGTGTACGTCGGTGCGGGGAGCGGAACGATTACTTCCCTGATGAGAACATTAACGAGCGTGATAATAGGTTCTCACAGACACACACACACTCAACGTGGCAAATGTTTTACGCTGCAGTAGTATATCGGGGGAGTGGAATGGGGGAAGTGGAAGTGCAGAGCTATGCGCTGGGATCTGTACACACCTATAAGAAAGGTGCAACGCTCGATGGAGATACAAGTGCTGGTGGCACAATTCCTTATTTACATTCTCCTTGAGGTGGTGAAATGTGCTCCTGTTATGCTTAGCAGTACTGGACATAAATCGACACTGTACTCCATCATCGCTCTGTCCCGCAAGTCTCCAGTTGCTATGATCAACATATGCTAGCGCAGACAAGCTCAACAGCACTAGTTTCTCAAACCCGAAATACCAGTGAGTGTGTGTTAAGTTATTATAATGGTCTGTGACCGAGGAGGATTATTGGTTTAAGTCTTAATGACATACACGTTTAATGAGGGACACTTATCCCACCCAGAAGTACATGGAGCACCACTGTTCCACCATTGGAGAGTTTTATCAACAAATTTACTGTAGTGCATGACTTTCATTTTAATATGAGGACTTTTGGTGGATCAGTGCTACAGGATAGTTAGTAGTTGTTTTAAGAGGCAGAAGAGCAAGGTCATCTGCCCCTTAACTAGAGTTTCAGCCTCCAGATCCCAAGATTGTGGGTTTGATTCTCATCTACAGAAGTCTGATATTCTTCCTTTAACATAACCAATAGCACTTGATTCATACGATGTCGGCTCGTAAAAGTTGGTTAATTACTGTTGTTTTAAGGGGTGGAACAGCAAGGTCATCTGCCCCTGGCTCGTAAAAGTTCTCTTGTATCATATTTGATGGTTACAAACCACAATTCATCCACAGGCCACCAATAACGGTCTAATGCAAATGAAACATCTAAATTTGTATCTATCACTTTTAAATGACTCTAATTGAAATGATTTAAGTACACCAAGAAAGCTGAGGCCAAACAATTATTATTATTTCATTATTGTATGGCTCTTTCAAACATGAAAGACTGTATGAATCCGAAATTAAAACTTCACATTTCTTTTTAAGAGTTTCGAATGAACTCTCTCGTTCCCTTGTGGCAACTTTCTCTTCAGTGAATTTCTTCCAACACCTGCAGCACTTTCTGCAGAACTGACGCAAGCTTTGGAAGCATGATAGAGAATCTTTTTTTTCATTAAAGATATAAACATATCATAGTGAGCTTTCTTTCGGCAATGTGCTCTCACAAGATCATCATTGTCAAAGAATCGTTTACATCCAAGACAAACTTTACCAGTCATCTCCTTAATTAGACCTTTGCCCCACTCTCTATCGTCTTCATAAACTGGTACTTGAAAACCATCCTCATCAATAAAATATTTGGCAATGCTGGCTGTACTTTCACTGTGAGTAGACTCGTCACCAGTTTTACCACTTCTCTCATTCTCCATTTTAGTATATTCACAATTTTTATAGTCACCCTTTCCATCAGTATTTACATATTCATTTTCTATTCCATTGACTGCTGTGGTATTGTCTTCATCAACAATTTCCTCACTATCATTTTCATTGACTGCAGTATTATCATCTTCATTTTCATATGTTTCATCATATTCGTTGGCATCTTGGTCAACTTCACTAGCATCATCTTGTACATCATCGTCATATTCACTTACTTCTCTGTTGACTGCAGTACCTTCTACTTCAAGATACTCAATATTCTGCACCCCTTCATGTTTGCAATTTCTCTCCCCTTTGATGACAACAGAATCAATACATTCAGTTTGTTCCAATGGTTCCTGGGATGTATCATCAATAAACTCCACAGTAGACAAATTTTTAAGATGAATAGGTGTAACATTATGCTGTGCCCAGTCCATTCGACTTTTGAACTTTGTTTCACATACCTCACACTGTGGGTGTATGAAATCTCGTAATGTTATATGAAACTTGGTCTGACGGTGTTTAGATAATGATCCAGAAATTTCAGAATCACACATCACACATACTGATTTCGTTCGAACATTCACATAATTTTTTATCTCTAATTGAGCTCTACCTAATTGTCGCAAGTGTTCCATTTCTTGATGGTATTGTAGTTCTAAACCTGCCATCCTACTGTCATGAGTTAAGCTTTCAATATGAGTTGAAAATTCTGCTGAACTCCCTGCCTTAACATCACAAATGTGGCAAAAGAGGAATTCTACTGGAACATCATCATAGGTCAGGTTTTTTTCCTGAACACGAACACTAGGTGTTACGGGCACTGGTGGGATTCTCAGACTGAGTAACGAAGGCACAGGCAAAGTTTGGTCAATGGTTACTGGTGGCGCCGGAGGACGTCCACGACAATTATTTTTGGGTGTTCTAGGACGAATACCGCTCGGATTAATGGTACATCGATATGCCTCTGTCACAACTTTCGATTGTGAAAAAAGAAAATTCTCACTCTTACTTCTTTGTGGACAATTGTCATACCCGTACATTTGTTGTCCATCGAAGGCAGTATAATTCGGAGTACCGGGAACATTATTTACTTCGAATCCACGGAGCATGTTTCTTTATCACAAGTAGCAGCAAATATATCATAATATACCCTTCATAACAGAAATGTCCAAATTCAGTGTGAATTCACCGTAATATTACACACCTTCAACAACACTCAACCCAATAAATTGGATTAAAACGTTCTTTCATCTTCAGTTAACTTTTACAAATCTTGCAATAATCTGTTTACAAACAAATGAATGTTAACAAAGAATATGTTATGTAACCAAACTTGTTGCACGAAAATGCTAGCTGAAGGTTCGATGCGAGAAATTAAGTTGGACAACTGTGGCCAGCGTGTGCATATTCCTTTGATGTGCAGCATTCCACCAACGTTCGTACGAATATATTACCACCTAAATTACGTCTGAATTATAATTTAAGTACATTTATTTAAACATATAATTATTTTTCTTCAATTGCCATAGCTTTAGATATTAAATATTATGATTTGTTTTGGTACGGTAATGGTTCAAATCTCATGCGTATGGTGGTATGATTGATATTCTTGTGACAAAATATAGTAGAAATACGTATTGCCAACCCTATGAAATTCGGTGCTTATTTCGGTGCATGTTCTGTGTTTCGGTGTTCGACCTATTGCCAGCCTGCATTCGCATTGAAATTTCGGGATATTGGTTCGCAGTGCCGATGGCTGCAACCAATATTTTACAAGTCCGTAGAACAATCCAATGCGCAGGCGCGAGCCCCGCGAACAAATGAAGTACCGGAAGTAATGGAATTACACTCAATAGCAACACAATCTACGCACTCTCTTGGCTCACTGAAACAGCAGTCATCTGTTATTTCTATGAAGGCAAAGAAAATCGCAAGAAAGAAGAACACATCATACAACGCAAATTCCAAGCTAGACGCGCCATGATGTGTATGGGCGCACAGCTGTTCATGAAGCGGCAAGCTGGTGAAACATGTGTTATTTCCCTGTAGAAATACAAAATAAGTGAATTAATTTACGTATTTCACAGTCATACAGCATAACGTTTCGATGAATTGGATTCGATCTGATGACGGGTTTTTGAGATATTAATTCTTAAATGTGACGCATGGTTGAAACACTCTTAAAAACGTGCACTTATTGTGTTCCAACTGCAATAAAAATATTAAAATATATATTAAAAATTCCAGACCTACATGACCTAACGTAAAATAGAACGACGAAAATGATTATGTTAAAGAATTTTATGTAGGTCTATTGGTTACATCACAAACAACCTTCAAACTCGAGTGCACTAAATACTTTGGTCGACAGTAGTGCCTGGCACGGGAATCGAACTCTCGTCCCCAGGGGTATTACTTGTGACTTTTGGCACAGCCAACGTTTCATACTATTCTTATGAACACCATACCGTAACATTCTGGGTTACACACCGCAAATTCAAATTTATGACTTAGTGCCTGGATCGGGAATCAAACCCTCGTCCCCAAGGGCGTTAGGTGTGACTTTTCACACTGCCAACGTAAGGAAGGTCGCCATACTATTTTATGAACACAATACCGTAACTTTCCGGGTTACACGTCGCAAATTCGAATTTATGACTTAGTGCCTGGAAAGAGAATCGAACCCTCGTCCCCAAGGGCGTTAGGTATGACTTTTCGCACAGCCAATGTAATGAACGTCTCCATACTAATTTTATGAACACCATACCGTAACATTCTGGGTTAAACACCGCAAATTCAAATGTATGACTTAGTGCCTGGCTCGGGAATCAAACCCTCGTCCCCAAGGGCGTTAGGAGTGGCTTTCCACACTTCCAACGTAGGAACATCTTCATACTATTTTTATGAACACCATACCGTAACATTCTGGGATTTTATGAGCACCATACTGTAACAATCTGGGTTACACACCGCAAATTCGAATTGATGACTTAGTGCCTGGCCGGGAATCGAACTCTCGACCCCAAGGGCGTTAGGTGTGACTTATCGCACAGCCAACGTAATGAACATCTGAATACTATTTTTATGAAGACCATACCGTAACATTCTAGGTAACACACCGCAAATTCGAATATATGAATTAATGCCTGGCTCGGGAATCGAACCCTCGTCCCCAAGTGCGTTAGGTTCGACTATTCGCACAGCCATTGCTAGGAACGTCTCCATACTATTTTTATGACCACCATACCGTAACATTCTGGGTTACACACCGCAAATTCGAATTTATGACTTAGTGCCTGGCCGGGAATCGAACTCTCGACCCCAAGGACGTTAGGTATGACTTTCTGCACAGCCAATGTAATGAACGTCTCCATACTAATTTTATGAGCACCATACCGTAACAATCTGGGTTACACACCGCAAATTCGAATTTATGACTTAGTGCCTGGCCGGGAATCGAACACTCGACCCCAAGGGCGTTAGGTGTGACTTTTGACACTGTCAACGTAAGGAAGGTCTCCATACTATCTTTATGAACACCATATCGTAACATTCTGGGTTACACACCGCAAATTCGAATTTATGATTTAGTGCCTGGCCGGGAATCGAACTCTCGACGCCAAGGGCGTTATGTGTGACTCTTCACACTGCCGACGTAAGGAAGGTCTCCATACTATTTTTATGAACACAATACCGTAACATTCCGGGTTACACACCGCAAATTCGAATTTATGACTTAGTGCCTGGCCGGAAATCGAACTCTCGACCCCAGAGACGTTAGGTGTGACTTTTCTCACAGCCAACGTAGGAACGTCTTCATACTATTTTTATGAACACCATACCGTAACATTCTGGGTCACACCGCCAATTCGAATTTTAGACTAAGTGCCTGGGAGGGAATCGAACCCTCGTCCCCAAGGGCGTTAGGTGTGACTTTTCGCACAGCCAACGTAGGAACGTCTTCATACTATTTTTATGAACACCATACCGAAAAATTCCGGGTCACACACCGCAAATTCGAATTTATGACATAGTGCCTGGAACGGGAAACGAACCCTCGTCCCCATGGGCGTTAGGTATGACTTTCTGCACAGCCAATGTAATGAACGTCTCCATACTATTTTTATGATCACCATACCGTAACATTCTAGGTTGCACACCGCAAATTCGAATTTATGACTTAGTGCCTGGCCGGGAATCGAACTCTCGACCCCAAGGGCGTTATGTGTGGTTTTTCGCACAGTGATCGTAAGGAACGTCTTCATACTATTCTTATGAACACCATACCGTAATATTCTGGGTTACACACCGCAAATTCAAATTTATGACTTACTGCCTGGCTCGGGAATCAAACCCTCGTCCCCAAGGGCGTTAGGTGTGACTTTTCACACTGCCAACGTAAGGAAGGTCGCCATACTATTTTATGAACAGAATACCGTAACTTTCCGGGTTACACGTCGCAAATTCGAATTTATGACTTAGTGCCTGGAAAGAGAATCGAACCCTCGTCCCCAAGGGCGTTAGGTATGACTTTTCGCACAGCCAATGTAATGAACGTCTCCATACTAATTTTATGAACACCATACCGTAACATTCTGGGTTACACACCGCAAATTCAAATTTATGACTTAGTGCCTGGCTCGGGAATCAAACCCTCGTCCCCAAGGGCGTTAGGTGTGGCTTTCCACACTTCCAACGTAGGAACATCTTCATACTATTTTTATGAACACCATACCGTAACATTCTGGGTTACACACCGCAAATTCGAATTTATGACAAAGTGCCTGGGAGGGAATCGAACCCTCTTCCCCAAGGGCGTTAGGTGTGACATTTCACACTGCCAACGTAAGAACGGTCTCCATACTATTTTATGAACACAATACCGTAACTTTCCGGGTTACACGTCGCAAATTCGAATTTATGATTTAGTGCCTGGAAAGAGAATCGAACCCTCGTCCTTAAGGGCGTTAGGTATGACTTTCTGCACAGCCAACGTGAGGAACATCTTCATACTATTTTTATGAACACCATACCGTAACATTCTGGGTTACACACCGCAAATTCGAATTTATGACTTAGTGCCTGGCAGGGAATCGAACTCTCGACCCCAAGGACGTTAGGTATGACTTTCTGCACAGCCAATGTAATGAACGTCTCCATACTAATTTTATGAGCACCATACCGTAACAATCTGGGTTACACACCGCAAATTCGAATTTATGACTTAGTGCCTGGCCGGGAATCGAACACTCGACCCCAAGGGCGTTAGGTGTGACTTATCGCACAGCCAACGTAATGAACATCTGAATACTATTTTTATGAACACAATACCGTAACATTCTAGGTTACACACCGCAAATTCGAATTTATGATTTAGTGCCTGGCCGGGAATCGAACTCTCGACGCCAAGGGCGTTATGTGTGACTCTTCACACTGCCGACGTAAGGAAGGTCTCCATACTATTTTTATGAACACAATACCGTAACATTCCGGGTTACACACCGCAAATTCGAATTTATGACTTAGTGCCTGGCCGGAAATCGAACTCTCGACCCCAGAGACGTTAGGTGTGACTTTTCTCACAGCCAACGTAGGAACGTCTTCATACTATTTTTATGAACACCATACCGTAACATTCTGGGTCACACCGCAAATTCGAATTTTAGACTAAGTGCCTGGGAGGGAATCGAACCCTCGTCCCCAAGGGCGTTAGGTGTGACTTTTCGCACAGCCAACGTAGGAACGTCTTCATACTATTTTTATGAACACCATACCGAAAAATTCCGGGTCACACACCGCAAATTCGAATTTATGACATAGTGCCTGGAACGGGAAACGAACCCTCGTCCCCATGGGCGTTAGGTATGACTTTTTGCACAGCCAATGTAATGAACGTCTCCATACTATTCTTATGAACACCATACCGTAACATTCTGGGTTACACACCGCAAATTCAAATTTATGACTTAGTGCCTGGAGAGAGAATCGAACCCTCGTCCCCAAGGGCGTTAGGTGTGACTTTTCACACTGCCAACGTAAGGAAGGTCGCCATACTATTTTATGAACACAATACCGTAACTTTCCGGGTTACACGTCGCAAATTCGAATTTATGACTTAGTGCCTGGAGAGAGAATCGAACCCTCGTCCCCAAGGGCGTTAGGTATGACTTTTCGCACAGCCAATGTAATGAACGTCTCCATACTAATTTTATGAACACCATACCGTAACATTCTGGGTTACACACCGCAAATTCAAATTTATGACTTAGTGCCTGGCTCGGGAATCAAACCCTCGTCCCCAAGGGCGTTAGGTGTGGCTTTCCACACTTCCAACGTAGGAACATCTTCATACTATTTTTATGAACACCATACCGTAACATTCTGGGTTACACACCGCAAATTCGAATTTATGACAAAGTGCCTGGGAGGGAATCGAACCCTCTTCCCCAAGGGCGTTAGGTGTGACATTTCACACTGCCAACGTAAGAACGGTCTCCATACTATTTTATGAACACAATACCGTAACTTTCCGGGTTACACGTCGCAAATTCGAATTTATGATTTAGTGCCTGGAAAGAGAATCGAACCCTCGTCCTTAAGGGCGTTAGGTATGACTTTCTGCACAGCCAACGTGAGGAACATCTTCATACTATTTTTATGAACACCATACCGTAACATTCTGGGTTACACACCGCAAATTCGAATTTATGACTTAGTGCCTGGCAGGGAATCGAACTCTCGACCCCAAGGACGTTAGGTATGACTTTCTGCACAGCCAATGTAATGAACGTCTCCATACTAATTTTATGAGCACCATACCGTAACAATCTGGGTTACACACCGCAAATTCGAATTTATGACTTAGTGCCTGGCCGGGAATCGAACACTCGACCCCAAGGGCGTTAGGTGTGACTTATCGCACAGCCAACGTAATGAACATCTGAATACTATTTTTATGAACACAATACCGTAACATTCTAGGTTACACACCGCAAATTCGAATTTATGATTTAGTGCCTGGCCGGGAATCGAACTCTCGACGCCAAGGGCGTTATGTGTGACTCTTCACACTGCCGACGTAAGGAAGGTCTCCATACTATTTTTATGAACACAATACCGTAAAATTCCGGGTTACACACCGCAAATTCGAATTTATGACTTAGTGCCTGGCCGGAAATCGAACTCTCGACCCCAGAGACGTTAGGTGTGACTTTTCTCACAGCCAACGTAGGAACGTCTTCATACTATTTTTATGAACACCATACCGTAACATTCTGGGTCACACCGCAAATTCGAATTTTAGACTAAGTGCCTGGGAGGGAATCGAACCCTCGTCCCCAAGGGCGTTAGGTGTGACTTTTCGCACAGCCAACGTAGGAACGTCTTCATACTATTTTTATGAACACCATACCGAAAAATTCCGGGTCACACACCGCAAATTCGAATTTATGACATAGTGCCTGGAACGGGAAACGAACCCTCGTCCCCATGGGCGTTAGGTATGACTTTTCGCACAGCCAATGTAATGAACGTCTCCATACTATTCTTATGAACACCATACCGTAACATTCTGGGTTACACACCGCAAATTCAAATTTATGACTTAGTGCCTGGAGAGAGAATCGAACCCTCGTCCCCAAGGGCGTTAGGTGTGACTTTTCACACTGCCAACGTAAGGAAGGTCGCCATACTATTTTATGAACACAATACCGTAACTTTCCGGGTTACACGTCGCAAATTCGAATTTATGACTTAGTGCCTGGAGAGAGAATCGAACCCTCGTCCCCAAGGGCGTTAGGTATGACTTTTCGCACAGCCAATGTAATGAACGTCTCCATACTAATTTTATGAACACCATACCGTAACATTCTGGGTTACACACCGCAAATTCAAATTTATGACTTAGTGCCTGGCTCGGGAATCAAACCCTCGTCCCCAAGGGCGTTAGGTGTGGGTTTCCACACTTCCAACGTAGGAACATCTTCATACTATTTTTATGAACACCATACCGTAACATTCTGGGTTACACACCGCAAATTCGAATTTATGACAGAGTGCCTGGGAGGGAATCGAACCCTCTTCCCCAAGGGCGTTAGGTGTGACTTTTCACACTGCCAACGTAAGAATGGTTTCCATACTATTTTATGAACACAATACCGTAACTTTCCGGGTTACACGTCGCAAATTCGAATTTATGATTTAGTGCCTGGAAAGAGAATCGAACAGTAGCGGCTATTCAGGTGAAGAGAGTGAAGAGCCTCTTCACTAGTCATCTCTTAAAATAAATATTACGTTATCTTATTTAAATTAAAACGTAGCCACCGTTTAATGTAGTGTACTATTTCTACACTCCATTGTTAGATGGCACTGCATGACCACAGATTGCCCTTGAACTGTATGCGGCCTTAGTGTCAGTTGTACACGCTGTCGCTAGATGGTACTAATGTAGCTTGGAAAGAGACCTGCAGATGACGAAGTAACTTGAAATAACAGCAACTTCGTCTCGTTGCCATGGTAACCTAAAGCAGTGGAGACGTCATTACATGCTGTTATACAGAGAGGGATCGTACGAGTGAAGAATTTGCTGCCTCTGCCAGGAACTTCGTCTAGTATATGTTGCTGAAGTGACGCGCCTAGCAACCGTATGGGCGCAGCCACATTGGACCCAAACAACCGGTTGTTAGGTTTTTTGTACATAGGAAGCTGCATTAACGCTGCGCAGTGTCTTGAATTTTGTTGATTAAAAGGTGTAATATACGTGAAATAAGGCAAACGTCTCCTGTGAAGATCATCTACAATGTAGGAGCTACAAAATAGAAGTGAAATTTTGTGGATAAAGTACGAGAATTTTGCGAGATAGTATGAATAAAGTCGACCTCATTCCTGAGGCAAGAATTGCACGGCGGGTACTACAAATTATAAATATTTATTTATAACATCATTTAGTTGATACAGTATATCTCATATAGAGAGGTATTTAGGACATATATGTCACATGAAGGGATTTTTGGTTCATGTGGGGAGTGTAGTTGTAATTAAATATGGTTTGTACTATAAGTATTATAAACGAAAACCTACATAACCTTACAGCTGATTCACTAACAGCAATACATTTTCTCCTACAACTTTTCTGAGTGGTGATTTTCACTTAAGTAATTTAAGCAGTGAATTGTGTTTCCAACTAACAATTAGGCCTATCTCAGACTGAAAATGTCTGCCTAAATATTTTATTTTTTGCACTTTCAGAAAGCAATAAATTATCATTTACCAGTAGCCTAGTAGTTGCCATCGCGTCAGGCTTGTCTTTCTGTTACGTTGAAGATTGGATTTATATTTCCGATGAATAGTATTTACTTAATATGTTACATACCCTGGTGTTGATGGAAGGTGGCGGCTTATAGTGTATACCGTAATGTTTTCTTTGAAGGACACAGTATAAATTTTATTATAAATTCCCTTCAGTAGGTGGAAAGACGAAGACAAAAGGGATTTATTAAATTGTGGACGTCCAAAGGAATTAATAGAACTGTGCACTAAAAGGAAATCAAGAAAACCGGTAAGTCCTATAGACTTCATTGTAAGGGATCTTGGTTCGAACAGTTCACATGGTTGTGCAGTAGATTTTTTCTTAAAAAAAACTGTTCTGTTGGACTTGCTTACTTTTTAGTAACAAATGTGGTGTCTGTAATAAACAAGGTTTCGGTGATTTCCAAAACATTACGCGGAACGCAGTTTTTCTTGTTTGAAAAGACTAAAAACTTTTACAAGAAATACAATATCCTAGTCCAGACTTACATCATAGGCTGTTATCACCATACACCGTGAATTGTTGCTGAAACTAATTGAAGACCAGCCCTTCTACGAGGATATCATAGATAAGTTTGTCAACCATAAGGAACGGAGGATTGATTTATTACATAAAAAAATAGGTGAGTTTGACTTTTTAGTACGGTAATTTATATTTTGTAAAGTATTCGTTTTTTTAGCATTCGGTGGCGTAGTCGGTAGCATGCTGAACTGCTATGCCCAAGATAGCGGGTTCAAACCCGGCCGAAGTCGTCGGATTTTTAAGAGCGTTAAAGTACTTCAGTATGCTTTCCTTCGGAGGGGAAGTAAAGCCGGCGGTCCCATGTCATAGATTTATGGCATGCAAAAGATCCTTTCACATACTAAACTTGTGTAAAGCAAAATTTGTTAGGTTAGACTTCGTCAGAACGCTCTATCAAAGTTCCAACGTTCACCACTAGGTATCATTGATATCTGGTGGCGAAAGTTGGAACTACTTGAAATTTAACGGAACTTGTAGCTCACATTTTAGGGTGCTCGCTGGAAGCAGCTACAGACTCAGGCGAGCCGAACATGGGCTCGGACACTCCCGGCACTAAAAGCCATACGATAAATAAATAGCATTCAAATACGAAAAGGAATATGTTAATATTCATAAACGCTGTATCGCTGAAATTGAGTTTGGCTCTTCCCCAACTTTCTCATCTAAAAGCCGCCACTGGAATCGAACCCTCGTCCTTAAGGGCGTTAGGTATGACTTTCTGCACAGCCAACGTAAGGAACATCTTCATACTATTTTTATGAACACCATACCGTAACATTCTGGGTTACACACCGCAAATTCGAATTTATGACAAAGTGCCTGGGAGGGAATCGAACCCTCGTCCCCAAGGGCGTTAGGTGTGACTTTTCACACTGCCAACGTAAGAATGGTCTCCATACTATTTTATGAACACAATACCGTAACTTTCCGGGTTACACACCGCAAATTCGAATTGATGACAGTGCCTGGCCGGGAATCGAACTCTCGACCCCAAGGGCGTTAGGTGTGACATCGAACAGTCAACGTAATGAACATCTGAATACTATCTTTATGAACACCATACCGTAACATTCTAGGTTACACACCGCAAATTCGAATATATGAATTAATGCCTGGCTCGGGAATCGATCCCTCGTCCCCAAGTGCGTTAGGTGTGACTTTACGCACAGCCTTTGCTAGGAACGTCTCCATACTATTTTCATGACCAACATACCGTAACATTCTGGGTTACACACCGCAAATTCGAATTTATGACTTAGTGCCTGCCCGGGAATCGAACTCTCGACCCCAAGGGCGTTAGGTATGACTTTCTGCACAGCCAATGTAATGAACGTCTCCATACTAATTTTATGAGCACCATACTGTAACAATCAGGGTTACACACCGCAAATTCGAATTGATGACTTAGTGCCTGGCCGGGAATCGAACTCTCGACCCCAAGGGCGTTAGGTGTGACTTATCGCACAGCCAACGTAATGAACATCTGAATACTATTTTTATGAAGACCATACCGTAACATTCTAGGTAAGACACCGCAAATTCGAATATATGAATTAATGCCTGGCTCGGGAATCGAACCCTCGTCCCCAAGTGCGTTAGGTTCGACTTTTCGCACAGCCATTGCTAGGAACGTCTCCATACTATTTTTATGACCACCATACCGTAACATTCTGGGTTACACACCGCAAATTCGAATTTATGACTTAGTGCCTGGCCGGGAATCGAACTCTCGACCACAAGGACGTTAGGTATGACTTTCTGCGCAGCCATGTAATGAACGTCTCCATACTAATTTTATGAGCACCATACCGTAACAATTTGGGTTACACACCGCAAATTCGAATTTATGACTTAGTGCCTGGCCGAGAATCGAACACTCGACCCCAAGGGCGTTAGGTGTGACTTATCGCACAGCCAACGTAATGAACATCTGAATACTATTTTTATGAACACAATACCGTAACATTCTGGGTTACACACCGCAAATTCGAATTTATGACTTAGTGCCTGGCCGGGAATCGAACTCTCGACCACAAGGACGTTAGGTATGACTTTCTGCACAGCCAATGTAATGAACGTCTCCATACTATTTTTATGAGCACCATACCGTAAAATTCCGGGTCACACACCGCAAATTCGAATTTATGACGTAGTGCCTGGGAGGGAATCGAACCCTCGTCCCCAAGGGCGTTAGGTGTGACTTTTCGCACAGCCAACGTAGGAACGTCTTTATACTATTTTTATGAACACCATACCTTAACATTCTGGGTTACACACCGGAAAATCGAATTTATGACTTAGTACTTGGGAGGGAACCGAATCCCGAAATTCTAGATAGTTACGGGTGACTTTTCGCAAATCCAATGCAAGAAACGTCTTAATACAGATACAACACCGTACGAATCCGGGTCATACAACGCAAATTCGATTATACCACTTAGTACATGGGAGGATAATCGAATCCCGAACTTCAAGGGTGCTACGGGTGACTTTTTTCATATCCAAACCAAGAAACGTATTAATACTAATTAAATCAACATAACACCGTACGCATCCGGGTCATACATCGCAAATTCAATTATTCTTCTTAGTACAAGGGAGGGGAATCGAATCCCTAACTTCGAGGAGGGTGCTACGTGTGACTTTACGCATATCCTATGCAAGAAACGTCTTAATGCTAATTTTATGATCACATAACCGTGCCTGGTTCATGAATCGCAAATTCGAATTTACTATAGACTTCAGGAAAGTGGATCGAACCCTTGAACATAAAGACGTCACAGGTTACGTTTCGCATATTCGATGTATGATTTTTTTTAAACTACTGTGTTTTTATGAACAGAATACTACACAGATCCAGGTCATACATCTCAAATATATCGGTGCAAATTTGTTCAAATGCATTTTTTTTTTTTTTTTTTTGTCAGACGCTCGGAGGGGAACTATAGAGCATCCAGTGTTTAGAAAAGACTGTGGGTCTTAAGGGCTTTTACTTTTAAGGGAAACCCCACCACTGGTTTTGTTATCTCACCTTTTAACATGAAAGAACTCAGAACATATATATTTTTCGTCATAATAGCTTCCTACAAATATCTGCCAACTGATTACCTTTGTTATTGCATACAAGTATCGTTTATATTACGTCTTAGTGATTTGAACATTTTCGAGGTTAGCACGCTGGAAAGAACATCCTCGTCCCGTGCTGCATGCTCGCCCGGAGTGGAGCACGTGCTCAGTTCCTCCGGCAACATAAGTTCTGAAGCACTATCCGTCATTGGTGTTATTGTTGTACTGTATGTCTGTTTTATTTTCTGTTCGATCGAATCAGGGCTGCCGACAGTTGGGTTCGAACCCACTATCTCCCGAATGCAAGTTCACAGCTGTGCGCCCCTAACCACATGGCTAACTCACTACAATATTACGAATATTAATCTAAACAAAACAACAAGAATAGAATTGAAAGAAACTAAAATATAGCCTAACTAATACCAAAAAAAGTTATGATCAACAGTATTGTTGACGTAAAAATAGTTAACATCGTTAGCATACAGTACATCCGAGAAGGAAGGAAGGGTTGTGCTCTCGACATCTGTCAATCAGTAATGCGTCATATCACAACGAAATGAATGTCGTTATTGGTTCTCTTCACGTACGCGTACGGTATCCATACCTGCCAAGTTTTCCGGTTTTCCCGGAAGGTTTCCGGATTTTGGGGGTGTTATCCGGTTCTCCGGATTAACATAGTTTTTTTTTTCGGATTTTCAACTCCCTAGCTTTCTCCCGTTCTCTGCTTCCAAATCGCATTTCAGTTTTGATTTTTGATAATAGCTCCTATTCCGAGATTCGAGTGTTTAAATTCGACTGAAAATCGACTGATAAGACTCAGGGTGTCTACCGGTAACGAAAAGTAACGAAAAAGTAGCTAATTTTATGAAGGTAACGAAAAGTAGCTAATTCTTATGTCTGGATAGTTGGAGGTAACGAAAATTCGCCGAGGTCTGTTAAAATCATTTAAACCCGCGCCGCTAGGCTCGCAGATGCGATGAAGCGAGTTTCACGCAAGCGGCGCCGATTGCGTGAGCTATTGGCAACTCCAGCTATCTGATATGACATCTAGCGGTAAAAATTGGAAACTTACCAAGTAGGGTACATTTGTCACGTGGTGACTGTTTGTATATGGTTTCTTGTATTGGTAAACAGATCGTGGTAAGTTGTTCGTGTCTTTATACATAAGTAATAAGTTTTACTCGTTGATAGAGTAAAAAAATGAGTAAAAGCAAAGTGTATTGCTCAGTTTACGGCTGTAAGTCGATGTATAAGAGGGCTGCGGATATACGTTTTCATCACTTTCCAAAAGATGCAAATAGCAATAGCCGAAATGTGATGATACCTAATAATACCTAATAATAATACCTTTCCACCCCGGGAAAGTTCTAA